>OZ026625.1:74765299-75405299 GCA_964020975.1 Hermodice carunculata | reverse complement strand
ATCTGTTTTGACGTCAAGTCCCATTTGGCAATATCAATAAATTATCAAGCGATATCGCTACATCATTTGGAGGCATCGCTATACCATACACACGTAGGAATATCACTAAATGATTTATTTGGCGATATATCTAAATCATTTAGCGATATCATTAAATGATTGAAAGGGGCAGCAAAATGGTTTAGCGATAGAGCCAAATGATTTAGCGATATCAGTAATTGATTTGGTGATATCCCTAAATATTTAGAGATATCTATTAATATTTAACAATATCACTAAATGATTTCGTGATGGCTCCAAATAGGACCAAATGTCATAATGGCTTTCTACAAGATGAAATAAAACAAATAACACATGTAAATCCCCAAAAGTTGCAATGAAGTCATTGAATCGCTCATTACGGACCTCATAAGTAAATCCCCAAAGAAGTGCAATTAAGCCATTTAATCGTTTGTTACTGACCTAACGCTTGTCCTAGTGTTTTTATCCGAGGAGCGTTCCAAAATGGTTGCATTGACATGTTGAAGCAAAATACTAGAAACATTTCTACTTTTTCCATGTAATGGTCAACAACAACCCTCTACCAATAAATAACCTTCCAGCTCATCTCGCCTGAAAAACGTGCTACGATTGAGGATTACATTTTGTAATTTCTACCATAGTACGATATCATGCCGATCTGGTATCATATCCACAAACCTATCATATGATCTTCCGCATTTTACGTGCTTAAACAATCGACGAAGGGAAAAACAAAAAACAAAAAACAAAAAAAACAAAAAAAAAACAACAAAAAAAAAAAAAAAAAACGACAAGATGCAGGCCCCAGTCATCTTTGTGATTTAAGACGCAAAATTTGTTGACCTAAAGAGAAAGTATTTTTCGAACGGCCACATGACCTTGACCTTGACCTTGACCTCAAACGTTACGGGGTTAGTCCTACTTAGGCTTTTGGGCTCCTCGAGTGCGGCTATCCATAGAGCGCAACATCTCTCAAATTGGTTGACAATGTTTTTAATTATGAACAAAAAATCTAACATGACCGACTGGTTGAAAATGGGAAGGTCAAGTACAATAATCAAATATTAGGTGCAAAACTAGAGCACCACACGCACTCTGCGTTGCAACCACACCTCAGCAGGTCTTATGGTTTCTTAGATTCTGCGCACACAAAATCAAAAATTGCCATTTTTTTTCGATATATCCTTGACCATCAACACTTACTCTATATGAAGGTAGTGGGTTCGAATCCCATACAGGTCGACATAAAATTTATCGTATTTTTCACTCATTAGATTGAAAAAGTGTGCTGACGGCAACATGATAAAAGTTGACTAGATATTGGCTGTGTTTAGGCTATATGTAAATCATCAGAGTTACAGTTATTGCTAAACGAAAATACCCACGAATAATCAGGTAGTTAAATCAACTTCTCTTTCCATCTGGAAAAGTTATATGTAGATTTGTGTTCTTTGGCTTAGATTTGAACTATGCAATAAATTTAACATCATGAAAAATCAATTGATAACTTTTTCAGATATAGGCCAAAATGGGTTAGGCATAAGGGGATCCTGATTCCTGCCAAATTAGATTAAAGCGACAAATCGAATACGTCAAATTAAAGGGCATTGGCAGAGGTTAAAATATTAGTGTGCCAAATGTCTTTGGTAACTCAGAGGAATGACCTTCTAATAGTTGCACAAAATAAAGACGGAAAGGCCCGTGACCTTGACAATATATAGGTCAAGGTGACCATCAAAATATCAGAAGCAAAGCTTCAGGGTATAAGTATAAACCTGCTAGAACGAGATGGCGCACGCCCCAGTCGTGTCTGAGATTTCAAGCGTATAAACGTCAGATCGGATCAAAACTGACAAAGTTATGCCTAAATGAAATATTCCGAATTTCCAGATAGCCAAATGACCTGGACATTGACCTTGAGAAGTCAGTGGTAAACTTTTGTAGTTGGGCTATGACTTGAGCTGTGTTAAACGTCGTGTAAATTTACCGATGACGTTTTTAGATATAGGCCAAATGTGTTATTATTACGTAGGTCATGGTACTACTGACCACATTGCAGATCCATATTATAGGATAGGTTTTACATTCGTGTCAAATCGGTCCATCGCAGCAGTTGGTGAGATTACGTTATCTCTATCATCAATTACTCTTTTTTGTCAGAACAATTTGTTTTTTTGTTTTTTTTTTTTTTTGTTTTTTTTCTTTTTTTTTAGATTTTTGCACCATATCTGTTCTGCAAGGGAAACAGTGCTATATGTTTTATAACAGTTCCAGAATTTTCAATTTCAACATCCCTAGTGCGTTATAACTGTTAAATGCCATAATAAAAACTATATTGGTTTATGCAAACACAATCTCTGTCGATTACAAATAATGATGGAAGATCTTGAAATATTTAAAATAATTACCCGCCTAGAACTGTAAAGACGTTCTTGGCAGATATTATAACTCTTTTGCATTGTCTGAAATAAGCTATGGATCTCATCAGACTGCTCCCCTGTTGGAAAAGAAACACATAATCTGTGACTTGCACATTCATCAATATTGTCTTTGACTCTGTCATAAAATTTAAAATTGCATTGTCCGTACGTACAGTACATTGAAAGAACCACTGAATTCGATTTCCTTGGACAACTGGATCATGGGAACGCTTATTATAATGGCCAAATTAAAATGGTATCCAACATATTTCCTCGCAGAATGGGTACATTGTAAAGGCTTCAGAAAACTTTGCCCACACAGGTTCTTTTGATCATTTATTATCCGTGTTTTAATCATAGGGAGCACCTGCTATAGCGGATTCTAATTCTGAACGAGGGTCATCCTGACTTTGTTTGTTGGTAATACTTTCCTTCGTAGCTTTTTGTAGTTTCGATAGACCTCAATAAGTGTGTTACCGAATTGTAAAGTTGGTTTACCTTTTTATGTTTATCATTTTTTCTCAGTTTGGAAGTTTTTATATATATATATATATATATATATATATATATATATATATATATATATATATATATATATATATATATATATATATATATATATATATATATATATATATATATATATATATATATATATATATATATATATATATATATATATATATATAGGTTGGTCAGTAGACGGTTTTCATTCCACTGTAGAGTGTATACTGCTTTGAACTTTTTAGGTTTTAAAGTGCAGCACCAAGATGGTAAAGACCAGAGAAGATCAGACCGCACAGATGATACGCCTCTTGTTCCCTAAAATAGAAGCCTTCACTTTGCCTTGTCCACACGCCAGTCCAGAGGTGATGCAAAATATTGCAGAACACACGAAGGATTTGAGTGAGTGGTTCGAAACGGGTGTTCAAGAAATAGTGAAGAAGTTGATTGACAACTGCAGAGAAAAACCTAAGCGAGGTTTTGACAAGGCCAGTGCCGTCACAGGTTTGCAAATTGACTCCATATGTTGTAGATAATATACAAAAGCAAGATTTGAAGATTTACTAGTATCCAATGTCACTTTGGCAACCACATTTTCTACAGACAAAAACGCGTACAAAGGATGTGGTTAATTAGTTATTCCATGGTTTCTTAGTCTATGAAATATTTATTGGACTCGTTAGCACTTAGTCAAAAGGTATTTTTTATTGTTGTTAAAAAGTGGTTAATCATTATTTAACGTGTCATTGTTTGCTTGAGAAATAGGAATTTTGAGAAGTCTTTATAAGGAGTAAGCCGGCTATTTTTGCCAGTGATCCGCGAAGTTTTTCTATTGCGATTAATTATTACGCAACATCTGTTTCCCAAAATTTTAGCAAGATTATTATTTCCGTGTAATCTAGTATTTATTTAATTTTAAATCGCGATCTTAACAGAGTCAATTTTGATCTGGAGCACGAAATCCAGGACCGCACGCGCACTATTCATGTGACTGAAGGCAATCAGCGCCTAATGATATGTATAAATTCAACTTCAGTGTTACTTTCAGTAAGACATTCCTACTTTCTCTCAGGTTTCTCTGGTATTTGCAATTTGTGTTTTAATTCTTTATCATTTCGATGTATAACATATATGTATGTTAATATATAAATGTATAATTTTTGGTGTTTTCTTTTCCCTGCCAGCAGAGATACAATAAAATTATACATGTTATAACATTGTATATGTTGGATTGAAAATGTTTTATTCACAAAACAATTGGCCGCCAGGATCACAAGCCTATAAAGATGTCTCCTGTATTACCTCTTGATAAAAATGATAAATGCTATTACCTTGATTCGTGCTGATTTCAAAAGGTCAGATCCTGGCCTGTATGACCGAAGAGTATGTTAAAGCAGTAAACGATCCAAACAAGATACCTCAGATGAAGAGCACGTGGGAGAGCGTGATGGCCAGACTGGTCCAGGAAACCATGGACACACTGTGCATCAAATACAGAGAAGACATGCAGGTACATCACTTTGGTCAATAGGTTTATAACAAAGGGAAAGTGGGGATTTTAAGACCTTCACTTCCAGAAGGAACTAAACTTTTTAGCTCAGCTGACTTGCTAGTCAGGTTGAACTTTTAGAAGGCTGACTTGTCCCACTTGCGTCGTCTTTCTGTTCACAATTACATTTTCGACTTCTCCAAAACCGTCAGACAGATTCACTTCAAACTTGGTGGCAATATACTTTGGGTGAGTCTCTACCACACTTGTTCAGATAATCATACCCAGTGATTTGATTTTTATGAATTTATTTGTTCTTGAGGGAAATTTTAAAAAATCTTCTCCGAATCTGTTCACCTACTCGAACACTCCTAGGGACTTATAGTTCTCAATTTGTTCACCAATTGTGCTGCTTTTTTCCCATTTTTGAAATGATTTTTTTTGTGTGTGTGTGTTTTCGCTACTTTCAACTTCTCCTCCAAAACTGTCACTCAGATTAAGCTGAACTTTTGTGAAATGTTGTTCACTAAGTGGCACTGCTGTGGATCTGATTTTTTTAACGATTTTTTAAAAATTCAGGTATTTATCAGTAAATGCACCTTCCCTATTGATTACTAGGTAAGTCAATGGGCATTCTAATGCTTATTCACATTTTCGACTTCTTGTCCAAAAGCGTCCGACAGATTCACTTCAGACTTGGTAGCAATGTACATTGGCTGCGTCTTACCAAATTTGTTTAAATGGTCAGGCGCCAGTGATTTTTGGATTCTTGATGAATTTTATGGTTCATCTTGGGGTCAAATCTTGATAAATCTTCTCTGGAAACGCTCATCCACTTGCTCTAATATCACACAGGAAAGCTCCTGGCCACTCCTAGATTTTTTTTTCACCAGGAGGTGAATTTTGTTCCGATTTTTAGCTCAGCTGATTAGGAAGTGAGGGTGAGATTTTAGAAGGCCAAGTTGTCCTCAGTCTGGCCATCCGTCCATTCACAATTGCATTTTCGACTTCTCAAAGATTTACTTAAAACTTGGTGGCAATGTAGGTCTTTACCAAGTATATGAAAAAAGTCACCCTCCAGTGATTTTTGGATTTATGTCTCCCGGTGGAAGCCGGGGGACATATTGTTTTAGTGCCCGTTTCTTCCGCTTGTTGTTGTTGTTGTTGTTGTTGTTGTTGTTGTTGTTGTTGTTGTTGTTGTTGTTGTTGTTGTTGTTGTTGTTGTTCAGGTTCTTCAACACTTGGTTTCCGTGCGATAGGTCTTGAAGGACTTAACAGAATTTTATGAAACTTGGTAGGATTATGTATCTAGGCAAGACCTAGGTTAGGATTGTCTTTGGATGACCTTGAGCGAATTCTCAAAGTCACAGGGTCACTTATGTGAAATTAGTTTCCATGCGATAAGTCGTGAAGAACTTGGTGGCATTTGATGAAACTTGGTAGGATTATGTATCTAGGCAAGACCTAGGTTAAGATTGTATGTGGGTGACCTTGAGCGAATTCTCAAGGTCACAGGGTCACTTATGTGAAATTGGTTTCCGTACGATAATTCTTGAAGGACTTGACAGAATTTGATGAAACTCGGTAGGATTATGTATCTAGGCAAGTCCTAGGTAGGAATTGTATTTGGGTGACATTGATCTAATTCTGAAGGTCACAGGGTCACTTATGTCAAATTGGTTTCCGTGCGATAAGTCTTGAAGAACTTGATGGAATTTGATGAAACTTGGGGGCATCATGTATCTAGGCAAGACCTAGGTTGGGATTGTATGTGGATGACCTTGAGCGAATTCTCAAGGTCACAGGGTCACTTACGTGAAATTGGTTACCGTTCGATAAGTCATGAACAACAGGATGGAATTTGATGAAACTTGGTAGGATTATGTATCTTGACAAGACCTAGGTTGGGATTGTATTTGGATGACCTTGGGCGAATTCTCAAGGTCACAGGGTCATATGTGAAATTGGTTTCCATGCGATAAGTCATGAAGAACTTGATGGAATTTGTTGAAACTTGGCAGGATTATGTATCTATGCAAGACCTAGGTTGGGATTGTATTTGGGTGACATTGACGTAATTTTGAATGTCACAGGGTCACCAATGTGAAATTGGTTTCGGTTTGACAAGTCTTGAACAACAGGATTGAATCTCATGAAACTTGGTAGGATTATGTATCTTGGCAAGACCTAGGTTGGGATTGTATTTGGATGACCTTGAGCGAATTCTCAAGGTCACTGGGTCATATCTGAAATTGGTTTCCATGCGATAAGTCATGAAGAACTTGATGGAATTTGTTGAAACTTGGCAGGATTATGTATCTGTGCAAGACCTAGGTTGGGATTGTATGTGGGTGACCTTGACGTAATTTTGAATGTCACAGGGTTACTAATGTGAAATTGGTTTCTGTTCGACAAGTCTTGAAGAACAGGATGGAATTTGTTGAAACTTGGTAGAATTATATATCTGTGCAAGACCTAGGTTGGGGTTGTATTTGGATGACCTTGAGGGAATTCTCAAGGTCACAGGGTCACCTATGTGAAATTGGTTTCCGTTTGATAAGTCATGAAGAACAGGATGGAATTTGATAAAACTTGGTAGGATTATGTATCAAGGTAAGACCAAGGTTAGGATTGTATTTGGGTGACCTTGACCTAATTTTCAAGGTCACAGGGTCATTTATGTAAAATTGATTTCTTTGCAATAAGTCTTGAAGAACTTGATGAAAATTGCTACAGTAATGTATGTAGGTGAGAGCTAAAATAGGATTGTAATTTTTAAGCAAACTTGGTCATTTGTAATTTGTTATCACCTGTAGCTTATTCAGAGACATAAGTTTTCCATCGGGAGACATTTGATTTTCTGTTGGAAAATTAGTTTGTTCTAGTTTTTTTATGCATTTTTCGTTCTTTTGCGAGGGCAAATCTTAAAAAAAAAATCGTCTTCTCCGAAACCACACAATAGCTGCGATATCACACAGGATCACTCCCAGGGACTCCTAGTTCTTAATTTGTTAACCAATTGGAGCTGCACTTTTGTGTGTTTTTGCTATTGTCGACGTTTTCTCAAGAACCGTCATTTAGATTAAAATTAAATTTGGTGGATAAGTTTCTTGTTTTAAGGTAAAATAAAATTGTTAACTAGGTGGCACTGTCATGCATTCCTGATTTTTAACATTTTTCTTTTCAATTCGGGCACGTGTCTGTTAACGCGCCTTTGCTATTGGTTACTGTACAAGTCAATGGGCATTCTAATGCTGATTCACATTTTCGACTTCTTCAAAACCGCCAGCCAGATTACCTTGAAACTTAGTTGCAATGTTCTTTGGTTAGTTTCTACCAAGTTTGTTCAATGGTCATGCTCCAATGATTTATGTTTTTTTTTCATCAATTTTGCTGGAGGGTTTTTTTTTGGGGGGGGGGGGGGGGAGGGCAAATCTTCTCTGAAACCGCCAACCCAATTGCGTGGATATCACACCCGAACACTCCTAGGGACTCCTAATTTGTTCACGAAGTGGCGATACATTTTTTTCTATTTTTTTTTTTTTTTTTTTTTCGTGTGTTTTCGCTTAATCTGAATTTTCGCCAAGAAAAGTCACTCAAATGAAGCTGAAACAATGTTCCTTGTAAAACAAAAGGTCAAACAAAGGTGTCACTAGGTGGCACTGCTACGGATTTCTGATTTTTGATAATTTTTTTCAATTCGGGTACTTATCGGTAAATGCACCTTTCTTATTGATTACTATGTAATTCAATTGGTATTCTACTGCTAATTCACATTTTCGACTTCTTCTCTGAAACTGTCAGCCAGATTAACTTCCAAATATGATGACAATGTACCTTGGGTGAGGCTTTACCGGGTTCTTTTGAATGACTACGCTCCAATGATATTGGGATTTGACTTCTCTAGAACCGTTCATCCATTTGCGTTGATATCTCTCTGGAACACTCCTATTTTGTAATTTTTCACCAGGTGGCGCTGCAATTGTAGCTCAGCTGACTTGCTAGTCAGACTGAGATTTTCGGAGGCTCAGTCTTCCGTCTCAGAAATACTTCTGAATGTCATATGCTAAAGCTCAGCACAGGTCTATTCAGTTGCAACCTTGATTTTGTGAGACAAACTTAGGTCAGCTAAGCACGGGCTGTCACGCCCCCTTGTGTAATCAATTTTGGTGCGTTTTGCAACTTCTTCTCTGTACCTGTCACTCAAATTTAGCTGGAACTTGGTGGATATGCTCGTTGTGAAAGTGTCAAATAAAGCTGTTCACTAGAGTTTTTCAACTGAGGTACTTATCGGAAAATGAACCCTTATTAGTGAATTTATGTAAGTCAAAGGGCATTCTGATGCTCATTCACTTCACATTTTAAATTACGTTTCTTAGGCAAATCTTCTAAATGTCATATGCATTCAGCTAAAGCTCAACATAGGTCTATTCATTTGCAACTATGATTCTGCTAACAAGCTTAGGTCAGTTGAGCACCGGCTGTTCACACCGCCCTCTAGTTTTTACATTTGCACGAAACACTAAATCCGATGTATTCGTCTTTAAGCTTAAGTACGCTCTAGTTTACATTGTTGGTGCTTCTTGAGATTCTTGAGGAGAGCTTAGAAGAGATTGTATGGCCTGATGTAATAAATACCTTCAGTAAAGATTCATACTCCCTGGTAGGCGAATTTCGTCTTTGTATGTAATTTCGTGACACGGAGATTCAAGCTCACTCCAAATAGTTTATGTGACTCTGTCTGACACTCTGTAGGCATTATTCAAACCCCTGTCGCTATTAACAAGTCTTATGCTTTTTTTGTCTATTAGGTTTTGCGATTCACATACATAGTAAAAAGATATTAATAAGACAGAAACGTGTCCCTGTCTGCTCGTGGGTTGAGTAACCGCTGTACAGACAAATTCAAAACAACTGTCCATGTGGTGCATTGTCGTTCGGCTGCTGGATGCCAGCCGTGGTAACAAGAAAAAAAAACAACCATGCAGCCTACATATCTTGTATTCCCATGCAGTTGTGCTGAATCTTCTTATTTTAATTTCTCATTTATCTGGTCTGGTCTAGTCAGAACAAACGAAAATATGTCAAACCGTCTGTTGTCCCTTCATAACACAATGCTTGGTTTATAAACCCAGCTGGGCCGAAAGTTACCAAATGCGGCAATGTTCAAGGCAAGTTCAGTTTTAACAGCTTACCGCATCACAACAATCCCTGTTACCCATACCTGGACTGTTAACAACAGTATGCATTCTGAAGTAAACTGCCTGCGCCTGTCTTTGCAACTCTGGGTAGCAAGAAATAATCCAATGGGTTTTTTTTACCAAAAGTTTGATGAAAAAAAAGTTTCTTGTGTCTAAAAAATTGGCATCTAAATTAGCCTTCGAGAAGTCCTGCACTCAGGTTGTTTTGTCCCAAAGCAAGAGGAAAAACTTCTCCAAGGCTACCATCTAGATATATGCTATTCTGCAAGTTAGCTTAAACGAACTCCGGAAAGAGATAATTACAGGAGTAAAATATTTTTGATATCTTTTGCGAGCAACGTCTGCGTTTCCTGTGTAAAGACAACCTGTGGTTTTTCTGTACGATTGATACCTGACTAGAAGCATGTTGTCGACCACAGGGAACTTTTTTGAGACAAGGAACTGTTAGAAGTTACCCTTGGCACAACTAACACGGCCTCTCTTACCTGAGACCAGGAATACCGAGGGTATATTTCTGGTCCCAGCCGTACTTATTTCATGTTATTGCACAGGACCGTATAAGGGCTGCAAGTCACGTGAATGGCAAGGAGCTCCCCCTTGAAGAACATGCGTCTGACGGATCGTAAGTAGTCGAGGAAGCCGCAGTGAATCTCTCAGCCGACTGGTCAGTAGGCTTAAACTCTTTCACTGGTACATTTGTACCCAGGTTAACCTGTGATTGCTGAATTTCGAAACACATTTTTCAAACATTTAACTAATTTGATATTACATTTAGTACCCTAAAAACGTTCTCATGGTATTTATTGAACCCTGTCAGCACTAATACCAGTTTCCCGATGGCGAATTTTGGTCTGCGACAAGGGGCGAATGAAAATATGGTAGGCACACGTAGCTCATCGTAACAGTTATTAGACTGTCGTCCATGTTCGCAGTTATCCTCTCCGTACGACAAAATTGTAGTCAAAATTAATCGAAATTATATCGTATATAGTCACACCAATGTCGTACATGGTTGTACCGATTTCTACAGGATCGTGGGTCTTGGTTATGGGAGAATAACCGAATGCTAAAATATCGCAGCTTGTCGAGGCTAGTCGCGGATTTTAGATTCGCCCCTTGCCGTGGACCAGATTTGCCAGTGGGACACAGGCATAACAATATACATCATAGTTCCTAATTTGCAAGGTCAGCTTCAAGGTCACAAGGTCACATTCAAGGTCAAAGGTCACAACATTTGGCAGCTATCTTGGAATTAAAGACCTAAAACACACAAAGCAGGACAGTATCAGGTGCTGCCATTTATTCCATCTAAAAATTGATCAATTTTTGTTCCTTTGAATCATTGGTATATATTTCTAATAGCGATATAAATAAAGGTAAACAATGCTATGTAGACATTGATTTCACTTTTGTTCCATAGGATTTTATGCCAATCTTGTCAGTTTATACAGGCAAGCTGCAGGTTATAAACTCTTTCTTATATGATTAACCGACAATTCATGTCTAAACATGTTTAAAAACAAATTAATTTCATATCTTATAACAACTACTTACGTTCAAAACGCACTTTTTAGAAAATTCAGTTAAAAGGTCAGAAGTCAGAAGGTCCTTTTAAAGGTCAATCGCTACATAATTTGGCAGCTATTTTGGAATTCGACTGCAGTCGCATCCCGCGGCCTGTACAATTCGACTACAGTCGCTTCCCTCGGTGAAAGAGTTAAGCCCGTACTAGTAGGCTGCTGAGCTTTGTGGCCATAACAAACGCAAACATTATTTACGAAGTGTATGGAAATGCCATCTTTAAAAATCCTGAACGCGATAAATCGTTTTACATAGTTATGTTTCTTCTCAAACATGCCTACTAAAACAAAATCTAATACCCCTCGCACCACAAGGATAAACTTACAGTTTGCTGACATTGGAATGTTAACGTGCCTGCAATATTTGCCGAGTTGGAGGATACACGCGATCATCTGTAATTCTGCCAGTACCAGAGAAGACTCTGTTTTCAGCTATCGGGTGACCTCCCCGTGCAGACGAGGAGAGCATAAAAGGCATAGCTGGCCTATTTCAGGAATTGAGTCGCCTCAGCCGACGGTGTCCGCCCATTTGCAACTGTTGATAAAACAAAGCTATCATTTTTTAAAGATTTAGTAATCTAAAAATCAAATTTGTGGAGGTTTGTCCGGCTTACCCGACGTATCCGACCATTTGCAATCGTAGATAAACTGACGCAAGTATTTTTAAAGATTTTAGGACTAAAAATTATATCAGGCTTAGCAATTTACCATAAAAGTACTGAGAGGTTAAATATGGTTGTTTGTATTTAAGATTGGTCCTCAAAGCATCAACATTTGTTGTCTGAGAACAAAACATATCTTGAGCGGATTTAAAGGAACATTTTTGGAATGAAATGAAACTTATCATTAATAATATTGGTTATTAAACCCTTAGTCATTAACAACTGTCATCTTGAAAAAAGCATTTCTAGATAATTTTGTCAACAGATAAAGGTGATTAAAGATGCTTATGGATGGTTTTGCCGGACAGTTTTGCAATATATTAATACATTATATGTATATTGACACACATACATACATGAATTTATTTCTAAATGTCTAATGGAAAACTATGCTCAATTTCATTGGTGGAATTGCTGCATTGAAACAAAAGAGAAAATCCTTATAGTTTCAACATGCAAGATGCATGGAACAATTTTTATGGAAATAACATAACTGGTGCCTTGTCAAAACCAAGAGAGAAACGTGTGTATCCCAATCAATTGCGGTCGGATATTAATGGTTATGCGAGTAAACGTCATCATAACTTACGCACGTACTCGTGTTCGAAAATAATGTAGGAAATGGACCTGTGCCTAAAAGCTTAATTTCCTGTCAGTAGGACAAAACACTTTAAAAATTTTACAATTGACGCTCACGCCCGAGCCTTTGAGATGAAACTATGCACCCAACCAGGCGCACTGCATGAACGTGGAAAATAAATATGTGATAATGGCGACTTTTAGATGAAATGCATGTAACAATTCACAGTCGTTTCTCAAGTAATACTCAAATGAATTTTTTTGTAAGGCAAAGACGTTTTCATGTTGAATTTGGTAGTCTCAATACCAGTTAAATTGCCTATAATTTAAAGCTTGGTGATGGTAATGAGACACAGAGACCTACCTTAGTATTTATGAATGATCTCATATATGGATATATTTACATGCTATTAAATAATATGAATCAGTGGGTGTGTCCACAACTGATAGGTATGTGTTGCTCACTAGTAGTGATGTGATCGTTGCCATTTTTTCCGTGTTGTATAATATGTATATAAACAATACGACATGAACAACATATATATATATATATATATATATATATATATATATATATATATATATATATATATATATATATATATATATATATATATATATATATATATATATATATACATACTGCTTTGTAGACAAAACCAGAGTTTGCTGGCAATGCATAAACTCGTATTCGAGGCGGTAAACAAGGCACTGGTGGACAAAATTGGCCCCTTTGGTCAAGCAGCCTCTGGAGATGAGAACAGATTAAAACAGATAATCGACACTTTCCAAGGAAAACTAGGTGAATCAGATTAGATCATTCCTGTGTGCCTCAAATTTTAAATCGGGTAAAAAATGACCAAGTTTGACAGCTGTCAAGAATCCACGTAACAGTTAACGTTTTTCTGTGTGTTCCATGTGATGATGTTTACATTGTTCACTACTAACTTATGACCTTGGTTTAAAGGATTTTATATTTCAAGTGAAAAAGATTCCGAGAACAAACAAAGCGTGTAATGTTCTTAGCTTGTTATCAGATGAAATATGTGGATTATATGGTCTGTTTCAGTACGATACAAGTCAATAACTACAACGGTTGACCAAAAACAGTTTCAATGCCAGGAAATTTGCGGTGGAGAACTGTGGCAATTCCTACAAAAAAATCGCCAGCTGTCTGAACAATATTGTGAGGATGTCTACCTAAGCTTGTTTCAACCAATCAAGGACAGAATTGAAAATGAAACGGACACTTATACATTTGAACATATGATGAGCGATATGGACCAGTTTTATAGGGCTTACAACCACACAGCCAAAGGTCCAGCAAAAATGGCGGTCAAGCAGAGGTTGGATACCCAAGTGGCAGCAGCACAAACGGAAAACTTGAAAAAATTGAAAGGATACCAGAAGAAGGTCATGAAAGCCAAGCAAGAGGCCAAAGAACGCGAGGACGAGGCCAATAAAAGAGCTAAAGAGCTGTCCAGGATGAAAGAGGAAACTGAAATGATGCGTAAACAACACGAACAAAACATAAGAAGTATGAAAGAAACATTTGAAAAGCAAATGGGAGAGGTATGATACTTGGGCCTTGTAGTCAAGAACCACTTCCTACTCGTTATTACCCTATTCGATAGTTCAAACTATATATATTCTCCATAAGCTAATCTGTCACTGTCCAACCTATACATTTTTGTACGATTGTCCACGTCCCTCTGTAGAATTTTGACCTCGGCTGCATTGGCCAAATGTATTAAAGGATCTCATGATATGATTAATCATGTATATGTTGGCAAAAGAATAGTAATTGACATTAGAAAACTAGGTCTATGGGTATTATTCTTTATTTTGTAAAATGTGTACATCTGTGACTGAATAGCGTGTAACCTTCAAGTCTCATACTCCACGCCATGCAATTCAACAAGTCTGGTTAGTAGCGATACAACGGTTTTTATTCTTTTTGTCATGTACTTAGTAGAGCGTAGAAACTTCAAAAGCCATACCTTAAATCCAGATAATTTAATTACAGATGAAAGAAGAAGAACGACAAAGAAGAGAGAATGAACAAAGACGTGCTGAGGAGCTTCAAGCGGCAAATATGAAAGAATTTGCTTCTGCAATAAAGGTACCAACATATAACTATAACGTCATGTCTTTATATGCGCTTTATAAAATTCATAATCATTAGAGTTATCAGTATTGAAAATAATCCTTTTCAATGCACATGAAAGTAACAATTATGATGGTATAACCTAGTTTTGTACAACATTCACTGCGCTAGGTGCTTTTTCACCTTCAGAACTTGCACAAAAGGATCTGCAAATTATCTTAAAACTTCTGTAGATGATCATATATATATATATATATATATATATACATATATATATATACATATATATATATATATATATATATATATATATATATATATATATATATATATATATATATATATATATATACATATACATATATGTGTGTGTGACTTTAAATGTTTGGAAGGCAGTGTTGACCTTATGGCACTGAAACCATATCACAGCATCACAAAAAATAAAACCATTTGCATTTGAAACACTCCATCAGTCTTTGATAGCTTTGAATTGTATAATGTTTAATCCCACAGGAGTCGAGCAAGTCTAACAACGACGCGATGAATAATTTGATGGCACAGATGCAGTCCAATCAACAACAGCATATGAATCAGATGATGGAGCTGATGAATAACATGCAACCACCCAGAGGTATGACGTATCATTGTACAATACCCATCAACAGTATGTTTAATGTGACGATGAAAGATTATCGATTTCCTGTTGCATTGTTTGGTCATATGGGATAATTTATAATATGGCTACGTGTCGGGAGGCAATTTCCTTTGGGTTTATTTGTGATTCCTGCACATTATGGTCACAACAACAATAGACATACCTGCATAACAAAGTCATTGATAACAGACATGGCAAACGATTTATCAAATTGGCACATGTTGGGGGAGCAACTCGCCACGGTGTTCCTGTCATTTGTGGCAGACGTCAGGCTGACATGCTAGAAGTTCGACATGAATAGCAGCATTGATGATCGTTTACTTTCACAAGTGCATGGCAACATCAGACATGGCATAAACCCAGATATGACCTAATGCAGCACAGTTTAGGCCATGTCACCAGCACAAAACATAGTAGGTGCAGTATATCAAGACTTAAGAGGGCTAATATAGCTCTCCTGACACCCAGCTATGTGCAAGATTGATGGCCTACTAAATAAATCAGTCTGGTTACAAGGCTGGGATTTGGGCCAGTTCTGTCCCACACCTTCCCATTGTGTGGTCAGGTAATCAGGCATCACTGCCAGATCAAAGTCCAGCCGGTCAGCCCTCTCTTGTTCCATATCTGCGGGAGTTTTTTTTGCCTTTTGGTTTGTGAGTGCTTAGCCAACCTGTTTTATCCTAGATTCTACCTTGTATTCATAATTGGACCCCCAGCCTGGTAACCCAGGCAAGAACATCCTCAGTCTGCCTGACTTGTGCCAGCTGTTGCCCTGGACACATGCAGAGTGGTGATAGTAGACCAGTACCAACGCCAGCCTGCCTGTATGAACTGTACTGTTGGATTCCATGATGACAATGAGAAACCCAAGTGTCCCCAATCATTGAGAACCAGGTCTCTAAGATCAGCTTTGTTTTTCAACATCTTTTCTCTCTCAGTAAGGATCACCTGCAAGGAAACAGGCTCACCCCGATGTCGATCTGCTTTGGGGAATCCAAATCTGTGACCGCAACATTAACGTTTATTATGTCTGGCTATCGAAGTCCTCACTTGTGACTGCACTTCTCACATTGAATCTTTATCCCATGTATGTAGTAATGAAAGAACAGCCGGTCTTTCCTCCCAAAATTGGACACTGAAGGCTCTCATGTGTTCTGGATGAAACTGAGTGGAAAGGGTATCTGTTTTTAGGAATCCTTGTCTACCTTTGGTGTATAGCATATGCTGTGCAGCACCGGAGAAGATGTGGCATATAAGGAGGTATTCGATTCAGCAAAAAATGTTGGAACCAAAAAGCAGTTTTGGGAAAAATTAAAACAGTCTTTAGTCAGAGAACTGAAGCTGATTTCATGAAAATGCAAACATTTTAGGAAGACGGTGTTGCTGATGTAGCTGAAACTGGTTCCACAAAAGCATATTTGAAAGCGATGTAAGTCACACAATCAGTTTCATATTGTAGAAAGTTTTCATTCTATCATGGAAACTGTGCGAAACGAGATACAGTTGGGTTTTAGTCAAAACAAAAAGCTGAAACTACTCATATGAATACCAAGATGAAACTGTTGAAACCAGTTTTGCAAATACAAAACCAGGTTTCAAGTCAATAGAATAATTATGCCCTTTGTCACGCATTCTCCTTAGCCCTGGTCAATTGCTGCCCCATGCAATAACTGAAAAAATACAAGGTACCCTGGGACAACTACGGGTTTATTCTCCCAGAATTAGAATTGAATTCATTCATGAATGTCATGACACTCCTAGCGACATGGCAGTGCCTCTATCACTCTATCTACAGCCACGTTGTTTTTGTTCTAAAGAAAGGTGGTAGGTGACGCTAGTTATAGATCTCCCAATACTGAATACTTGCCTACTGGCACAAAACTTCAAAATACAGACTTTTACGTATATTTTTCTCCGTTACCGACTTGCAAGTTCTGAAGGATCTGAAACACTGTTCCCAGCTTCAACTCATGTTTCACGATTCGGTGAATCAAGAATAGTTTGAACCAATTCCCATATATCTACAGGACTGTCAACCCCAAGAAGTAGTGCAATGTCATGGTGGATCAACCCTTTGGACCACAAAAGTCCTTAGGATAATGTGTTTCAGGTTTAGTGGGATGCAAATGACGCGGTATCAGGAAGCTGCCCTCCATAGTGGATGTTAGGCAGTTTCAATTGGTTATATTTCATGCCTGATTTGAGACAGGCAGTCACCCATAATAGACAACTAGCGGTTTTAAAGTGGTCCGCTCTGCCTTTGAAATAGAGGCCTCATTATCTACAGACTTTAGTTTGTTTCCAATACATGTAAGCCTAAGCACTAAAAATCCAAAACCCATTGATCTTGCGTGTCCAAAGTGAAGAGAGACATGGTAAGCCTGCCACCTTTTAGTACTCTTGCCTTGTGAGTCAGTAGAGTTGACAGCAAAAGGGGAAAGTATCCCTTCATCATTTTCGTGATATTTATATGAAACATTATAAAAACGCACTACCTGCACTGTTACTGTGTGTCGAGGAACACAGCTTACATCACAATATAAGCAGTGAAGCATTTATCAATGGATAAGAAAAACATACACCACATTCGGAAATCTCAACCCAATAAGAGCAAAGTTAAGAACAGTGAAATCTAGACTCGAGAGCTGCAAAGACATCCACTTTCATTTTTTGATGTGAAGAAATAAACTCACTTTGGACCTGAGATATGCAGTCACATTAAAGGCAAAAAGGGGGGGGGGGCGGTTATTGGACATTTAAGGATATTGTTCTGTCTAACCAAAACATTTTGATATGGTCTCTGGAGTAGGTGACAGTGGCACAATTCAGACATATTATGGGTTGTGGCAATTACAAAGTGAGCTCCTAAGTCAGAAGTCTCAAATCATTGGCGCAAAATGGTCCGTACATCTGCAGAGAGCCGGCCTAATCTTGCGCTTTGGTGGTCACAGTCAAGTGGAGTTATCTAAAGAAAGAATCACAAGCTGCCAATTTTTAGCTCAGCTGACCTGTGAGCAGAGTTGCTATTCTTTTGGCGTCTGTTGTCAGTCTGTCCATTAGACCTTTTACATTTTCAGCTTCTTTAAAACAAAAACAAAAACAAAAAACAGTTGGATTGAATGTTTCAATTTTGGAGATGTTGTTTATTTAATGTCCTGATATCTCTCTTTAATTATCAATTGGATTCTTAATCCACAAAAACGGTAGGTGTTTAAAGCGATTTGCCAATTTGCGGTTTCAAGACGTCTAAAACTGTATATAACTTGATGGGCATCAGTTTAATTAATAGATGAGTATTACACCCGGCATGGAACGAGCTTGTGTTGTTTTGTATGTTCTGTAAAGTGGGGTAGCTATCACTTTTTACAATGTATTTTGTAAAACGAGCACCCCATACAAATGAATCTTTAGTAATTATAAATAACTTGATATTTTTTCTACTGGTATTTAAATAACACCCACGTTCCAAGGAGTTTCTGCCACTAGTCATGAATAATGAATCCTAAAAACGTTTTGGTTACAGAGGGAACATTATGTCGCTGTCTCTTAAAAATCAGGTGTATTGTTACATAGTGACGTGACCTTAATTTTAATAGTAGACATCTATTTTTTTGGAGCAGAAAACGAATTTGTTCCTCAAGTTGTGGTATTGTGGCACCCTGATTCTAACGAGTTTTCAACCCAGGTACTTGTTGGTTAATGCATTCATTCCTGCTAATAGCAATGCAAGTCAATAAGGGGTGCAATGGAAGCTCACATTTTCAACTTCTCCAAAACCGTTAACCAGATTCGATTCATACTTGGTGGGAATGTACCTTGGACGGGTGTCTATTAAGTTTGTTCAAATGGTCAAGTTTCCGTGACTCTTACATTTTTTTGGTTTGTTTGTGTGTTTTTGTTTTTCTTTAATTTTATAAAACTGTTCTCCGAAACTGTGTTCGAATGGTCAAGTTTCCGTGACTCTTAGATTTTTTTGGTTTGTTTGTGTGTTCTTGTTTTTCTTTAATTTTATAAAACTGTTCTCCGAAACTGCCAAGCCAATTGCTTTGAAATTGCAGAAGGACACATGGAGCCCTCAGACCTTAGTTAATGCAACAGGTGGCGATGTAGTTTTATCTGTTTTTTACGAATTTTTGTGCGTTTCCTTCATTTTTTACTTCTACAAACCTGGCACTCAGATTCTTCTGAAACTTCTGAAAATTACGCTTGTGGGGTGGCCTTATCAAAATTGTTCACTGCCTGGCGATACTTTGGATTTCTGATTTTTAATGATTTTGTTTTTCACTTTGGGTGCCTGTCGGTTAATGCATGCATATGCATTGAGTACCAGGTATTAACTCAATGGAAACTTGCATCTTTATTGTCTCCAGCATCCTTATCCGATAGACTAGGGTGGCACATATAATTATTAGGTTGAATGTGAAGGTTAGTAGAGGGTGGGCTGTTCACACAGCTCTCTTGTTGTTTCTAAGACTACTACAGAATATGGCACTATCCTCATTGATGATCAGGTACCTCTACTGTGTGTTTTCGATAAGGCTTTAAAAAGAATCATGTGGACTCTATTACTTTTTCTCTAACCTTAATCTGAACACGGCTGGACAATGTTGCAACCTTTTAAAGCAGACCAGAGCAATCAGAAACTGTGCTGCAGTTCACAGAGGTTTTGGTATAGGAACAGGACTCCTTTCATGGACACTTTCCATAACTTTATCAAGAGCATCCATGGATGGTGCCGGTCAGTAATCAATATAAACAGTGTCAATGTTCTATAGTGATTCTCAACAGGCGTTATCAGACACAATCTGTACACGATAAGGAGAATCTATGACCAAATCTGCATTTTTAACCTAAATGCTATGTATTGATCTTGATTTTTAGCAGCATTCTTTCCTCAGCTCAAGTTCGAAAAATGTCAAGCTGGGCTAAAATGGTTTTTTCTTTTTTTTTCGGAAGGACAGAGCTCTTATGATAAAAGTAACAAGGCAAACCTATGATTAATCATACAGTAAACGTAACAGTTACGTCTTTTACAGTGTTTTGTATCACAGAATATAAAATGTAATAGTTATTTACAATATATTTTGTATACATTTAGATTAAAGTTGTATTCTCGCTACTTATTGGATACTCTTTTTTTTTCAACACAGTGATAGAAGTTCCGCGGCCTATCTGCTCCATTATGTGAGCACCGATTTTGCAAAAAAATCATCAGGCAAGAATATTTTGCTACAAAAGGAGGAGCAAATGATGTATGTAGCTTTGAAGTTGTACGCAAATATATGTAAATTACTACATGTGGATACTGGTGACAAGCTGATTCAACACTACACATGACATAATCAACTTCGTTGCAAGCCTACCGTCCAACAGGCATCACCTGTTAGGAATACCAGTGTAGAATATGAAAGGCTGAACCAATCCCTGCTAATACGCTATTTCTGTGGGAATATTGGCCGCCACTAACGTCAACATCGTGATTTATGTCAAGTGGATCACCATAGAGCAGACACACTTTGTACCTAGCAAAGAATTTTTTTAGGTCTAGATTTGTCAATCTACCGTGAACTGTAAAACATTTGATGTTTGCCTTTTTGCAAATATCGTTTGATCTAATCAGTGTCAGAAAGTGAGCCGCAGGATTGACTATAAATTATCAGCAGATGAATATTTCACTTTAAGCAAAACAACCCCGTGGTAGTGTCATTTGATATGCTCGTGACGTTGTGACAGGGGGAAACTGTGTCATTAGGTAGAGTTTACATAAATGCAAAACAATGACACAAAATATGTTGTTCATTTGCATTTCAAAAACATCTAACATGACTGGAACAAATACCAAAGAGTAAGAAAGATAGCTCTGACAAATCTCAATGCTGGGATACAGAGCAGTTAAAAACTGTAACTTCATTTTTTTCAAATAAGATTTCTGTTAATAAATTTGCGAATTTGTTTATTAGTTCTCGGTTGCAGCAATTTAGAGTTAGCAGCCTAAAATTACGACAAAGGGGTTTTCTTTGCAGATGGCCTTCATGGAAAAGATTAATAGACTGCTGCATGTTAAGCATTAGGGGTCGCGTTAGTGAGAGGAGTTGGGCCATTTTTCAGTTTTCGAGGGATTAGATTTAGCGAAAACAGAAAAAATAACCATCGAGTCTCATCAAGGCGATCCCAAATGCAAGTCATGCAACATTCTTTTTCTCATATACCATTGAAAGGAATCTCACAACAGAAGAAAAAAAATGAAGTAAGAAGTTTGTAGCTGCCGTCGCCATTTTCATTAGGCAAATAACCCAACATATGCATAAATATTCACACGCGGCTATATATTATCTCTACACTGATGCGCTGTACAAGTAATGTTAACCTATTCCACTTAATAAATATAGCTCATGCACGTGCACAAAACAGGAAACTAGTTCGAAAATTAACGGTTTGTCACTGTTTAATTATCCATGTAACGAGGGAAACAAGAGCAGTTGTTCTGGAGACACACGCTGTGGCCCTCAAATTAGTATGAAACTTTGTCCACCTACAAAGCACATTTTTGTTGCAATCCAGGTAAGTGGTCACTGTCTGACTGTATGATGGGTATACAAATGTGTCAGCGCATAGGAACAGAAGGGTTTTTGTAATTATTTGTGCAGACATTTGTAATGGTGCAATCACGAAACAGGCCTAGTCGTGTGTTTGCTGGTAGAATGCTGGACTGAGCCTGGGGAAGCGGTGTCAATTGTGGCCTATCGATGGCCTACTGATTATGCTGACGTCAATAGCAGGGCGTCGCTCTTCTGGAAAAGCAGTGCCAGAAGGATGAGAAGGTTGCACTGGTGGAGAGCGGACTGGGACAAGCATATTTGATGGCCTGCCAGCGAGTTTTTAAGAAATGTCCTGGTATTCTTCATTGGATATTGCACTGTAATTGTTAATGGCTGTACCACGCCATTGTGTTTGTCAAGAGTCTTGTGTGCTATTTACAGTCTATCATAAATGGAGTTCCATAGTAGTCAAGTGACTGATGTTGTTTTTCTATTGAAAGTAGTTCCCTCAAATGCACATTTTACTGAATGGTCATTATGTCATGTCACAATGAAATTTTAAAGTGCTAACCAATCAGCTTGTCTGAAACCTTTGTCCGCAACTAGTTGATTACAATTTTTTGTCCTTCACCGGTTAATGTCATTACCTATAATTAGGTATGTGAGAAAAACACGAGAATATAAATAATTGAAGTTGCTCTATTTGAGTGATACTTGTATGGCTGGATACTCGCCTGTTGTGTGTGTTCAAGATTACAGAATCCCGTGATATGATTGGACCATGGAAAGCTCAACACATATTCTGCTATATTTCTGCTCAGGAGACGCTAAACCACCCAACCTGCTTTCCATTCAGCAAACACAAGCAAGGCTTGCTTTTGCTTGCGATATTTGTTTGATTAATATTACTTCTTGATGGGATGATAACATAGTAGATTTTGAGTGAAAATAATGTGTTTGACAAACAATTTAATGCCCTTTGATAATAACTAAAACAGCATAGATGTACGTTTTGGGGGATTTGTGGAATATTTGTTCCCATGGTTTCTGGGAGTTAACAGTAATGCCACCGTTCTTATGTCCAGTTCTTGGAGCATTTTGTTGGCATGCTGGAAAACATATAGTCTTGCATGCTCCAACGGAAATCGTCTTTCGTTTTCGCCCTTCTTTTTGTTAATGTGGTTGCACTATGGTTATTTTACGAATGCAAAAAATCAATGTCACTTGATGTTTATCGTAAGTCCCATAGGACTGCATGAAATATATAATAATTAAAACAAATCTTGGCCCAGCTCATTTTTACCACCATATGTTATGACGCGGGATGCACCATTATCCTTTCAGTTGCGGCTTGAAGCTCTGATTCCCAGCAGTTCTCCATCTTCATCATGCTTGAGGGCTTTGTAGAGTTTTTAAATATCACATATCAGAGGGTATTTACTTTTATATCACATGTTACTTCCCCTTGTCTGGTGCACATCTCATATAACAGGCACCAGATAATAAAATCATGTCACATGTGTACTATAAAATATCATATATCATGAATAAAATTTGACATAATATCTACAAAATGGTCACCTTTTTGCACTGAAATAGTAAACACACCGTTTATTTGTACCGAATAGGAAATATCTCAGCTTGACATGCAACAGCTTCGTCATCTCTTACATTTCAATAGTTTAACAAGTACACAAATTTGCACAATTAATATTTTTGCAGGCCGTCAGGCCTAGCTGTCACATTTGTTGCAATGTTGTTGTGGAGTTGAGCGCAAATTGTGTTGGTCACAGCTTCCTGTTGAATAGTTGTTTATATCAAGTGTTTCAACATACCAATATCTGAAGCTACTCTACTTTAATATGACATCACATGAATGATATACATGTAATCATATTTTACCTGCTTTTGTAATGCAGCCTCGTCTCTGCCAAATTGCTGCCTGGAAAATAGTCCCGTGCGATTGATATTTGTACCTTGCGCATCGCCGTACACTAAATCTGATGATCTATAAAGGTGACAATTTGTATACATTCGTACCAACAGCATAAGCGACGGTTCCCTGATGACTTGCATATTCAAGATTATGTCTTTCTTTTTATAGCCAACATCTGCCACTAGCTGTGAGCATTGAATATGTTAAGCAGGTTTAATACCTTTATTCATTCTTAAACTTCAGGATAGCATCTACTGTTTGATACACTCGACAATACCTTGAACATCGTTCGCCAGGGTTGTCGGTCAGATAAATCTGATTCGACAGTTTAGCATTTGTTGCCCGCAATGTTTATCTGCCTGTACGCGTGTATGCATTTTATCGTAAACAAGCTTCAATACTTGCAGTTGGTCATTTCGGTTTTGCGGTAAAAAAAACAGGGTTTTTTTTCTTGTCAGACGCATCATTATATAGCAAGTGCCCGGTTTATGGTGATTTTTTGATGAGGCAAGTCCTTCAATACCTAAGGTCCAAATTAGCTAGTACCGTCGGTAGCCGCTAAAGCGTCAGGGTCATTTCCCGGTGCACCTTGCGGCAGGTTAGATCGTTTCAATATAGCAGCCACATAACGCCATAGTTAAAGTGCAGGGAAATAACATCGCAAAGTTGATCGTTATTTTCCAACGTACGACAGAAGTATTTACAAGCTACAATCACAGTCTATTTGCAAAGTTCCTGACTGTAAGCCAGAAACAAGAAAACTGGGTAAATTGGATAAATACCCCTGGATGCAATGGGTTGCTTTCCACGGTTTTCATCCAAGATGCAACGGGAGTAGTTGAAAATGGAGAAAAGACCAGAAGATCATGAACCACCAGGCAAATTTGATGGAATTTGTTCAAGACATTTTGTTGGGCGTAAAGGGCCGACACCGGAACACCCAGTGCCCACGTTATTTCTGTATAACAACTGGTTGACTGCAGAAAAACAACGCACAGCAGACCCTTGTGAGACGGCCGAGGATCGCGTGACCTACCCAGCAACGGAGAAAGGCCAGTTGGCAAACAGAGAGGGGGGGGGGGGTGCGATCGCTGCGTTGCAGCGGCAGCTCACAGTACTACCTAATTCGGACCAAAGCTATTGTGAGCATGACTCAATAATGAACAGTAACAAAACTCCATAGTGAGTAACCAAAAGAAACAGAACATAGAGACATGCAAATAAATAAACAAATAATTTTAATTTTTGGCCTTTGAAATAAATTTGCAGAAATGACAGATAAAATTACCTTTGATTCATGCAATGCACGTAAACCTGCCACCCACCATCACATGAACAATAACTCACACATGTATGTAACCTTCGCCATACAAAGCATAGCAAAACAAAGTATTTTTGCTACAAATGAATAAGTCAAAGTAACACATAGAAAAAAATTCTTGCAAAACCGAATGGGATTGGGGGAAGGTTTGTTTCCCTTGTTTCATTTGAAATTGTGCGAAAACTTCTAACACGACCTTAATACCGAATGTTGGAGAGAAAAATTCGAGACAAAGAACTTAACCAAAGAGAGGCAACATGTTTTTCAGTTAGTACCAGAAGTACTGTGGAAACATGAATATTAATGAAATGCCCAGGACGTTTAAGTGTCATTATCGTGTAGCTTCCAATTAAGCAATTTGAGACACAAAAAATTGAACAATTTAAGCAAAAACACGTCGAGATTGATCATGTCATCCCTGCTGACCTACGGTGGTATTCGTCCGTCTTTCTGTTCCTCCGTCCGTAAACGTTTCGGTTGTGAGCGCGATGACTTTAAAAGTCTTGATGTTAGCCTAATATAACTTTTAGGACTTATAAGGTGTATGGAAATCTAGATCCCTTTCGATATTGGTGGCGCCACCTACAATATACAATATAGGGGGTCTAGACTTTAGTTGGGATTGTGGGGGAGGTCACAATCTAAGTTGCTTATGTTACTAGTGTCGTCACCTATAATCGGACGGATATTATGGGCAAAATGTGTTTTAAGATATGTGATTCCATATTTGGAAAAGTAATTAGATTAGACTTGCCAAATGTATAGAGTAGATAGAACATGTCCAATGCTAGAATGCGATGTAATATGACTGAACTTGACCTATTTTTGTGAGGTCACTATGCCTTTAGAGTTGAAAGGGTGATTTTGTAAATGTACTGGGTGAAGCTTGGACATCAATGGCAGTGTCAGGACAGATATAGGCCCATGTGCCTCTTGCATTCCATTATCTCTGTGGTCTTAATCTTCTGTGACAGTGTCCCAAGGCTACTGAAGACATAAAATGAAGGACTTGCTGAATGTTGTCTTGGCACATGTAACAATATCCATCAGAGGAATCGCACAAATAAGGTATGATTACATGTGGAGCGAACTGCTATCTGGTGGACAAATGAAACCCTTACTTCACATAAGCTTTATATGTTCAGAAACCACTGAGGACAAGCAACTTTGAATTGAAGATCTAAGTGCAATATAGCCACGGTGCCAGGAGAGTATTAGGCCCATGGGCCTGTTGTCTCAACGATTGCAAGGATAAGAGCACAGGGTTTGTTCTTACTACATATAACAAGCTTCCTTATCAGTACATGGATCGTTGGAGTTCGAAGTGTCCAGGCTCGTCATTGCTGAAATTGATCACGTGTTGCTCAAAGTCCAATCAAATATGACAAATTACATATGCTCCGCGGGTATGTGCCGCTCTGAAGGCCCTTCGTCTCAACGAAATTTCCTTAAGAAAGGTCCAATGTTTTGCCAAAAAGCCCCATGAAAGGGGTAATTTTTCTCCTTTGTGGCCCGAAATCGGGAAAATTGCTTTACCTAATGTCAAACAATTTTCTTTCTGGAGCACTTTTCACACCAATTTGGAACCATATTTTTTACTATTTCGGTTAAGAAATTCAGTAACAAAAGTATCACTTTTGTGAAAAAGTGCTCTAAAGATAGGTGGAATCTAGTTACCGATGATCTGAACAGGCGGCAAACTTGCTTTGCTTTCACAGCTGACATACTGACAAGAGCTCATTAATATTGCACTTCTACTGGAGGTATGTTAATTGATTCTTTTTAAAAATAATTCAGAATTTTTTTAGCATTTCTGCTTCCGGCGGAGGAAAAAATACGTTTTCATAATTCACGAAGAAAATAAATAGTTCACAAATATGTCACAATTTATGGGAAAAATCACGAGTTCACCGTTAATGATTAAATATAATGTCAAATAGTTCAGAAAAACATGGTCCATATTCATGAATTCCAAACCCAACAATGACAGCAAAGAGATTCCAGACTTGCCAAAGCATCAATATTTTTTTTCTAATACCAATGTGAAGAATCAAATTTCACTCCTGACTTGAGACACTGGTATGGTCAGCTGACTTTGCATACTCTATGGAGTCAAAAAAGGGGGAAAACGGCTCGCTGATCGATGGTGTTTGCGCTCTCAAATATTTTACCGACATTTTTGACATGTACTATTGTAATAACAATGTAACAGTGTTTTCCACAGAGCGCTGCATCACATAAATATATGACTGTTCGTAAAAAATACAGTGAAAAAGAAAAGCAAGCTTGTTTCGCAATTCAAACAGATGATTGACAGAAACAAAATAGGAGTCGATATTTTGTCTAAAAGGATACACTTTCCAACAAACGTAGAAGGGTTTGGATATCATTATTACAATATGAAGGTCATGCGCTTTTTGTCCATGCATGAGAGACCCATATACGTTGAGCGGAAGCCTCGTTTTTGATAATAAAGTTCTCAAAGTAACACAAAAACGTTCCATATATCCACATCAAGTGCTGTGGTCCTGGAGTGTCAGTTGTTGAAAAAAACAACAACAAACAAATCACCAAATGTAGGCAACATAATCCGAACCAAAAGGCTATATTTTATTTACAGTTTCAAGTTCTGAAGAAAGGAAGAATTGACGTGAACAAAAGCAAGTTGTTTTGAAATACTGGTTACAGGAGGGCTTTCTACTTTCAGCCTGTTTGGATAACTCTTGGAAAGAATCATGCTTGTGTATGAAGGTGTGCAAATAGCAAATGGAAGTTGAAGTGACCATTTTTGATTCGCATATATCCAACATTTCAATGCATATACGTTTTTACCCCCAAACGCTTGAGTTTGACAGCACTTTCAAATTTTTGAGTTCAACCATCAATACAGACAGATTTTGCGAGGGTCATGCCATCAAGTGACCATGTGCCATTATGGTAGGAATGCATATATCTTTGATACTTGTATTGCTCCATAAGTGCAGTTTCTTTGCCCCGCTGGATATCTCCTACAAGTTGCTGCCCTTCGACGGAATGTGGTCTAATTGTATCAGCAGACAAACAAAATAGTCAAAACATCCAACCTCTCTTCTACGCAAGCAAAAGGTATATATGATTTCTATGAGAAAAGGCAAGATACGAGAACCAAAGGATTTTGAAGGCGACAATTTATGCGGCAGTCAGTGAACGATTTTCACAAAATGAAAATCCCTACAAAGTACTCAAAACCATGATCGACAAATTGGACGTTGCAGTGGACTCTTTCAAAGTCTAGGTCAAAATAGTGAAAATAAAAGCCGGGCGATCTTGGGCTTTATGAACTCTCATTGGAACAAAAGTTATATCCTGCTCCTATGCAACTGCGGCAAAAGGGCATGGCGAAAACCTTCGTAAATGAAGACTTGTTTAAAGTTGAGTCGGAGATATTTCTTTATGCAGGGAAAGCAAAGCACGACAAAGTGAGCAACACCACCTGGACGAAAACGGCTCGGTTTTCATAAATGGGACTGCTCTAGCCGATGGTTCCATACAAGACCTAAAATCAGCAGCTGCAAATTTTGGCGCCGCTAAACGCAAAATATAATATGGGATCATGACACTGGTTTACTATTTACTTGATGATTTGTTTTGCTTCGTCTTTGTCTTAACAACCTCTTGTGTCCATAGCGACGACACCAGACCGACTAATCACCTATTTTTTAAACGTAAACCAACACCGTCGCAATTTAGTTCCTTTCCCATTGTTTTCGTTGACGAAAATACGCCCGCACCAAATTTCAAATTGGCGGCCATCTTTTTGGACGCTCGCATTTTCATCGTCAAAGCAAGTCGAGTTTCTTTGTAATGGAAACACCAGTAAATGCCATCCATTTCATACACGACTGTAGCACCCTGGCAGACAATAAATGGTCAAAATCGACTCAGTCAATTTATGTAAAAAAAAAAAAAAACGTTTGTGACTCAATGAGAGGTATGACTAAGAACTCGGGGGGGGGGGGGGGGGGCTTTTCCTTAGAGTATTTTATTCCAAGTTCTTGATCTATAGTGCTATTATTTTTTCACGACTCAAATACACGATAAACCACTCCTGTTTTACCATTGCCATTCTTGGAATGCGCATCACCCTGTGTTGTCTCACGTCCAGTGTCAAACGAGATATTGTTTTGCACAGTTTTGGCTCACGCATGGGTAACAAAGCTATTCTACCGCTATTTAGTGGTACAAGGGCAAATTCCCTCATACATAAACTAATCTCTGAGACAAAAAGGGAAGTTGAACAACTAATATTTAACCTCAGTTAATAAAAATTTCTCCTTACTTCAACTTAGATGAACTTGTTGACATTTTAAAAACCAAACAGACTCAATTCACGATATTCAGTCTGAAGTGCGCTTCGCTTAACGCTTATTGCGATCAACTCAAAATATTGTAAGAAGAATTACAACGAAAACACTTCATTTTGGTTCAATCTGTATACAAGAAACCTGGCAGTCAGACTTTGATGATATGTCTATTCATCAACTTGCTACTTATAGCTTGAAACCACAGGCCTATATCTGTTCCAGCCATGGTGGTCTTGCCATAACCTTGAGCATTTGTTTACAAGACTTTGTCAATTTAAAAAAAAAAAAAAAAAAAAACTCTGAAATATAAAAAGGTCAATTCATTGAAATCAGCAATAACTTGGCTTAAAAGAAAATTGTCCTTGGTAATATCTTTAGACCCCCCACACGATGATAATGAGAATTACAATACCTTTATGAATGAATTCGCCCAGTTACTAAACAATAACTTTATAAATGATTTCGCCCAGGCACTGAACATCTTAAAAAATAGCATATGTGAGGCAATTATTGCAGGCGTCTTCAACATTGACTCACTTAATTCACAATATTCTTTTTATTAAAGAAAAGGACATTGTAAATGCATACTCTGAATCAGTTACATTATTAAGCGATTTCCCTCAAATTACCTTACCGACTAGGCTTTCTCAAAGTAGGGAAACTTTAATAGATAATTTTCTCTTTAAATATTCAAATTTTTGCAAGTCCCCTACTAGAGGCATTTTAACATCAAATACATCTGACCATTTTCCAAACTTTATTTCTCTCGACAACATAAAAGTCCATAAACCTATTCAAAAATATATACGCATTAGAACTAATTCCCAACGAAAGTTTTTACATGAGGTTATTTGATCCCACATGTATGGCAAACTGGATAAAAGCCTACTGCTAACCCTACTGAAAACTGTCAAATTATGGAGAAAATTTGTAAACAAGCCCTCAATAATAATTTCCCATCTACAGTTGTGATATACAACAAACACAAAAGGTTCAGTTGGATTACACAAGGTATTGTAATTTCTATTGCCCACAGAGACCGGTTACACACAGGACTAAAAACACACACCAGTGAATGCACCTGAATGCAGTGGGCGTAAAACATATCTCCATACAGTTAAAAATATCTTAAAACAGGAGGACTGTGACAGTCCTCTGTTTAGCTGATTAAGTCGCCATATGACCTTGGAAATGAGATCAAGGTCACTGTCCTGTTCTGGATCTAACTTTCTTAGAGGGTCATCCCCATGTGCAAGATCAAAGTCACAGTACAAATAGTTCTGAGGTTCTCACGTGTCCAATCAAATTCATGTTGGTGGCGCTGTGACCCTGAGAATGAGGTCAAGTTCATTAATGTATGGTCTCAATCTTTCCTAAATAGGGTACCACCAACAAGTTAAACATCAAAATCCTACCTTCCACAGTTCTCAAGTTACAATATGAAAAGTAAAATTCACGTGAGTGTCTGGGTCCCAGTGACCTTGGAAATGAGGTTAAGGTCACCCATGTACTGTCTTAGTCTGGCCATTGCTCAGGACAACCATCACGTTTAACGTCGTGGTCCAAAGTTCAAATAGCTCTCAAGTTGTCAAGTGAACAGTACAATTTCAGCAAGGGGCCCTATGACCTTGGCAATGAGGTCAAGGTCACTCATCAACTGTCTACGTCTGGCCCTCATTTAGGACAATCAGCTTGTGCAATACGAATGTCCTATCCTTAATAGTTTTCAAGTTACCATATAAACAGTGAATTCCACGCACCTCACCCTGTGACCTTAGCAATGAGGTCAAGGTCATTCGCCTACTGTACATGTATCACCCTCATACCCAGAAGTGACCCTATGCAAATTCAAAGCAATTGGCGGCGTATATACAAGGATAAAGACTTGAAGATTTAGCCAAAAAATGAACCGAAAAATCATTAAAAAATCCAGAAATCATTGGACTGTGACCATTTGAACAAACTTGCTAGATACCCACCCAAGTAACACCCCCACCAAGTTTGAAGTGAATCTAGCTGATGGTTTCACAGAAGAAGTAAAAACTTGTCAATTAGCATTGCAATCCCCATTGACTTGCATGGTAATCAATAGGCATGTAAAATCAACAAGAACCCCCCCCCCCAAAAAAAAATCCCTGGACCGTGACTATTTGAATAAACTTGGCAGAGACTCAGCCAAGTTACAAGCCACCAAGTTTGAAGTGAATCTGGCTTACGGTTTTTAGATGAGGTCGAAAATGTAAACTACCATTGCCATTCCCACTGACTCACATCGTAAACAATCGGAATGTATGCATTGACCAACAGGTACCCGAATTGAAAAAAATCGTTAAAAATGAAGGATCCACAGCAACGCCATTTGGTGAACAACCTTGTGTGACCTTTCCACAGGAAACATATCACTAAATTTTAGCACAATCTGAGAGATGGTTGTGCAGAAGATTTCGAAAATGGCAAAAACGCACAAAATTCATTAAAAAAAAAATAGAAAACAAGAGGGCTGTGTGAACAGCCCGTGCCTCAGCTGATCTTGACATTCATCACACTTGCAGCTCTATGAACTTGGGAAAGGATCAAGGACACCATGTTCTGAGTAAGTCTGACCTTTATAGAAGAACACTTACATGTGCAACATCAAAGTTCAAGTAGTTCTCAAGTTACAATGAACAGTAAAATTCATGTATGTTGCCCTGTGACCCCACAAACGAGGTCAAGGTCATACATGTACTGTCTCAGCATGACCTTCATACAGAATGATTAACATGTGTAGCTTACTCAAAACAGATATCAAGTTATCAAGTAAACGGTAAATATTGTGTCAGTTGTCCTGTGAATTAGCATTAGAATGCCCATTGACTTACACAGTAATCAATAGGAAAGCTGCATTGAACGATTAGTACCCGAATTGAAAATCCTTAAAAATCAGGAATCCAAAGCAGTGCCACAGTAGTAAACAGCTGTTTGACCCTTCCACAACAACATATCCATCATATTTCAGCTTAATCTGAGGGACGGTTCTGAGAACAGGTGAAAAATAGCAAAACCATACAAGAAAATTCATAAAAAAATTGCAGCGCCACCCGGTGAACAAATTGGGAACTAGGTGGGTCTATGTACGATATCAAAGCAATTGGGTGAGCGGTTTCAGAGGAAAAGAATTTTGCAGGTTTGCCCCAAAAATAACAAAAAAAAATAATAAAAAATCCAAAAATCAATAGAGCGTGACTATTTGGACACACTTGATAGAGATTTACCCAAGGCACATCCCCACCAAGTTTAAAGCAAATCTGGTCAATAATATTAAAGTTATGACCATTACAAGAAATTCCCATGTTTAACGTTTCTATTAAAACTTTTGTAGAGATTTTTGAAAAAAAAAAAACTTAAAAAACTCCAAAATTCATTGGAACCTGACCATTGGAACAAACCTGGCAGACACCCACCCAAGGTACATTGCCACCAAGTTTGACGTAAATCTGGATGACGGTTTTGGAGAAGAAGTCGAAAATGTAAATTAGCATTAGAATGCCCATTGACTTACATGGTAATCAATAGGAAAGGTGCATTTACCCCAAAGGAGCCGAATTGAAAAAATCATTAAAAATCAGGAATCCCAAGCATTCCCACACAGTGAAAAACTTTGTTTGGCCTTTCCATAAGGAACGTATCCACCACGTGTAAGCTTAATCTGAGTGACAGTTCTGGAGAAGAAGTCGAAAATAGCTATAACACACAAAAATTCATTAAAAAAAATAGAAAAAAACTGCAGCGCCACCTGGTGAACAAATTAACAACAAGGAGTCCCTGGGTGTCTTCCTGTGTGATATCAAAGCAATTGGGTGAGCAGTTTCGGAGAAGAATTTTTTTTTAAGATTTGTCCAAAAAAAAAAAAAATTCATTAAAAATCTAAAAATCACTGGAGCATGAACATTTGAACAAAATTTGTACAAATCTACCCAGGGTACATTGCCACCAAGTTTGAAGTTAATCTGGATGACAGTCTTGGAGAAGAAGTCGAAAATGTAAATAAGCATTAGAATGCCCATTGACTTCCATGGTAATCAATAGGAAAGCTGCATTGACCGACAAGTACCAGAATTGAAAAAGTCGTTAAAAATTAGGACTCTGCATCATTCCCACATAGTGAACAACTTTGTTTGACCCTTCTACAAGGAACATTTCCAATATGTTTCAGCTTAATCTGAGTGACGGTTCTGGAGAAGTCGAAACAAGCTATAACACACAAAAATTCATAAAAAATTAGGAAAAAATTGCAGCGCCACTTGGTGTACAAATTAAGAACTAGGAGTCCCAGGGAGTCTTCCTGTGTGATATAAAAGCAATTGGGTGAGCGGTTTAGGAGAAGAAGATTTTTTAAGATTTACCCCAAAAAAGAACAAAAAATTTCATTAAAAATCCAAAAATCACTGGACCGTGACCATTTGAACAAACTTGGTAGAAACCCACCCAAGGCACATCTTGACCAAGTTTGAAGTGGATCTAGCTGACGGTTTTTGAGCAGAATTCAAAAATGTAAATTGTGGATGACGGACGGACGGTCGACGGACGGACGACGGACCCTCACAAAACCTTAGCTGACTGACAAGTCAGCTGAGGTAAATATTGCAGCGCCAACTGTTGAACAACTTAACGTCTGGGGTCACCAGAAGCGTCTACATGCAATTTCAAAGTAATGGGCCAAGCGGTTTCGGAGAAGATTTTTTTAGGATTTCCCCCCAAAATGAAAAAAAGTCATATACAATCAAAAAATCACTGGACCGTGACCATTTGAAAAACTTTGTAGAAACCCACCCAAGGCACATCCCCACCAAGTTTGAAGTGAATCTGGCCAGCGGTTATGGAGAATAAGTCGAAAATGTGAATTGTGGACGGACGACGGACAGACGGACGACGGCTGCCTCACCCTCCTAAAAGCTTAGCTGAATTATCAGTTGAGCTAAAAACAACATAATATAAAAAAAAATACTATGACTCCTGTCTTAATAGACGTAAAGATGATATTAGAAACACCCGGAAATCCATTTAGGAACTACTTAATAAAACAGCATAGAAATAAAACTTCCCAACTTTTGTCAAACTAAACGAGGAAATAATATCCGACAAGCAAACAACTGCAAATAATCTAAATATATATGTTGCAGAATTAGGATCCAAACTTGCAGCAGACATAAATTCGGCAGCAAGTAACGGATTTCAAAAGTACCCCCCCCCCCCCAAACCACGGTACACACAAATTTAATTTTAAGCCAGTAACAATTGATACCGTTAACAACGTAATTGATTCATTAAAACCTAAAACAATCTGCGGTAATGATGGTATCTCAGTACGACAACTAAAAGATATGAACTATGAAACAGTGTCACAAAATGAACAAAAGGAAAACAAATTCTTGTTCTTTTTGACCCCAAAATGAAGATATATCCCCGGATATACCAATAAATGACAGCAATATTGAATGTGTAAACACTTTTGATTTCTTGGGAACTGTAATTGAAAAACACTTGACAAAGAACAATCATATCATTAAAAATTGTTTCTAAATTGTCATAAATCATAGGTATCATGAACAAGCTGAAAAATATCTTCCATCATACATTCACCAAACAATCGATAAACTCACTTGTGCTCCTACATCGAAATACACCATTTTTACTTGGGGACACGAAAGTACCACAGTTGCTCAACACCAAAAAGATGCATAAGGATAGTAAACAAGAGCAGCTTTCTTTCATACGCTGATTTAATATTAAAAAACTTGAAATACTCAATTTATTAGTTTGAAAACACGAAACCGCAACCACATATTTAGACATCGTAACAATCTTGTGAGCACAAGAAACTGCATGCGACTTGAAATTATAGATACTATTAATAACACACCATATGCTGTTTGAAATAAAGTTCATACTCATTGCAAACCCGCATTCGCCTCTTATACCAAACAACATTTTATAAACAAATATAGTGTCACCTGCACCATTGCAAAATCTTTTATGTCTGCAATGTTCAATACCTTTGTGACGTTGATTAAAACGTCCTGATACTTAAAATTATTTAAATGTGTCCTGAAATCCTGAAGTAGATCTGATTCTGGACTAGACACACAGAACCTGTATATTGAACTACCTGTGCAAGTCTAACTCCCATTCACCTGCCCGAATCCGCAAGAAGGTGACGGTACATTAATTTAACGTATTAAAGTCTAATTTGTACTTCAGAGAAGGATTTGTCAAACTTTCAGTAATTGTGTGAAAAACACTAAGCACAATGTTCACGCTCTACTTTTGGCGGACATAATCTTATTTTCACTGAAGGATTTTATGCAATGTTATTATATTGCATTTTTGCAAGCCATTCACCGACGTCTGGGCATACTGGCACTTTTCCTATTTGCTAATTCGATACGAAGCTTTATTTCAGAGCAAATCTGTCTGTGTGCCAACAAAGAAAAGTTGTTGCTTTGTACAATAAAATTAAACTGGAAAAGATACCTGACAAAAACAAACATGATTATCAGGAATAATGTAACTTAATGAAGCTCTTGGATTGATAAAATCGGTAGGTGAAAAGAAATGCTAAAAGGAAAGAAGGGATTCTTGATACAATTTAATGTCTAGTATGAGCAAACACACAAGATTTGGTGATGGTATATTTTTGATGGCACCTCTAGTTCATTTACGCATCGATGTTGACACCGCAATATGGATTGATGGCAAAATGGTGACGATACGGTAGCATAAAGGTGGTCTGTCCGACATAAGTGCAGTCAACAAATCCTTGTAATACACGTATACATATATTGACTGCTAATCTGATGACAGATCGTGGCCTGTTGTATGTCTGGTCAGTCACAAATGTGTCCATGCAAATCGCCTATAGTTGCTTCTAATTTGTATTATTTGGACTTCAAGAAAGAATCACACACTGTAAAGATATCCTAGCTTAAGTGGTGCCTTGAGGGCTTAGCGCTGGACAACATAAATGATGGAGAAACCTTGGATGTGAAACCGAAATAGCACATCTACAGATGATGGTTTTGAACGTAAATATTGAAACGTTTCAACATTGAACATGTCCAAGCCCCCCCCCCCCCCCAATGAGGTATTAATTCAAATTTTGCAACTTTTGTTAATGGTTCTCTGGATTAACCAAGAGCACAAACCTATTAATTGAAGTTGAAATGACACATCTACCTATAATAACCAGAAGATACTGTACATTTAAACTTTTCAAGTGCCCCTAATTAGTATTAAGTAAAATTCTGCAACTTTTGTTTGGGGTTTATTGGATGCACTTAGAGCGCAAACATATGAATTGAATTTGGAATGGCAGCTCTACCTAGAATAGTTTTGCTCGAAAGTGTTACATTATCACCCATGTTGATTTGGCATATCAAACCATTTGATATGACTATCTTTATTTGTTTATGTACAATATACAATTAAATTGTCAATGATTTACAATTGGGTACAGTACAGCCCACACATAGGTTCACCCCCCCCCCCTCATACCTGCCCCCGTGCTAGCATTATTTTTAAGCATGCTCAAACGTGCTAGCATAAAATATGGCACATGTGAGAAAAAATCGCATTGCCAAATGCTCATGTCTAACAACTAAATGGGTCGCAAAGAGGGCACAGTGCATGTTGCGATTGGCGATGAGCATACTATGTTAGGCTATAAACACAATGCACCTAGCCATTCGCCATATGCGTTTTGTCCGTGAAAAACCAGTGGCATCGGTTAGCACTTTCTCGCCTGGCTCTACTTGCATGCGCGGGATAGCATGTTTTTTTGGCATGCGAGCACGCATTTTAAAAACGCCAGAATAAAGGGAGCTTATGTATGAGCTGTACTGTGCACTGCTGGATTGCATGTTTTAACCAAAACAATGAGATTTGCATATTTTGGGTAAAACTGAAAGAGACTGTCTTTTAAATTGACATACAGGTTAAACTCTCCATTTAAAAAGAAGTCTGAATGGGCATGAATGATTTTTAGAAGAAAAAAATATGTTGAAATATGACTTTAAGCCTCGCAAATTTAAATCAATTGAAAAAGCCCCAAGTATATGATATTTCAAATTGAAACCAAGAAAGATTACAAAGTGATCGCGATGGCCTTCTAACTACTTGATGGTGGCAATAAAGCTGACATATTTGTGTACTAACAAGTGTGTATCATCAATAATTTCAGTTTCATTAGAGCAGCACTGAGGCAGTTTACCACCGGGCAGCCATAATTTTTTGGGGGAGGGGATGGTACCAAGGTCAATGTAGCTTCACTGACCAGATATGTTCTGCAAGGTATATTAATCTGTTACAAACAGATAATAATAATGCAATCCAAGTGAAAAAAATTAGATGAAATAAAATATTTGAAGAAAAATTAATACTTCTAGTGATTGGCGGGGTCAGATCATTATACCTAAAATTGCATTGGGAACCCATTGTGATAGTGCATGCAAAAAGTGTCATATTTCCAAAAGTGTACCAGTTAGTTTCATTTATTTTCACAGTATTACTGGCGTATAAGTCAGTATTGAATATGCACAATTACAGGGATAATCCTTGTCATTTGTATAACGAAAGTATGAATACACCATTGCGACCAAACAGGTGATGCTTAGCCTGCTAAATAGTTCTTGGTCGTCTTGTACTCACACCTTTGGGAGCCATTTACCCGTAATTAGTTCACTGTTTCAGCTTCCTGGCCATGACAGGGAAACACTGGCATAACTTTTAATTCTATATATAAACTTGCCTTTTTTTATCTTACGTGTTTTCAATGAATGAAGTGTCGCCACAACACCAACCGTATAATTTATTTTCAAACATGACGCAACAAAAGTTATACGGCTTGATGCTTACCTGAAGATAAAGAGTAAATATAATGGTGGTTTCATCCAGGGGCACCAACATCCATCTTAATACACACCGGAGTATATATAATCCAAGTAACAGGTGTACAATTTATTATTGGTGCGATCGAGTTATACAGACTTTGTTGTTAGGGCTGTTCCAATAGCAATATACATGTAGTATACGCTGCATTACAAAGACGATGCAGTGACGGCACGGTTGGCTCAACATCTCCAGGAGATGGTTTCCGTGCCCCAAGGGTAGAATTATGATCCTAGCAAAAGAGAGAGTTGTCCAACGTGTACCGCCTACCACGGCGTCAAATACTGCCTTTTACCCCCAAGTTGTCACAACCGCGTCATAAGACTAATAGATATGTGGGCAGGTCGAGCCGCCTGGGAGAACACGACCAACGGAGCCAGACTATTCAGAAGATGTTTTTCTTCTTCTTTCTTTTTCTTTTCTTTTTTTTTCCTCAGTTTCCTGAAAATGGATATACATGTGACACAAATTCAAAGTGAAAGTACAGTCACCATATTTTTCCGCAAAATGGGGGAGTGACACTCTGAAGGTACTGGGAAGTCTAAAACTTGCGAAATGACGGGGACAGCAATTTCTAAATTTTATAATTTGTTTCTGATGCTGCATAAAGCTCGGCCAATTTCAAAACATTATCGTCTGATACGGTCGTATCACACGTACAGAGAGAGAGAGAGAGACACAGAGAGAGAGAGAGAGAGAGAGAGAGAGAGAGAGAGGGAGAGAGAGAGAGAGATTAGTCTGTCAATATAAACCAGAGGCAGGGACTTGCAAAATAACTTAAAGGTCCTAGCTTTGCTTTCACGTTGCTAGATTGATTTACAGAAATACAAAATATAACATGTACAAACAAAACTAAACTTCACCAAATGAAACTAAACTAAACTGAATGTAGCAATGTGAAATTGCTTCTCACAAACATGTCACATTATCATAAAGTATCACTCTTTGTGATATTCAGATCGTGGACGTGACATTAGCTACCCGTCATCGTTATCACAAGTTATATGTCTGACCCCAAGCAGTACAGAGGAAAATGCACCCTACACTGGTGACGCGTCCTATGTCATAGAAAACGGGCAAAGGTAGGCAACGCGACGTGGGCCTTGTTGCTCAGTATATATTTATGTGTAATTTTGTGTTTGGGAGTTGACTGCGTAAACTTAAATCATATTGGAATTTTTTTCGTGTTGCAGGTTTTCGTCACACACACTCAAGATTCGACAAAAACTTTGCAAGAAAGGCTCAGGAGAACATAATTTTTTTCTTGCATTGGAAATATCTTGCGGCAGGCGCCCGAATCAGTGGACTTCTTATAATTGATTGCATTTTCTCATCGTGTTCTAGGGTCTTTGAGAGCATGTTTTGGATCAACATTTTTTGTTCATTAAGTACTCTACCCAAAACTTTATTTTATTCATTAACATCATAATCTCCAATTAAGACAGCCTCCATTAAAATAGCATTTCTATATTAGGACCGCCAATTTACAGACATATTTTGTTTATCTTTTCCTAAAGTATATCCCCATTAAGACCACGTCCCTGATAAGAACACAGATTATGTGGTCTTACTTGGGAGATTCCGCTGTATATATAAATTTTATTTTCTGATTTATTCGTCTATTTGCTTGCTTATTCTCTATTTACTTGCATTTTGGTTTTCGCTTCTTTGCATGGTTTTCCAATCTGCCTTAACATTTTGGGCCACCTTCCTTTTTTATCAAATATTAACTTACATAATTGTACGAAACAGTTCGTCAGTTTTATAGACTGATTGCATGGACGATCACATCAGTTGTTTCGCATCCCAACATTATTAACATGAAAAACACGTGCAACTGGGTGCATCGATTCTCCAAAATACATGTTATGATTATACGGCTGGCACAGCATACATCATTATTATTGTTGTTGCCATTTGCGTCATGGGTGTCAGTTTGCTTACAGCCGCTGTAGTATGGGTGGTTGGCCTCATTTATATGCTCTCATTATAATTCTATGTTGACACCCAGTTCTACAGAAACAAATCGATGTAACTATAGAGGTCTTGGACCAGTAACCTAGGCCTAATGCATTTACATGTTAAAATAGCGACATTCGCTAGCTTATTTCTCCTATTCGAAACGTAAAACCACAACTTCCTTTAAATTCTACTTCACGCTTATGCCGGTAGCAGCAAGATAAAACCAAGAAAATGGGGGGGGGGGGGGGGAGGGGGTCATGTGATTAGATTTTTTTTACTGGTGCATTTGTGTACCTTACCTCACTGATTGACCATTACGCGCCAAATATGTCTACAAAAATACAAAAAGGTATCAAATGATTTAAAATATTTCTAGAGTAGCAGTGGCTTTCTAAAACTCACTGTTGATAAGTATTTTCCTATCCAATATTATGATGGGACTTAATTTGTGACACTCTGCTCCTGTGATATTAACATCCAATAGACACAGTAACAGTATTCAGTACTCGATCTAAACTTGTGGATCAGTTGACCCGACCTTGAGGGCTTACTGGTCCAACACCTATATATATATATAGTGATCTGCATGTACAAGCTTTATTTTTTGTCATCATAAAGTACAATGTAGTGCTTGTAAAATGAAATGATTGGATATTAAAGTTGTTTTTATTGTATGAAACAAGAGTTCTTGCATCTGTGTGTATCACCTTCCCAATTCCAAAAGTCAGTGTAGCTTGGCACTCGGTGTTGACATCGACATCTCATGAAATACTACAAAAGTATGTAATGAACACTAAGTGGAAGGCAATGGTAGTACTTTACTGGTTTTGGCAAATATGTTTTGTCATAAAAAGACACACATAGCTTAGTTGTACCTCCAATGACTCCCTGCAGAGAGTGGTCCACCCTTCCATAATTTACACCCAATTGTATTTGGCTCATATGTGGCCAAAACATATGCTAATTCCTCTTACCACAACTTGTGTGCCTAGAAAATGTGAAAAAATTGTGAAAGATGTCATTTGGTTTAGGTGTATGCACAGACAAAATGGTGTATAAATGTAGATTCAAAAGCCTGTATATTTGGGTATATGTATATATATATACATATACACACACACACACACACACACACACACACACACACATATATATATATATATATATATATATATATATATATATATATATATATATATATATATATATATATATATATATAAAGTGATCTGCATGTACAAGCTTTATTTTTTGTCATCATCAAGTACAATGTAGTGCTTGTAAAAGAATGCAGTGGTTGGATGTTAAAGTTGTTTTTATTGTATGAAACAAGAGTTCTTGCATTTTTTTGCATCTCCTTCCCAATTGCAATAGACAGTGCAGCTTGGCACTCTGTGTTGACATCAACATGTCATATGAAATACTACAAAAATATGTAATTTACACAAAGTGGAAGGCAATGGAAGTAATTTACTGGTATTGGCACATGTGTTTTGTCATAAAAGACACACATAGCTTAGTTGTACCTGCAAAGTATTTTCCTATCCAAAATTAGGATGGGACTTAAGATGGGATGCTCTTCTCCTCTGATATTAATATCCAATAGGCACAGCAACATTATTCGGTACTCGATCAAACGTTATGGATCAGTGACCCGACCTGGAAGGTTTACTGGTCCAAGACCTAGATCTCGATATTGTATTATGCCTTACCCGCCATATTGTAGGTCTATGCAATAACTAGCCCCGAGGGACTAATATTGATACATGTAATAAGTCAAGAAAAATAAATTATGAAAAAAGTAAAAGAAGAAGGTAAAGTACTGTTAAGAAAGAAAGAATGATAACCTTTACATTTAGAAATTACAGGAGCACAAATTGTATAAGTGGATATATCTGTACATGAATAATATTCTCATACATGTTTATACTTTTATAAGACAATCAAGGCATTTTACCTTCCATTTCTGAATTAAAGAGGGTTTTGAAGCACAAACTTTAAAAAACACAGAATAAATGCAAGCACATAAAATACATGTACAGTGGTACCTATATGCAGAGGAGGGAGGGGGGGTACTTCCTCTACTGTAGCAGGTGTAGAGGTGCCCCTAGATTGACCCCCCCCCCTCCTTGCATCCGCTGTAGAGTTTTGACCTCCCAATTTCTTGATGTAAGGTGTGAATATTGACACCTTTTTTAAAAAGTGAGACAGATCACCAGTTTTGTTTCCATGTTTTGACTCCTTACTTTAGCCAAAAATGTAGAATTTTGACCCCCTCTTTTGTGACCAAAATTATAGAACATAGAGTCAAAGCCACCTAGGGTGCCTAGATACCCTTTCCGGGTGGAGTTGAGATATGACAGAGTTAAGTCTTCTTAAAAACGCAATACATGCTTGCATAACTGTTTTTTCCACTTGCTTACTTGTCATGTCTGTATACACTATTGAGTAATAATACACACATTATACATGTATGATGATAGTATTATTGCTATGTCACTTATATTTTAGTGTTCCACTGGGGCCTACATAGCCTTGCCGGTAACCAAAGCATATGGCATGGAGGATATGAGAGACACCCAAGCTACATATTCCACAACACGAAGCCAACAGGAGAGAAAGAAATGGCTCAAGTGAGTGGCACGTGAAGTTGTCCATTACTGTGAATCTTAATTTCCCAAAGAAGGTGTGGAGGTTGCAGCAAAAGTGATGAGAGATCCAAGGAGACTATGATAAGGTGTACCACTACCAGGTGCAGAGGATCCATCGGGCTATTGGCATTCTGGCACTGGTAACTATATTTAACACTTAGAACATGTTCTAGTTGACAGAAACTAAATACAGTGGTCCTTTTCTTGTAATTACCCTTTTACCAGAGGCCAACCAGCATAAAAGACAGAGAGCAACTTTCGTAAATGCAAAAAGCGTGTCCTTCTATTATATTTCCACCCCACTCGCTACTGGCTACTGTTGGGCTACATTTGAGACTGCCTTATAAGAGGAGGTCATTTTATCCCTCAGCATGTATGTATACTGGAGAGGGGAATGATAAAAGTAGAGTGAGCTTTATTAGAAGATTTAAGTTTCATATACCAGATTATTTACCGTATATTGTTCTGTGATATTAAAAAAAAAGCGCATGTCTGTTGGGCGCAAGTGCTGTTCTTTTGCATAAATCAGTGAAAGTAACAGCGTATCATCTGTATATTCATTTTACTTCAAATAAACTCCAGGGATTTTTTTTTTTGCTGAACAACGTGTACTTATAAGGTAAGTCCAAATGTGCCCTCTATGAAAAAAGTGGTAATGTTTATGGTAAACTTTGAAATGATAGGGAGCCAACAAATGGGGACCAATCAGACATGGTCAGTTATCAGCATTCAGATATTCTATCAACTTTTGATTAATAATAAATAATCTGTTACTGCATTATCAAAAGGTGAAAGGACAGTCAAATGATTTTGTGTTGCAACTACTTCTGTGGCCCATCCTGGTTTCATGTATCATGCCTGAACACAGTGTCTGCTCATGCAGGTGAAAATTGGAACTGTATCCCAAGTTGCCAACATAATGAAGGGCATATTCTGCAAATGCCACCAAAAGACCAGGTTGCCCAATGGTACAGTTTTTTTTAAGGGCGGAATGTCGAAAACAAGAATGGTGCCACCTTGTGTGAGTTGGGACAGAACGTGAGGAATTGCCAGGTATGGTTTTAATATATATATATATATATATATATATATATATATATGTGTGTGTGTGTGTGTGTGTGTGTGTGTGTGTGTGTGTGTGTTCACTTTGGAATACAAGAGACTGCAATACTTGTAAAGCTCCACAATGTACATCATTGTATGTGGTGTGATGGGGGTTATTATGCTGTTGAATCTGCAAAAGCAAAAGCAATTGTTTTTTTCATCAATGGAAAAAGGCTTTTGTCCAACCCGGCCACTCATACATTTGTTTCAGATTCTTTAACTAAAAATAAAGATATACATTTTGTCATGGAAGGAAAATCAAGTTTAGTCACAGAATTTTTGACAAAACTATAGTCTAAGCGTTTATGGTCAGTATGTTCTGGCAAGTGCAACTAAATGTGGCAAGGTAAAAGGGTTTTTTTTTTTGCCACGTAAACAGTCTGAATATATGCTTGTGCAAGAAGAGCAAAGGGGAGGAGCATATTGTGTTGGATATAAAATTATTTGTTACATTGGCACAAAGTAATTTAGACTGTGATAATGAATAATGAATGATGAATTATATTTGATATCAAGTCAGATTTGCCTGTTGAAGTATTTCATGGAACAATCATCACTCAATACGTTTTATGTAGAAAAGCTCATAATTACCATGCAAACCCTGCTAAGGGAAATGCATGTTTGGGTTGATTGTGGCTACAAAAAAGTTCTGGGTAATGCTGACTGACTGGAGATCAGGTTTTAGACAGGGTCCACTCATTGTGCAAGCCTGCCTCAGTGCTCAACAGAGGCTGGTAGAATGAGGTGTTGGAGAGGTAGACAAGGCCCACGGGGTCACTCACTGCCTTAGCACTGGACACACATTTGCTGTGTTTATTGAGGCAGGGGACGGGGCGTACAGTGGTCAAAGCAGTATTTCCTGCTTCCCTATAAACTGTCAGGTCATTTTTGTATGTGGCTGGCTGGCCAGAGTCCCGTCAAGGGCCTTAGGCCTGCAAAACAAGCAACAACAGAAAAACAGGATCACCTTGAATAGGGACCTACATGGGATGAATTATTATTCTGGTATAAAAAATTGAAACAGGTGATGACTGGGTACTCTCTCTCTGTCTCTCTCTCTCTCTCTCTTTCTCTCTCTGTCTCTCTCTCTCTCTCTCTCTCTCTCTCTCTCTCTCTCTCTCTCTCTCTCTGTGGGTGCCAACCCAGATATTGTTATTCCTTGGATTCATTATTATGTCTGGGGTTTTGCTTTTCCAAGAATTCTTTTTTCTTCGTTTCATTCTTTCTTTCTTTATGTCTGGATGGCAACCCAGACACATTGGTTTTCTTGGGTTCTTTACTTCTTTCTTTCCATGGCACCGAAATTTGTCGTATTTTCATGGACGATATTATTCCCAAAACCATCAAACTTGTAATGGCGACTGACCTGCCACTGAAATTGTACATATCGTTTGGAATAGTCATTTAAAATTATGCAAAGGAGGGGCAATTTAAATTTAAAAGTTCCATATCTTCAAAACTAGACTCACAATTACAATGTGTATATATAGGTCTGTCACACCTGCCAATATAATGGGCAGCAAATGAAAAGTGTACAATTACAAATTATGCTAATTAGGGACATGGAACAATTTAAAAGTTGAATATCTCCAAAAGTATTATACAAACAGATGCCATTCTAAGTCCAATATATAGATGTTTGGCAAAGCCGCATACCAAGAGCCACGATCTAAAGTTGTAGGATATTAGTTTATGGACATTAGGCAAATACACGAAATATCCAATGAAGCAAGAACCAAAGTTGTGGCCTTGAAATATAACAAATTAGGCTAATATACACAATATAGATAATGTTGAACAATGACAAAGTATAGAATCTTCTTTTCTGGTTTCATTTATTTTCACAGATGCATGAGAGCACAAAGACGGACAGCATCATGAAACAGCCACTGACCCTGGAAAACCTGGGTAACTTTTCATGGGGTAGTGTTATGGTTGAGGCTGAGGAGAATATCCCAACATTGCTTAGGTGCCTGGCTTCAGGAGTACCTACCGCAGAAACTCCTAGGTCTGTTTTTTTTCAAGGGACGTTAATGTTTGGAAAGGTGTGGAACAGTATTACAGATGCCGCGCGTCATAAATGTATGCGTGGCTTGATATCCCAGGAAACACATCTACATCTGAAAACATTTGACTTAATGAAAAAAAAAATAGGTTCCTTAAATATCAGGTAAAAATGAAGAACAGGTAAGTAATAGCTTTGTTATACAGTAAACAATGTATTCTGTATATAGGAACCAGAGTACCAAATATTTTACGCTCACTGAAAATATAATTATTTCAAATATGAAGAGAGAGAAAAAATACACTTTAATCCACTTATAGGGTGGGGGGGCAAGGAGGGGGGGGGAGGTGTTCATGAAGAAATGCGTTCACAATTCATGGTGAATTAAAGTGCAAAATTCGCAGGTGACAATTTGACAAAAGATGAAAAACATTTCGGGACAGATAGTTGTGTCACGCTATGGCAATAAATGCATATTATCAGGTGATGGTGATTTGTTTGCTTTAAATTAATTTCAGGAATATTAATTGTCTGAATTCACAGTTCACAAAAAATAAACATGATAATCACGAGTCACAAAAAATACATTTGCATGTGTTTACCTAATAATGATATAGAATCAAATATACATGCAGAGGGGAAATTTATATATATATGTGTATATATATATATATATATATATATATATATATATATATATATATATATATATATATATATATATATATATATATATATATATATATACATGATACATGAACAGGTAAGAAAGTGCAGGTTTGCATGCATGTATATGATACAAGGGTATATATTTGGGATATATATATATATATATATATATATATATATATATATATGTGTGTGTGTGTGTGTGTGTGTGTGTGTGTGTGTGTGTGTGTGTGTGTGTTCACTTTGGAATCAAACCTGTATTTATATGGGTGGTAGTTTTGCAGGCACATGTGTTTAGCATTTAAACCCATGTGTTGGCTTAACATCAAATTCTCCTTTGTTCACAATTTATTGTATGTGCCCTCAACACGGGCCCCTCTATCTATAATAGTGTTAAAGATATTCAAGGATAAACCTTTCCAAATGCCCCTAATTGGAATAACTTTTAATCTACATCTGGGGCAAAGTGTGCCATAGATGCACAGCCCCCGCCAAAAAAACCCTAATTCTTGCACCAACATTTGGGTCGTTATGTTGAAGACTCAGGAAGCAAGAAGCAACTGCAGTTTTCAAATGGTCCCAATTTGAACAATTTATACATCTTGACTATTTTGCACAATATGCAAAACTTACACAGGTAATATGAAAATACCAAATTTGCAGTTGCTTGATTAGTTGCTGTATTTTAATACATATCAAAGGCAAAGTGTAAAGAGAAGAAATACACATATTTTGGAAAAATAGTGTCTGTGTGTGAAAGACATAATAAGCAAACTCATGCCCACATGCAAAGCAACCAACACATTGTGTATCAATAGGCCTTTATTTTATTATAAAACTAGTCCACAGATACATGTGGTAAGAAATCTGTAGTAGAAAACACAATTTTGTTGCAAGGTAGCCTATTATATAGTAGCCTAAACAGGTCTAAAGACCACACCTGACCCCATTTTCACCTATATTGGGCACAAATTGAAGAAATAAACTTTTTTTGTTAAGTTAGATTCCATTTTGTTGCAATACAACAAACAATATAAAGATTCTTTTGGTGCACATTTTCAGTCATTCATGTGTCTTTTACTTATGGAAATCTTGGTTGAATGTCATGTCATCCGCCAGTAAAAAGTTGTTATATATGATCGTCCACCCCAAGTAGAACAGAGTTTGGTCGGCTCAGAAGGCAACTAGAAAGTTTGCTTCAGTGGAATTTCAACGGAGAAAAGATAACTTCCTCTTATAGATCAGTGCCTATAAAACAAATACATAACATATATATATATATATATATATATATATATATATATATATATATATATATATATATATATATATATATATATATATATATATATATATATAATCTTACATGGCAGTGAGCGAGTTACGATTTTTCTCTCACGAGGGATCGTTGTTGGTAGGGAAAATCACGAGTGACCGCAGGTCACGAGTGATTTTCCCCACCAACAACGATCCCGAGTGAGAGAAAAATCGTAACTCACTCACTGCCATGTAAGATTTTATTTACTCTATGTTTAATCGAGTATTTACCGCAAAAATTGTCGCTCTTGTTGCTTAGGTGTCGCCATTTTGAAGCGGAGACTTTTCACTTGGAAATGTCAAATCACATATACATGCACCGCGGGTGTGAACACAATATACCATTGCGCGCTTTAAATAGATCCGCATGTTCGAAATGTAAGACACTCAAAATGAAAATAACAAGACAATTAACAATCTCTTAACATTTGTAATATATCTAAGTGATGATACATCACAAGGGTACACTTCTAGAGACAGAAGTTATAAAAATATCGTTCCCAGGGGAGCCAGCGTTCATGCATATTCATCTTGCGAGTCCATGACAACCATGAAAAGGGCGTAAAGTTATCACCCGCTGCAACGTTTCAATTTCGCTGAGAAACATTGGGTTTGTTTTGAACAAGAACGTGTCAACAATTTAAAGATATGGAATAAAATAGACATCGTGACATTGCTAAAATATCACAGATGCTTTGCAAGTGGCATGACTATAAACATTCGCCATAAACATTTAATCCTGGGAGCATTCGGTATCACTATCAATAATCGGGACAACTCTCCTTCTTTGCAGATGTTGTTGCCGATTAATGTTTATTGTCATATTTATGTCTCCTTGAATAGTTGCTCCCGCAAACATTGATGACATGTAACTTTCGGCTAAACTACGAGTGCTTGTTTGAGAAAGAGCAACGCCTTGACTAGCTTGAGTCCCATCAATACAGGGTTCAGGAACGGAAAGTGGCAGATGTTCGGCGGGCATCAAAGGCAGGCTACCGGGAACAGGTCTGGTACTGGTAGGCATCAGCGGCAAGGGGACGGGTGCCGAAGTGGCGCTACCGGTGAGGCAAGCAGTGGATGGTGCGGGGCCTTTTGTCGTCAGCAGAATATCACTTATGGCTTCTTGTTGGCGGACATTCGGATGAGAATAGTTGTTTATGGTTTGAAGGTTTCGATGTCCAGATACTTGGGCTATTTGGGTGGGTGCAAGACAATTATCAGACAGTTTTTGAACCAGATATTTACGGGCTGAATGATTAACAAGCTCCCGATCGCCGTCGATGCCTGCCTTCTTTACCATTATTTAAAGGATACCATACAGAGTATTTTGTCCCAGTGCATTGCACTTAAACATGCATCCATTGGCCGTTGCATTATGGTTGATGGCGAAATAGAAAGGTGAATCCGGATGCCACATTGATTTTGGCCTGGCATCACGGTAGATTTCATAAAGTTTCACTGGACATCGTTCAGGATTGTCAACATTTTCGTACATTTTGGGGGCCACTGGTCGTACATCCCGGGGATTAGCGCCAGATCTGGTCTTGGTTTGCCGCTCCGTGTACTGCAGGTATCGCCGACCTCCCTCCGGCCACTTCAAGACAACATCACTCCAGCACATATCCCTATGTTCCTGTCCACCCCTCATACCAAACACGATGCTGTTGAACAACCACAGGGTATTAATAATGGCTGTTGGTGTATCCATTCCACACTGACCACGCTGAAACAAGAGTTCAATGTCATCATCCGTCAGTGCATCGGCCTTGTTTGGTTTGCTTCCACGGCCTTGTGACTTGAGTTCCTTTTGCTTTGATTTCAACGCATTGCGGGCATGATCAAAGGCAAGATCATTGACAATTTAATAGCCATACTGGTGTCTCCGCAAATGTCTGTCAATGGAGGAAAACAAACCCCTCAGACTTGTAGGTTCATACTGCTCTCCATTTTTTTTTGCGGACCGAAACTACAAAACTTGCGAGGTGACGATCCAACTCATTCACCGGCAACTCATGTATAGGTGTAGAGATCCCCCGTTTCTTCTCTAAAAAGCTTCTGAACAGCCCAACATCGACTCGAGTCTTCCGCTTAGTTCTCTCATTCTCCTGACCGCACAAAAAATCATCCAATTCATCATCGTTATAGTCCGCAAAGCGAAAATCAAAGTTAGCAGCCATTCTGTCGTGCTCCGAGTGAGGTACCGGTACACGTGTAAATGTTGACAAACAAACAGACGATTTTTTTTCAAGAAAAAGTAGTTCGGGTGGGAAATGATGTGATTGGTCAATTGACAATGGGCATGACATGTGACTTACCGTGAGTTACTATTTCTGGATTTCACTCCAGAAAATGATACCTCACTGCCAAACATAGAATAAATAAATATATATATATATATATATATATATATATATATATATATATATATATATATATATATATATATATATATATATATATATCACACAAATACACAATGGTTTGGCAGCTTAGTGGTTTAACTTGATATATTTCAATAGCACCAACTCAATCGTATTTTAGCCCCATTTCACTTTTTACCAAAATGTGTTTCACAGAAGAGTGGTTCTGTTCAGAGGAATGTGCTCTGGGTGCCGAGTCAAATGACCGGATGGACTAGTTAATATGACTCGCAAAAAGATGCAGTGCGTAAAGGTGACGGGCCAGCCATGGTTTCTAAGTGGAAAATGCACATAATTCCATTCTGGCACAATAATCATAACAAATGTTTCCTGATATACCATTTGTTCCATACAAGTAGGTCTTTTTGTTATTGTTGTTGTTGCTGTTTTGTCAAAACGTGTTGTTGAATGTTGTTACACCATTGAAAAATTTTCCAATTAACTTTTAAATTCTGCACACTATTACAAATGCAGTATCAGGAGTTATTTTGCTACCAACAACCTATTTATTTTGTACATTCTTGTCAACAATTACTGCGCGTTTATAATTATCACTTTTTAGTTAACATGTTGCTTACATGTGCTGTAAGTTTGTAAATTCTGCATGTGGATTGGTTTACTGTGTAATTACCCACATTACACAGTGTAAAGTGATAAACGCAACTAGTGATCACTTGCATGTACATGTATGATGTGAGGAAATCAATTTATACCACCGCGTGTTGATGTGGGGATTCACCATTTTTTTCCACAGTTCCTTGCTAAGGAAATGTTTTAACTTAGTTCCCTGTACTTCTGATTCTTATATTTTTCAGTTATTTCTGGTTTTGTGTCTGAAAGGTTGTGCACAGACCTCCTATGGACCAGGACTGCAAATTTGTCATGTCTACCCGGGAACAATATAGGACTTGACATTGTCAACAAATTTTTGGTTTAAACATATTTTATTCACAACAGTTTAAAATATAAATCCAATAAATGAGTAAGCAATTGGGAAAAAGGGCAAAGCCCTATACTGATCCCTCTTGCGAAAGGGGACGAGCACACAGGACAAAACAAGACACACACGACCAAAGAGAAGGTGACAGTATCACATGACAAGACAGAAAGTGGGGCTGAATGTTTCAACTTACATAATTATGACTCCTATTAGGCTTCAAGTATATATGGAGATGTAAGGGGATTCATCCATATGCGGAAAAATGTACCTATATAGAGTGGAAATGGGCAGGCATTTTAGCCTAAACCAGATGGGCCGAAACGACCTGTAGCGGAAATAAAATTTCGAACAGCTGAAAAAATCTCAATATATTCAGTAAAAGTACAATCGAAGGAACCGTATAATAATGTCTGTAATGTAAAAGGATCATATTTTAAAATAATAGAATGAAGAACAGATCTAGGGACAGTATACTTTGGACAGAGAAGAAAATAATGACATGTGTCCTCATACGGTGAACCGCATGCGCATTTTGGAGTGTCCTTCACAACAATTTTGAAAAGATGAGTATTTAATTGACTTGCACCTAGACGGAGACGTGTGTGCATAACAGCAAAAAAACTATTGCCAAAATTGAGTAATTCGGGAAACTTGATGGGCTGGATAACCGGTACATCTATCCGTGATTTAAACTGTCGAATCGAGGCTGAATTGCGGATTTCTAGAGGCAGCTGGGTCCATAGTCTGATAGTTGAAGGGAAGAACGTTTTGTCAATTATGTCAGTACGAGCTCGGAAATGAGGAAGACCATACTGTTGATGGGTATTGAAATTACCAGAGCCTGAAGGAGAGGCAGTAGTAAGTATAGAACATAAATATTCGGGAGCAAGTTTGTGCACCAATTTATACATTAGAGTCAGGTTAGATATTTCTCTGCGTTTAGCCAGAGTTGACCAGCCTGTTTCCTCATATAATTTAGCGTTACTGGTTCCATGCATAGCACCAGTAACGATACGAGCTGCACTAAACTGAATACTTTAAACTTTTTCTGCATCTAAGGCTGTACAACCGTTCCTTACGGGACTGCCATATTCGAGAATAGGCCATATGAAGGAAGTATAAATAGTTTCAAAGGTTTTCCTATCCAACGTAAATTTTAAACTCTTCATGATATTGATTAATTTAGTTGACTTGTTATATATATATCAGTGATATGATCAGACCATCTCAGGACTGACCGTATTGTGATACCAAGATGTTTATGTTTACCAACATCCTGCAAGGTGTGCCCGTGGAAAGAAATAGGAGGATGTGTAGGAGGATTAGTTTTCCGAGAGACAAGCATTGCGTCTGTTTTCAGAGCATTGAAAGTGACAAGCCAGTCATTGGACCATTGATCAATATCTGAAAGCTCGGAGTTCAAACTTTCTGCTGCAGTAACTGGATTATCAATGGTAAGATATAGACACGTATCATCAGCAAATATTTTTATGTTGGATCCAACAAGGTCCACTATGTCTTTAATATAAATGAGAAACATGAGAGGTCCGAGTACCGAGCTTTGAGGTACACCTGCACAAATTTTGCCCCAATCGGGAGACTGGCCTTGAACAACTACCCGTTGATAACGATTCGACAAATAATCCGAAAACCAATCATGAAGAGATCCTGCAATACAACTTTTCCTTAATTTATGCAACAGGCCGGCATGCCAAAATTTATCAAATGCTTTACTAATATCCAAAAATATAACCCGGACCTCTTTTTGATGATCAACTGCCCAACTTAATTCGTGATGAAGGACAGGTAATTGATTAATAGTGGAATCACCAGGCATGAAATAGGATTGGTGGGCAGATATAACAGTATTATCTCGATAGAAATTGAACACATGCTTAAACACTATCTTTTCAAATATTTTCCCGGTACAACTAAGTAATGACACAGGCCTGTAATTATTACACATGTCATCGGGCCTTTTTTGGAGGGGAGTAACATTTTCTCTTTTCCATGCAGAAGGGAACTGCTTTTTGAAAAGTGAAAGGTTAAACAATTTTGCAAGAGAAGAAGAGATGGCCGGTGCAGCTTCTTTTAGAAGTTTAGCACTTATTCCATCAGGACCAGAAGCTTTAGTGGTGTCGAGACTTGAAAGTATGTCGAGGACTTCAGTTTCCGTTATATTTATGGAATCAAGTTTGGGAAAAGGCGGGTCGGTAATGTCAGGCAAAGTAGCTGAAGAAGAATCAACCTGGCACTGTTGCAGAATAGAAGAGTTAAAAATTTCAGCTTTAAAGAGACTATCTGATATATGTTTGCTGTCATGTAAAAGAGAGGGAAAAGTCGAAGAATGATTTCTATTTAGAAAGTGCTTGACAGTGCGCCACCAACATTTGGTTGATCGAGAAGAATTGTTTTAAGTCAGCGCACAATTTTTTATTATATTCTTTTTCAGCCTGATTCAATTGCTCTTGATAATGATTCCTTAATTGGCAAAAGGTTTTCCATGCAGCTGGTTCAAAATTTCGGCTCTTTGCTTTTTCGTATTGTCTTTTGACTTGACGCTTAAGTGATCGGAGGCAGGAATCATACCAAGGTAGGTCAGAAGGCCTGACTTCAATGTTTTTATTCGGAATACAGCTTGCTGCACTGTCTATGAATAAATTTGACCACGGATTGCAACATATGTCAATATCATCGGTAACAAAACATCGAGACCAATCGATCCCTCTAAGATGAGCTCTGAACACATCAAAGTCCGCTTTTTGGTAGTCCCATGTACGACGTTAAAAATACAGGATCTTTCTTACGGCGAAAGAGTAAACTAGCCGCCACAACACAATGATCACAACTTGATACTGGAGGAATTACACGAATTACACGCAGATAGTTGGGAATATTATAAATTATCTGGTCCAGACACGTTGCATAATAATTGGTGATACGAGTCGGTTCCTGTACGTGCATAGTAAGAAAATTAGTTCTGACCAATTGATTGAGTTTTAGGCCAAACTGAGTTAAGAAATCGGGAATTAAGTCACCTGTTAGGATGATGTTTTGAATACCGGTACAATTTGCTATATCAAGACTTTGCTGAAGTTTATCCCCGAAAGACACCAGAGTATTTGGAGGCCTGTAGACGACACAGAATAAAAATATATTGTTATGAGGTCTGATTTCGCTCCATACGAGATCAATATCAGGTATCTCCAAGTCAGAACGTCGAGATACGTGTAAAGATTTGGAAACGTAGAGAGCTACACCACCACCGACTACATTGGGGCGGTCGCATCGAATAATATCATCATAGCCAGGTATAGTAAGATTACTAACAGAAGAGTTTGGGGGAAAGAAATGTTTCAGACATAGAGATTATGTCGAATTCCGGTACGAGATCTGACCGAATCGACCTGAGCTTATCCGTGGAGAGGCTACGAATATTAGAATGACAGAAAGAAATATCGTGGAAATGTTCTACTGGGCCGGGGTTTGTATGGACGTCTCCAGCTAAAAGTATTGACAGGGGACTAAGGGCTAGCATGGAGTCGAATTTCAGCTGACGCCAATGAAAATAATTCAACGCCATGTAAAATAAAAGAAGCTAACAGAGTGGTTTAAGTTAAGGATAACTATGGCCAAACTCGCGTATATAAACATGTAAACAACTGGGCAAACAGAGCAAACCGATCTTTTCACTAACGTGAATTCATTATCAGTTCCAATAAGTGCGTAAGAATAAAATAGAGAGTCACACATCATTATATGTAAGCATCTGTGCAACGTTTTAAACATGTTACTAGTGACAAACTGATATTCAAACTGATTACCCAAGTTTGTTCGAAAGATGTAAATAGCACCAGTACTAGATTGACAACGAACAGTATCCTACAATATGTGAAGATCTGAAATACGTTCGGAGAAACGTTAAATATTGTAATACAGTCTTCTATGTAATACCAATGAATACAGAATATAATATATGTGAGGACTGGAACATAGAAAAGATTGCTCCAATACTTAAATACGAGAAATGTGCATAACTACTGAGCATAAAGCTTCCTGCGGTTGAAGAAAAAGTTGACAACATACGAAGAATAGCAGTAACAGCTGGTTGTATGAATATTTCGTTAGGTATCGAATAAGCCTTAGTGAGATCGCCCCAAATATCACACGGCAATGTAGAGTATTTTATAATAAAAGCAGGCTCCATACATATTCGATGTATAAATAAGTACAAATGACTACAAATTCTATACGTTTTTTCCCAAAAATATCTTTCTACAAGGTACAGACCGGCATCAAATAGACCAGTCAAGTACAAACAAAAGCATCCAATGCCGAGACCCTTACGTAAAACAAAACATACATTAACCGCGTAATGCGACATCTTGATATATACTCAGCAAGGAGGTATAAAAAGCACTTGAACGTGAAGTGATTAATAGCTAGAACACCTATACTAGCGTATAAGTACGTCACAAAAGTGTATTAGTAACTGCTTTGAAACATGTGCAAATACACACTGGAACCGACACATAAAAAACAAACAAAAAACACATAAACAACACAAACTGAAATAATCCACAGAAGTCCTGAAAAGGACATTGATAACGGCATGACAGTGGGCATTTCACGAAGAAATGCTGAGCTGAAACTCCCTATTGTGCTATCAAAGATAAACGTGCTAAAAATGCAGAAAGTCAATACATGTCATATATTTCCATCTCCCGCACAGGTGAATGTAAATTATTTAGTCAAGTTTTGAAATTATCAGAAAGAGGCGTAGATACAATTACGCCCGGCTAAAAGTTAACAGCCTAACGCTTTTTTCGCGTTTTACTGGTGTTTGGCTTGTGTTTGGAAACGTTTGAAAACGTTTGGAATGTGTTTGGAAAGTGTTTGGAATGTGTTTGGAGAGCGTTTGGAAAGCGTTTGGGAAAAATCTTAAACACTTTTACAAAACGTTCGAACACTTTCACAAACCTACCGAACACTTCTCCAAACGCGTTCAAACACTTTCCAAACGCGTTGAACAATTACCTGAAAGATTTCAAACACTTTCACAAACGCATTCAAACACTATGCATTCCAAACACTTCCATTTAAATGATGAAGAATCTCCAAACGTATTTTCAACAGGTCCAGCAATATATGATGTACCTACATGTAAATGTGCACTTATCCACCATTATAGGTTGTATATAGTTACATAAACACTATCCAAATACATTTACCCGAGTGTTTAATTCAACTAAAATTAATTAAAGACTTAATTCTTCAGTTAAGATGTCATGAATAGTTCCTCTTTCAAAAACTGTTTCGGAGTAAATCTATAGGCAATATCATGATCAGATCATGATTCATGATCTGATCATGATATTGCCTATAAATTTACTCCGAAATAGTTCCTAATTTTCAATTAAAATATATATATAATTACTCCAAGGACCAGTGGAGTATCGCCTGGCTTACTCCACTGGAGCTTATTCTATTGCTTGGCTTAGTAAGCCAAACAATACTAAAATTGAGCTGCTTCTGTATTTCCATTCGACATTTTAAAAGTTAGCCTTTTTTCAAGAACTTCACTTTCAGAAAAAGTATGATAGCGACTGGGTATACTTGCTACTGAAAGATCTGCAACTTTATAATAAATGTTAGTGTTAATAAGTGTTAAACCTGTTAATGTAGACATATTATTTGTTTTCTTCTACATATACTTATTTTCTTCCTTATTTAGGTATGACCATGCCATAATATTGTTGATTACCGGTAACAATATGAATATTAGCAGGTAAAGGTGACAAATACATATTTTCAGGAACCATTGTCACTGACTGAATTTTTCTTTTCTTCATTTCATGTTAATTTGAATCAGATATAAAGCGGAATTTGATTTGTGGAGCCCAGATTAGTGAAGTTTGCATGCCTGAAAATCCAAATAGTCCGCATGAAAATGCAGTGGCAAATGCCAGGAAACGCATATGAGAGCATCTATTTTTGATAATTTTCTGGAGGAGGCCCCTCAGACCCCCCAAAAGCTTCGTGCCGTCGGCACTCGCATTCGGGCTTCGCCCTTCAAGTCGCTGACAACCCCCCCCCCCCCCCGACAAATTCTGGATCCGTCCTTGAAGCCAGTATATCTGAGGCTTTAACACTTTCTAGTCTGAGTCAACAGCTTTCATCGGCCCGCTCTTCGCGCCGGCGCCCAGAGCGCGCCGATAAAAGCTGTTGACTAGTCGCTAATGGCAGATATGACATGTTGGTATTCGTTGGAAATGTCTTTTGATGAGGAATTCAAATAAGAAATCTATTGATAGTATGTTATCTGAGCGAGTCCGCATGTATGTGTACTCAGACTGCAAAGTGTTAATTTTATGTCCCCACCAAACAATCAAATAACTTATGGGCTGCTCATACCTAAATTCAAATCGAATTGACTGAAATTGCGACATTTTAAAAACAACACAAACTGGTTATCCAGCAACATTTTTAGGTGATACTTTATGTGGTATGTTCCAAAATATCACTTGCCGACCCATTTGCCACTTTCCCCTGACCTATTGGACATATTTTGTTCTTCCAATTCGAATTGTATTGATTCAATTCATATCGAGCACTCAGGTATGAACAGCCCATTAGTTACTGTAGCTTACACTGATCCCAATTAGCTTAATTTGATTCACAGATCCTTGGCAGATAAAAACCTATGAACTGTATAGGGAAAATCGAAGTCGACTCTGTAATTCATTTTTTATTTGGCTATAAAAACATTACCTGTTCATATTTATCAAAACAAAATAACAACAATTATAGGTTTCTTTCATCGATATCTATGTTGCTTGCTTCAAACGATACCATGCGCATGTATGTGTTTTTCCACCTGGTGAAAAATTTCAGATTGACTGGCTGAAATTAGTTTTGCGTCCACTGAAGCAAATTCAGTGGGTCGTGTCATGTACATCTCAGAAGAGAGCTTTTGTTGCGCTTTCCACTGTATCACAGGCATAAACCAGTTGCAATTTGTCACGCAAACAAGAAAACAATGATATAGTTTTTGCTGTGGGCTTAGTGGTACTCATAGCGGCTGTCAGCCAGATTTCAAGATCTTGTGGTCTTCACTGTCAAAAGTTTTGGGCAACGTATATGATATATTCGATCCTACCATACAAGTCCTAAGAGGTCTTACACAAGTAAGTGTCTGTACTTTAACGCTTGATGGAACCCTCAGTCCGTAATTTTTCCAAAATGTTAGGGGGCTCCGGCGATTTCAAACTCAACCCGCCATGACCGTCACGTGATCCCCACAAATTTTTGAATAATGAATTCAAAGGGAAAGTATACACATACATGAAAAAAAACCAACCATTTGTTTGACAGTAAATGTGTGTATATCTTAAAAACTTGTTAACTGAAATGCTGCAACTTTTGATCACTCATCATCGTATGTGCCTATAGCCTATAGTATCTGACTTGTAAAGTGTCAGAGTTTTCTGGACAAAAATGGAGGGGACAGACAGGAAATGAATGAATGACTGAATGAATGAACAAATATATAAATATCAGCATGTCTGTTTTTACACAGGAAAAGTACATTAGGATATGGGAATCACAACACGTACAGCTTTTGGTTATACCCATGATTGTTTTTAAAATTATCATTTAATGCAAACATGCAAGAAGTTTGCTTTAGCCTTGATTGCCAAAAATTAGTATAATAATAATAATAATAATGATAATAATAATAATAATAATAATAATAATAATAATAATAATAATAAAAATAATAATAATAATAATAATAATAATAAGATTAATAATAATGATGATGATGATAATAATAATAATAATAATAATAATAATAATAATAATAATAATAATAATAATAATAATAATAAATAATAATAATAATAATAATAATAATAATAATAATAATAATAATAATAATAATAATAATAATAATAATAATAATGTTAGGGAACAATGAACCCTGACTAGTTTAAAATTTTGGTATGATCCCAATTTGTTTTTGAAGGTATTGTCTTGTCATTAAATTTTAGTGATGCTGAAAAGATCAAGGGGGCGCTATACGGATGAACAATTTCTTCGATGTGCACGTATGAGTCATGCATTTGAAATAGAAATTGACTGGCTGTTCAGGTGTGCTGGCTTGGTTGATGTATACTGCCCATAAACACAACTGTAACGGTCTGCGAAATACAAGCAGGACATTGTGAAGGACTACCTAAAGGATGCCTTGCATGAATATCTACCAACCAGACACCACCAAGGATTCTGCATCTTCAGTGCATATATCTGGCTTTGTTTTACCGAGAGATCTTGGGAAAAAAAACTACATCAAGAGTGTAAGAAAATAGACTTGTGGAAAAGGGATAACAGATCGGCATATCAGAGAGTGAATCCCCATATACAAAAGTGCTTAATCAGCTTAGGGATTAGGATTGTATAACAAAAGTCTTCATGTAGCACTTATGGGGTGACATATAGTTTGATTAATCTGATCAAGTTCTTCCTATAACATACCCTCTGCAAACGAGACTTATGGTAATTTTTTCCCTGATACTTAACCAGATGTGGACAGGAAGTTGTGGATAACACACTGACAAGTGTCTCCATCCATCACAAACAGAGCAGCAGGAGGTGTGATGGATTTGATAATGTTCTTCCCGATACATTCACTATGCAAAAAAATATTGTGATATATTTTTTCTTGTGCAGCATTGCTTAACTTTCCCCATTTGACAGAGTTCAATGATTTCTTGTTTAACATACTTGGTATTGAGTGTCCTGGAAAATAGGTACATGATGGCCTTTTCCGGGTAAATAGTGTCTGACACATCTTCCCACTTGTGGCAGGACAACAAAATATCCTTCTCTGCTGCCCAAGTTATTACGTGCCAGACATTGGAAAATTAATACCCATACCAAAAGTAAATGTTACAGTGACTCATCGCAAACTAGAGGCAGGATGAATGGACCTTTTGATAATTCTTTCTGCAGTATCATTGTCAATGCTTCCATGAAAAATAGCAAACATTCCGTTTGCAACAGAATAATAGTTGGCATCAGGGTCTGTCACAGGCGTATAGGCTTCACTGCCAAGAATTCCATGTGATCAACCATATATTAAAGTAACAATATCAATTTCCCTGCAACAAAAAGCGAAATCACCGATACCAAACTGTGGACTTTTGAGTGCCCTCTAGAAAAGCATAAGGATTGATAGCTTTAATCATAATGTGCCAAATGATATGCGTATATTACATGCTTATAATAGGTATGGGGTAGTTAAATCTGAGATGGAAGTATATGTTCCTCCTTTCAAACAGCTGTGTTACAAAGTCATTACAGTCAGAGACATTAACAAACTGTATACCTAACTGTGGTCTTTGTTAGTCATGTAGAACAGTTATACATAGTTGTATTTATATGTGTTATTCAAGTACTTTTGGCATCATTGCTAATATTACATTTTAACCTTTGGATAAATATTATAATCAGGACATTCATCGAAAAGTAACATTTATGAATGAAGTGAAGTCCATGTGTTAAGAATCTTAGTTTCTACTTAAGAGAGCATTCTCTGCATTTACCAGCAGTAAATGATGGCATGGTCAGCAGGAGCACCCTCAGTCTTCGAGTGCTGGGCGTACCATTCCGAGGAAATATCATAGCTCCATCTGTCTGGAGGTTTCTGTACACTGAGATGGATGTTGGGTCTGAATCATAAATTTAAAAAAAACATGAAAAAATGTGTGTTGTTGTGCATAAGGAGACCATCCACTTACACAAAGATGGACTTGGAACGTTTGGGTCTTGTAGCAAATGGGGCGGGGGGGGGGGGTACTCCCCAAAACTGTATAATGAAGTTCTCAATAAAATACAGATAATTCCTTTCTGTTCATGCACGAACAGATCTGCTGCATGCTGCTATAGGTATCGAGCAGGCTATAATGCCCACTTGTGCTGGACAGGGCAGTTAGTGCACCATGACTGAGACTGGTCTCGCAGCTGGTCTGTTTGTGCCTCAGCCTTTGAGTCTGCTGGGCTTATTAGTCCCAACGGGGCAGAAAGACGGGACGTCTATCCAGAATAAGCCTGAGTGTACCATCTGTTAAAACTAGAATACATACAGTGATGAGTTGGTTAGAGCCATCAAAGTATCGTCTTCCAGTCCTCAATGACTGTTGTCACAGCTATGTGAATTTTCAAACAGTATGTGGATTTTTGTCATTTCAGCGAACACTTCCATGTCCTTATTTTCTTCTAACTAGTGAGATGAAGAACTATAATACGTATACATTGTACATGTATATGTGCATGTATAGATAATGTACATGTACATGCACATATACTCGTCCATACTGCCAAGAAGGACTGACTCTATCAGGAATGGGTACTTTTCTCTGTTCCCAAAGGTGCCTACTGTAGAGAGGTTTCACTGTATGAGTAAACACTGGAATTGTTTGTCTGAAAAATTATGTCTGGGTGCCAACCCAGACATTTTGTTTTTTCAAGAAATTTTTCTTTGTTTTTCTTTCTTTTCTTCTCTCTTTGTTCTTTTCCTTCTTTCTTTCTTTCTTCTTTACAAGTCAGTTTGCAGTTTCTTTCAGACACTATTATTTTGAAAATCACAAAACTTTCCATTGTGACAAGCGTAACCAGTGAATTTTGCATCTCATTTGGAATAGTCATGATGTACAAAATTATGCAAATTAAGGGCAATCAAAATTTAAAAAGCTCCACATCTTCTGTTTTGAAAGACTGATTTTTGTCCTGCTCCAGGATGATTTCTCAAAAACATCATTCAATGTCACTTGAATTATTATGTCTTGGTGCCAACCTAGACATTTCGTTTTTCCAAGAATTATTTCTTTCGTTCGTTTGTTCCTTCCTTCTTTCCTTCCTTCCTTCCTTCCTTCCTTCCTTCCTTCCTTCCTTTCTTTCTTTCTTTCTTTCTTTTTCTCTTTCTCTCTTTACAATCAGATTTGTCCGCAGGTTTCAGACTCTATTATTGAAAAAACACCCAAACTTGCCATGGTGACTGACCTACCAGATATATTGAGAACCTGGTTTGGGATAGTCATGATGTTTAAAATTATGTAAGTTAGAGGCATTTAAAACTTTTAAAGCCCCATGTCTTCCAAGGTATTACAGATAGACGCAAACGTCTATGTAACACATGTAGGTTTGAGACCTCTGTCAAAGGACAGCGAACAAAAGTCCTAGAAGTGCAACTAAATGTGGCAAGTGTCGAGCTTTTTTTTTGCCATGTTAATAGTCTGAATATCTTCTTGTGGAGGTGGGAAGGGGACGCACATTGTGTTGAATATGAAATGGTTTGTTACATTGACACAAAAAAGTTTAGACTCTAATAAAAAATTATGTATGATACCAAGTCACATGTTAAGTACTTAATTGAGCAATAATCACTCAATACTTTTTATGTGCAGAGCTCATAACCACCATGCAAACCCTGTTAAGGGATATACATGTTTGGGTCCAGTGTAGTTGCAAAAGAGCTCTGCTCATTCCTAATTAGCTGAAGACCAGGTTTTAGACAGGGTCCACTGAATATGCAAGCCTGCTGCCCAGTGCCCATGGGGTCTGCCTCAGCACTGGACATCATTTTTTGAACAGCTGTGTGTGTAGGAAGATGGAAGGGGGGTGGGAGGCAGGTATGTCACAGCTGCATTGTCCTGCTTGGATTCATGTGAGGCCATTTCTGTATGTGACTGGTGGTTCAGGGTCCCTGTCCAATTGTCAAGGGCACTAGGTTTGCTAAAAAGGCAACAATACCATCACCATGAACAGGTACCCACATGTGACCAATTATATATTATGCTACAAAATTGGAAAAAGGTGATGACTGGTCTTTCTCTCTCTCTCTCTCTCTCTCTCTCTCTCTCTCTCTCTCTCTCTCTCTCTCTGTCTGTCTGTCTGTCTGTCTCTCTCTCTCTCTCTCTCTCTCTCTCTCTCTCTCTCCCTCTCTCCGCCCTTTCTTTCTTACATTTATAGGTACAAAATATGAACACTGTGACAGTTTGAACCTGGGAACAAGATTTCAGATGATTGAAAACAGACACAGTCTCCTGACAGAAGTACATTTACATGGAAAAGGTGGAGTAGTATCTCAATGGGTTATTCCTAAAAAGACCAGTGGTCTCTTGTTGCAGGGGTATATCAGGACAGATGCAATTGTTTATCCAATAATCTTACTGCCATGTTAAACTGACTCCTTCCAACAAGAAATAAATATTGTCAGAAATAATCGATTTCTGCATTATGAGATTTTTCAAGAGTGTGCTACATGGATCAAAGAAACTTTAAGGCCAGCATGGTTTGGATGTTTTATGCACCTCCTTTAGTGAATCCAGCAACATCACCCATAATTGCCGTAGTTTTTACACCAGCATTGTTCCACTTCCTCAGTTGGTCCATCATGAGACTTCTCAGCGGTGAATTCACTAATGTGCTACGATTTGGCAAGTCAGTGTGCAACTGAAAATAGATTCGTTGTGCCACGCCTCGCACAAGTGGGTTTGCTGATCTTCACATCTTTCCGCTCGCGCATGACTAGCCAACCGTCATGGATGACAAAACAGACGAATTCTGAGGTTACCGTGTAAATGGATGGAATATTGCATATTATTTTGCAGTAACATAATGCATTATACAGCTCCCGCCGTGTCAAAACCCTAAGAAAACAAACGGTGGGTGGGTATCATTTGGATATGCCATATTACCGGAAAGATCTCGGATAGAAGAGTCAACTACCTGGCTGAAGCGAACCTAACCCAAAGCTAACAGAGCGTGGGGAGGTCCCTCCGGGCTGTGCGATAACGTTTTTTGTATCCATTTCGAAAGAAGTTCAAATTCAGGGGAACACGTTTGAACTGAATGACGTCAGATTTCCAGAAATGAGAATTTTCCGCAATCTAGCCTCTTCCTACCCCCAGCGGCACCACTTCAGCAAGCATTTATGAAACGAGCACATGGTAGCAAGACCGGACTCTTTATGTTGCGTATATTTGTGTGGAATTTTCCTGCTTTCTGAATGTGACTGAGAAGACCGAGGCGTCCACATAACTGCACGGCGGCGTGAGCCCCGGTTTTGCTTCACGTAGGTCCAAGAAGACTTTTCAAAAGGTAAAGTCAGAAATTGAACTTTTTGCACATAGCACTGCCAACCTGCCACACCTGGGAAAGAAAAATTCTGAGAGATTGATAGTATGAAATATAGAAGGAAAATATTGACACAATTCGGGGAGATGGCTGAAAATCTACAAATTTTCAAGAATTTTCAGTATTGAAATTCCCGGATAATCCGGAAGATTTTGTAACTCTGTGCAATTTTAATAAGCTGGGTTTCTATGTATACAAATTGTGTGCATTGTGTCCTGTACATACAAAAAATAATCTACGTGAATAGATCTGTTCTGCAAAACATACTGACCGATGAATGCTATTCCACTTTCACTTTGGATATAAACTGTTGTTAATGTATTTATAAACACACAGAACACAAGACGTACACATGGCAACCCTGTTTATATTATTGATTGAACACGTGATTTCCACAATGTAAATACTGTGTCATGCATATTAAATATAATCATTGTCACAAAACCTGCGAAAAGCTAGAAAGGAACATTTGTTTAGTGGCAATTCTGGTGTTTGTGCAAAGTTGAACAAGGTTCTAGTTCGAGTGAATTATTTCAATCCGCATTACATTTGATCATATTCAAACTTTTAAATCTTATTCACTACATACAAATGCAACAACATAAGCAATATACATTAGGAGCCCATTCATGAAAAACCGATAGGATATACACAAAAACTAGAATGGCATTTCTATCTATCTACCCCCTCCCCATCCGAAACCGCTTTCGATTTTTTTTTTTTTTTTTTTTTTTTTTTTTTTTTTGTGGGGCTTGGGTGGGGTCAGTTTTCGATAACTTTCAGCTAAATTGCCAGTCAGCATATAGGTATATAGGATGGTCAGTCGTCCGTCCGCCCGTGGTCTTCGGTTTTCAGTTTTATATTCATCTTTTTCTTCGAAAGCGTTGGCAAGTTCCTTATGTGGCCATATAAAGGAAACTTTGTGAAGTTTAAACTTTTTTCTCAAATGTCGTATGTTCAAATCTAAGAAACTGTAAAACCCGTAAGGGGATCCTTGCAACTTGCAGGGGATTTGCACCTGCGATCTTATTGGTGACCCTGATCTACCTTTCTCTGTTCTGACGTCATGTTAAAAAAAATTTGGTTTTCCTTTATACATAAAGTAGAAATCGAATAAGTGACATTGAACGTTATGGGTAGCTGGAAATGGGCTGCGAAAAACTTACCCCGTCAAGACTAAAGGTCAACGTCTTATGGGTGTTGGAAATAAGTTTTTTCCTAAAAGTATTCATACACACGAAACCTCAGAAAGGACTGAGTCCTGCAAGTCATCTCTCTAGGCCTACTGTCGTATACTGAAGTTTTACATCTTTTAATTTCACTTAATTTGATCTGTGTCGAAGGTCGTGGCTTTTCAGTTTTAATTTATGTCAACGTTTGATTGTAATAACTCTGACTTGCTGAAGACCTTTGAAACGATATTGGGCAACCCTAGTCCAACTCCCATGCCCACCCCACCTAACATATTTTTATCCCATGTAGTTAAGGTGTGACCAAACATAATCTTGTGGATATGCTTATGTTTAACACGTTTTGGCACGTAACTTGAAACGTTCTGAATGGATTTCTATGAAATAAATAAGATGCACAGTGTAACTAATGGCCACACTATGTAGACATTTGATCTCTAGTGGCCCATCTCCAATTATAAACGTTAAATATAATTACTTAGTAATGGTACATGGATATATGTTCACATCGATAAATAAACAAACAAAAAGTGTTTATGTGTGAAGTCCTGGTGGCACCATGGCTGGTGCATGTTAGATAAACCTTCATCTGCATAAAAAATGCTTAATGTTAAATTGAGATGGAACTACAAAATTATACCAAGTATGACTTAGGTCAATGATGTAATTTTTGTAAATTGAGATGAGCTTGGGTTTTTTTTGTTTTGTTTTTTTTTTCGTTTTTGTTTCTTTTTTTTTTTTTTTTTGGTTGTTTTTTTTTTTTTTTTTGTTTTTTGTTTTTTTTTTTGTTTGTTTGTTTTTTTTTTTCTTTTCAAAGTGGTTAGGCACAATCATTCAAAGACACTTATACCTTTACAGGTACATTATACAATAAAAAGTATATGATTTGGAGGGTCAAAGCGGCGCTGGTTGTATTAAATAGAAATAACATCACAGATATCAACAGCACATTAAATTAATTTTTGTGATAATAAAATTCAGATAAAACACAAACTTTACACCAAATATGCTCTTGGCTCAGCGTCAAATGTCTTAAGATCTTGAATTAACTTGACTAATTTTTCAACTTAATAAACAGCTTAGTAAAAGACACTGGTGATTTTCCTTCTTTTTATTAATGGAAGATCTGACATGGAACTAAGGTCTATTGTCCCTTTTGGGGGACCACTGGACCTTATTTTGCTCAATAGGTGCCGCAGCAAATTTTGTAAATGATTGTTTCAAACTATTTTCAACTTATTTTCTGAAACTATCTTTCACATCGTGCTGGACTTGGTGTGCCTTGCGGAAGGGTCAAACAAACTTTGGTGTTCTTTAGTGGTGCTACAGCAGGTCCATGATATTAACAAATTTGTCGATTTGGAAACATGTAGCTTAATGCGTTCATTCCTATCGATGGCAATTTATATTATTCACCCTTTCACCAAACCAGTGTGCCAGAGCCACTTCCAACTTATTGTGGCTGTAACGTTGTGTTGCGAAATGCACAAGGGTACTTCTGGGACTCTTAGACCAAATGCTTCAACAGGTGGTCCTGTGATTTTTTCGGCTTTTTTTTTGTGTCGTCACTTTTTTAACCGAAACCAAACTGCTGTTGCATTCTCTTCAAAGTTGGTAGGAATGTGCCTGGAATCGATCTCAACTGTGTTTGGTCACCACATGATGCTGCTGGTATTTCCATTCTTTTTTTTTTTTTGTTTGTTTGTTTTTTTTTTTGTTTTTTGTTTTTTTGTTTTTTTGTTGTTTTTTTTTTGTCGATGTTTTTTTTTTGTCTTGTTTTTTTTTTTTTGTTTTTTGTTTTTTGTTTTTTGTTTTAATCTTTGAAATTAGGAATTTTGGCACGAGTATGCGTACAAGTCTGCATTGTTCCTTTGTTAAAGCAGCAATTTGACTTACTGGCTTATATTTCGGTATGGGTGCATCCTAGGTCTATGGTTACTTTTAAACACTAATAGGAGAGACCTGATGAAGTTTCGTTTGGAGTTATTAATTTAATTTTAATATTTTTGAACGTGACATTGTTTTTCTGCGTGCGATTTTCTATTACTATTATTTACAACATAAACAGCTAAAAGCATTGCATAAATGACATTCAAACATTAAAAGATTTGCCTGTGACAAAAAATGACAGCGGAGTTTAAAATGCACCGATTCGTTTTTATTCCATGGAACTTTTAATTTACATGTTAAACTTCTGTATGTATGTATGTATGTATGTATGTATGTATGTATGTATGTATGTATGTATATGTGTGTGTGTGCGTGTATGTATGTATGTATGTATGTATGTATGTATGTATGTATGTATGTATGTTAATACATAAAAAGAGGCTATAAGATACACTATCGTTCCCTCGCACTGCTTTTTATCTTTTACTTATATCCTTTGGGCAAAAACATGGAGCCCAGAGAGGACACGAGGAAACAAATACTACACTCTATTCCGTCGCATAAGTTTTGTGTTCCCTCGCAAAACCACTTTATGAGCTCCCTGTACGCCACGAGTATAATAAATCATCATAGCAAACATTGCAGAACGGTAAGGAGTTCCCAGGTCTGTTATAGATAATGTTTGGACTAGGCTAAATAACTATCCATGCATTATCTGACTATAAGAATGTATGTCGATATGCTGACATTCAAGAGACATGTACAGTGCAGCCATACATATATATTAGCAATAGATGCGTAACTTGTGACAGGAGGGTGGCTATCACCCTATTTAGTTTGATGCTTCCCAATGCCCATACAGGCTTCCGACAGTTGAACAACAAGACGTGTTGTGATGTCTACAGGATAGAAAGGTAAGACGATCATAATTCTGTTTCTTTATATGCTGGTGTCCTTGAATTTTAATACATGTAGGTCTGAAGCTTCAAACTGTACAAGGCATCTAATCAGTGGCATGTAAAGCTCTTTTGAGAACCAGGAAGATAACATAATTTTAGTCACGCCTGCCAAGAATTTCGCCGCCATTTTTTTGGGTTTTTTTTTTTTTTTTTGTTTTGTTTTGTTTTTTTTTGTATATTTTTTTTTTTTTTGTTTTTTTTGTTTTTGTTTTTGTTTTTTTTTGTTCAAAGTGGCATTCAATTTGCCATACTGGCATTCTTTTTATTTTTAAAACTAGAATTATAGATAATGCTTAGGCCGTGTTCAAATGTAAAAATAGTTGCTTCCTCCGTCAGTTTAGAAACTGAGTCCGCAGCTTTCGTCGGCAAAGTGCCCAAAGCGCACCGAGAACCGAGGAAAACTGTTGACCAAGACCAAAGAAACTGAAATGCAACCGCCGATCGCAGAAATGGCATATTTGTCATTGAATTGAAAGTCTTTTCATGAGTACTTTAAACCCGCAATATTTAATATCATTCTTACTATTTCTGATAATGTCAGGACTGGCACAGAAAGCGTCATACTTTTATTTGAATTCTTGAATTTGCTTTAATAACAAATTTCTAGAATGAGTACAGTCTCAATTTTAGTTCGAAACTGAACCGTCAAGGTAAACAGATGGATATCAGCGTATTATTGAAGCTAATAGTTATGTTCGTCTGGCCGCGATTCTAGAAAGGCCTTGAAAGGAATGCAGTGCCAAACCAGTTGCTAATACCACAGTTAGCAACTGCCTTCGCCCCGCCCACTTTCAAAGGATCAGAATAAAATAAAAGTGTGGTATATCGCAAAATATATCACACTTACATCAAAGGGAAGTGGGGCCGCCTATATTTCAGAGTGATTGATATATGAGCATCGCAAGTAATGAGGTATATGTTAATATTTACATATTTTAAAATCTCGTATCACATATGTAATGCATATTCTTCTATGAGCCCAGTAGGGTAGCTACTAAAGAAAAGATATATGAAAATATGGTTGACAAAAGTTTCAGGCTTTTGAGCTTCTGCAAAAACTCCTGCGAAGCAGGTTATTGCATGATTTTGTATGCACGGGACTTTCGATGTGCCCTAAACGACAATCGTAATATTATGGGGGGGGGGGGGGGTCAGATTTTGTGATAACCAATTGATGATGGCCGACGCCACTGTTTCCCGAGAAGATTTTATCCAAACATACTTTGACCTTGGGTTGGAGTACAAAGACATGCTAGCCATACTAGACGTAAAACACCAAATTATTTTGAGTGATCGTGATCTGAAGCGGATTTTGAAATCGGTATATCTGTCTAGACGGAAGGAGTTCAGCGACTTCGGTGGTGCCTTCTTCACTCAAAAGAATATGGATCTCAATGATGTTGGTGGCAATTATCATGGTTATCGCTGGTTACATGTTAAGTGTTTGGAACATGGACTATCTGTGCGTAAAGAGAATGTCCGGTTGATTTTTTCAGCATTGGATCCTGCTGGTGTTAAACGTTGTCAGTCTAGGCGGCTTTAGCGTGAGCTTATTTTGCAAAAGTGCCCAATTATGTTTGGCATTTGATTCTAATGACAAATTGAAGACATTCAGGTTTTGTATAAATGGATGTATCGATGACTTTTCCAGGAAAACAATGTGGTTAAACGTTTATACTACCAGCTGTGATTCAAATGTGATAGTTTCTTACTTAATAGGTACCGTTCAGGAAGTGAAAGGTTGTACAGTCAAGATAAGAGGGGATCGAGGAACTGAAAACTCTTCGGTTAAGAAATTGCAGGGGGGGGGGGGGTTAGAAGAAACGCAGGTGGTGAAATAGAGCATAGCAGTTACCTAGAGGGTGCTAGTTCAGCCAATCAACGGAAATAGGTTTCTGGGGAATATTTCGTAAACAGTGTGCTGAATTTTGGCTCTACCTTTTGCATCGCTTGCGCAATGATACTTAATTTGACGGGGACTTCCTGAACCGGAACATTCTGCAGTTTGCCTAATGAGAATGATGCAGGTTGGTTGATCTACTCACTCATCATCACACATACATTCTGACACAATGTACTTTTGCCTATTTCTGTTTCAATCATTACTAAGATCGAACTGTACTTAAATGAACTAGACTTAGCTCTGGTATACTTAGTGGCAACAGACCTAAACTATTTCACGTTAATGGATCGTTTACTAAATGTTATGTATATCAAGATATCTGAATTTAAATAAATGTCATAAACACTGAATTTCATGACGAAATTCTCAACTGTTATTGTTTTCTTTATCACATGCCAAATGAAGCGACACACTATATTTCTATATAATGTATTGTATTGAACAGGACAGCCTTGATATCATCTCGAAAGTATGGAACAATCACTTAATTCGGCCGTCGAAAAATCCAAATGTTCCAAGTGGCCGTCCGTCTGTGATGTATATGGCGCCAAGCTCCTACCGGACGCAAGATTTCATAAAATCAATTGACTAAGGGGATATCTTTCTTGCAGACAGGATTGCCGGCTTCGCACTCATCCTTGTGAACGGGATATTTATGATTTTTGTTTGTTGATTATGCACGAACAGCAGCTAGACTACCCGAGTTCATCACAAAAAGGCATGCAACTTTTCCTGCAATTTCGGGGACACATCCATGGAGCATTGCGAGAATGAGAACAAACATTAGACCTCTGCCAAAACAAATTAATCCTAAATGGTCATTGGCACGGTGCTATTGGAAGGCAATTTAATTAGATGTGTGTATCAGTTTGAAACTACTAATTCAATGTCTTCTATTAGATGTGGTCTACGACGATAGAGATTTTGCGCTACACAAAGAAGATATTTTAAAGCTTTTCAAGGATATCTACCTTAAGATTCATGTCGGAACGTTCACAATAGCGCCGAAAATCCTTATATCTTTTATTGTCAATCCAAATGCCGTAGTACCTTTGTTAAAATAGTCTCATGGAACTATTGTATGGTTAACTCTCAGAATTTTGATATACTTTATTTGCAACATTTTGCACGAATGAATCATATAACCAAGCAAATCTTTGCAGCATGTTTTGAGACTCTGCATAAATGATGTGAACTATACCATATATTCATGTTCTGTTAACATATAAAATACTCGTAAAAAAAACGCGTCTAAATGACTTGAGCTTTTATACTTTTTGGGCTGCACTTTTATTTTTTACGTTTACATGCTGCTTTATGAAATTAAAACTATGGATTAGTTTCCTAGTCTGCGACTATAACACTACTACGGCAAATCTATTTGAATTCAAAATCATTTTGGTCTTACTACCTTGTAAGAAATGCTCAGGCCCGACTTCTACGAACAAGACATAACCCTAGGGGTGCGATGGTATTATGTTGTCACCAAGCGGATTAGTAATGTCACAACCGTCTCTTTTACATGATTTCCGTAGGTGACAGAACTACACATCTTATTTTATTTGGGTATTTCAAAGCATTGCTGAAAAAGTGTCCTCCTATTGAAACCTTGTTTCGTAATTTGGAAGAAATGTCATTTTGTCTGTGAAAAATATTATTGTATGTCAAATAATAATATTATATGATCGAAAACTTGAAATAAAAAGTAAATTAAGGTGACAGAACTTCAACTGTACAAATATTTCAGGCATTGAAAAGAACAAACTAAAACTCTGCTCCAGTATAGAAGTTAAGTTAAACCAATCATTATATTTATTAGTGATGATATTTGTGAATGCCGAAAGTGGTAGTATACCTTCCCTAGAAACTAGTGGTAGAATTTCGCTGAATGAACAGTCTAGCTATAGCAGTTCTTTTCAAAAGGGAGGTTTTTTAAAAGGAACAAGTGCCTTTGGTCATTCATAAGGGATGTTGTACTCCCAATGGTAGGGTCTTTCATGGGGAAAGGAAAGCTTGGTAATGTCCAGTGCACGTGTCCCCCATTTATTGGGACATGCTGGCTGTATAGCCAGGGTCCTAGCAGCATAAGTTCTGTGCAATTATGCCATATGGCGGTACCATGTTTTTTAAAGGGAGGGGGTGCAATTTTCTGACTTGTTAAAACAAAAACAAAACTATTTATTGCAGGCATGAAGCACAGAAAGTACACCTTAAGCAGTATTCTATTTTGATTACCAGATAGGCCAAAATCGACATAGCAGTAAAGCAAAAATGAGGGAATGCAGCATATCCAGATCACTTCAATTACTAGGTAGTGGAATAAGCAAGTAAATTGCAAAAAGGTTATATGACTTTAATTAACATCCCCAACAGAATTTGATCTGGACGTGCTGTTTTCATGCTGATCAAATTTTGAACTTTTCTGCCCAGTGACAGTAAAAAATTTACAATTTTGATCCCACTTGACAGACAGTGACAAGGCTGTTCTGTGGAATTCGGTCCAGGTGTTCAAAAGTTAAAGTATGACATGTATGGTTAGAAATTTTTGCAGAGGACTAGTAACTAACGCAGGATGCGATAACAGTTGTTAAATTTACTATCCGTGCACTCTAGATCAAGTATTTTCCACTTTAGTTTTGTGCCCCTAGCCTCCGTAGTTGTCTTCATGAGCCATATTGGTGTAGTAGTATATCTGGTTCTCGCTAGATGGTGCTCCTCGCAATGCACTCGCACTCGAGCTTTCAAGTTCGGCATGAATGCCACGTACCACCAACAATCCCCACTAGCTCAGGCGACTATGTGTGGGTTCGACTCTGCCACAGGGCAGTGGAAGAGATAGGACGAAGGGACATGTGGGGGGTACCCCCACAGAAGAAATAAGGGGTAGTGGGGGGAACCCCCCACATAAGAAAGGGTCTTTTTTGCCCAGAAAAAAAAATAAATAGAACAAAAACCTCCAAAATCAGGACCCGATTCCAAATAGCTCATATATATATATATATATATATATATATATATATATATATATATATATATATATATATATATTTATATATATATAGAAACGTATACAGTTACAAATAAAACATAGAACTGAAAGAAACTAAAATTGAAAATGCAAAAGTCACACATGATATGTGACAAAGGAATTATACACAAGTTAAAAGATCAAATAAAAATTACAATTTTAAATACACACTAAAAAGCTTAAATAAAAGTTACAACCTACACATTTACATATTTATAAAACAGTCTTATGCCACTTGCGGTTGAGCACCATCGGTTATCGCTGTTTACTAGATGGGAAATGAGGAGGTTAACACAGTGGTTATTTCTCTTCATGAAGCTATTTACAATTTTTCGCTTGGGCTCCCCACACAATGACACTCTGTTTTGTACGTACATATTGCTTGCTGAGCAAAATTTGGGGTATCCCACAATCCAACAAATTTGCTCATACTACACACTGGGAACTTTACCCACAGCTGTGCAGTACAGAGCCTTGTACAGTAGGAACGGAAAAGCAATATTTTGATGTCGATAGAAAAATAGAAAAACTTACGTTTAAGCATGTTGGCTCTGGCACAAAGAGAGCAATATTGGCGACCTATGTCACCATCATCTGATACAGAGGCAACAATGATGTAATCCAAATATTTGAAATGATTAACAAATTTAAGCTTCTCCCCAGCAAGAGTTACAGTGGGATTGACACTCAGTTAAGATTTGCCTGAAGGATCGAACATACATTCTGTTTTAACAGTCTCATAGAGGATATCATGAACAGAAGCAATGGATTCACATATGGAAATAAGGGTCTAGAGCCCTTTGACAGAGGGGCTAAGCAGCACCATATCATCAGCATAACTCATATTATTCATGGGCATACCAGCAATGTGGCAGCGAACACCACTATTTGCAAGTTTTAAATTAAGATCATCTACGTATATATTGAACAACAGAGGGAATATAATCCCACCTTGAAGAACGCCATTTGTTACCCTAAAGAAATCAGAGGAAGCTGCACCCCATAATACGCAGTATTTCTGAGTTTGAAGCCAGGTCTTGAGAATTGTAGCAATAAAGATAGGTGTGCCTCGATATAGTAATTTATGTAAGAATTGCGAGTGATTGACGCGATCAAAAGCTTTCCTGGCATCTAGAAAACATGCAATAACAGGCGTGTTACAAGTCAAATAATGGTGTATAACTTCCTTCATTGTGTATATGCAGGGATCAGTTCCCAGACTTTTCTTGAAGCCAAACTGATACTCGGACGTATATAGGTATTTCTCACATCTGTAAAGTATTATGCGTTCCATTACTTTTGATAATATGGTGGCCAGAGCTATAGGTCTGTAATTGTCTTTATCAGTGATGTCATCCGTTCTGTTCTTAATGAGTGGTACCAGTGTTACTATAGTAAGACACAGAGGTATATGACCATGTACAGGCACAGCACCAAATAGTAAAGACAGAAGTATATATAGACTGTTCCCAGCAAATTTAAGCTTCTCCTACGTTAGACCAACTGGCCCAGCAGCCTTACCATTAGACAACTGCTTAACAATGTCTGAAATTTCACATGGCGAAACATTCATACTGTTTTCGAAAGATACAGCCATTAGCTTTTGATTAACCTCATCCTTAAACTTTGTGCCCTCAACCGAGTTCAAAAGTTTTTCAAAATGGCCAGCCTACATGTTGGCTATGCTCTGACAGCCAGACGAGCCACCTGCAGTGTAAGACAGTGGCAGGTTTCCATTATTTATCACCAAAACATTTTCCCAAAATGATACAAAGTCCTTATCCATCAGGTTTTTTCGCCATGCTATCAGCTCGGTGCTGGGCCTCATTTTGTTCACAAGAGCGAAGTGCGTACTTGAACTGGGCTCGGCTAGTGCGCATGACCTCAAACAATGGGCCGTGTTTAGGTTTACTATTATTACACCATAGAAGGAAAGTGTTACGTGCATCATCCTGCAAGTCTTTCATGTGGTCATTCCATCCTGGCACTGGCTTAAACTTACCCTTTGTATGTTGTCCAATCGCCTCCTTACCTGATCGAGTCAGTGTTCTCGGGATCAGTATAAAGTGGGTTTTTACATAACAATGCATCTACAGGCAAAGGCACAGAAGTTAGGTGATTGTCAACAAGATGTTTTTAATTAGCAAGTTTATCATTGTCAACAGTGGCCCAGTTAAGGGATTGGCTTAACATGTTATTATTTTCAGTATACATGGGGAGGCTGTCAACAGAGCATGTAAGAGAAAGGGGGAAATGATCTGAATCTACATAATCATGAAGCACATTTATATCAAGAATACTGGCATGAGCATTTTTTGTACATATGGAATGTTGAAGCCATGAAATAGTGCCATGGCTGTGGCTAAGATATGTAAATGTATTACTATTAGCACCAAGTTTAATGACATCACTCATTACATATTGATTGTCACAGCAAAAATCTTGCAATTCTCGAAAAAATAGTGAGTCGAGGTTTGAGTTCATATCACCCATTATGATAACATTTGTAGTGTCTGCCGTTTTCACTATTGAGTGGAGTGTACCCAAATATTCAGAAAACATGTCAAAATTCTCACAAAAACACACTGGAAGGTAAACGCACAATAGTAAAAGTTTTGTCATAGGAGTAACAATCAATGCAGCGATTATTCTAGAGTCATCATATTGTAAAGTTGACACTCCCTAGGAGAGAGAAATGTCCTTTACTTTCTTTATAATGTTAGGGCTTGCTGGCAAATGCGCTGACTTGCGTCACTTCAGAAGATTCACTGTTTCATAGTCAGGTGTAATAAAATAATACAGTTGTGCAGGCAAGCAGGGGAGAGACAACCCAACACGTCTGTTCAGTGGCCAAGATGGTAAGAAAGGCTGTTTTTTTCTGATGTACATAGCTTATGTAGTATACACGTCACCTTTACTGAGTCACCAATATGTTCCCGTAGGTTCTGTTTTGATAATACACTCATAATAGTAATGACTAATGAACTCATGTAATTTTCTTAGATCAGCATCGAGAAGCGCCAGTGAAGTCTCGTACTGTTTAAGGAACGTACTTTTTACCAGTTAACCAAATAGCTTAATGTAATATTTAAAACTTTATGATTAAATAAGCAAGGGTGGGCCAGATGCCTTGTTGACTCCTCATCAGGTAATAACGAAATGACTATTTTTTAACAACCTGAACATATTTGTACAGTCTGATTGGCTTCTCGCTGTGTGGTGATTCATGACTTTTTAATGACCCACGTGCAGCTGAACTGCTTAAAGTAAATACTACATAAGATAATTCCATCACTCATCCACATATAACTACAATTTAGCTAGTGTGCAACTTTTACTGCCATAAACCCTTTCCTATTACTTATGAAATTCTTAATATTAGAAATATAAATAAAATCAATTAATATTAGAAATATAATTAACGTCACTGCAGGACTTTGATATTTCGAGGTTTACCAGAAAAAGTCGCTGCAGTACTTTACATAATTTCCCCTTCTTCAGTTTTGTTACATGTATGAACATGTATCAAAACTCAAATCGAGTAGCTAGCTTATTTGAAATCTATAGGATTAGAATAGAATATCCAAACCGTTAAACAACATTAATCAGAATAATAAAACATCTTGAAAGTAATAATTATGGAGCCAGAGGTTACTAGCACATGACTCACCGGTGGGAGAAGTCATTCAGCACTCCTCCATAACCATGTTGAATTCAGATGCAAGACGATTATACATAGAAATTCTTTTTGATATTCGTCATTGTTTAGCATCGTTTACTGACTATCTGCAAATGACCAAACCGGTCAATAGTACCTTCATCCTACATATATACTGTTAGGGCACTAGTCTAAGTTATAGAACTGCGGCAGGGGTGCCAATGCAGTTAACCCCTAATATGCCATGTTAGCTGGTCTACAAGGTTGACACTGTGTGTACCAATATACTCAATTGAATCAATATAATAATAAAATGATAATTGTAGTGATATAATTACATAATACAAATAAAAATATGAAAAGTATGAGAAACATTAAAAACTTTAATTGACCCGAATTCATTTTCAAGCTCGCAAGTACCTTTTGATAGAAGGCACAAACTAAACGAAAAGACATTAAAGCACCGATGTTCTGGAAATATCATAAATATCTTACTGCATAATGCTTCACAGCGTCCATGCGGCGATTTCCATTCCAATGTACCATATAATTAGCCAGGGAATGAATCACACCATGTTATCCCCCTTGGCACATAAGATAAATATTATTGATATCAAAGTCACATCTGGATAAAACATGATAATATTATGTAATGATAATAGATCAATCTGTAGTCTACGGTGTCATATATTTGTGTGTAGTTTTTGTGACACTTCTGTTGGGACTAGTTCGCTGCTCTACTTCACTACTTATGCTAACCAATAACATTGAAAAGATATACAATACGTTGATCAATGTCCTATCGTGTTAACACCTATAGGAACAAAAAAAAAAGGGTAAATCGGGTATACTCGGTACAGTCCTCAAGTACAGGGTACCAGTACTGAGTCAACTATTCACTCTTTCTTTGCCATCCTACTTCAATCCAGGTGGCGCAAAAACAGTCTAAAATTAACAATTTCATATACACATTAACAAGATAGCGATAGGTGGGCTTGCCCTGATTACATGTAACTTGCTTTCTTTATTCAGGCCAACCTTGTCTGTCTATATGCACAGGACAAAATGAATAAAATAGAATAGGATAAAATCAAAATATACAATATTGATACATGCAATGTTCCTGGGCAGCACAGTTATCTGCTATTTTGGAAGACTCAACGCTCTGTCTGGGTTTTCAGAGGGCTGGGTGAATCCAAACAGGCACAAGGTAACTACAAGGCACACATCTGTCACCATTAAGACTAAAGCTATCTAATTTAACCTAAATATTCTAGTTATACATTCACATAATAATGCACAGGTTTATATGTAAATGTACATATGAGTACAATTACTCAGTTACTCGCAGTTGTGGTTGAGTTATGCAGGAGTCTGCATTCACCGAGCATTGTTATGCAGTTTCAATGCTACCATTGGAGTACTACACTATATTCCCTTGACATTGATACATCAAGATAATGTCAAACTCATTCACATATTGCAGCGTCCTGCATTTAATCAGCTTCAATACTTAAAACATACACTCTATATTAACAGGTTTCCGTTACTCATTAGATTGACATGTAGACAGATAAGATGTTAATATGTCGATAATATGATGAACTTACACTCAAAATTAAATTACCATCATAAATTGTCTATGTAGGTCCAGAAAGACCAGCATCAGCCAACATGACAGCCACACTAACCACATGTACACCGTCACCCACTAAGGGTTGCCCCCAACTCCACGTGGCGACTTCCCTAAATGAGCTGACCGTCACCCACTAAGGGTCACCCCCAACTCCATGTGGTGACTTCCCTAAATGAGCTGTGGCAATGCCTCGAAGTTGTCCCACTTAATGCCCATATTCAGAAGGTGTAGGGTTAAGGAGAGATATGGGTTGAGTAGGAGGGTTCACAGTGGTATCTGAAGTAGCATTAATTCCTGATAGGTGGGTAAAGGATGGGTAAATGTTGGAGGGATGTAATGGCAAAGTAGGTCGAGTAGAAGGAGAGGGGGAGGGTTCGTTATTCACAGTAGTTGCTTTTTGAGGTTGAATTTTTGAGGGCATTAGACACATTACAAGTCCCACTTTTTCCAAATCACCGCCCAAGTAACAATAGAGACTACAATTAAAATTAATAAAATGAAGAGAGTGCCAAACGAGATCCTACTACGGTGATGTGTCCAATTGAATGTAGAGGGAGAGAGGGGTAAAGGCTGTAAGTTTGTTTGAACAAATGGTTTTCGGTGGTCAAAATGAGGTCAATTTAGAAGAGACATAGCCTGTTCAGCAGGTATAATTTTAGTGATACTCAGAATAATAGAAGACAACATTTGCAAGGCCTTGACTGACATATGTCCTTCACGTTCAATGAGGCCTGTTAGAGTGACTCCCTTTCCCATAATTACACATCCAGAGGGTACCGTTATCAGGTACTTACCTGGATTTATAGCTTGGCGTTTCCCTGGGTGATCTTCATGCCTAGTTTCGAAGGTCTCCCCCCAGGCTATAACAATATATTCCCTGTAACTAGTTTCAGTTACTTGTGTCAAGTTAGATTGCTGGGTAATGCTTATTTGACATGTGTGACTGTGTCGTACATCACCGGCAATTAACGTTCGTGGACAATGCCACCTTTGGGAACTATATAAAGGTCCTGATTGACATACCATGGGCTTCCATCCCATACACCCGGTAGGGTGGAAGATGTCCCCATTCGTTGTACTTAGTCCCAGGATGGTCCACCAATATCTGGATAGAATACCCTTGTCGTGGATAAGGGAATGGCCAGGTGGCTAGATGATATCGATTATAGGCGTAACCATCTACCAAAGGTAATTTTACCCGGTAAATTAAGGTATCTTTTCCCCACACAGGGGATACATGCATGTGTTCGTAATACCATTGGATTGGCTCTATTGGGTAGGCAGTTGAGGTAGTAGCCATCTGCAATACCTCCCTTAATTGAGAGGGACTGAGGATATCCTCTGTCCGTCTTCCCAGTTGTAGTGAAGCCTTTTGTCGTGCATAAGTATGCAGCAAGTTTAGATACGAGCTAGTAATTTGTTCCAGAGTGGAAACAATCCGTTCAAAATAAAAGATTTCTAAACGACGAACCTCCCTGTGTGTAATATTTATAGCAGTTACCGCCTGGTTTAATGTGGGAACCAATCTTCCAGAAATAAAATCAGTCACCTGAAAAATTCTGTGTTGGTTCCATGCTGCAACTCCCTGGGTTCGGTTAAACACGGTGGTAAGCTTATTTACTTGATGCACCAAATCCCGTTTTAGAATTTGAGACTGTGAGATGGCACGTCGGCATTTTAACCGTCCTGTCCAAGAAACACATTGAGGTTTGGCACTTATGCCATTATCTACCGCCTTCTTGGCCTGGGCAATGACAAGATTGATGTTGTGAACTAGCCCTGGGTCCACTCAGGGATATCAATAACAACCAATATTGTCCATTCTGCAGACTGGACATGGAGTTGTTGAGCTCTTGTCATGGGTAATCCATCTGGCAAGGGTTTTATATCTGCTAATGAGGGTTGTACACACCAAAGTATTAATCACACATAAAGGCTGCCAATTCTATTGCAGCCAGACATTGTAGCTTCTGATCCTTGGCACTTGGAGAACATTCTGTGGCTCACCTTTTTACCGGTATTGATGGGGGTGGTGGTGAAGGTAGTGGTGGTTCAGTTGCGTTCTCATTCAACGCTGGCCCTTTTGATCTTGTAAAATAACAATGAGTCGGCACAGGCGGGGAGTGTATTATGGGAAATGCATGTGCACTGTGTCCTCCACCAGTATTGGTTGGAGACACGCCACTGCTATTAGCTGAAGTTGGGTCATGGCCAAATGTTGCTCATAGTCATCCACGTCCATATCCGTCTCCTCCCTCTGGTCTAAGCCTTGATCAAGGTTCTCAGGAGGCTGTGGAGTTGAAGTGGTAACTTCCTTATTTGGGGGACGTACATCCCACTTGGGAGCAGATGTGAGATTGGCACCTTGCCGCGCATTTCGGTGCAGTCAAGTTGCCACCTCATCCCAAGCCATATTTGGATCAACTAATAATAATTCATTACAGTTCACAGAACGAACCCTTCTGGTCCGTTGATGCCGGATCCAACAAACAGATCCTCTAACACTCATGATTTCAGACTGTGGGTCCCACCCAGAGGTAAATGTCATCCACCCTTGGGCTTTGACAACTACTGTATCTCCTGGCTGTAGCTCACCTGCATTTGCACGCCTATTCAGACGTTCACGATTATGCTTTCATGAGTCAGCCAAATGTTGTTGAGCCATAGTAAGAGCATCTCACAAATCACTCAAACGACCTGTCACAGGGTGGCCCCCTGTAGGAGTGTTCAGGCATGTGGTAAAAAGTGGTCTGCCCCTATGCCTATACATCAAATAAAATGAGGTATACCCAGTAGAATCATTGACGCTGTTTCTATAAGCACATATGACCTGTGCTGGTTTATTCTGCCAATATCTAGCTTGATTATTCACTAGTTTCGTGATCATTTCCTTGAGAGTCCGGTTCAGCCTTTCAACTTTCCCATCAGTCTCAGGCTGATATGGCGTGGTCTGTTGGTGTTCAATGCCATAGTCCTTCAGAAACTGTTGAAAATAGCCAGATGAGAATTCTAAACCTCAGTCTGTTATTGCAACCTCAGGGGCGCCATGTCGAGGTATAAATTCCTGAACAAGGACATTTTCAACAACTGCTGAGCTCTTGTTAGGGATGGGGAAGGCTTCTGCCCAACCTGACAAAATTAATGGTCTACCACCGTCACAGCATAGTGGTTACCTTGGTCACTTGGCAGGAATGGGCGGATAAGATCAATACCGACTACCTGCATACAGTATGCTGGTAGAGGCATCTCACTGATGGTCAGACGCTCCACTCTTTTCTGGTTCACTGCAGACACTGAACAGAGTTTTATTCTCTGTAGGACCTCCCATCTCATACCAGGCCAGACATAAGCCTCCCGAATGCGATTCAGTGTCTTCGAGAGGGCCATATGACCAACATCTTTATGACACCTATCAATTACCTTGTCACAAAAGGCTTTGGGTAATATCAACCTGGGATGCCACGGACAAGCTGGTGTTGGTCATCTTTTTGAATACAACAGACCATCAGGTACTTCATAGTCTGACTCCAGAGTACCTGCTTTTACAAACAAAAGAGGGGACTCCTCCTTCTGTGCCTTTTTGATGGTCTCTGCGTCCAACAGGTCTGCCTCAAGGGGAATGCATTGTTTACATGCTTCCCCCATGATGGCATCTGGGTCAACCCAGTCTACAGTATCCAGCACTGCTATGTCCATTGGTGCAGGCAAACGAGACCTTAAGTCAGCTCTTACATTACGGGCTCCTTTTGCATATTGAATTTTTGCACCAAATCGTGCAAGGAAAACCCCCCAGCACTGTATTTTTGTGTAGCACATCTCTTTGGTGAACAAGGAGGGTAAGGGCTAGTGATCTGTGTAAACAATGAAATCAACACCATAAAGGTAGGCCCTTGGCTTGTCTATACAGCATAGGCTTCCTTTTCTATGGTTGACCACTTTCTTTGGGTGGATGACAATTGGTGAGAGACATACTGTATCACCCTTTCTACACCAGAATTGTCATTCTGAACCAAAATACCCCCAACATAGGTGTTGCTGTTGTCTGTGTATAATTTGTAACTCTTATCAGTTTGGGGGTATGCCATCACCTCCCGTGACATAAGCAGTTCTTTAAGATTTGCAAAGGAGTGCTGTTGTTCTGGACCCCACACAAAAGGCTCGTATTTTTGAGTCAGCTTCACTACAGGTTCTGACACTCGTGCATACCCAGGAATTGTATTTGAGTAATAGTTGGCCATCCCCATGAAGGAATGAACTTGCTTCAAGTTCTTTAGGGCTGGCATTTCAACTATAGCTTGGACCTTGCCTGGATCACTGTGAATGCCCTCAGGAGTGATGATATACCCTAGTAATTTGACTTCTTCCATACCAAAATGGCATTTTGAAGCCTTTAACTTTAGTTCGGCTGTGCGCAGCCTGTCAAAGACAGCCCGTAAATCTCTGGCATGAGCCTGAGGGGATTCAGATGTGATGATCAAATCATCTATGAAAACCCACACACACTTACCCAATAAATCAGACAAAACCATCTCCATTGTCCTCTGAAAAATACTAGGTATTTTGGCTAAAGCAAAGCTGCCAACCGTAAAATTAAAGAGGCCACGGTGACAGATAAATGCCGTCTTATTTTGGTCTTCTTTAGCCACAGGGAGTTGATTGTATGCAGCTTTTAGGTCAGACACACACTATATATAGACTTACCTCCAAGTTGGTCGAAGATATCTTGTATGAGTGGATAGTGGATATCTAGCCTTTACAGTCACCTCATTCATTTTACGGTAGTCAACACAGAACCAGGTACTTCCATCCTTCTTTGGGACCAAGTGCACTGTATATGCCCATGGGGAGTTACTGGGTACTATGACTCCATCCTCCAGCATTTGATCTACCCAAGTGCACTGTCTCGCATATTATGCTGTTTTCAGAGGAAGCAATCATGTATAGTACTCTGTCTTCTTTTTACCATTCAGTCGGGAAAAAATACAAATTGAAATCTTCCTAGCCACTTCAGAATGGCAACTTGAGTAGAAATGCGACCACTGATTACAGTCTGCCTACAATAACAGACATCATTTCATTCTAGTGTTTGCACATCTCTTGAACTCTGACAACTGTATTATCATCTCTGTGTGTGGACCTACATGTAATCGATATTAAAAAGAATCTAACCAAAAAGTCTTGATAAAATTTAGATCATTAATAACGATTCGTGCCCTGTAAAATGTCTACAATAATAACTGAAACGGAACTTATAGCATAAAAATGATCGTTGCAACATTATTCTCCAAACATTACCATGTCCACCTGCTGATCTTGGTAGTGGATGATGAAGTATGTGTTATGGTTTAAACAATAGTAAATTATAGCCCAATCAGGTTGGTGCCGTCCACGTAAAAACACAAACCTGCAAATATTCATTAATTCGGATGTGCAAATGGATTTTAGATCTTCACAGAGAGTTTTCAATTTTGAGCTTGGAGTTTTTAATTTTCTGCAAGGAGATTTGGCAGGGAACTCTCTGGAGACCGTTTTCAATTCTGTGCACAGAGTTTGTAATTTCCGGTAGAAAGTTTTTGAATTCCTTTCAGAGAATATCCCATGCACTGAACAGAGTGTATGCACCAAACATCCTGTAGAAAATTTTAAAATCTGTGCACAGAATTTTAGATTACCAGCAGAGAAATTGTGACTCTTTGCAGATAATGTGTGTATAAAACTTCATGCAAGGAGTGTTAAATTCTCAACAAATAGATTATAAATGCAGAGAGTTAATACACAAGCTCTGGGCATTGAATTTGAAAGTCTCTGAGCCGAATTAAAATTCTCTGTACAAAGCTTTAGACTCTCTTCAGAGTTTTGGACATATAAAATGCTTGCAGAAAATTAAAAACTTTAAAGAGAAAGCTTATGAATATTGGCAGGCTTGTTTTGCCATACGTATGGTGTACATTTCAGGTATTAATTATGTCCAAACATATATTCAGGACATTTCAGCAGCTATGTCTACTGAAGAGCCACAAAAAAATTAATTAACTTGAATTACCCGGTGTACATTTCAAGTAATAATTATGTCCAAACATTTATTTCGGACATTTTCGCAGCGATGTCTATTGAAGAGCCACAAAAAAAAAAAAAGAAAAGAAAAAAAAAAAAAAAAAAAATAGAGAAAAGAGAAAAGAAAAAAAAAACCTTGAATTACCCATTGTTTCAGCTTTCATAGTATGTCCCAAACGAAAAGTGCCCCCCTGCAGTTGTCCCAGCAAGTAAGACTTGCCAGTCCTTGCGGCGCCCAACACGCAAACAACACACAAAGGATCATGTATTTTGAGCAGTATACCCATGGCCTGTTTACAAGCCACCAGTTTATTTCTGCTTATCTGTGTGCGACTTCTTTTATGCTGTTGTTTTCTTCATTCCATGTAAAGCTGTCAGGAATGCAAAGCAGGATAACACCGGACTCAACAACCCTTGAAGATTGCCACAAGGGACGCCTTCTTGGCCATGGCGTGGGACTGCTTTTCTTGATCAAGTCTGTTTCTTCTTGAAGTTTGCTATATTATAGCGGGAACAACAAGGAACATATACTGAACCAAACAAATAACGCAACCCTTAAACTTTTTAACTTAAATATCTATTGTTCTTTTCATATCACAGAAACAAATTAGATCAATATTTTGCAGTCTTTTTGGCATAACTTGTGAAAAACAAAAACTTGAAACTGTCAACGAGGGCGCGACCAGCTGGCAATAAACAGGGCAACATTGATTTGTAAAGTTCACAAATTGGTATGTCCACTAATGCTGTGTGTGACCACCATCAGCATCTGTAACTGCTATGCAACGTCGGCGCATGGATGACACTAGCCGCTGCACCATCTGCCGGGGCACACGATCCCACTCTTCTTGAAGAGCCTGGCGAAGCTGCTGGCGGTTGGGGGGCGCTGGATCCCGTCTTCGAACACGCTGGTCAAGGTAGTCCCAAAGATGCTCAATGGGATTGATATCAGGTGAGAAGGCTGGCCATTGCAAAACGTTAATTCCTTCTCCTTGCAGAAAATCATTCCTCATCTAGCGGCATGGGGCCGAGCATTTTCCTGTTGAAGCAAGTGGAGTTGGTTGTGTCTAATGAAAGGGACAGCAACAGGCTGAAGGATCTCATCCCTGTAACGGGCAGCGTTAAGATTGCCTTCAATGAAGATTAGCTGGGTTTTGGCTGTGAATGAAATTCCACCCCATACCATCATTGATGCACCTCCAAATCGATCTGTTTCCAGCACACAGGCATCTGAGTAGAGTTCTCCCCTTCGTCCCCAAACATGTGTCCTACCATCTGCATGATACAGGGTGAAGCGGGATTCATCAGTGAATAGCACATCCCTCCACTGTTAATGGGTCCAGCGAGTATGGGCAGTGGCCCATTGTCGTCGGCCTTGCCTTCTTGCCTGTGTCAAAATTTGACCCCTGTAAGGACGCCTGGCGTGTAGATGGTGTTCTTGTAGACTGTCTGGGCAGATATTCTGTTATTGATTCTGCCAGGTGTCTGTTGTACAGTTCTAGTGGCTGGTCGATTTCTGTTCCACAGATGTAACGCCCTGATGTGTCTGTCTTGTGCAGGTGCGGTTTCTCTTGGGGTCCCAGGACGCTGTCTATCAGCTGTGGCCCCAGTCTCCTGGAATCTTGTAGCAAGTCTGGGCATAGTGGATTTGTGGACTTGCAGTCTTCTTGCCACCTCTGCTGCAGATAAACCAGCCTGTAGCATGCCAACTCCTCTCTCCCAATCTACTGTTGATAATCAACCCATAGTTCTTGGAATACTGTGCCAAATGAATCCCATGCTGCCCTTTTATTGTCCGTGAGGGGCTACACCCAACCAGTAAAGGTGCGAATGTTTAAGTCATGTGGGTAACACTGAATCCTGCAGTTGTCCTTGATTCAGCACAACCACCAAACTTTGAAAGCCTCATATCATCGCACACAGTTACGTGGGGTGATTTCAATGTGGCCTTTTCCTGTCCCAGAATCAAAGACTTGGCAACCTTAATTTCAGGTGTCAGAGACTTGGGTAAAATAGCCTGCTGTAGTCACTCTTGATTCATGACAATGACCCCATGGTAAGATCAGGGTACTTGACCTTGAGGTCACACTACTTGGTGCATTATTTTAGACTGATTTAACAACGGTTTGTATATTTGTGAACTTTAAATACAGTTCCAATGTGAAAACCCAAATGAAAAAGTTGCGTTATTTGTTTGGTTCAGTATAATTCGTTCAATGTTCTTGCCATAGTGTCAAGACTGACCAGATGCAGTGATTATTTTAATTAAGCCTGTTCAAGTTATTTGTTGATAATTATTTTCAATCTTGTTTAAAATAAGAAGATAAACGCAAAACCTGCAAGCGAAACAGTGGTTTTCAATGGCCACTTCCTTTCACAAAACCAACCAGCGATAAGATTTTCTTACATCCACTCGACTAGAGAGGTCATTGCGGGGTATGCACTTTTGGACATCGGAAAATTCAGGTTCAAAGCAACGAGAGAATTCATACTGAAAGAGAAAAGTTTCTAAGTGCGTTTTGAAGCAAATTATGTCTACATAAACACCCAATGTGAATGCTTTGAAAAGACGCTGCCAAACAGGAGTATTGCCTCAAGCACTTTATTTTTGGAAACTTAAGAAAATTTTGCAGGTGGAATTTATCAACATTTCAAAGGAAAGCTTCTGTTTTTTGTAGAATGCATTCATATGTACATACTTCTTGGTATAAACTACTAGCTTTTTCCCAGAGTACCTGGCCAATAGGACAATTTTATGAAAAACTGCAGTCACATCTTAAGAAGTAGAGCAGACAGAGTAGTAAACATACTTGGCGCACAACAAGTCTAGGTACATTCCCAATCAATCTGAAAAGGATCCAAGTTACATTTTGGCAGAAAATGCAAATGAAAGTGAAAAAATAATCACAGGGCCACTTGTTGAACAAAGAGGTCTCAATGTAATTTCAAAGCAACTGTCTTGCCAGTTTTGTAAAAGATTTGGAAAAAAACCCACAAAACATCATTAAAATGCCACAAAATTCACTGGAGTGTGACCATTCGAAACAATTGGTAGCCAACTAACCAAGTTACTTTCCCACCAGGTTTGAAGTGAATCTCTTTGAGAGCTTTGGAGAGGAAGAAAAATATGTGACTTATCCTAGCAATCCTACCTCCCATTGACCTGTATGTATTCGATGGGTATATATGCTTTTACTGATAAGAACCCAATATATTAAAAAAAATCGTCAAAAAATGAGTGATTCGAAATATCATCACCTAGTGCATATTTTACTTTGACCTTTACACAAGCTACATTTTCACCAATTTTCAGAACAATCTAAATGACCAATTTCTTAAAAACTTTGGGGAGATGTTTAACGATTTGCCAAAACAATATTTTGTTACAAAGATACTGGAAGAAACTGTTGAACAACTTTTGATAGAGACCCATCCAAGGCACAGCATCACCATGTTTCAAGGGAATCCAGACACCTACTGTGGAGAATGCAAAACTAACCTTTCGACAACCAGGCGCAAACACATACTCAGAAGGTTGACAAGTTGGTTACACTAAAATTTTATAGGGATATAAAAAATAATTTTTCGTTACATAAAAAAAGAAGATACAAATGAATAGATAACAACTGGAACCGAGATAATAATGCTATGGTATCTTAGGGAACACCCAAATTTATTTTTGTGGAAGACTGAGGCATGGTCCATAGAATGAGGAATCAAAGCAATATGGCAAGAACATTTTGACCGTCATGCGGAACAAAGGCACAATGTTGAAATTTTTTAGGAAAAATAGCAGGCATGGGCCTTCCCACCCTAACGCCAAGCTCGTTAACCAGTAGATATATGATTCAAGTGTGTCCTTACATCTTAGGTTTGTGGCGGGAAGAAGTTGCACCAGCCGACTGCAGGATACCCAGCAGCTCCCTTAGACAGTCGAAGAGATCATTAGCAGTCAACCCGGCTGTCTTCTTATGCAGAGCTGTAACATAATAATGACATTCCTCTTTGTACGTTTAAAACCTGAGAACTAGGACCCATCTGTGTGCAACCTATTCCAACTGTTAATAACCAGAACTATGCAGTGCCTTAAATGTTGTCTGCTTTTCTTAGCAGTACGAGTATTGCAGGCAATTGGCCAACAATTTAATAATAATAATAATAATAATAATAATAATAATAATAATAATAATAATAATAATAATAATAATAATAACAATAACTAAAAACAGGCTGATTTTCCAACAGAAAATCAAATGTTTCCCCGTGCATCCTTACTATTGTCGCCCTTATTTTTATAAATAGGCATACTGATTCCAATGATATACAGATATAGTGAAGGTACACTGTTTATGGACATTTCAGAACGCTGATTTGTGACGAAATTTCCCATGTGACCTTGAAAATAGGTCAAGGGCACCCATGCGCATCGCGTCAATTTTACATGACATGCCCACGTGATTTTGATAAATAGGTCAATGTCATACATCTGCTGTTACAAGCAAAGTCTTACAAAAATCTTACAGAGAAACATAATCACACAAAATATCAACCTCTTTAAGTCAAATCTTTCTCGAATTCATATGCAATGATTTTTAAAAGTGGCCATGTGACCTTGAAAATAGGTCAAGGTTACCCATCTACAATCCCAGCCTAGTTCATATTATGGTACATAATCATGCAAAATTTCAACCTCGTAAGCAAAATTCTTGTGGAGTTATTGTGTCCGCCATAATTTTACATGACATGCACACGTGACCTTGAAAAATAGGCTAATGTCATACATCTGCAGTTACAAGCAAAGCCTTTCAAAAATCTTACATAGAAACATAATCACACAAAATATCAACCTCTTTAAGTCAAATCTTTCTCGAGTGCATCTACAATGATTTTTAAAAGTGGCCATGTGACCTTGAAAATAGGCCAAGATTACCCATCTACAATTCCAACCTAGTTCATAATTTGGTACATAATCATGCAAAATTTCAACCTCTAAAGTCAAATCCTTGTGGAGTTATTGTGTCTGCGTCAATTTTACACGACATGCCCATGTGACCTTGAAAAATAGGTCAAGGTCACCTTTTTGCAATCCCAAGCAAGGTTTATATAGGAACATCTTTACAAAAAAATTCAACTTACCAAGTCAAATCATTCTCATAATCTAGAGCCTTTATCAACATTGTAAGACCTTTGGGATATTTTTACAGGGGTGTCACATCTCAATTAAACTGCAAACAAGCCGTAATCCTGATATATATTTTAGAAGATGTGACATCAAAATGACCCTTTGAAAATGGGGCATCCCTTGACTCATTCAGGACAGAAGTCTTCATTTACTGTCAGTAAAATTTGTATCAAAGGGATATACTGAGTATTCTTATCTTTTAAATGAGGGGGTTCTGATTTAAAATGTTTGACAATCATAATAGAATATCATATCTTCTCATGATTTGTGATATTCCGACCTTTTTTATTTGTTTCACACATTGTATTAGCAGTGCAAATTTTAAAGAATTAGCAAAGAGCATATCCTTTGGGTTCATCACTGAATGAGTTAATTTTGTCACATAAACATTGGCTGCCTTGATTGAATAGCTGTGTCTGTTTGGTAATTTAATCATGAGAAAATGTTTTCTTTCTGGACACCAGTCAGTTCTGTGGCTCTTAAAGAAAACATTTTGGGCTACATTATTTATGTACAATTACAGAGTCCAGGAAATGCTCAAGATCCCTGCTCATGCATTCTATCATTAAAGTGTGTGTGTCAACACACACTTTTCTTTCTTTCTTTTTTTCTTTCTTTCTTTCTTTCTTTCTTTCTTTCTTTCTTTCTTTCTTTCTTTCTTTCTTTCTTTCTTTCTTTCTTTCTCTCTTTCTTTCTGAATTTGAAATTTTCAATCTTAAATATCTTAAACAGTATAATGGAGATGTCATTCCAACTTCTACTAGGGGGTTGTTGACCATTGGCACCTAATCATCTAATGAATTAAAAATAAAAGTTTGTTATGGATAAGGATAAATATATTTAGGATTTGCGTTTAATTTTTCTGTGCAACAAAGTGAATCATTGAAGTTTCTCAGTGCAAGTCTTATGTGCGAGTTTCTGATCAGATTTCCTTCTGTGCACACTCATACTGTTTCTGTTTATTACACTATAATTTCATTCCACTTGACTCGCTGTTCTACTGGTGGTCTTTTCACTTCACGTGCACTTGACTATCCTCATGAAGCACCTAGGTGCCCAGCTTACAGGATGCTGGATGTTGATTTTTGATACTGCTAGGATTGTTCAGTACACCACAGGAATTTCTATGTTTAAAAACTAGCCTGAGAACTTTTTCCTTCAAGAATTTACTCAACCCTATGTCACTCATAATTATTGTACACTTATATGGTATAAAACCCCTCCTCCTTATCAGATGTAATGAGTTGTAATTGATGTATTGGCATTCCATTGGTTTATAATTTGGAGGTAGATTTTGGTCATATTTTGGTACTGATGAAGAGCTGTGAGCTCTGGGCTTTTTGCCCGTGGATCCCCATGAGAAGTACACGTATTCATGCATCTGCTGTAACCCGTCACAAAGATGGAATAAAATGACTGAAGCTTCAACATCCTCTTCGTACTTGTGTATATACAACAAAGAGCTATTTCCCTAAGATCAGATCATGGTGGAGAATCTAATCATGCTACAGTCCAATGCATTCAGATGGGCACTTTGCAAGTACAGCAGACATTTCTCTCCAAGTATCTTTTGCTGACTCTGATTCCTTCAGTAGTGACACATTGGACTCAGCTGCCGCAACTTTTACAGACCTCGACCAACATTTTCATACTACTCCAGAGGAGTCCCGTTTTGAAAACATGACACCCCTTAAGTTCTCTTTTCCGAAGTTCAAAGGACTATCGGCTGATAATGGGGAACAATTTTTTATCTGACTTCGCCAGCTACCTTACACTTCACAAACGAACAGAAGATGCACGCATTGTGGCTGCATTCCAACTTCATCTAGAGAGCCCAGCTCTCACATGGTACAACAACTTGCCTGCTCCACAAGCAGAAATCCGCACATTGGCAGAATTGAAGAATGCTTTCAAAGCACGGTATGTGGACATTGATTTCTCGCAAAATCCCTCCTTGTTGGCTGAAACTGAACTTTTTCATATTATGAGACTTGCACCCAGCCAGTCACAGTACAGTAGAGGACTGCATGACCATTCTCGACTCCAAGTTCACCAAATTGACCAACATGCTGCTGCGTGAGGATGGGCCAACTCAGAGGAGGGACAGCGGGAGACATCCAGGAAGGGCACCACCCCAAGGCCAGCACAATAGACCCCCAACGGGGCCGCCACAGAAGCATCACCTGCTATACCTGAAAGGGGAAATTGCACGTGGCCAGAGAGTGTAACTTCAATGCTTGTGCTGGTGGTCAAGCCAATCCTTCCCTTCAGTGCCAGCTGTGTTCTCAGTGGGGTCATGGAGTTTTCTGCTGCAAGACTGTACAAGCTGACCAGCAGGGAAACGGTAGGAACCTGAGGGAAGACAGGCGCGCTCACTCAGGACAGCCTCACATTTAAATTATCCAGGTGCCAGTGTAACTTTAAGTAGCAACATTGCCAAAGTAAACAATAACAGAGACTTGTCAACTTTGGGATCAAATGTCAGTAGTACAGGCACTGAATGCATGGAGAATGGAAATGTGGTCATTGGTGAGTTTATATATTTTACTTTAAAATTTAGCGATTTGCAAGTCGCAGCACTTGCGGATACAGGTTGTAATGTCAATCTCATATCAAAAGAGATGTATGACTCATTACCGGCCCAATACGAGTCAGACATTCACCCTGACAAGGGTACAGTTATCCTTGCCGATTCACACAAAGTTCATGTTGTTGGTCAGGCTTCTATAAAAGCCATGTTTCCATCAGGAAATCATGCAGTAACTGTATATGTGTGGCAAGATCTCTCAAATCCTATCATAATTGGCACATCATATTTGGCTGAAAAGGGCATTGTTTTGGATTTTGCTACTCTTAGTCACAAAGTCACCAGTACAAAAGTTCGTGCCCGTAAAGATTTTGAAATTAAACCAAATTCTGAAATGTTTATGTGGGCTAGAGTAACTCCTAAATTTCCCGTGGGGGTACAAGGTATCAGTTTACCTGCTAATGATATTGTAAACAGTGGTTTACTGCTGCAGAAGTCAATCAGTGTTATATCATCAAACCATACTGTACCAATTAAGTTATTAAGTCCTACAAATGGTACTATCAATATTCGTAAAAATATGGTGCTCGCTACATTTACTGTGCTAGATGCTGGGTGGCATGTATCACAATTTGATTCTGTATCCCCAAAAAGTTCTTAAGTTGTATTTGGTGACGGTTAGCAACCAGATGACAAGGTTGACAATGTAAAAACGTTTTCATCTAATTTTGATTCGTCGCATGCAAAATGTTACTTCGAAACAAAGAACAGAGATTCTGGAATGTTTGTATGAATACAGGGATGTGTTTTTAACCCCTGACAATCCACATCTTGGCTTTACTGACTTAGTTCAACATAAGATTCATTTGAAGCCAGATTTTAAACCTATGCAGCAACAACCTTATAGGTTAGCCCCTGAGAAACCGGAGGCGCTCAGATCACAGCTTGATCACTTGTCAGCACAGGGTATTATTGTGCCTGTAAGTGAAACAGAAGACCTCCCTATAACATCCTCTGTAGTTTTGGTTTCAAAGCAGAACAACCCTGAGGGTAAACATGCTGACAATACAAGTTAGTCTGTCAGCTCTTCTCGTTTTTGTTGTGATTATCGCTATTTAAACTCACAAGTCTGTGATTTTAATTAACGTATTCCTGACCTACAAGAGCTAACCGGGTGTTTTGCAGAAAAAAAGCCATGTTACATAACAAAATTAGATATGTCCAATTCGTTCTTCCAGTGTGGTTCAGACCCTGACTCCTCTCGGTACACGGCTTTCAATACTTGCTTTGCAACATATAAATTTACAAGGGTGCCTATGGGATTAAAGACGGCCAGTGGGGCCTTCCAATTATTAATGGAAAAAGTGTTGAAAGGACTGAGTTACAGGTCTATTTGGTGCTACATAGACGATATATGTTTGCCCTCGCAAGACTGGGACGATCATTTAACTAATATCAGAGAAGTATTAACAATATTAAGATCAGCAAATCTCTGTTTGGTTCCGAAAAAGTGTTTGTTCGCCCAAGCTAAATGTGTGTTTCTGGGCCATGAAATTTCTCGAGATGGAATGCATCCCCCTCCAGACACGGTTCAAGCTATAACAGATTTTCCCTCTCCCCAAACACTGAAGCAAACTAGAAGACTGATGGGCATGCTTACGTGGTTCAAAAAGTTCATTCCTAATTTTGCAAGTATAGCTAGACCTATATATTCAGGTTTTAAAGAAAATGTTTGTTTTTAGTGGGATGATGAACAAGAAAATGCTTTGCAAAAGCTAAAAGATTTGTTGGTAAGTTCTGATGTATTGGCTTTCCCCAGGTATGATTTGCCTTTTAGAATAAGTGTAGACACAAGCAGTTTATCAATCGGTTATTATTTGTGGCAATTATATCCGGAGGCAGAGTTTCCACCAGGAACAACTGAAAAAGATAGGACTCGCATCATTAGGTTTGGGTCCAAGTCGCTAACAAAATGGCATCGCCATTATGGTCCAACAAAATTGGAATTGCTTGGTTTAGTGACAAGTATAATGGAATGTGCTCCCTATTTGAGAGGCAACAAATTCATTGGAGAATGTGACCGTGCTGCTCTCAGTCCAATCTTTCAGAAAAAGATGAAAGGAGCCTTATATGAAAGATGGTTAGCTCTGCTGCAACAATTCAACTTTGAAATTCGTTACAAAAAGGCACAGGACATGAATGTACCAGACTGTTTGAGTAGGGTACAAATAGCACCTTAAGATGCTGCTCATAGTCGAGATGAAGAGGACCCTTTCTTCCCGTACATACCTGAGAAAACAGGTAACATAGAATTGCCAGGTGGTCATCAACTGAAAGATATTTTGGCTCAGTCAAATATTACAAAATTACATAAAAACCAACATCTTGTTGTTTTGAATTTGGAGGAATCTTTTATGTATGATGCAGACTCTGAATCGAGCACTGATGATGATGACGATCAGGCTCTCAAGTTGTCGCAGTGTTTTGTTGATAATGTGTATAATGAAGACGAACAGTTCTTCACAGCAGATGAGGAACCAGCTACACAGGTACCAATTGCCAGTGCTGTAGCAGTGGGGACATTAAATCAGATTCCCCGTTACAGGAATCTGGGGACCCAGCCACAACAAATGTGTGTCAAACAGCCGAGAACCCTGCTCTTAACGATTTGATCTCCCTTCAGATAAACAAGCAGCAACTAGAGGAGCTACAGACTCAAGACCCATATATTGGTCCAATGGTCGGTTATTTGAAGTCAGACGTCTTGCCCGACTCACAAAAATAGTCCAGAAAATTAATTCTGCAGTCTTCAGATTATGTGCTTGTAGACAATTTACTGTTTCATTCCAAGGTGGCCAAATGCAAGAGAAGCAAACTGATGAATCAATATCAATTGGCCATACCAAAGGTATTAGTGCCACGTGCATTACAGTTATATCATGACAGTCCAATGGGAGGGCATGGTGGAATTCAAAGTACCCTGAATAGGGTGAGAGAGAACTGTTTCTTTCCCCATATGTCAGAAATTATCACTGACTATGTCAAATCAAGTAATGACTGCCAAAAACTCAAAATTACAAAGGCACACACCAGGGCAGGGATAGTTGCATATCCAAGTTCCAACCCCATCTGCCCAATTTAAAGTGTGGGAACTGGATCTGTATGGTCCTCTACCAGTTACTTCCCAAGGCTTTACCTATGTCCTTACCTGTATCAGCATGTTTAGTAAGTTTTTGGTAGCTATACCCCTACTCAACAAGGATGCTGCTTCTGTGGTAACAGGCCTGTACCAAGTTATATGCACTTCCGGGGTGGGCACTGCTCTAGACTGTGGTCGTGAGTTCACTGCCAATTTGACAAAGGAAGTATGTAGACTCTTTGGTATGACTCTCGAATACATACCTAGCTTCATGCACCATTGTCTTGGAGCAGTTGAGCGATCCCACAGAACTTTAGCAGAACGGCTTACCCCTTATCTGCTTTCTGGTCGTAAGAATTGGTCAGATATGTTACAGTTTATTGTTTTTTCCATGAATAGTTCTGTAAATACAAGCCTGGGGTACACTCCATATGATATCATTTATGGTGATAGACCAGCTCTATCCCTATATCTTATGCACATGTACTTCGCTGCTATCCCTAGAGATATGCATACTTTTATCAAGGACCACATGGAAAAGCTGCGAGTAGTGAGGGACAATGTGTGTCAAAATGCAAGTAACGCGAAGCAAAACATGATAGATCGGGTAAATTCCAAGCAGAATCCCTTAGCTCTAAAGCCAAATGACTATGTATAAATGCTGTGTGATAGAACAGGTCAGGGTACCAAGTTAAGCTATAAATACACAGGACCATATGTAGTTGAACAGGTGCTCAGTGATCATAGGGTTATGCTGAGGGAGGCCAGCACAGGGCACTAGCTTCCAAGGCCCATTCATGTAAATCGTTTAAAAATTGCTTATGTAAGGCACCCCGACCCTGAGAACCCATTTCATGTTCCCCGTGTTATCACAAATGTTGATGACAAAGTCCCTGGTCAGCAGACGCAAGCTGACCGAGGCAGCACAAGTCAAATCCAGCCTACCGGCACAGGGAGGGGTCCATCCTCCAGTGATGGTACAGATGGTGCCACAGGGGAACCACCTCAACAGGCGACCCGTACACTGTATAAGCCGCCCAAGCGCCCCCCCCCCCCCCCCGATAGGTATGGCATCCCTGTGCGGCTGCAGAGTTTGTTAGATAGTAGCCAAACAGAGTCAGATTCCAGGGGCCATCATAAGATAAAACGTGTACTGGGACAGAGAATGTGGGAGGCAACACTGAATATTTAGTCCAAATCAGGGGTGAACCATCTCAACAGGCATTTTGGGTTAAAACAAACAGTCTTGATCATAAAGCAAGAAAAGCTGTGAAACAGAAACCACCCCCTCATTAATCCTGATATGACGCTGCCATGACAGGTTCATTTTTCAATGGTTGGTCAGACTAGGACTGCTCCCTTCATTGATGATTAAGCTACGAAAATGTGTATTATTGATTAATTGTTTTTTTTTATTTCAATATAGTTTTTCGTGTGTCAGTTGAATACAAAGTTAACTGCGATGGGTCAGTCAATTGATATATGCTGTGTACTATATATTGGCTGGAACAGCGACGGACTGCCAGTCTACTTTGACACTTTTTACCTTGATAGTTGAAGTTTTCTATGTACCATGCATAAAGTTTGTTTCTTTATATGATCTAGACATGCTAAATAATTCATTGTGTAATCTAACTTGTGTATAACTTAGTTTGCATATGGCTGTAATGATCTTAGTGTATGTATTATCAACAGGGAAGATTAATGTAGTGTATTGTGATTTTGACATCTGCATAAACCTTATATATAAGGACAGTTAACGCTGAGGGTATAAACTGTGAATGATGATTGTCCTGGGACCTCTCTCATTCTTTATGCTCATGTCATGATCACCAAGATACACATATAACAGTAGGACTATGAGATGGACCTGTTTGATTAAATTTAACGGATATCGTTTGGCGCAAATTCGTAAGACTTGGTTAATTTTTTTCTATTGATGTGTTATTATGAGCTGAATGATCAATTGCAAGTTTACATTTGAAAACCTGATTTTGGAACATGTACAAATCTATCTAGTACAGTGCAAGACATGGGAATCCGTCTATTTATGCTGGTAAGAGTAGTCCCACTGCCTTCCATGTATTTGATTATTCATGGGTAAATTGTTGAAATGCAAGAGCTGTGGTATACATAGACCAAGCTCATGTGTAATGGTCATCTTGGACGCAAGTGTGATCCATTATTGAGTTGTTAATATCTTCTTTATAATCATTGACCGTCTATGAGTAAAGTAAGGCACAAAAATTATATTGTATATAATTGGCCGTAACTGACAAACAGTCATTTACTCTGCCAGGACATTTTGATGCATTGAATATGATTAATAACTGGTGAATAACTTAAATTCTGACAAATGTGAAATGTGTGACTGAGTTAATTTGGTGAATTGACATTGTGATTATGTCTTTAATTGTCCATCAGATATTGATACATTATCTTCACAAAGCAATACTGACTTTCAGCATCATAAAGGTACCAGTGTTGCCATGTCGCAAATTTGCTGAAGTTATATCACAAAGGTTCTTAATTGTTTAACTTGTCATTTGGATCATTGCTGATTACATGTATTAATTCAAGTGAAAGTGCACATCTTCTGGCGCGTAATCAAGTCTGGTTGACTTATTACATGATATGTATGATACATGATGTTTTGTATAGACGTATAGAACAATTTAATGTCTGATCCAAGTATTAATCTTTGATAATCTATATGAAATTGTATGCAATTTTATTTTGAGGGGGGATGTTATGGATATGGATAAATAATTTTTAAGGATTTGCGTTTCATTTTTCTATGCAACAAAGTGAATCATTGAAGTTTCTCAGTGAGAGTCTTATGTGCGAGTTTCTGATCAGATTTCCCTCTGTGCACACCCATACTGTTTCTGTTTATTACATTATAATTTCATTCCGCTTGACTCGCTGTTCTACTGGTGGTCTTTTCACTTCACGTGCACTTGACTATCCTCATGAAGCACCCAGGTGACCAGCTTACAGGATGCTGGGTGTTTTAATTTTTGATACTGCTGGGATTGTCCAGTACATCACAGGAATTTCTATGTTTAAAGACTAGCCTGAAAACTTTTTCCTTCAAGAATTTACTCAACCCTATGTCACTCATAATTATTGTACACTTATATGGTATAAAATCCCTCCTCTTCATCAGATGTAATGAGTTGTAATTGATGTATTGGCATTCCATTGGTTTATAATTTGGAGGTAGATTTTGGTCATATTTTGGTACTGATGAAGAGCTGTGAGCTCTGGGCTTTTTGCCCGTGGAACCCCATGAGAAGTACACGTATCCATGTATCTGCTGTAAATCGTCACAAGGATGGAATAAAATAACTGAAGCTTCAACATCATCTTTATACTTGCTTATATACAACAGAGAGCTATTTCCCTAAGATTAGATCAGGTTGTAGCAATTTAAATTATGTTAAAAATAACCATTAGAAATTTTAAATCTTGAATAACTTCAAAGCTATAATAGAAAGAGATGCCATTCCAACTTCTACTCCTGTTTTATGGAATAGTTGTACATTGCCGTACCAATATGCTTTGAAGACATACACACTGATTTGCTTTGCAGCAAACCATCTTTCCTAGTTGATGACTTTGATTTACCTTTCTCGATCTGACCCCATATTGACAAAAATGTGTTTTCTCCTTATCCGTAAATTAGTGCCCCGATTAAGTGATGTTGAGCTTTATGGGTAGCTGGAAGTCGGCTGTAAAGTACTTTCCCTGTCACATTTGAAGCTCAAATTCATATGGCCGTTTAAACAGAAATAACTTGTTTTTCCTGAAAGTATTTTACACACAAGAGAAGTTAAATTGAATTGCAGTCACGTGAACACTACCATGTTTACTCCAAATATTGTGAATATACATCCACATACCTATACAGGTACATTTTATAGAAAAAAATATTGTCCTAAAAAAAAACTTAGACCAGACCCTTTTCAAACTTCTTGGGGCTGTGCCATGCCATGATCTTGTTAAAACTAGGTCACTAAGTGAAGTGTGTCGGTCAGTTATATCCAAATACATGTGTTGTTAGCATGAAGTTAGACTTAGCTAGGCTCTTCTCCTTTTGTTCTCTCCAGGGCGGTGCAGAAGCTCACGTCAGCTCATCTCAGGTAAGGGCTACTGTTAGCTTCAATTTACTAAGATCATTTAGGACAGGCTGTTCATACAACCATTATGATTTCTTTTTTAAAGCAAATTAGGTCATTTTTGTTTCACAAGAAAAATGAATATGGTATAGAGACAGCCTTCTTTTAGATTTTCGGCTCAGCTGACTTGGATTTTTGTCTTTCCCAAAATATCGGTCAGATGCACTTCAAGCACAGTGGGCATCTGCTTTCAGTGCATGCAGTTTGTTCAAATGATCACAATCTAGTGATGATTTTAGCTTTTCAGTGCCTTTTTTGGAAAAATCTTAAAAATATTACTTCTGAAAAGCCGTTTAATCAATTCCATAGACGTTTCATAGGAGCCCCTGTAACCAATAGTCCGTAGTTTGCTCAATAGGTGGCCCTGCGTTTTTGTTATTTTTATGTTTGCACTGTTTTCAACTTCCCTTATGCTGTTCCTCAGATGGTGCTGAACTTGATTGAAGTGTACCTTGTAAAAGGGTCAAACAAAGTTGTTCTTAAGAAGTATTACTATAGGCCAGCCTATTTAAACATTTGTCAATTTTGTAACTTGAAGCTTATTGCGTTCATTCCTATTGATTATCATATAGGTCAGTTGGGATTGCGATGGCAATTTTACATTTTCCAGTCTTTCTCCAAACCGGTTAGCCAAATCCACTTCAAACTTGATGGGACTGTAACTTTAGGGGTGTTCCTATCACGTTTGTTCAAATGGACCTGCTCTTTTGGTTATTGGATTCCTGAAGATGGAGGGGGGGAGCCATATACTGCAAGAGACCTTAATATAGGCTTGGTTAAAAATAATATGTTTGTCCTGATGCCAATACAATATGATATGTTTAAACAAGAGGGCAAACTGACTTATTGGCTAGTATATTAGAAATGGTGATTTCCAGGACTATGGTGATACTATCTACCACTATCAAGAAAGCAGCAATAAGGCATCTTTTACTGTTAATTTTTATCTTTAGTGATCTTGACAGGGAGAAAATGAAGAGTCCAAAACTGTGTGAGTGGAGACTAGTATTGCAATTTGTGATCACCTTCTTTAAAAAAGTGACCTTGATATTATTCCGAAGGTCACAGGACCACTTCAGTCTGTGCACACAAAGTCAACTGAGCAAAGGACTGTCACGCTTCTCTTATCTAATCAGCATGTTTTGTTCCTATATTATATATGTATATATATAAATATATGGAGTTCCAAAATGCTCACATTGTTGAAATATCAGATGTCGTCAGCTCCGTCCACGATGTAGCCTTTCCTTCCATATATATATATATATATGAAGACACTGTACACAGTCAATTCGTTGGCCATCTGATTAAAGACGTTCGGTACACGGCGTTATGCGCAACCATTTATGGTCCAATGCCCCTATGCAGTTAGAGCTGGTATTGGTCGATACCTGCACTAGCTGCTGTTCGCTTTTCCTATTTTGCACAGTTCCGTTTGAGAAATATGGATTGTTTACGAAGAGTGAAAAGGAAAAAGAATGGGCGGTTTGTTAATAAGTGCCAATACAAAGGACTAAATGCTTTAAAACAAGGCAGAATACGGCAAAACACGGTAGTGGTAGACCAAAACGCATGTACACAATCAGCGAACGCTGACCAAGCCACCGTCGAAAGTGCCACGCCCCTTGCCACAACGCCATATGCACATGTAAAAACTGACAGTTACAACTGGGACGAAGGTCGTAGAATAGTGGAACTAAGTGTACTAGCCGATAATCTTGTATGCGAGGAATGTATTAAAAAAACATTGTCCCTAAAGATACAGAATCAGAAAAACAATATGGCTTGGCCAGTGTACTTTACATTTCTTGTGAATGTGGTCCGATAAACGCTGTCCCAACTTGGGGGGGGGGGGGACTACAGTAATACCCCGGCGTCAAAAGGTGGCACAGGCATACTTGACAATTTGCTGCCTGTGTTACCATTCGACAATGTATTAAGGCAACCATAATTTTGATATTCCTATTTTTACCTCTTTTTCCACATTGCTCCATTGCACTATGGAGAGAATCTTAAAATGTTTGCCTCTTCTCAGTGAAACTACGAAAGTATATATTACGACTGGAATATAAAATTAACGACAAACTGCCGTTTATTTAACCTACATACATGTATATTGATATGGTATCGAAGTTAGACAATGAATGGATACCTTGTAACTAGGAACTTAGAACAAATTAAGTCAACATGCATGCATTCTTTGTACAATTGCGGAAAAAGTAGCACCGTATGATATCTTTTTTTTTTTTTTTTTTTTGTTAATCAATGAAATCAGTGCATATATTGGAGACCCCCTACAATTTTTCAGGGATTTGCAAATATTTTTTTCTATTTCAAACTTAAAAAATAATGTGAGCACTTATACATTTTTGCAAGACGAGATGAATTTAAAGTCACATTCCAGCATGTTTTTTTCACATATTTGTTATTAAAAGGCTTTATATACATTGCATACATTCATATTGAGTTATTTTATGCATATTTTTGCATCCTTAATTTTTTTTTTTTTTTTTTTTTTTTTTTTTTTTGCTTTTACCTTCATACATAATGTATGGTATCAAAGTTCTGTAGTCCTTACATGTACCGCCATCTAGCGACAAAAGTAGCACAGTGACATGCCAATTTTTTGCTTGCATTTTGTTTCAAATGCCAATATCTTGGTTCACACTCAAAACCAGAGATTTCTAAACTCTTTTGACCAGTGTACCGAACGTCTTTAAAGAGACAGGGGAGACGTTTTTATCCTACCGAGAAACACAGGACCTCATCATACCCCTTTGCGTTGAGTGAACGATTCAGTGATGCAGCTATGCAGTTATTTCGCACTATAACTTTGTTATAAGCTTAACATAAACAAAGGAACATATTTGTGTACTATTGGTACGTTATGTGTGTACTTTTACGAATAAAGATATATATATATATATATATTTGCGAGGGAACTTTTTTTCTCGTGTTCCCTCCGGGGCTCCGCAAATATTTCACCTTGAATGACCCCATATGTAAAACACGTATTGTGGCTTTTTTCTTTGTAGAAGTGGATCCTAGGTCCATGGATACTCTTAACCATTAATTGGCATGCACGTATTGGGCCTCTGTTAGTGTTCTTAATTTTGATCTGTAGTGACCTTGAAATTTCATACTAACATATTTACTAATGAGTTTAAAGTGGAGGATCCTGGTCTGTGGTTACTTTTATAATAATATCAAGGTCACCTTTTTAAAGAAGATGATCCCAAATTGCAGTATTAGTCTCCACTCTTCATTTTTCGAAATAAGCTAAAAATTGGAAAAGTAGTACCTTTATACAAGAAGGACGACACAAATATTTTAGAGATTTATAGACCAATTTCTCTACTCCCAGTCATGTAAAAAATCTTTGAAAAAGTAGCTTATTGTCAGGTTTATGATTATTTCACAAGAAAATCACTATTTTATAACAACCAACATGGATTTAAAAAGATGCACTCGACTGAAACAGCTGTTCTGGAGTTTTTGGACCGAACCATTCAAATTCTTGACCATGGTAATCCGCCGTTAAGTATATTTTTGGACTTATCTAAAGCTTTTGATACTTTGGATCGTCACATTCTTTGTAAAAAAATGGAACATTATGGTATCATCGGCACTGCTTTACATTGGTTTAGCAATTACCTTGAGAATAGGTCACAGTCTGTTTTATATGACAACATCTCTTCCAAACCACTTTCTATCAAACCCGGGGTTCCACAAGGATCCATACGTGGACCTCTTTTTTTTATTATTTACACAAATGACATGCACAAAGCATCTTCCAAGTTCACATCTATTCAGTATGCTGATGATACAACTTTAATTAGCCCTCTATGTTGCCTTTCTTTTCATGTCAATACTGAATCGTATGAACAAGACACATCAAAAAACATAAATTTTGAATTGAATAACGTAGTCGACTGGCTTGCAACATAAACTATCATTAAACATAGGCAAAACTAAATACATGTTATTTCATTTCTACCAAAGGAGAATAAATTTCACTTAAAATATAATATTCTAATTTCAAAAGTGGAAGAATTCAACTTTTTAGGCTTAACAGTCCAGGAACACTTAAATTGGAATGCTCATGTGAATAAAGTAGCAAATAAACTATCTAAAGTTATTGGTATGTTGAAGAGACTACATAAGTACATCCCGGCTAGTGCTCTGTTACTAATTTACAACTCTCTCTTTTATTCATGTATCAATTATTCTATCATTGCCTGGGTTTTTTCATGCGAACGGATCATCCTTTTACAGAAAAATGCTGTACGCCTTATGTGTTCAGAAAGATTTAATGCCCACACAGATCCACTTTTTAAAAAATTAAACATCTTAAAAGTGACTGAGGTTTTTCAGTTGAGATCAATTAAGTTTTATTACTGATATGTTAAAAGCGAATTGCCACAGTACTATAGTAATTTATATAGATCTCCTGTGCAGATTCATTCTCACTTTACCAGAAATAGAGACAATATTCCTCCTCCTAGACCCACCAATATAACCTCTGAAAAATGTATAAGATACTATGTCCCATCCCTTATCAAAACCCTTCCATCTTGTATTACTCAGAAATTTGAGACACATTCTTACTCTGGTTTATCAAGCTATGCAAAAAAAAAAATATCAACATGTATCAAGATATATGCACTGTGCCAAACTGTTATGTATGTAATAATTGACTCTAGTCCTGTCTAATGATAATTCTTGCATGTACATGTTTTAGTCATCCTTAGTATCTTTATGGATTTCATGGTATTTTTGTGATAATCAGTTTGTTTATTAAGTTACCTCCTTTTTTGGTGGTCCCAGTGATAGCGGACTCAGGTCCTTAATTGGGGTCATCCAGACACTCATCAATTTTTGTATTCCAACGCGTCTAACTGTCATGTACTTTTGAGTTGCAATATTACATACTGTTTGTATCCATAAAAATTATACTTTGTCAAATAAACGTTTTCTGACTCTGACTCTGACTCTGACTCAATAGGAAAGTAGCTTGGGTTTCCTGTTTTTCGCTGTTATTTTCTAAGTTCATTGACCTTTAAAGGCTACACTGACACTTTGACTTACATATTGGTTATGATGGGTCTTAGGTCCATCTTACTATATAACATTAATAGGAATGTACTTGTGGGGCTCTTTTGTGGTCTTGTTAATTTTTAAGTCGGTGTGCTATACCCACAACTAGACCAGGACTGTAGATGGGTGACCTTGGCCTAATTGTCGAGGGGTAACTTCACATAAATTCAACGAGGAAACATTTTGTAGTATAAAATATATTTAAAGACACAAAACAAGATCATGGTGATCTTGTGCTCTGCTGATTAAAATCTGCTCCTTCTGCAAGTCCAAACATCACTGCACTAGTAACAATATTCGTGTTCGTGCTCACCAATAAATGACCAGAAGTTTTTTTTTTTTGTCCAAGATATTAGTCAATTTGTCAGTTTTAAGCTTCAAGGTCTTTCACAATCAACATTGCCTATGTCAAAATAAACTCATCGGGTACTTTCTTACTTCATAATGTAATAGTAACCATTTGCCTAAGATCCACCATAAGCCAGCATGTCATTTGCCGAATCAGCAAAAAAATTATATTCTGCTGAACATATGGATCCCCAGTCGGAGAATACATTGTTATAGCTTCATCCTCTGCGCAATTTTGTGAGAGTCCACTCGGGGAACAATTTGAAGTAAAAAGCAAAATATCCAAAGCAAGTGTTTTTTGGCAATATTGCAAAACATGCACTGTGCTGCGGCTGTATATGTATACAGTTGTAGCCCTGCTGGCACATGACCCCAAATTTTGATACCCCATGGTGTCGTCAAAATACAACACATTGGGACCATTTTCGCAAAAAGTGCATTATCGTCAGTCATAGCATTTTCTGATAAAATTGATACAATTCTGTTGAGCTGTTCTGCTGCAGGAGTCGAAATTAATCTTAATGCATAAAAATAATTCATAGAAAAATATAATAATTACACGGCAGCAGCTGGTGAAAGTGTGAACTACCTGACCTTCAAGTGAACCTGTATGTAGGAAAGCGATTGGCAAAGTAGTTCCTGAAAGAAAGAAATTAAGGTTTTTATTCAAGTTATAATAATAATAATAATAATAATAATAATAATAATAATAATAATAATAATAATAATAATAATAATAATAATAATAAACGTTCATGGAAAATAGAAATATCATCACAACATCATCTCCTTCACAAAGCTGGGAGAGGCAGACCTGGGGATCATCTAGCTGTATGGGAAATCAAAGCATTCCATACAACGTATTTTATAATATTGCAATATATGCATCGTACTACATGCATATTCAATAGCAACACTTGTTAAATAATGGTCCCAAGGTTAGATATCCCATAGTTTCGTCACCAAATTAACATATACTCATCATTGTGGGACACACTGATCATTTTATCAGATTATATTCTGTGAAATTTCATACAAATCTGTTGAGCCTATCGGGTGAAGAAGTCGAAAGTAGCCTCAACACACACTAATGAACTTTAAAATATTAGGTACAACATCGCCTGGTGGTCCATATTTAAACAGCGTGGCACTAGGTGACATTGTATGCAGTATCAAAGCGATTGGCCCAGTGGATATTTTCCAATATTGCGTTTTTAAAATCATATAAAAACCAAACAAATATTGCATCATCATCCGTTTTGCACACTTGGTAGAGGATAATCTGGCAAAACCAAAACCCTCTATGCAACAGGGTTTATTAGTAGTCCAAAATGTACAGACGGATGACGGGCGCAACCTGATTGTAAAAGTTCTGTTGACTGAAAACTGAGCATAGCTAAACAAAGATAGAAGGCAGCAGAGAGTGATCCAATCTGTAAATGCTGGAGGTGGTAGTATAGCTTCCCTGTGAAAATAGTGGCAGATTTTCGCTAAATGAACAAATAAACAAGCTACGGCAGTTTTACAATTGGTATATTTTTCAGAACAAACCTAAAAGGTTGATATCCATTGAATGAAAAGCTGAAGCCAGACTGTCGCTGATCAAACAGTCTGTAATTTATTGTATTTAGCAGTAAAGCCTTCCATTTCTTCCATAAGACCACTTGTTTTCGTATTGCCTCACAATTTGCCAAGAAGCTATGGTTATAAGCACAATACAGCGAAAAAAGATAAAGACTTGCAAAAATCAGTAATTTTGTTTCAATTACAGCTGTCCCGCCTGCAAGAACAAATCAAAGCATATTGAATCACGATGTGGCAGCATGAATCAGGAGCAAACGGCGGCGTCCGTATTGAGCAGCTGGCGGTGCCTGGGATGGCCCCAGGTATAAAGCCAGTGACAGCTATTCCTCTGATATTGCCCGACGACCACGAATACGACCCCGGTACCATGAAGGTCCAGAAGAAAGCATTTGCGTCAAGGAAAAATTTGTATGTGGTCCCGGAAGCCATACGCATGATAAGCAGCATCTATGAGCCTGTGAGTGTACTTGGAATCTGTGGGCCAGCGCGCAGTGGAAAATCTTACATTTTGTCCAGGTATGTGTATTCAATAATTTTTTTTTTCAGAGAGACAAAGACAATATATCTTGGCAATGCACTTGGCCCATATGTGTGTATGTACTATATAGAAAAGTTATTCTTTCCATACCAAGGTGATGGTGTGATGGAATGGTGTTTAAGGCCCAAATTTCTTGATGCTTGATGCTATATGCATTTATGCTATGTGCTGAATTGCATTATACTTGTAATATATTCCATTGTACTGCGTTGTAAATGTAGTCTGCTTTACAATGTATGTGAGATGTTCTCTTGGTATAATGACTCCATCAGGGAATGTCACACAGTTCATGTCCAGGCTAATTTTGAAAGCAAGTATATGTGGATCGCTGGTGCAAAAGATAGTCCGGGTAATAAAAATGGGGAAGCTATGCTGACTATTTTACTCCATAACCAAACAAACTTTATGTGGATGTGAGATGTGGCTCACATTTGAAAAGAAAGCTCAAACTATTGTTATTGTCAACAAATTACTGGTTTCTGGTTGATAGTCCTGCGTTATGGTATTCTTTCCAAATTTAATTTACAAGTACTAGGAGAAAACAAGCGAATGATTGTCATTGCTATAAGGACCGAACTTGAGGATTATCCATTGGCCATCAACTTGACACACATATATCGTTAACATTTGGGAAACTTAAAAACTGAAAACGGCCTATTCAAAGATATTATAGAATTACAAAGGAAAGGTTTAGTATTCTATGCCGATTAAGGCTATAGAAAAGTTTGCAGTGAATATACATAATCTTTAAAGCCTCATTTTGAAAGCTGTTGTGGATGCGCCGAGAGAGCACATACTAAAATCAGCCTTGGAACGTTTTAATCGCAGCGGCAAACTTTCACAAATGAATATCACGGGATAGTACCCATACAGTGACCGTCCACTCAGGGGCTTGTTGGGACCGAAGTCGATGGCAGCAAACCATTGGCAAAGCAGTCAGAAGACACGATGAGAACAAATCTCTGAGATGAAACGCAAATATTCTTCATTACCAAGTAATAGGATTCAAAATTCATTTATTTGACAAAGAAATGACATTCGGCATGTTCATGGTTGACTAGTTGATAGTAAACGAAAAGGTACTCTTTAATTAAAGTACAGGCCAGGAAATCACTTTGCATTACTATGGTTTGTCAGGATAACCCCAGTGAAGGAATATGTTCCGTTTTCATTGGGGCCACATATGAAATACTCTGATTCATAGAGCGCATGGTATTAGTTTGGTTTAAGAAAGTGTACCCAAAATGAAGAGAAAAGATATGTACACAACAGTAGATAGCAGGCTATCACGCCGGTCCTACTTGATTAGGCACCGAATTCAGTGTAGCCCACTAAGGCTTGTCTATTATTTCATGCCAAAGGGTCCCCATGTAACAAGACCCTGTGGTAGTACTTTTTCTGTAATTATAGTTCTTAATGACCATGCTTTCCTTTGTTCAGGGTTCAACTTGCGGATTTGTAAAAGATGCTGCGTAAAACGTTCGACTTAAGTCCCACAATGAGGAATAGGGCAGTTTCTTCGATGATCCTTGCATAATTATTTCTGTCTTTCTTCAGAGTTCAGATTATGAAGTCTTGCGATTTTTAGATCGTTTCACCACACCTTGACTAGCACTGGTGTGACAGTCTCTCTTACAGTAAAATAGTTTTCACTTATTTCTGAGTGCGATGATTTTCTAATATGCTCTATCTTCCTCTAAAATGCCCGATGGCCTTCTAATATGCCCGATCGTTTTCCATGGGTCTGTGTAATTGTGAGCCGGAATTGTGTTATGTACAACGTCAGACGATTGAATGCTGGTCAAAACAGGGGTCCTCAATTATATTGTCCACTACATATTTTTTTCATTATTTAAAATGTTGTTAATACAGTAGGCAGTTCTATTTACAAAACACCTTTTGCCTTAAAATGCTGCTACAGGTATACAATGTAAATTTAAGTTTTTAAAGATATTTCCTTATGTGTCATCATCAAATGTGATAGGAATATTGATCAGGCAAAAAGACATATGCGTACCGAAATGCGGTGATCCCGCCAGCACATTGACCTACTTCGTCAAGATCACAGAAGGAATGCATTTAATGAAATGAATTTTCATTTCATCTTATTAACTTGTGTACATATAGCCATGTAGCACGGCAATGACACTGCACAGAGAACAGTATACGAAATGTGGTCATGATGACACTTGACACTTTGTAAATCCCCCAATGACTCCTAAAAATGTGCAGTCTGAGGGACATACAGACTAATAACTGTTCTTTCTATAGTCTGAAAAATTGTAGGAAGAGCGTATTATTTTCAGCTTGCTAAATATCTGAGAGGGAACAATAATATCTTATAGGAGTTTCAGTCAGGTTTGAGGATGGCATACTGCATTGATACCTGTTTAATACACCTCACAGACTACATCAAGGACAATGCGGCCATAGGCGACCATACTAACATGTTTCAATCCTATCTCACAAACAGGAACCAGGTGACTGACATCAATGCATAACATGAATCGGGTATATATCCCCATGAAATACCATCACTTGTAGGAATCAATCTGGTCATGCACTCAAGTGCTTATAGATAAAAAGCTGTCCATACATCTGGGCAAGGTCGATTGCCTCTTGTGTGGTCCTCAAAAAGGGTAAATGCGTCACATGACTTTAAAGTTGATTATGATGATAACAGCATCAAGTCAGAAAATACAGTTACAATATCTCGGTCTGGAGTTCAACCGATTTCTCTTCACTGTGTCTAAAATAAACAACATTGCAAAAAAAACAAACAAACAAACAAACAAACAAACAAACAAAAAACCACCTCAAGTCTAAAATTCTTGTACAGACAAAGAGCCGTCCTAAAGTTTAAAACTCCGAGAACTACTTGCCATGCCCTGGTTCAACCATGCATTGAGCATGTAGTTTCTAGTTGGTACTTGTCACTGATCCAAGCCTTTAAACACAAACTGGAAATAGCGAAAAATAAACTGGCGAGGTTCGTTCTGAATATTCTCGTGTCGGTCCTCAGGAGCTCCAACAGACAGGATTGTAAAACACTCATTTCAGAGCAAAGCATCTAAGACTTAATGATGCCTTCGATATCTTCCATGGAATGTGACCCCCCCCCCCCCCCCCGAAGTTAAAAGAAAATTGTCAAAAGCACAGTAGCTTCACAGTCATTATACTAGAAATAGTGCTTTGAATTTCATAGTACCCAAAACCAACGGTCTTGGCCAGTCTATGTTTCATCACAACACAAAGTCTGGAATAGCCTGCCAGATGAAATATAACCCTAGACTGGTTGGTCAAATTTTGAAACAGACACAAACGTTTTACTTTTCTCCCAAATGGAAGAGCCCCATATATCACTAGATCATATTTCTGTTTTGATGTGTATTTATCAACCATGGTCGCAATTCTGTTTTAATGAATGCTCATTTCATGGATTTTCTTATTTCATTTGCAACTGATGTATGCCATATTATCCTCCATTGTCAAATTTCATATTTTTAAATGTGAAATTTATACCTGGATGTTAATACGGGACCCCTTTGGAAATAAGTCTTTTATGGATTTTCAAGCGTCATCCCAGGTAGACGGCATCTTTTTACTACTTTTACGTTTCTAACACTGGTTTTAAAATAATGCATTGTTGAAAATATTGCTGTATACTGTATAAAAGCAATCAATCAATCAATCAAACATAACTTGGCCCACTCAAAACGCCGCGCCGCAGCCTGAATTCACAGCCCTTCTGGTTTGCCTTGATAGATCACTCTCACCTTGGGGGGGGGGGGGGTACCAAACGGCTTTTACCTCGTGAATTTGACGTTAGGTCACAAATGCATCAAGCCTTTAATATAAACGTCTTTCCCAGAAGCACATTTGTGAATTTCATTCTGGTCCGCCAGGAATTGAACTTTCATGTTGGAACTGTGTGACTTTATTCCATGTTGCTACGTGTTTGATTATTGCATTATGCCTTTTGCTTAATTTTAACATGCTTTGCACTCATTTCTATAAGTATTTAGTATTGCCTCATGCAATGTTTCACTTTGCATGATGCTAGATTATTTTCCCTATAATGGGGCCTCTGCGGCTCGGGTTCGATTCACGGCCGGGGAAGCATGTGGAAAAAGTTCCTACCACTCTGACTGTGCACGGTGGTTTTCTCCGAGTCCTTCGGTTTCCTCCACCAAACATGTTAGTAGGAAAGTATACGCCACCATCTGTGCCATGGAGAGTGATTAATATAGGCTTGGCCTGCTTTGCAATCCATGTAAAAGATATGGGTCTATACTTTTTTATAATGGGTCATATGCGAGGGAAATAAAGGTATGTGTTACAGCTATCACGTCTGTTCTTCGTATCACATAGTACCGCATTACATCTCTAGAAAATAAGACTGATCCATCCCTGTGTGGCAGTGTTGGGTGGATATGCTTTTCTACGTATTTCTGGACTTTTTGGCTGAAAAATCTATCGTTTGTTGTCTACGTAAACAGAATATTCCATAGAAATATCACGGGATAAATACAAACCATCATTAGCGTTTGTTTCTGGTCGGGGCTCAATGATTCTGCGCAAGGAAACGGAATGCCGCTTCGCAGCTCGTGGTTCCCTGCCCAGAGTCATTTCGTCTAAACCAAAAACACCGTGCATAACAGTTTTTGTAACTTCATGACATTATATGTTGAAGTGACAGAATGTTCCTTCATGATTAATATGAGGACCACTTTTAGTTTTATGTCCCCTGTGAGCTGATAGGGCCTCTCTTTGACCAATGTTTTCCGTCACAACCTTTCACTGAAAAGACCAAGTTTATCTTTTCCACCACAAACAGCCTGCAGTTTGATCCTGCTACAAACAAGGCTTATTTTGCATAACATCGATTTTTTTTAACTTGTTTCATTTCAGGTCAATTGACCTAATTCTCCTTTTACTTTAATTTACATAGGAATTCTACTTTGATATTGACATTTTGCATCTAACATGTTTCACTTTATACATGTTATAAAAGTTTCTCATTTCACTTCCTACAATTTTCAAAATGTTCAACTTTAGATTGTACCCCCATTAAATAAAACCACTTTTCCCTTGGTTTCTGACCCACGTTTTTGCATTAGTTTCGCTTATCTGTGTAAAATATCACTGAATTAAAAATGTAAAATGAGCTATAGGTTCACTCCGTGATATTGCCTCACATACGATTTATTAGCAATTGAATGTATTATGATTCTTCGAATTGCCATATTGTCGTCAGATATAAAACATTTATCCCCGTCATACAGATCAACGAAAGCTCATAATAATGATCTTTTGCTGCATTAGAATTTGTTTATCTTTCCAGGATCCTTGGCCAACCGGATGCTTTCGACTTGGGCCATTGCATGGACCCGAAAACATTCGGGATATGGGTGGGCACGCAGGTTGTGAAAGGAATGGATAAGAAAGGCAAACCTTTCTGTATGCTCCTGATAGACACCGAAGGAATCGGTAAATAGTGCCGTACTGATGCATAGAAATGTCAATATATTGATAGTCGCCCGCAATAGGACATCCCAATTCCTCGAGTCAAATATATGCTCAGCCAAATCATTTAGGCAATCCTACCTTGATGCCCGGTTGCACATGTCCGAGTCATGTAACCCGGAGTCAAATTGATAATCTAGGGCTACGTGACTCTGGGTTATGAAGCCATTGATCCAGAGTCAAATTAGTTTGCACTTGTCAAGATCAAGTCAGGGTCTGGTGATTCCAGGTTTCACTGTTTTGTCATATGGCTGGAAGGAATTAACCAATCATAAGGCTCAACAAGTGTTGATTATATCCCATAACCATTGACTATGAAAAAAGAATGTATTATGAAACTTCATAATGCATCTTTTTTGGGCTGACCTTCACCCTCAATAATCACAAAAAGGGCCCGCAAAAACAGTGAATTAAGTAAAACCTATAACTCACTCTTTCCGAATTAACCCTTTCAATGTCTAACAATAAAATTTGAAATGATTTACCTGAATTTCCATGATAAAAACTTTCCATTCAAGTACCAGCACGCATTATACCATCAGCCACAAAACTTTTCCGGGTCAGTAGTCTAGATGCAGTAGCATATCATGAACGCAAAGCCAACTTTGATTGTGAAATTGTAAAAACACTACAAATAAAAACCAAAATACCTCCCAGTACTGCCGGTGCCGTCATTTCTTTGGAAAAATGATTACTGAGTTGCAATATTATCAAGTTCAATTAGAGGCACGTCATCTTCCATTTTGTGGCAGCTAGCAGATTCACAAACTACCTGAACGCCTGAGCGAAATCACGAATGAAGTGACTCAGAAGTGAAATGACACTGTCCCACGTGTGTAAAAATTTGATTACGTACCTGACAGATAATACGCTTTCAATCATGAAATCACTGATCCGACCTAAACACAAATGACCATTCCTACCAGCCAATGACAAATTTGTTATAACATGAAAGGAGACGATTATGGCTATTACAACTGTCTCGTGGCTTCGCCACTCGACAGCTATAAGCCATAATCGTCTCCTTTCACGTTATAACTCTCACGTGTCTTGAGCGTGTATGCCTATTTGCATTGATTCTATTGTGATATAGCTTTATTCCAATCTACCCATTTCTTTTTCCTTCCCTTGCATGGTTGTGTGTGAAGGCAAATAGAGGGTCACGCCATCAGAACGGGTGAAGAACGTAAAACAAAGACTAAAAAACTGCTCATTTCTAATTTGAACAAACGAATTCTAGAATTAAGAGAGGCGGATAAATATTGTGGACGGTAAAAAAAATAGGCTAAAGTCCAGAAGAGGGAAGAAGCCTAAAAAAGAACTAGCAACAATTTCAAAGCCAATGTAGAGATGAGGGTTACCAATCAACCTAAAATGCAGGGAAAAATTTGAAAGATAAAACTGCTCAGAAGAAAAGATCCCCGAAGACAACTGGTGGAGGTGCCGCTCCAAAGCGAATAGACAGTAAAAGCCAGTGTCCGTCAATTCAGTCATCCCTCAATTTCAAACCACTTTTCAATGCGACAGTTTTTTCATAGAATTTCGGCATTCTTCAAGAATTGCGGTCATACAAGATATGTATGCATATTTTTCGTCTTGTATATTATGCTTTACCTATCTTCCTTTGTTGCATATAATTTATTATACAATAATTCAGAAAATAAAAAGATGATTTTCTTCTGCCCTGACCAGTAAACATGGAGGAAAATTTCGAATCCATGAATGCCACCATTTCCTTTAACTAAGAAATTGTTCAGCCCGCTTTCGAATGTGTTTGGGCGCAAAAGTGCAATCCCATTTATCGTGGTCGTAAATACTGAATATTGGTACAGATGAATGAAGTAGGTACTGATGAAACTTTTAGCATATATATCCCATGTATGGTTCATGAATTTGTTGTGTAACGCATGAAAATATCGTCTCGTGGCATCTGCTCGTTTCGTCATTCTCATTGCCTTCGGCAGTGGGCTCCGTGGTGCCATACCAGGAAACAACTCTTTTTCCCTCTAATATATATATATATATATATATATATATATATATATATATATATATATATATATATATATATGTGTGTGTGTGTGTGTATATATATGTATATATATAAATATATATATACATATATATATTGTTGTTGTTGTTGTTGTTGTTATTTGTGGAAAATCTTTTTAAGTCTTCCCCAAGACTGTTTACCCAATTGTTTTGATATCACACAGGAACATTCCTATGTAATCGTAGTTTGAAATGGGTTCACCAGGTGGCGCTCCAATTCTTTTTTTTTTTTAATATTATTTTGTGTGTTTTTTCCTATTTTTGACTCCAACTCCATAACTGCCCCTCATATTAAGCTGAAACGTGCTGGATATGTTCCTTGTGAAATGTTGGATCAAAATTGTCCACTATGTGGTGCTTGTGTGGAGCTCTTATTTTAACGATTTTTTTTTTCAATGCGGGTACTCAGCAGTAAATGTACCTTTCTCAATGATTACCATGTGAGTCAATGGGCATTTTAATGCTAATTCACATTCGATCTCTTCTCTGAAACCGTCGGCAAGATTTACTTCAAAGTTGGTGGCAATGTACCTTGGGTGATTCCGTACCAGGTTTGTTCAAATGCTTACGCCACAGTGATATTTTTATTTTTTTATGATTTTATTTTTTTATTGTTTATCTTTATTTTTGCTGCCAATCTAAAACAATCTGCTTCAAAACCTCTTACCCACTTGCTATCACAACGAAACACACCTAGCGACCTTTGATATTACACAGAAACGTACATAAGGACTTTTAGTTTTTCATTTGTTAATGGTCTCTGAGATTAAGCTAAAACATGGTTGACTTATTTCTTGTAAAAGGTACATACAAATTTGTTCACTAAGTGGCACTTATTTTGATTTTTGATTCTTAAGGATTCTTTCCATTCCAGTACTTGTCGGTAAATGCATCTTTCGCATTAATTACCATTCAAGTCAATGGACATTCTGACGCTTAATATCATGTATTTGCTCCACCAAGTAGCAACGTTCTTTTTAAAGTTCTCTTGAATTTTATTTTTAGTTTCTGATGCTTTAATAAATATTTATTTTGAATGAATTTTTCTTCGAGCGAATCTGTATTATGTGAAAAAGCATATGTGTGTGATAATGACAGAAAATATGTGAATTCCTATGTTCCCGAATGACCGTTTGAATTGTGCTTTCCTTTTTTTCCGTGACTGACAGACCAAAACAAAACAAACAAACAAACAAACAAACAAAAACCCCCACAAAAATTGTCATGTTAAGAAAAGATGTTTTCCCTGCCACGAAGAAGCCATGAGTCGGTGTAGCGTTGGTGCAACGTATTGTAGGCATCTGGAACGATTATTGTAAATTGAGTTTCGGACCAGAAGCAAGAAACATGTGCATGTAACGTAAACCTTAAGACCTTCTTGCATTTGTAGCTTCCCAGAAATATATGCAGTTTGTTCATGATTGTTTCCCATTTGGCAGACTACTATCAGAAACCAATTTAGTGTGCCTATGGGACTAAAGCATTGGAAAATTCTTTAAAGACGCCGGTGTTGTTAATTACAAGTATATAGAATAATGTTCAACAAAAAGTTAAGCAAAAAGGTACAAGCAGGGAGAATGAACGAAAGGCTTCTTCATATAGCGCTGAGGTTCATTTGATTTTTGCTCAGGTTTATATCATAGCAAGGCCCCTATATTGGTTCTCCACAGGGGACCAAGATGACTGTCTATATACCTGAACTATTATGTGGTATATTTCAGACGCAGTTTCAGCCTCCAGGGAACAGGACGCCAGTATATTTGTGTTGACCATATTGTTGTGCTCACAGCTTGTGTACAACTCGTTCAACGTACCTTACAAAAAAGACCTCGATAAATTAGAGTAAGATTGGTCTTTATTATTTGAAAGTGCATGTAGAGACATTTCGATACGATAGCTTTAATATCAGTGGAAGACAGAACAATGTTGAGATAAAAACGAGATACGATGCAAACAAAGAAGAAACAATTTTAAGCATGCCTCTTTGGTGGGTTGATTTTTAGAATTATTGAAAACAAACAACGTTATTATTCAATCACTGCGTTGACATCAACATATTATTCCATATAGCCATTTTTTCAGCCGAATGATTCATCTATCTTGCAAGAACTTGAACCCAGCATGATGACATAAACGAGAGAGTGACAGACTATGGTGATAGGGTGTTTCCGTGAATTATGTGTCATAAATGTGAGGGGTATATTGCTTAACTGGATCAAGCTTTATCGAACAAACGGCAGCTGTAAGTAGTTGGCTATCCTTGTTGGTATACAAATGTTGTTAAACACCAACGGTCCCGTCCACATACTTCAGTTAAGCTTTATTACCCCCCCCCCCGTTTTTTACGAATAATTTTATGTTAGATTCAGTCAGTTTTCTAGGAGAGTCTTAGTGTTAAAAAAGTTTAAGTATGCTAACGCTAGTCTGAATATGGTTTCCTTTTCGATTGATTTCTTGTTCTGATTACTTAACAGGCAGACACAGACACAGACACAAACACACACAGTATATATATATATATATATATATATATATATATATATATATATATATATATATATATATATATATATATATATATATATATATACATATATATATACACACATATATATATATATATATTTATATATATATACGTGTGTGTGTGTGTGTGTGTGTTTGTACATATATACATGTGGCAGGGTAACTTATTGTTGGATATATATTTCCCTTGTTTGAAAATGATTTTTTATTCTGAAGTTATTGTAAATGTATGTCACTGGCTTTTATTCACAAAAAGAGTTTGATCTGATCTTAACGTTGATCCTCAAATTTAAGTCAGTGTGATTTGGGCCCTAAAGGAATTAATTATTGGCTTAATCTGTGATAAAAACTTCGAGGATTAGCCGAATTTTGCTCTTGGCTACAGTAAGAACCTGAGGATTTATAGGTTAATTTTATCAAATCAATCTTAGTTTGATCCAGGATCGATACTTGGCCTAAATCAAGGTTGATTTAATAGAATGGAAAATTTAGTTCCAACGTTCATATTACAGTGGGGAGCATAGATTTATTAATGCTGCAAGTTTAGATCAAACATTAGGCCATCGATTCAGTAGTTCAAGGCCCAAAGACACATTCACTTTCATTTCAGGATTATATTAAGTATCAGATTAAACTCTTTGTGAATACAGCCCCAGATGTATTAGAATCAACACAATTTATTTTCAAAACAGAAAACCCATTTTTCTGGGGTTTTTTTGGATGAATTTACGGAAATTGGGAACCTGTTGCTGCGAATTCAGGATTGTGATACCTGTTAGGTCTACAAATCTACATTTTGTATGCGTGGAAACACTCATTCTGTACAAAACCTTGGAAAAAAGGTCCCAACTGAGTGGATCCACTCACTTTGGACCTACTGCACAATGCCATCGATGAGTGGGAACACTCATTCGGCACAAAATATCCAAAATGAGGCCCAAATGACGGGAACCACTCACTCAGACAAGCTGCATCAAGGGTTTCGGTGAGTGCAAACACTCGGCTACCTGGCATAAGAAATTCGAAGCGGGGCCCACACGAGAGAAAACACTCATCTAGGCCTTGTGTGGCAGCATGAAAGCTTTAATACGTTCGGTACACTGGTCAAAAGAATTTAGAAATCTCTGTTTTTTCGTGTGAACCAAGATATTGGCATTTCAAACAAAATGCAAGCAAAAAATTGGCATGTCACGGTTCTATTTTTGTCGCTAGGTGGCGCTGAATGTAAGGACTACAGAAATTTGATACCAAACATTATATATGTGGGTAAAAGCAAAAAAAATAAATAAATTAAGGATGCAAAAATATGCATAAAATAACTCAATATGAATGCATGCTATGTATATCAAGCCTTTTAATAACAAATATGTGAACAAAACATGCTGGAATGTGACTTTAAATTCATCTAGTCTTGCAAAAATGTATGAGTGCTCACATAAATTTTTAAGTTTGAAATAGAAAAAATATTTGCAAATCCCTGAAAAATTGTAGCAGGGTTTCCAAAATATGCACGGATTTCATTGATTAACAAAAAAAGGATATCAAACAGTGCTATTTTTCCGCAATTGCACAAAGAATGCATGCATGTTGACTTAATTTGTTAAAAGTTCATAGGTACAAGGTCTCCATCCATTGTCTAACTTTGATACCATATCATTATACATGTATGTAGGTAAAATAAACGGCAGTACGTCGTTAATTTTATATTCCAGTCATAATATATACTTTCGTAGTATTACTGAGAAGAGGCAAACATTTTGTGTATGATACATGAAGTCATTATCGCTGCACACTTCATGAGGTTTGTTTCACCCATGCCCCATAATAAAAAAGATCAAATGTATATCTGTCATTTCGATCATTATTTTTTTTTCGCGAAAACTACATAACAGATATTGCAGTGGGATTCATGAAAACCGGCAAGACATATTTGATATTTTTGGACTTGTTTTTCCATTCCACAGATATAAATGAGCACAAAAGCGAAGAAATAAAGAACAGATGAATGTAGCCGAATTTTCAGACGTTCACCCAGGATAAATAATTGCATGAGAACAAACCAGTAAAAATATTTGGCTGTAAAATATGGTCTTCATCAGGGAGTCCTATAAGCAGGGTCAAGTGTGAAGCGTGACAGTCTTTTAGGCATGTTTGCTACCACGTGATCAAATCAGCAGCCACACAACCTTCACCATTTGGGGATGGGGGAGGAAGCGGGGATTTGCCGTGAGATATCAATTCCTGCTGCAGATTTATTGAACCCATTCCCCAGCCCCAGCCCTTACAATTCATTCTTCTGTTGTCAGGATCACAAAAGTATGTGGTCGCGCTGATATGGCTTACTAATCCATAATTTCAGGAATTTTACTTGTACTTTACACACAACTGACCAAGAATTATGATTAAAAAAGCCACTGGTGTCTGGATGGACACTTTATGTTATAAACAAAAACACAAGTGCCCATCCCCCTCCCCAGATAGCTTTTCTCAATATTTGATTATGAAACGATAACTTAAATATATATCAATCGGTATACATAACACTTTTAAGATGTGTAGAAAGGATAATGAAATACTTGTGGTTCCTCTTAGCCTGGCACCCCCCCCCCCCACACACACACACAACACACACACACACACACACACACACACACACACACACGCGCGCGCGCTTCCTGCCTGCGTGAGCCCGAGAGGATTGATAATGAGAGCAACCACTGGTCAAAAGTTACTAAGGCGGCTGTAGCCCTAATTTCGCTTAATAACAAGTGCCTTCTCAGGCCAACTGGGCAAAGACGTGGGTTGAGAGGGGAGGGGGTGGGGCAGATAGAGGAGTATTTTTACAGCAATCTTTTGATAAAACAGCCTGGGTCACTGATTCTGAATATTCTGCTGAGGGCCTTCGCCGGTTCCAGCATCCCATTTGGCTACCCATTCCGCGCAAGACTGACCCTGATCACCCTACCAATTTATGAGTAGCCTGTGGACTCATTTTATTCCAGCTGGCTGGGGGAGGGGAGCACTTCTGTTTGTGTGTTTGTTTTCAAACCAAAGAGAAATTCTTACGTGTAAGCGGGGTCTTGATGCCTGTGCATACGACTAGCCGGGCATTCCATCCTTACATTGAGTATGGAGACCTGACACCCTCCACACCATCCTGGGACCACTGCTTATCACCTTATCACTATACAGTATCACACTGCCGATTAATGGACAGCTGGAGATTGTTATGACTGACTAAGATGCAACCCGACCCTGTGTAGGAATGTACCGAACCACTGGCACTATTTATCACACAGCGACACAGAAGAGGACGTATTCTCTGTGTTCCTGGTCAAAAGACTAAAAAAACACAGGTACTCACCAAATCTGAAACAGAAACATATAACTTCAACAGAAGCTACATGTTTTTGTATTTGCAAATCATGAATAAAACACATGTGTAGTACATAATATACATTTTATATTCCAGCATATTGATTTAATATGTCAATTGTCCAGTCATACCACTTTATTAGGAACAAGCTGTAGAGCCAAATATAGACTCTCTTTCAGTCAATAAAATTGTACTACTTACTACTACTATAACCGGCCTTGGATGCATAATACAATCGACACGGTTCGTACACTGTCTGTAAACACTTGAAAATTCTGGGATTCCATTGGAAAAAATATGGACCTTGAAGGTCTGAAATTCACAGCTAGTCTTTTCAATTCTTGAAAAATCCCAAATTATCCTATTGCATTAGTTTTAAAATGGACCCTGTTTTATATTCTTTTAGCTTGGCCGACTTGTCAGCCAGGGCTGAGCTGAAAAGATGGTCCTTTGTCCGTCATCCGTCCATCCACAATTGACATTTTCAGCTCCTTCTCTATAACTGTCGGCCATGTTTACTTCAAACTTGGTGGGATGTACATTGGATAGGTCTTCACCAAGTTTGTTGAAAAAGTCACGCTCCCGTGATTTTTGGATTTTTTATTTTTTATTTTATTTTTTTTTTGGGGGGGGGCAAATCTTAAACAAATTTCTCTGAAACCGCTCACCCAATTGCTTTGATATCACACAGGGACACTCCTAGGGACCTCTAGTTGTCACCACGTGGCGCTGCAATTATTTCTATTTGTGTGTGTGTGTGTGTGCGTTTGTGTTTGTGTGTGTGTGTGCGTTTGTGTTTGTGTGTGTGTGTGTGTGTGTGTTTTGCTATTTTTGACTTCTCTAGAACCATCACTCACATTAGGCTGAAAGTTGGAGGATATGTTTCTTGTGGTAAGGGCAAACAAAACTGTTTACTAGGTGGCACTGCCGTGGATTCCTCATTTTTGATGATTTTTTTTTTCAATGTGGGTACTTCCAGGTTAATGCACCTTTGTTATTGAGTTCTATGTAAGTCACTGGGCATTCTACTGCCAATAATGGCTGGGAGACAACCCAGATATTTTGTTTTTCCAAGAATTCTTTCTTTCTTTCTTGCTTTCTTTATTTCTTTCTTTATTAATTTATTTATTTATTTCCTTTTCTCCTTCTTCCTTCTTTACGACAAATTTGTCCGGAGTGTTTTCTCTGACACTATCATTCCGAAAACCACCAAACTTGCCATGGTGACTGACCTATCAGTGAAATTGAGCACCTGGTTTGGAATAGTCATGATGTTTAAAATTATGCAAATTAGGGGCACTTAAAATTTTGAAAGCTCTAGATCTTCCGAACTAGTGCAGATAGACAAAAAAATTCAATGTGCATATACAGGTTTGTGACACCTGCCAATATTATGGACAGTATATGAAAGTGCCTTTCTTTCTTTCTTTCTTTCTTTCTTTCTTTCTTTCTTTCTTTCTTTCTTTCTTTCTTTCTTTCTTTCTTTCTTTCTTTCTTTCTTTCTTTCTTTCTTTCTTTCTTTCTTTCTTTCTTTCTTTCTTTCTTTCTTTCTCACTTATGTCTGGGTGCCAATCCAGACTTATTGTTTTTCCTCAGGTTCTTAAATTTCTTTCTTTCCATGGCATCCAAATTGGTCTCGAGCTTTTCTTAAGCATTATTATTACCCGAACCACCAAACTTGCCATTGAGCCTGACCTACCAGTGAAATTGTGCACCTGGTCGGGAATAGTCATGATATTTGAAATTATGCAAATGAAGGGCAATCAAAATTTTAAAAGCTCCATATCACCCAAGCTATTGCAGACAGGCTCAAAATTCCAATTTACCTGTACAGGTTTGAGACACCTGCCAACAAAATAGACAGTAAATGAAAGTTGTAGAATTTCAAACTATGCCAATTAGAGACACTGAAAAATGTAAAAGCTGAATATATCTAAAACTATTATATATATAGATGCCATTCCAACTTCAATCTTAAAGTTTGTGCCAAAGCCGCATCCAATGAACCATGAACCAAAGTTGTAGGATTCTAATTTATGCAAATTAGGTCATTTTGCAGGATTTAAACCATGAATAGCTTCAAAAATTTTATAGATAGAGGTGCCATTCCAATTTCAATCCATAGGCTTGTGACATAGCCACATCCAAGGAACCATGATCCAAAATAGCACAGTTTTATTTGATGCAAATTAGGCAAATACATAAAATTAAAATGTTGAATAGCTTCGAAACTGTTGTAGATATTGGTATCTTTCAACTTTAGTTGATAAGTTTGAGACATGGCCGCATCCAATGAACAACGAACAAAAGTTGTAACATTTAAAATTATGCACATTAGGCTAATACACAAAATTTAGATTATTTAGGACAATGGCAACGTGCAACATTTGAGACTGTTCTCATTTTGAAGCACCCAGATTTGCTGTGAAGCATTTTTTTCCGAAACTTTCAACCACATTGACTTCAAAATTTGGGAGGATCTACCTTGGGTCAGTCTCTACGAAGATGGTTTAAATAGTCACACTCCGTTGATAATTTTTACTTTTCATGCTTTTTTTTGTTTGTTTGTTTTTTTTTTATTTTTTTTATTTTTTTTTTTTTTTTGCCAAATTTTAAAAAATCTTTTTCTCGAAAACTGCTCACTCAATTGCTTTGATATGACACAGGAACACTCCTAGGGACTCTTGTGTAACTGCAATTTTTTCCGAATGTTTTATGCTTTTTTGTGTTTTTGCTATTTTCGACTAATTCTCCAGAACCGTCAATCAGGTTAAGCTGAAAGTTGGTGGATATGTTCTTTGTGGAAGAGTCAAACAAATTGTTCACTTCGTGGTACTGCTATGGATTCCTGATTGTCAACTTTTTTTAATTCGGTGCTTATTGGTAAATGAACCTTTCCTATTGACTTCTATGCAAGTCAATGGGCATTCTAATGCTAATAGACACTTTGGACTTCTCTGAAGAAACCGGCAGTCAGATTGGCCTCAAACTTGGTGGCAATGTATCTCAGTTGGGTCCCTACCAAGTTTCTTTGAATGGTTATGCTCCAGTGATTTTTTTTTTTTTTTTTTTTTTTTTTTTTTTGGTGATTTTTTCGGAAAATCTTTTAATATGATAAATTCATTTTACATGGACATTTCTTGTAATGGTTATAACTTATAATTTTTTGGCCAGATTTGTGCCAAACTTGTTTAAGATGTACCTTTCATAAGTGTCTACATATTTTGTGTAAGTGATCATGCTCCGATGATTTTTTAACTTTGACCTCATTCCCAAGGTGACAAGACAACTGACATGAAAGTTATTGTTCACTCGATAACTTGACATCTGTTTTGAGTTAGGAACTTGATGTTGCATATGTTAATTTTTCTCCATGAAGGTCACACTCAGACAGTACAGGAGTGACCTTGACCTCGTTTCTAGGATCACAGTGCAACATACACGAGTTTTACTCTTCACTGTAACTTGAGAGTACTTAAACTGGAACCTTGATGTTGCATATGTTAGTGTTCTTCCATAAAGATCAGACTTACTCAACACATGGGTGACCTTGACCGTATCCCAAGTTCCCAGAGCTGCAAGTGTGATGAATCTTTAGGTTAGCTGAGTATGGACTGTTCACACAAACCTCTTGTTACTTGTTATATTTATATGCGATGTTCTGCTGGTTTACACATAATCTGTCCACTAAAGTTAATGATATTGAGCAAAATAATCATGTAAAGATTTAAATGATGGATTCATGGAATTAAGCCTTGGGCTTATGACAAATTCATTTGACTTCAGACGTATACCCTTCGTTTGTAGGATCATGCATTAAAAAATAAAATAAAAGACATAGCAGCAGCTTTACTAGCACCAGTTCCCCATAAGCTATATTGCACAGATTAGACTATGAATCGCATCCTTCATCTCCATGCATATGTGCTGTATTGCATGTTGGTACATTGTAATCATAAACATATATTTCATGAACAAGAATGTGGAATTAAAATATACATACATTTTGCAGGGCCGTTACTGACATGCAACTTGAATTCACATGATGAAAAGGGTTCGCAGGCGTGTAGACATAATTTGTCAGTTACAGCATAGATTCAATTGTTGTTTGCTGACTCTTGGGTCGAAACACACGTATCAATAAAATATTAAATGTAAAAACGAGAGAATGGCGGAATGGCGTACATTGTACTGTCTTATGCATCAGGAGGTTTTAATTGAAAGGATTTAGTATTTCTTGGCGCGATATATTTATCATCATATACAAAATGGCACCATGGATTAGATGCAGGTGTGCCTAAAAATGTATTCAGGCTTGTCTGTTTGATTACATTTAAAATTTGAGAAAAAAAACAGTTTCATATTTGTGAAACGGGGATATTAACAACTCAACTTGGAACACCAACAGTATCGGTAGGACTTTTTAATTGTTTAATTTTACTGTGTTAAATTAAAGTATTCAAGGTAAAATGTTCACCATATTAATGATCATGTAAGGATGAATGTTATAACGCATCAAATAAAGATTTAACTATCGGGGTGGTTTTAATGTAGAGAACTGATCTACAGTCTGTACAGTCTGTCTTTTTTTTTTTTTTTGTAAAACAGATTTTTTTTATTTTTTTTATTTCCATCAGGGGAGCAGTATACAAGAATAAAATGACAATTGTTGAATACATGTATTACAGTCTGTACATCTAAATTTTACCCAAACTTGATATTTTTCAGCAGTATTTTACAGAATCAAGTAACAAAAAATAAAAAATTATGATTACAATATATTTGTCCGTGGAATACAATCTATTGCATATCAACGTATAAACCAAAGTACAAAAATAAAATAGAAAAGGAAAGAATGCAAATTATTATTCTAACAGAAATGTTTCCCATTTTTATCATGTTTAGATATTTTATCTCTACTTTTGGCAATACAAAACTCAAACATTTTGATGTTCTTCAAATAGGTTATAAATCTAGGTACATCAAGTGGAATATTATTGCAATTACAACTACGTATAAATTTATTTCCAAGTATAAATATTTAACTATAAATTGGTTTTAAATTAATATCACCCAACAAAACCTGTTTAGCTGAAAATTGTGCTATTCGTACATTGTTCACTGAAAGACCTGCAAAAATATGTTTCCAAAATTGAGCAGCGAACTGACATTCCCAAAAAAAGATGCTTTACAGTTTCAATTTCACTTTTACGAAAACGTCATATAGTTGTTTCCACAATTTTCCACTCATATAGCTTTTCATTCGTATATACAATTCTATGTAGGAATCTAAACTGAAAGCTTCTTATTTGAGAAGATATTGTTGCAGAATATATACACTGGTAAATCAAACCATTCGTATTCTTAAGTTTCAGAATGAAGATCTGCGGTCCATTTCCTTATTAATGGCAGTTGAATTTCTATATATCGATGTAAAAAGGTAGGATATACAAAACGAGGAACTTGACCAATGTCTAAAATTTTGTCTATTGTCGTTTTAATCTTCCAAAACCAAATTTTCTTCTACATGAATGTCTATGTCAGTTGCTAAAATCTCTTTTCTTCTTGGTGATATGGCAGATATAAGTCCGAGAAAATGTAAATAATTCACAGTTAACTGAAATTTTTGTGTGAATTCTGTGAAGGATAAAAACATGCCTTCATCAGATAACAAGTCTAATACATACTTAATCCCTTTATCGTACCAATTTTTTATAGAATAATGTTGTACCTGCTAATTTGATAAAAGAATCAAACCATAATGATTCATTCAGAACTTCCATTTTTGTTTCTGGGCTTTTACAATTATATTCAGTACAGCTGTATATCACCTTTAACCAAAATTTACTCTTGACTTTTTTTAATATATATATAATATCTGCTTTACAACAAATTACATTTCCAAAGATACTTGCCTTTACAAGGTAGCTGAAGTAAGACGAGGTGCTTCCATCCTGCATCTGATTCTGATGCAAGTCGTTTAATCCATGCACACTACATGGCTTGAAACTGGGCTGAAACATGTGTAATGCCTAGTCCACCTTGATCAGTTGGAGCAATAAGATAATTTCTTTTAACTTTATCGGGTCTGTTATTCCATAGATATTTAAAAATTAGAACTTCAAGCTTTTTCATTAAAGATTGTGATGGGTTTGAAATCATTGACACTAAATAAAGAAATTGGGATAATGCTAACGATTTTATAATCAAAATTTTGCCAATAATAGACAGATTTCTTTTATCCCGTGAATTAAAATGTTTGCTCAATTTTCTTGAATTTTGGAAGATAATTTAAAGTTTCTATTTCATCTCCTTCAGGTGTTATTTCAACACCTAAGAGAGCTGCAGGTTTATTTGTCCATTTTAAGCGTAAATGATTTGAAAATGTAATATTTGAATTTTTAAGGCTACCAATCCTCAAAACAAGGGTTTTATTCAAATTAACTTTTAAACCTGATATGATTTTAAAATGCTTTAGTATATCGAATATTTTATTCAGATTGTGTTCATAAGCCAGTAGCGTAAAGGAAGCATCATCCGCATATTGGGATATCTAATACTCTTTATTATCTACTATAATTCCATCAATTGTTTTATTTTCACGGATAGCACTAGCTAATATTTCCACACATAAAATAGAGAGATAAGGGAACATGGGCCATCCTTGACGCACACCTCTTGAAAGAAAGAAAGATTCGGAGGTCCAACCATTGTTGATAACACAACTTTGAATGTCTGTGTATAGAACTTTTATCCACTGCTGTAAAGAGGGGCCAAAATTAAAAAATTCTAAACATTTTTGAATAAGGCTCCATTCTAAATAATCAAAAGCCTTTTCGAAATCTACAAGTATAAGAAGAGCCGGTATATTATTTTCATCCAAAAAATCCATCAAATTAGTTATTCTATTAATATTTTCCCCTATATACCTTCCTTCCATAAATCCTGTTTGGTCTTTGCGTATCAATTTTGAGAGCACTTTTTTTAAACGGAAGGCTATGCATTTAGCAGCTAGCTTTTAATATTGATTTAGGTGGGAAATCGGTCTCCAATTTTTCAAAAATAACGTATCTTTATCCTTTTTAGGTAAAACTGTGATGACTCTATGTCTCGGAGTAGTAGAAAGCAGGCCCCTATTATAAGCAGTGTTTAATGCATTTAAAAGAAAGTGTTTACACTGTGGCCAAAAAAATTTATAGAATTCGACTGGAAATCCGTGTTAACCAGGTGATTTGTTATAAGCTGTATTTTTCAATACAGCAGTCAGAAGTTCAAATTCTTGTAATTCCCCCCTCACATTTTTTAATTTATCTTGTTCTTATAGTTTTGGTGTTTCAATGTTATATAAAAAAGTGCAATATCTGGCATTTCACTTATAATATCTACATTATTACAAGAGGTATACAAGTTTTCATAAAACTTTTTTCCTCCCGCAATATTTCCTTTGGATTTATTTATCAATTTATCCCTAACATTTAATTTATTGATTACTTTATTATTAAAATCTCTCTTCTCTAAATTAAAAAAGTATTTCGACGGTTTTTCACCTTCCTCATACCATCGTACTTTGCTCCTTAAAGTTGCCCCTTTGTATCATATTCTAATTCTTGTTCTAGCTCTAATTTAAGGTTTTTTAATTTGATTTCATCTTCATAATTCAAAGGGCCAATAATTTCATTTTCATATTGTTTATTTCATCTTCCAAGCTATTAATTTTGTTTTTTCCATTTCGTTTATTTTGGGCTGCGAATTTCATGGATTCTGAACGGATTTTTACTTTTAACATTTCCCACTTTAAGATAGGGTCTTCTACCTCTGTGACTTCATCTGCATTTTCAAAGAGACTATTTACCATATTGACATATTCGATTTGTTTAAAGAGAGACCAGTTAAGTTTCCAAAAGCCAGGGCCTCTGGGGTGTGTGTTGAGTTTAACTTGTACAGTAATAGCTGAGTGGTCCGATTTCTATCCTGGAAAAATATTAGTTCCTTCTATATTCCCTATTAGACTGAATGATACGAGAAAAAAATCCAAGCGGCACTGAATAAATGTTGGGTTTTTCCTTCGCCATGTATATATAAATTGATCAAGGTTTTTCTGTCTCCAAATAGCTACAAGATCTGTATCATCCATCCAATCTAAAATGTTTTTTTGGTTTTTAAAAGGTGTAACTGACGTTCCCCCATTTTTATCCTTAACTGTATCCAGAACAAAGTTAAAAATCTCCTCCTATGATCCTATGATCATTAGGAAGATATTCTATTTTTTCAACATATTCTTCAAAAAAAGCTGGTTTGTACTCATTATAACCATATATATTGGCAAGTGTTTTCCGATTTTGATGTATAGTAACATCTAAAAATCTACCCGATGCATCTTTTATAATGTTATGGATTTGATAATCAAAATAATTTTTGAGCAGGATGCAAACACCTCGTGCGTCTGACTGGCCATGAGCAAAATATATATTATAACCCCATTCTGCATACCACTGCTTTTCAATTTCATTTGTACAATGAGCTTCTTGTAGGATAAAAAATAGAGTAATTTTTGTTTTGGAACCATCCTGAGATTTCCCCCTTCTTTTTTTTTTTTTTTTTTGAAAATCTCGAATTCCCCGAACACTGAGAGATAATATACCTAAATTTTTATCCATAATAGGTGTGTTTGCACTTTACAAATAGAGATACACTTAAAAAGACAGTCAATTCTTTGCACTTTAACCCTAATGGAGGTTTTGTATTTTAAAACAAAATGTGTGCTACTTGCACAACCGAAAAACACAGGAGAATGGAACTAAAAAAAACTGCCTCCTGCACTCTAAAACAAAATGAACATTTGCTGAGTTTCCTTCACAACTCAGCAAAATGCACCGGGAAAAAATGAATATGTATAAATAAATGAAGGTGGTCCTTGTTGGACACATTGTCGTAAGGCTACCTGCCAGGCTACATGTACATTATTTACTTTTCAAAAGTTTGCAACGATTCACTATTAGTATATTAAAGGTTCACTCTGACATACCCTTCTTAGAGTAGACCTACGTCACCTAAATATTCTACTTTAACATCAAACAGCAAATTATAGTTTGTAAAAAAAAAAAAGTAATCTTTGGTTTCTCTCTCACAAAAAAAAAAAAAAAAAAAAAAAACACTCTCCACCCAAGGTATTCTACTAAAGCTTAAAGGTAAGTCTCTCTCAATGAATACAGATTCCAGCACGAAATACTCATACTTATAACCGGAAAATTTGAAATGTAGATTAATATCTACATACATGTATCAGTGAGTGTATGTAGTATCAAAAAGAGAGTGTAGTGTTTTTGTGGGGTGGTACATTTTATAAGCTTTATCATGTTCATATGCAAATATGTAATTATTTCATTAATTTTTCATTGAAGACTATCAAAAATGTATCCTCTGAAAAGAGACATCTTTGCCAATGTAAATTTAATATCGTTATTTCAATTTCAACCATTTGATTAGAGTGATTGTTTTTAACTGAAAATGGCAAATTTTATATAGAATAGAAAAGACAATTTTCAAAAATTGACATGTCAGTTAAATTTATCTTCAAATTAAAGCTAATATCTACCGAAACTGATCTTTTATAAAATGAAATTATTATTGTAAACTGTACTAGCACCTCAATGTTATTCTTGTGTAACTTGTATGGTCTTTTAGTAGGCTGTTAATAGTTGTTTTACATGTACACCAACCAGGATAATTTCTTATACTAGAGTACTGAATAAATAGTTATAGGAGGCCACGGGCTACCAAGAACTCACCATCAAAATGAAGCGATTTATTGTATTTTAACAAATACAAACATGAATTCTAAAGAAGAAAGAATTACTTATATACCCTCCTATTACCTATATTCAGGTATACCAGGGCACATACAATCATGTCTGCCCACATTCAATGGAAAAAATTGTGAATATAATTATATGTCTACAGTCTGTCTTAACTCGTTAAGAGACCTATGACCCTACAGATCATATTATATACAAAAATTTCAATATTACATATTTATGGTATTCTATATGACCATACATACATTCACATCAACGGGAGTGGATTTTCTTATATCACAGAATTTTCTTCCTGACGCCAACTTAAAACACTGGTTATTTTACGAAACTTAATTTTTCTAAAAGCTAATTATTGCGCAATGATGAACCAATAATCTCACACTAGGTTGATGTTACTTTATGAATCATTACTATTAGGTTTATTTTGAAGTTTGCTAGTTTTATTTTTGATGATTAAATTCAAAACTGATTTTTGAACATTTTCAGTAGTTTGTATGAAGAAAGGTTTTTCTTGGTCCAACAAAAAGTCATAGGTATTGGGCTGTCGTCAAAGGCAATAGCAGGAGCAACTCACATTCAAGTTATTGAGAATAATATGGCAAAAAAAGTTCTTTTCAAGGGTCTCGTTAGGTCACACAGACTGTAAATCTAAACAGTAGTGTGATTATAATAAGATGGCTGTGTGAACAGCCCATGCTCAGCTGATGTAGAGATTCATCACACACATGTTTCTGTAAACTTGGGATAAGACAAAATAGGTAGACACTTATCAAAGATACATTCCTACCAAGTTTGGCATAATAACCAACAGGAAAGGTGTATCGTAAACAAATATGCGAATTGAAATAAAAGTCATTAAAAATAAAAAATGCACAGCAATGCCACCTAGTGGACAACTTTTTGACCTTTTTACAAGGAACATATCCACAAAGTGTCAGCTTAATCTCAAGGACGGTTCTGGAGAAAAAGTTGAAAATAACGAAAACAGTCTAGAAATCATTATTTTGTTTTAGATACAGTGCTACCTATTATACAAATTAAGAACCAGGAGTACCCATAAGTGTTTCTGTGTGATGTCAAAGCAATTTGGGGAGTGGTTTCGGAGACGTTTTTCTTAAAGATTTGTCAAAAAAAAAAAAAAAAAAATATTAAAAAAAAGTAAAATAAAAAATCGCGGAAGCGTGACCACTTGGACAAACTTGGCATCAATCCACCGAAGGTAAATGGCTACCAAGTTTTAAGTGAATCTGGTTCATGGTTCCAAAATGTGAATTAGCATTAGATCCAGAATGCCTTGTGACTTACATAGTAATCAATAGGAAAGGTGCATTCATCTATAAGGACCCAAATTGAAAAAAGTCAGGAATCCCCAGAAGTGCCCCTACTGAACAACTTTCTTTGACCCTTCCACAAGGAACATATCCACCACGTTTCAGCTCAATGTGAGTCACGGTTCTGGCGAAAAAGTCGAAAATGGCAATAATACATAACAAAAAATAAAATCTTAAAAAAGGCAAAAAATCTCGGTGAATAAATTCAGAGCAAGGAGTCCCTACGAGTGTTCCTTCCTGATATCAAAATAATTTGGTGAGCGGTTTCAGAGAAGAATATTTTTTTAAGATTTGCCAACCCCCCCCCCCCCCAAAAAAAAAATCAATAAAAAATCCAAAAAGCAATGGAGCATGACCATTTGAACAAATCTCCTAGAGACCGACACTGAAAGACGGTTTTGCAGGAGAAGTCAAAAATATGAATAAACATTCGAATGCCCATTGACTTACATAGTCATCAATAGCAAAGTTGCATTTATCGGTGAGTACCCGAATTGAGAAAATCGTTAAAAATCAGGAATCCGCAGCATTGCCTTCTAGTGAACAACTTTGTTTGACCCTTCCGCAAGGAACTTATCCACATAGTTTCAGCTTAATCTGAGTGACGGTTCTGGAGACGAAGTCAAAATTATTCATAACACACAAAAATCATAAAAACAATAAGAGAAGATATTTTTTAATTTGTCCCAAAAGAGAACCCCAAAAATCATTTGTAAAATCCAAAAATCACTGGAGCATGACCAATTGAACAAACTTGGTAAAGACCCACGGAAGGTACATTGCCACCAAGTTTGAAGTGAATCTGGTTGACGGTTTTGGAGTAGAAGTCGATTGTTGACGACAGACGATGGACAAAGGACTATAAGAAAAGCTCAGCTACTGACAAGTCAGCTGAGCTAAAAAGCTGGTTGCAATACGGGAGGGGTCTCTTTATGGGGGATTTTAAATGAATATTCTACTGTTTATTAGTATATACAATTATATGCATGCCAAATAACAGTCCTTGAGGAACAAATATATACAATATATATTAGTTTGGTTTAAATTTCGCACCTGCTTGTATTTAAATTCGTACAGTGTCAGTCACCTAAACTAAAACAAAAATTGAAATTGACAAAATGATCCAAAAGAGGAGGTCATTTACAGTAAAACAATATGATAGTCTGTCAGTGTAAAATATTTTTTGTTTATCATTTGGCACAGTTCAAAGTAAGAGATGTCGTGGTATAATGCAGTATATGCAAAGTTTCACCTTTGTCACGCCGGCAATTGCATATTACCTGCATGGGCATCATAACAAGTTAACAATTTGATGCCTTTTAAGATCATTTACACAAACAATGCTTTTAAAGATAGCCTTCTTTAATATATACACAAGGCCACATCATTTTTCTATTTTCAATTTACGAGCCCTTCTATTTTCAAAATTTGCAAAAAATGGGGAAAATGAAATGTAAAATGGGGATTTTTTTCGACATTTTTTAAATCAGTACATAGACCTATAGAAAAGTCATTTAACATCCTGTTGATTTACACTTTTCTCAGATATAGCCAGCTCTTAACTGTTTCCTTCCCATACAAAAGCTTTAGAATACAATGTTTATAAATTTATTCTATTTAACTAACTTGACAGAGCAAAAGCAGAAGAACATGATTCTCAATCTTCATTATCTTTGACTTTTTTGGACTCCCTCCTGTTTTCAAATTATGGTCATCTAGCCCGCAAACCGAGAAAAAAAAACAATGGGGGGGGGGGGAATTTGAAAAAGATTAATCACATAGTTACTGTTAGTTTGTGTGACTATTGGAGGATTTCAATGTTAAAAGTGTTTCGTTGGTGGCATTTTGATTTAAGTCAATGCACAAAAAGTTCAGAATTGATAATTTAACGAATGCGTTTTTTATTCAATGAATTACATTAAAATGTTTATTAAAATATTTGTATCCATTACATAAAAATACTAAAACAACTGATTCAATATTTCAGTTTCACTCTCCACCCTCCATGGTTACAGACCGTCAGCATGGACAATATGATAAGAATACATTATGATTCTCATTTTTTCCAAATGTTGAATAAAATCTAAGATCAAACATTGTATATTCTCAGCGTAAGCACTACATATACCTCAATTGGCAACACTCAATGTCACGTGAAAAATAGAAGAATGAAACATACATTTTGGAGTATATGCAGTGATAGTATGTGCACTTGGTAATGTATATGAGCGGTCGGCTAGTCAGTATCACACAAAGGTTGCCATCACTGGCTTAAATTTTGATAAAAAATTGTTTATGGCTTAAGATTGAGGATTAATATTATGGAAATTGGTGGTATAGATGTTTTGATATTGTACAAGAAAGGCAGAAAATGTAGCTTTATCTACAGCACAAAATTTGACAACGTTGACATAGAGAGACACTTGAAATTGACATGTAAACTAGCTGAGAGTATTTTAATATTTCATAGTTGTGGTCAGATATTCTTTTTAGAAATGAGAAGCCCTGTATGCATGTGCTCAAACTCGGTGTGAGTTGGCTGGGGGTGGGAAGTGAGGTTAATGTTCATTCCATACCAAATCTCGACAGAAAAAATACCTGAAACTAGGACCTTTTTTTTTTTTTTGCTTTCTCCTTTGTGACACAGGAGGCTGATTACACTAAAACCAAAATACAATTTTATCCATCGTAACATCATATTATGGTCATGCTAAGAAACATACATACAAGGACCAGATATGAAATACCCCTATTCCCTATCACCTTATTGTTACTGAGTAGCAGCCTGAACCTATTTTCATTTTTACCTAATGGACAGTGTGTACATGGCTCAGTTCAATGCATTACCAAGAATATAGGCAAAGGGTTGCTTATTTTTACTCCATTCACAAGCACCTTTCATAGGATTTTTCATAGTACTTCATGGCTGCACTCAAAATTTATATTTATAATTGCAGAGAGTTTATGGGGTTTTCCCCATACCTTTTTGGTGTGTGTGTGTGTGTGTGTGTGTGTGTGTGTGTGTGCGTGTGTGTGTGTGTGTGTGTGTAATATATGTAAACATAGATCTACTTTATTCATCTGTAGCTGTGTTCAACATCTACCAGATCTCTCAGTATCCAACTTCTACAAATCTAAGATGCTGTTTATACATGTTAACTTTTCTGCATGCAACATACAACTGGACAGTGCTCTGTGGTCACCCAGTAAAGTAGCTTATGTGTGGCCCTAACCTAGGAACTAAATGTTACGCATCTATATGTAATGTGTCAGGGAGCCGGGAATGTTTGTGTTACCGCTAACATGTTTGCTGTTTTATTGCCATGATAGGACTACACTTTCAATTAGCAGTGGGCTCTTGCTTCAATGGTAGAATTTTGCAAATGAAGGGGAAAATTCAGGGCACGTCGTATGACTCGTGGTGTGATACTGACTGATTGCAATGAGGGCGGGTGTCACTTTCACCTGGCTTGATCAAATTGCCATTATGTGATGCCCATGTGTGTGTGTGTGCGCGCACACACACACACACACACACACACACACACACATGTATCAACGTTCCATGCCGATAAAATGACACCCTATTGGGAACCACTGGCTGACACCAACTTGAGTGCAAGAATGCATAAACAAGCGGATAGCAAGAGGGTACTCACAGAACAAAACCCAGAAAAAAGCATCTTCCTCAACAATCATAGTTTTTCCAGTCCACTGTTTCCACCACTACAAATGATGATGAGAACACCTGGCAAAAGTCATATATTGCGATGAATCTCAAGACTTGTAGGCTTATGTAGCCAATGAGAATGCATGGGTTCAACTTGAGACCATGCATGTGAGTATGTGAACTGGATGGGATGTGTTGTCTGAGATTTTTTTTTGTTTATGTCAGCCTGGTCAAATTTTGTGCTGTAGATAAAGCTACATTTTTTTTTGGGGGGGGGGGTTGACAATATTAAAACATTTATACCACCAATTTCCATATTAACCCCTCAATCTTCAGCCATAAACAATGAATTATCAAAATTTTAAGCCAGTGATGGCAACCTTTGTGGGATACTGACTAGCCGGCCGCTCATATTCATTACGAATTGCACATTTTGGATTCTGCCACTGCATATATGCAAACATATATGTTTCATTCTTTTATCTTTCATGTGACGTTGCCTGTTGCCAATTAAAATACCTGTAGTGCTTACGCTGAGAAAATACAAATCTTAGATTTCAATCAACATTTGGACAAAATGAGAATCAAAATGTATTCCTATCATTGCCCATTCAGACAGTCTGTAACCAAGCAAGGTAGAGAGAGAAACTGAAGTGTTGAATCAGTTGTACATGTAGTTTTTTATGTAATGGGTATAAAGATTTTAATGTATTTCATTAAATAAAAATGCATTCGTTTAATAATCAGTTCTGGACTTTTGTATTGAGCATTGTCTTAAATTAAAATACAACCATCACCTTTACCATTAACATTGAAATCCCTCCCCTCCCCCCGAAAAAAAAAAAGTCATGCAAACTACTAGCTGTAACCAGGGAAATGCCTCTCTGGAACTTCCCTGCCGTAACTATGTGATTTACCATTTCCCAAAAGCCCCCCCCCCCCATTTTTTTTTTTTTTTTTTTTTTTTTTTTTTTTTTTTTTTTTTTTGTGGTTTACGGGCTAGATGACCAAAATTTGAAAATAGGAGGGAGCCTAAAAAGTCAAACTCAATGTAGATTGTAAAGAATGTTCGTTTGGTTTGGCTCTGTTTAGTTATGTAATGTGGATAAATTTAAAAACCTTGTATTCTAAAGCTTGTGTATAATAGGAAGAAACAGCTAAAAGCTGCTTTTTCCTGGGAAAAGTGTAAATTAAGGAGATATTTAATTACTTATCTATTGGTCTATGTGCCTATTTTGAAAAAAAAAGGAAGAAAAAAAATCAATTTTTGTAATTAGAAAAAATGATGTGGCTTTGTAAACAGAAAGAAGGCTATCATTAAAAGCTTGGTTTGTGTACTTCATCTTGAAAGGCATCCAATTGGCAACTTTTTATGATGCCCATGCAGGTAATATGAAATTACTAGTGTGACAAGGGGATACATTGCCTCTACTACATTCAACCCTGACATTTCTTAGCTTGAATTGTGCCAAATGATAAACAATAATTATGTAACACTGACAATTTTACATATTGTTTCTACTGTAACTGAGCTCCCCTTTTGAATAATTTTGTCAATTTCCAAATATTTTCTAGTTTTGGTGACTTACTCTGTATGAATTTAAAACGGGTGCAAAATTCAAACCAAAATAATATATCTTGTAAACATTTGTTCCTCAAGGACTGTTATTTAGCATGTATGTAAATGTATATACCAATAATACAGTAGAATATTCATTTAAAATCCCCAATAAAGAGACCACTTCCCTCTTGCAACCAACTTTTTATAATCACACTTCTGTTTACATCTGCATTTTGTCTGATCTAGTGTGACCTCTAAAATGAAACCTTTTTGTCATTTAAAATAACTTCAGTGTGAGTTGCTCCTGCTATTGGCTTTGACCAAACCCCTATACTTATAACTTTTTGTTGGACCAAGAAAAAAATTTCCTTCATAAAAACTGCTAAAAATACTCAAATATGAGAAATTGTGAATTAAGTAATAAAAACTTTAATTTCTAGCATACTTCAAAATAAACCTAACGGTAGTGAATCATAAACTTACCTCAACTCCTGTGAGGTTAGTGGTTTGTCATTGCACAATTATTAGTTCTTTGGAAAAAAAAAGTTTCGTTAAATACCCAGTATTTTTGGTGGTCATTAGGAAGAAACTTTTGTGACGTTCAAAGAAAATCCACCCACGTCTATGTGGAAGTTTGTATGGTCATGTGGAATAACATAAAATGTAATATTGAAATTGTTGTATATTATGGGCTATTTAGGGTCATGGATTTCTTTAAGAGTTAAGACAGACTGTAGATCAGTTTTCCACATTAAAACCACTCCCAGTTAAATGTTTATTTGATGCGTTGTAACATGTATCCTTACATTATCATGAATATGAGGAGCATTTTACCCCGGACACTCTAATTTAACACAAAATCTAGTAAAAGTCCTACTGATAGTGTTGATTTTCCAAGTTGAGTTTTTAGTATTTCAGTTTCACAAAAGTGAAGCTGGTTGCTCGTCAAAATTGAAACGGCAAACTTTATTCTAATCCATTGTACCATTTCTTTATGAGATTATAAATATGTACATGTACAGTCACGAAATACTAAATCCATTCAATTAAAACCTCCCCATGCATAAAACAGTACACCATTTTGCAATCCTTTCTTTTTTTATACTTAGTTTTTATTCATAAGTGTGTTTGGACTGGACAGTTAGCAAACAACAATTGAATCTATGCTGTTACTACCAAATTATGTTAACACTACTGCGAACCCTTGTCATCATATGAATTCAAGTTGCACGTCATTTGCAGCCCTGCAGAATGTGTGCGTGTTTCTTTTTTTTCTTTTTTTTTTTTTTTTTCTTTTCTTCGTTTTTTTTTTTTTTAATTTTTTTTTTTTTTTTATAGTTTGAATTTTTTTTGTTTTTGTTTTTGTTTTTGTTTTTGTTTTTTTTTTATTTTTTTGTTTGTTTTTTATTTTTCTGTTTGTTTTTTTTTTTTTGTTTTTGTTTTTTTTTTTTGATTTTTTTGTTTGTTTTTGTTTTTTTTTTTGTTTTTTTGTTTTATTTTTTAATTCCATATTCTTGTGCATGAAATGTAAAGTTTCAGATTAAAATGTACCAATATGCAATACCACACATATACGTGGAGATGAAGGATGTGATTTATAGTCCAGTCTGTGCAATATAGCTGATGGGTAGCGGGTGCAGGTAAAACTGCTGCTATAGCTTTTATTTCTTTTTTAATCTATAATCCTGCAACCGAAGGCTAGGTCTGAAGTTTAAAGGTTTTTTTTGCAGAAGTTCGAGTCTTAATTTCATGAGTCCATCATTTAAATCTTTAGTTGATCATTTTGCTCAGGATTATTAACTTTAGTGAATAGCCTATGCGCAAACCAGCAGAACATCGTATATAAATATGATTAAAACGCAAGCAGATATTGCGAGATCCATGCCCCCTCGCCTCATTTATAACCTTGCTAATTACAGGTCTCGTTTTAGAATGACTGTAGTCAATAAAAATAGGCTATCACTGTAACCCAGATACTTGACATGCTGACCTATTTTTATGTATGACACACTATTGTGTCCAGATACACATGTGTGCAAAGTTTCATGATTCTCAGTCAAAGAACAACTGAATTATAACCCGGGCATGAAGTGTAATGTAGTTTTACACAATGTATCACCATGACCCAAATACTTAGCCTGCTGACCTGCTATTGTTTTATGACACACTTTCAGGTCAAGATACATATATGTGTGAAGTTTCATGAAATTAAGTTAAATAGTAAAGGATTTATAGCCCTGATACGATTTTACAAAAATATATCACTGTGATCCAGGTACTTGATCTAGTGACTGACATTTGGTTCATGACACACCCTTATGCGTAGTTGCACCTGTGTGTTAGGTTTAGTAATCTAACTATAAGAGCAGAATTACAGCTCCGCCATGAAGTGTCATGTAGTTTTACATGATTTTGTCACCGTGACCCAGATACTTTATCTGGTGACCTACTTTCGGTACATGACACACCTTTATGTGTAGATACATCTGTGTAAAGTTTCATTAATCTACGTCACATAAAGTAAAGGAGTTATATATTATCTGGAAACGAAATACAAGAATCTGTCACTGTGACCCAGATACTTGACCTAGCGACATAATTTTATTACATGATGCACCCTTTATGTCAAGATTCACCTATATTTAAAGCTTCATTAATTGAAGTTGACGTACAAGCGAATTATACACCGGACACAATTGCGGACAGGGACGCATGGACACGGGGATGGATGAAATAAGCGATTTCTGTATGCCCCTCCTCCATTAGGAAAGGGGCATAGCGAGGAAAAATAATAAAATGGAGTCCATTTTAAAACTAATGCAATAGGATAATTTGGGATTTTCCAAGGATTAAAAAGACCAGCCGTGATTTTCAGACCTTCAAAGTCCATTTTTTAATGGAACTACCAAGTGTTTCTAGATAGTGTATGAACCAAGTATGCATCCAAGGTCTGTTATCTGTTTTATTTATGTCTGTGTACCAACAGAGATATATTGTCTTTCTTTCTTTCTTTCTTTTTTTCTTTCTTTCTCTCTTTTTTTTTTCTTTCCTTCTTTCTTTCCTTCTTTCTTTCTTTCTTCTCCCTTCCTTCCTTCCTTTCTTTCTTTCTTTCCAAACAAATTTGTCAGACATTTCATTTGAAAACCATTATACGTAGAAACCCCAAAACTTGGCATGATTATACTTCCATACATGAAGTATTGAGTTTTTGTAAAAAAGTTCAACGGTTTTAAAAATTATGCCAATTAGGGCCATTTGAAGATTTATATCTTCAATATCTCCAAAATGATTATAGATACAGAAAACCAATTCTTATTCAATGAATATGTTTGTACCCCTGCACATTTTTGTAATTTACATGCAACCTGTAAAGGTAAAAAATCAAGCTCATTTGGACCTTTAAAATTTTCATCAAGCCATAGCTCTGTCAATCTTCAACCAATTTTAGCCATGTTGGACCCCAGTTGTAGGTATTGCAACACTGCATTTTTTTGTAATTTACAAATAAACTTTAAAGGTCAAAGGTCAATGTCATTTGGACCTTTCAAATTTTCATGTAGCCATAACTCAGTCAATGTATATCCGATTTTGATCATGTTGGGCTCAAATTGTAGCTAATGTAACACTACACATTTTGTGACTTACCATTGACCTATATAGTTCAAAAATCATGATCATTTGGACCTTTGAAATTGTCGTGTAGCCATAATTCAATTTTTATCCAAATTTAATCATGTTGGGCTCAAATTGTAGCTAATGTAACACTACACATTTTGTGACTTACCATTGACCTATATAGTTCAAAAATCATGATCATTTGGACCTTTGAAATTGTCGTGTAGCCATAATTCAATTTTTATCCAAATTTAATCATGTTGGACTCAAATTGTAGCTAATGAAACAATTAAAATTTTACTTATTGTGACCTCCAAGGATCAAAAGTCAAGGTTATCTGGACCTTTGAAAATTTCTTCCAGCCATGACTTGGTCAATTTTCATCCAATTTTAATCATGTTGAGCTCAACTTGTAGATATTACAAAACTGCATGTTTTTGTGATAACAGGTAACCTGTAAAGATCAAAGGTCAATGTCATTTGGACCTTTGAAAGTTTCATCTTGTCGTACTAATCTTGGTGAACGTCTCTTTGATTTGGTTCATGTTGGGCTTAAATTGTAGGCATTATAACACTGTATATTTTCGTAATTTACATATGACCTTTAAATGTCAAGGTCATTTCTACCTTGAAATTTCCATGCAACCATCAGCTTAATGGAATTTGAAGTAGCCCGGGACAAAAGTTGTAGGAATTACTGTAGTTCTAGAAATATTAGCGCTCACTTAATTTAGCGCAAATGCAATTTTAGCCTAAAAATAGAAATTTTAGCGCATTGATGGTAGCGCTAAATTAAATTGCACTTCCAGGGTATGCAAAGTGACTGCATGCCCCGAAGAACCTACAGTGTGGCACTTCACAATAAGATTACTGACGTTTGAATTTTGCACTTGGGTCACCTTGAAAGCAATTTTGAATGATTTGAATGAAATACAGATAAACAGCTGACTGGTGGATGGCATGGGATCATGAGCGCTGCAACATTGACAGGTCAGTGTATATATGTACATTACTTCTGCCGCTAATTTAATTTGTTAGAGAAATTTTAGCGGCAGAGAAATTTTAGCGCATTTTAATTTAGCGCATCCAGTAAGTGCGCAAATAGCGCTAAATTAAATAGAGCGCCAATATTTCTAGAACTACAGTATTATTTATAACTTTTGAAGGCACACAGACAGGTTTGCTTTGAAGCAAATCTTCTATTTTAGTTTGCTCCTACATCTTGTTCCTGTCATAGTGGTATCACTCGGCAATTGAGATACTACATTAATACCCTGGGAAATAAACTGTATATTAGGTAATACACATGTTTGATTTTTACTTATTCTTTTGCACATGCAAAAACATGTACTTCATGTGCATTTGTTTCAGATTTGGTGCGTATCTGTGGTTTTTTGTCGGTTGACCAGGATCACAGAGAAACGTCCTCTTCTGTGCCACTGTGATATAAATATAGCCAGTGGTTGTGGTGCATTCCCACACTGGGTCCGGTTGCATCTTAGTCAGTCATAACAATCTCCAGCTGTCCATGTAAGCAGTGTTATACTGTTTAGTGATAAGGTAATAAGCAGTGGTCCAAGGAGGGTGTGGAGGGTGTCTGATCTCCATACTCAATGTGAGGATGGAGTGACCCGGCAAGTCGTATGCACATGTCGGCATCCAGACAGGGATCCTGTTAATTCATTGCATGTAAGAATTCCTTTATGGCTTGAAAATGTCTGTGTCCAGTTTACTCTAGCCCCTGTCACAATACCTCTGTCTGATGTGTGAGACCTACTCATGAGAGACCTGTCTTATAAATTTCGAAGTCTTTTGCTTTCCATGCTAATTGAACTGTCCCGAGGGACCATATGTATCTTTTTTGTTGAAGTGGTAGGTAATCATTTCTGTCTGGTGACAGCTATAGAGGGACTATTGTATGCCAATGACCGATAGAGTTGAATTGGACATAACTTAAAATTGACCTGATAACTGCTTATTTCTTCCTTCTCCCACATATCACAATGCGAATGGATACTTTTGCGATTTATTAATGGGCTCGAGATGGGGAATGGATTCAAGAAATCTGCATCAGGAATTATTATCTCATGGGGGGGGGGGGTCATTTGGTCATTTACCTCCACCCCAACAGTGGAGGTGGGGTGGCCGGCTGATTTGATCACATGGTGGCAAACATTTTAAAGACTGTCATGCTTCACATTTTGACCCAGCTTATAACACTCCCTGATGAGCGCCATACCTCATAACCAAAACGTATTGCTGGTTTGTTCTCAATTGTTTATCATGGACGAATGTATAAAAATTTGGCTACAGCCATATAGTCAGTATTTCTTCGCTTTTGTGCTCATTTATATCTGTGGACTGGAAAAAATGTCCTAAACTAGAAACGATGATTTGCTGCATAGCAAATCAGTGTGTGTATATTCAAAGCATATTGGTATGGCAATGTGTAACTATTCCATAACACAGGAGTAGAGGTTGGAATGGCATCTCTATGTATTATAGCTTTGAAGTTATTGACGATTTAAAATTTCTGATGGTGCTAATTAGCATAATTTAAATTGCCAACATTTTTATTTTACATTCAAGAGATGCACAATGGTAAAGAAGTTGGAATGACATCGCTTTCTATCATACTTTTGAAGATATTCAAGATTTAAAATTTCAAATGCCCCTTATTTGCATAATTTTAAACATCTTCATTCCTGTGCATAAAAAGGTCCAACTCCTTGTATGGAAGTACAATCCTGTCAGGTTTGGAGTTTCTATGTAAAATAGTGTCAGAGAAAAGTGATGGACAAATTCACTGGTAAAGAGGAAGGAAGAAGGAAAGAAAGAAAGAAGGAAGGAAGAAAGGAGGGAAGGGCAGACGGACGGACGGACAGACAGACAGGCAGGCAGACAGACAGACAGACAGACAGAAAGCAAGAAAGAAAGAAAGAAAGAAAGAAAGAAAGAAAGAAAGAAAGAAAGAAAGAAAGAAAGAAAGAGAGAAAGAAAGGGCTGAAAATGGTTCTCTTGAGAAACAAGGTTGAACAACACCAGACCGTGGTCACTGTCCACGTGACAAGAATTCCCAGAAGGAAAGAAAGAAAGAAAGAAAGAAAGACAGACAGAAAGAAAGAAAGAAAAAATGAAAGAAAGAAAGAAAGAAAGAAAGAAAGAAAGAAAGAAAGAAAGAAAGAAAGAAGGAGGAAGGAAGGGCGGACGGACGGACTGACAGAAAGAAAGAAAGAAAGAAAGAAAGAAAGAAAGAAAGAAAGAAAGAAAGAAAGAAAGAAAGATAGAAAAGAGTGTGTTGACACACACACACTTTAAATATCAGATATGTCTTGGGTGTTTTCCTGCATCCCACTGCGGAACCTTTTAAGTAGTTTTTATGGGAAAAAAACGCCAGATCATTTATTATTGCGGGGTATGGGTGAAAGAAACCTCATGAAGGGTGTAGAGACTATGACTTTACGTATCACACATAATAAGCTGGACACAAACCTCAGAAGGGGAGACAATTGGAGCCCAAATGGACTGTAGTCTTGAATGCAAAATATGTGAATGCTGGTTCTGTGCAGTCGTATTTGACAGAGGTTAAATACATGCACTTTGTTACGTTTTTAATGACACTTTCATACACTACAACACAGACTTTGCGTAGTAAAGGAAGGGCTTTCATGTGTTCTCGTATTCTGACAAGGGCTTTCTAACAGTTTTTGAATGAAAAGCACATGATGAGTTTTACGCAATTCAGGGAAATTTTGCAGAAAAGCATATTTTAAATACCAGGAGAAAAAGGCAATTATGTAAGAATTTTTGGCGATCAAAAGTCTATAGCAGCGGCAAATTTACAGGGGAGTCAGACGGTCCTGCCCCCCCCCCCTTTTGGGGGTCCACAAAAAAAATGTAAAAAAAAAAGAAAGAAAGAAAGAAAAATAAAAGGAAAAAAAGAGGAAAGGGAGACAGAGAAGATAAACGACGTGGGACTCATTAACAAGACCAGAAAGAAGTACATAGGCTTACATATTCAGTTTTAGTTGAAAACTGAGATAAGGAAATCGTACAACCCAGCAGCTAGCATACAGCATATTTCAATACAACCACACTGCAGAGGTAGCCCAGAGAGGCAGTTGGATGTGAAACTACTTCCAGATGTGGAGATGGGTGCAGCACTTGACTTCCCGGCCAGTGTCCTGGGCTTGGTCAAATTTTAAATGCAAGGGTCAGTGAGTGTCATTCGGCCCGGATACCCCCTGCGGCCATCGGGCTTGCTCTTGTGAATGATGCATGTGATTGGAATCATGACCTAACTTTGACACGTAATGATTTAATCCACACAGTGACATGCTTGCTTGCTTTTAATGTTGGGCTTGATATAATTGGTATTTGCAATAAATATGGGTCTTTATTTTCTTATAAAGAAGCCAAAACTTGAACAGATAAGATCCCAAGAAACTATGGATGGACAAAAGGTAAGAACTATTATCATTACGTATACCAAATGCCATGAAGTGAAATGTGTATGCTTATCCATCCCTCCCAGCAGCAGGGAGGCCAAATATAGTGGATTTTGTGTCTCAGAGAAAACAAATTATCCTATTAAAATACAGTATCAAATGCCAGGAAAATGCATCTCAGAGCATCTACTTTTTTTAATCCCCCTTCCCCCGCTGTGGCCTTTGTCACTTTCATATGCGCGTTTTGGGCTTCGTTTAAGTAGCTGATCCGCCCTTCCTGAAATCCTGCATCCGCCCCTGTATAGTTTGCCCTGTGTTGAGAATTCCCAAACAAAGTTGGGTGTATCATACGGAAGAAAGATTTGGCGTGGACTGTAGTTATCCCTGTGTCGGTCCATGCCAGCAAGTAAAACTTCACTCATGAAAGTTTACAGCTTTGGCACAAATGTTTACGCATTTTGTCATGGGTTCTAATGAATGAACGCTAACAGGACGCGGAAGATGCAATTCAATTCAATTCAATTCTTTATTGCAAATAACGCTCTCTTGGGACCATGGCAAGAAATACATAATACAAACTTGTATGCATGCAAGTGTTTACATGGACGTTCCTTCACACTTACTGCCACTAAATAATTAGCACCAACACAATACAAAGTCAACGTGTTGACAGCACCAGCTATATCGAGTATACAGACTACTTTCTAAATATTGCATGTGGGACAGACAAAAAAAATACAGTATATCATGATACTAAAATTGACCTAAACTGGACCAAGTCTTGTAGTTAGTTTAATATGCCCTTTCTTTCCTGGTGGGCTTGCCAACAGAATTTGCCTAAATCAGTCTCATTACATTCATTTAATATGTATACAAACAATGCATTCTTACCTTGTAACCTATGATCTTCCTGTCTTTTTCTCATATGTGCTTTGAGTAAATTATCTCCAATATGGCTATACTTATCGCATTCAAGGATAAAATGTAACTCATTCTCGACACTCCACTTTAACATAGTATACACTTCCTGTCTTCTTTCTCAATCTTCAAATATCTACCCTTTTCTATCAATAAATCATGTGCTGAAATCCTAATTTTGGTGAATTCTTTTCTCCAAGCAAACTTTTGTATTGAATTTAGATAATCTTTGTACCAATAGTTTTGCCTGATTAGTCTAAACACATCTAATTTACCATTCAAATGAACCTTTTCTCCCAAATTTGAAAAAATTCTTCCTCCATTTTCATGATTATATTACTGATAATTGGACAATTTTCTTCATTCATCATATCCATATTAGCATCTTCTTTATAATGTTGTAGTAGAGATCCTAGCTTGGAATACCAGGAATTAACACCGCCGTTTGCCATAGTCATACTTTTCGCTGTATGCTAAGTTTAAAAGTGAATTTTCAGGGCTTTGTAACAGCCTTATCCAATATTTCAAGGAGCATCTGACAATATCATAACAAAGAGGTTTTGAGCCTAGTTCACCATAGACGGCCACATTACTGGCTTTACAGTGAACGCCAAGAATGTATTTACAACAGCGACTGTGTAGTCTTTCTATAGGGTGGGAGTCAAAACCGGCCTCTAAGCATTTAACCTGGCATGTTTTGTCTTTAGTGATTTTGCAAACCTCAATACCCCAAACATGGGACCCATACGTAAGAATTGGCTTAATTAATTGGTTGAACATTTTAATCATCATATATGGTTTGGTGTCTACACTGTCAAAACATTTTTTTTAATTTAAAAAGGGTTTCAAACTCTTTTCTCTAAGCTCATTAACAGCATGTTCAAAAGTACCAGAGCTTGCAAATTTTATTCCCAAATATGTATATCTGTTAGCACTTTCGATTACATTACCATCAAAGAGAAAGCATTCATCAATTTTTCTACCGGTGGGGTTAAATATCATTATCTTGGTCTTTTGGATATTTACCTCTTATCTCCAGGTCTTACAGTAAACATGTAACTTATCCAGACAGCTTTGTAGGCCATCTCTTTTTTCAGATAGGATTACTAGATCATCAGCGTATTGTAGACAGCTGATCGGTCGCTCACCCAGGTACACAGGGGAGTCATTATTATCAAATAATGTTGGTATATCATTAATAAAAAAATTAAAGAGGGCAGGGCTTAGCACGTCGCCCTGCCGGACTCCAACATGTGAATCGAAGAATGGAGTCAAGTACTTATCCAATTTTACCCGAGACCTCACAGAAATGTACATATTTTTTATTACTTTGTAGAATTTGGAGGCTACCTCTACCTGAAGTAGCTTAAAATACATAGCATCTCTCCAAAGCAGAACAAATGCCTTGCGAAAATCAGTGAAGCCGGTATATAATTTCCTTTTTTGGGGGGATTTAACCTTAGTATATTCATCCGTGAGACTTTTAAGTATATATATATATATATATATATATATATATATATATATATATATATATATATATATATATATATGTGTGATCAGAGGTTTGTGAACCCTTATATGAACCGATTTGAACATCATGCATTATTTCCCTGTTCTCCAAAAACTTGACAAATCTGTCATTCAATATGGCGCTAAACACTTTGCCTAAGGAGCTACTTATAGTTGTCCGTCTGTAGTTATTAGGGCCATCTCTACTACCAGACTTAAAGATGGATACTATATACCCCTCTGACCAGGCAGATGGGTAGGTACCACTACTTAGTATCTTGTTATATAGTTTTTGGAGGGGAGGGGGTCTTCATAATCTGAATACTGCTTTTAATCATCTCATTGGTAATACAATCTAACCCTGGGGATTTGTTAGTCTTTATCTGTTTAACAACTTTGATAACTTCCCCCTCTTTAATTGTATTGTCTAGCTCATTAAATATATTAAGATCTTCATAGTTGTTAATTAAATCTTCTATATCTGGATCAGGGTTATCACGATTTCTATACAAATGTTTGTTATGCATTACCCATTCATCAGCATTTGAAAGGTCACATTCACTGGGTAAGTTATCTGCATTTTTTAATTCTTCAAGGTTTATCCAGTATTCTTTCGAATGCATTTGATACGTTTCCAATTTCTTAACTAAACACTTTTTGTACTCCTTCTTTGTGTTTCTACAATGTTTCATATAGGTCTTTAACTTGTTAAAATAAAGAGTCCTTGTATGCACATCATTTGGACAGGCCTTCATTTTTCTTCACAAATTATTCAGGAGGGTCTTCATCTTTCGAAACTCTTTACTGTACCACTTTTTAGATTTATGTTTTAACTAACAATTTCGTTTACGAGACAGACACTTTGTTGCAACCACCACATATATATCATTTATGTAAGTTACACATTGATCTACAGTATACTCATTACTAGCACACATTTTTTGAAGTTTTTCAATTTTGCACTTAATTTCCGCCGAATTTATTTCTTCTATGAAACGCCCTTTGCTTGTTTCATTCCACTTAAAGGGCATGGGAAATTGTTCTTAGTTCGGCACATTTGTTTCAGTTTTGGATTTAACTTTAAGCTCTAGTGAAATCATACAATGGTCTGAAAGATCCCCTTCAAAATCATGTACCAAAAAAATATCTAATATCATCAAAAATTTGACCTTGTGCTATAGCATAATTTACCACACTCTGGCCCCGTGGTTTATGACACGTATATTTGCCTCGAAGGTCACCTAGTGTGCGTCCATTCACAATGCGGAGGCCAGAACCTATACATAGTTGTAATAGTCTTTTCCCAAAATCACAGGTTTTATGGTCTTGATTTGATCTCGGTTTCATTCTGTGATCTATAGTATACGAATTGTTGATGGGAACATACTTATCATTGTCATCAGTTATATAATCATTCATTATTCAGTTCTGGAATTGAAGTCACCCATCATTAGGACTTGGCCCATTTAACTATATTTAACTATCTCGCTATCTAACACATCAAACATATCTGAGAGTCTTGATTCATAAAAGGAAGAGTTCTTAGTTGGTATATATACGCATCCCAGGAAAATATCCTGGTTTACCTGGAAAAAGTCTTCAAATAGCTGACCCCATGCAATTTCAGAGTTCGGACCTCTATAAAATCTAACACCTTTACGCAGTTCCTTTCTGAGTAGGATAGCGATGCCACCTGAGTGCCTGCATGCTCTTGCATACCGAGGTCTGTTAATTTGAAAAGTACAGTACCCATTAATATTTATATCAATGTCCGGACCAGCATGGGTCTCAGTTTAACCAATAATGTCATGATCTCTTAATTTCTGTTCAAATTCCTTGCTACCTAGTTTATTATTAATCCCTGATTTGATGCCATTAATGTTCCATGAAGCAACCGATAAAGAGTATGGGCGCATTTGGAGAGTTTGATAGCAAGGCGGACACAAGAAATAAATAAGATTATGCGTGTGATCGTGAATTTCTACTTTACATAGTTAATTAGTGTGAGTAATGTAACTTTTAGACACTATCTGTGTATTAGGCAGTATGTCTAAATGATATCTAATTGTCATCAATGTCACTAAAAGGAATTTGTGTATAGTGTAGATGTAGGACATAGAGTCATAAACGCTGTATTAAGCATTGATATCTTAATGTCAGTTTGTCACCATTGTCATATATATGGGATTAACCTCGGTACCCTCGGGGTTGCCGTTCCAGCCCTAATGATACTTCCACAGCATGTCGAAGATTGGAGGCAAACATGGCAGTTCCATCTTTAGTGAGGTGTACTCCATCCCGATCAAGCAGCCTATTGCCTCTGTTGCTAATAGGTCTTATATTGTAATGGTGACAGCACCTAACATTTCTATCAGAAAAATACCTGGATTTCACCAGACTATTCACTGCTTCTATCTTAGCATTTAACACATCACTGTCCTTTTTCTCGTAGCACCCAAAGACAGGATGACATTTCTTTCACTGTTTTGTCGTTTTTTCATGTTCACCAATCTGTCAATTTTGTCAACACAGGCAACCAGATCCAAATTCTTGACGTCATTGCCAACTGTGGGATATACAGCACAGTCAGTGTTCCGGTCTATAGTAGTGTCCTGTGCTTTGTTTCTCTGCATGTACAGATTTCATAAACTTAGCCATTATGAGAGGCCTAGTATGAGAGCTCCCCACTATTACTACCTTCTTTTTCCTTGACCCAGATTCATGTCTGTCTCTATTACTAGGCCTATATTCATGGTGTCTGTCTCTAGTTCTCTCTCTATCTTCTTGGTGCCTCTCATGACTAAGATGACTAATGGCCAAATAGGTCACCCTCCTCCCTTCCAGCGCCATGGTTTGAGGAACCGGCAATCTTTCGGCATGAATATTTTAAAAGTTTTTACCTAACCCCAGACTCCACACTCCTCAACTGATACGCTACGTACATCAAACGCCCCTTAAACCTCAAAATCCAGGGCTCAAAATAAGAACTCTGTTTTTTTGTTTACGAGGGTACCAGTCAAATGTTCTACATTAAAAAAAAATCATTTTATTCATTTCAATTTTTCATGGCATGTTGAAAAGGGTGAGTGGTTTCACTCTAATAAGATTAAAAATAAACAGCTCTGGTCTTTCAAATGAGTGTTTTCCCTCCTTTTGACATGATTCGGGATCAACTGAGTGTCTCCACTCACCGGTCACCTTAAGCTTTCATGCAGCCACACAAGGCCTAGATGAGTGTTTTCCCTCGTGTGGGCCCCGCTTCGAATTTCTTGTGCCGGGTAGCCGAGTGTTTCCACTCACCAAAGCCTTGATGCAGCTAGTCTGAGTGAGTGGTTCCCCTCATTTGGGCCTCATTTGGGATATTTTGTACCGAATGAGTGTTCCCACTCATCGATGGCATTGTGCAGCAGGTCCAAAGTGAGTGGTTCCACTCAGTTGGAACCTTTTTTTTGCAATGTTTTGTACAGAAGAGTGTTTCCATTTATACAAAATGTGCATTTGTAGACCTAACAGGTATCAGAATCCAGAATTCACAGCAACAGGTTCCCAATTTCAGTAAATTCAGCCAAATTTTTTTTTCTGAATAAATTGTGTTAATCGTAACAAGATATATTTTGTCACACAAGAATATTTGGTTAGGGTAAAGGAAGATTTTGTTGTGCGTTTTAAGATTTTGGGCAAATACCAAGTTTTTTGTTGTCATAAAGCCAAGGAATTGGCTGTTCGGAAACCATACTTCACAAATTAATGTAAAGCATCAGATTGCAAAGCTATCAACACCATGGTGAGATAAAATACTGAATAAGCACGGTTCAAAATATTTGTTTTGTCAACATTTTTTTTTCTTTCTTAACACTGAAAATAGATGCTTCTCGCGGTTGGCATCTAGTATCCAAGTCAAAGAAGGAGAGGACGTTGACGTCACAGATGACGAGTACTTCCCAAACTTCCTTTGGCTACTGCGGGACGTATCTCTCATAATACCCAATGACACCAGTGGTAATTCCATGGATCCCACTCAGTATATAAAAGAACATGTATGCTACTGGCCATTCAAACCTAATCCTACTCATTATTTTAATCTACTTATGTAAAGAAAACATAGCCTCTGATTGTGCTGACCTGAAAATCTTAGAATACAGCATGGACTCAGTAACTACTATTTATAAATTTGATATAGCTGAAAAGGTGTGTGTATACATGTGTGTATCCATTTAGCGGACAGACCAGTTTCAATGAAATGCAAATAGTGACTTTCAAAAGAATATCATTTTTCTACCCTTGGCTTGAACATTAAATGGCTGAATGTTATTATTGATAGATGTAAGGTATAGTGAATGAGTCATCAAGCAATAATTTAAAACATAGTGCTATGTGAATCCAGGAAACTACATCGGTGATGACGAGTGTGTTTTGTTGCAGTTTAATTTTTCAGAATTATATAATTATTCCATTGAAGTAACGTGCAGTCCTCGTGGTGGTTGATCTATATACATAACAATTCCAGCATAGTATTCGAACTTTTTGTGCTCCGAACAGGCTATGGGAAGATCCGTTCGTCCATGTAAACATTAAAAGTGGTATAGCAATCTGTTTTGACGTCAAGTCCCATTTGGCAATATCAATAAATTATCAAGCGATATCGCTACATCATTTAGAGGCATCGCTATACCATGAACACGTAGGGATAATACTAAATGATTTATTTGGCGATATATCTAAATAATTTAGCGATATCATCAAATAATTAAAAGATGCCGCAAAATGGTTTAGCGATACAGCCAAATGATTTAGCGATATCAGTAATTGATTGAGTGATATCCCTAAATATTTAGAAATATCTCTTGACATTTAACAATATCACTAAACGATTTTGTGATGGCTCCAAATAGGACCAAATGTCATAATGGCTTTCTACAAGATGAAATAAAACAAATAACACATGTAAATCCCCAAAAGAGTGCAGTGATGCCATTAGATCGTTTATTACTGACCTCATATGTAAAATCCCCATAGAAGCTAGCGCAATGAAGCTATTGAATCGCTCATTACGGACCTCATAAGCAAATCCCCAAAGGAGTGCAATTAAGCCATTTAATCGTTTATTACTAATTTAACGCCTGTCCTTGTGTTTTTATCCGAGGAGCGTTCCAGAATGGTTGCATTGACATGTTGAAGCAAAACACTAAAAAAAATTCTAGTTTTTCCATGTAATGGTCAACAACAACCCTCTACCGAAAATAACCTTCCAGCTCATCTCGCCTGAGAAACGTGCTACCATTGAGGATAATATTTTGTAATTCCTACCATAGTACGATGTCATGCCGAGGTGGTATCATATCCACAAACCTATCATATAATCTCTCGCATTTTACGTGCTTGAACAATCGACGAAGGAAAAAAAAACAAGGGAAACAAAAAACAAAAAAAAACAAAAACAAAAAAACAAAAAAACAAAAAACAAAAAACAAACAAAAAACAGCCCCCGACCAAAAAAAATTAACAAAAAACAAACGACAAGATACAGGCCCCAGTCATATCTGTGATTTAAGACACAAAATTTGTTGACCTAAAGAGAAAGTATTTTTTCGAACGGCCACATGACCTTGACCTTGACTTTGACCTCAAACGTTACGGGGCTTATTGGCTCCTCGAGTGCGCCTATCCATAGAGCGCAGCATCTCCCAAATTGGTTAACATTTTTTTTAATTATGAACAAAAAAATCTAACATGACCGACTGGTTGAAAATGGGAAGGTCAAGTACAATAATCAAATATAAGGTGCAAAACTACAGTATAACACGCACTCTGCGTTGCAACCACACCTCAGCAGGTCTTATGGTTTCGTAGTTTCTGCGCGTACAAATCAAAAATTGCCATTTTTTTTTCGATGTATCCTTGACCATTAACACTTACTCTATATGTTAGATTGAAAAAGTGTGCTGACGGCAACATGATAAAAGTTGACTAGATATTGGCTGTGTTAAGGCTATATGTAAATCATCAGAGTTAAAGTTATTGCTAAACGAAAATACCCACGAATAATCAGGTATTTAAATCAACTTCTCTTTCGATCTGGAAAAGTGATATGTAGATTTGTGTTGTTTGGCTTTGAACTATGCAATAAATTTAACATCATGAAAAATCAATTGATAACTTTTTCAGATATAGGCCAAAATGTGTTTGGCATAAGAGGATCCTGATTCCTGCCAAATTAGATTAAAGCGACAAATCGAATACGTCAAATTAAAGGGCATTAGCAGAGGTTTAAATAATGGTGTGCCAAATGTCTTTGGTAACTCAGAGGTATGACTTTCAATAGTTGCACAAAATAAAGACGGAAAGGCCCGTGACCTTGAAAATATTTTTTTTTTTTTTTTTTTTTTAGATTTTTGCACTATTTGTGTTCTGCAAGGGAAAAAGTGCAACATGTTTTCATAACAGTTCCACAATATTCAATTTCAATATCTGTAGTGCGTTGTAACTGTTAAATGACATGATAAAAACTATATTGGTTTATGCAAACACAATCCCTGTCGATTACAAATAATGATGGAAGATCTTGAAATATTTATAATAAGTGCCCACCTAGAACTGTAAAGACCTAATTGGCAGATATTATAAATCTTTTGCACTGTATGAAATAAGCAGTGAATCATCTGCAAATTTTATGCTGGACGATTGCTAGTTTCCAATGTCTAACCCGTACAGACCATTAGTTTTAATACATCCGTCCATATCTTTAATGAGAATATGAAACAATAAGGCGCTCGATGCGTATCTTTGTTCCAGGCGATTATCGAGTGGGTTGAGTAATACCGTCTGTGACTTTTTTCAGCATTTTGTCCCCAATAATGTCGGGCCCAGATTGTTTGTCTTTTTTGATGCTATGGATCTCATCAGACTACTCCCCTGTTGTAAAATAAACATATAATCTCTGACTTGTACATTCATCAATATTGTCTTTGACTCTGTCATGAAATTTAGAAATGCTTTGTCCGCACGTACAGTACATTGAAAGAACCACTGAATTCGATTTCCTTGGACAATTGGATCATGGGAACGCGTATTATAATGGCCAAATTAAAATGATATCCAACATATTTCCTCGTAGAATGGGTACTTTGTCGAGGCTTCAGAACGTTTTGCCCTCACAGGTTCTTTTGATCATTTATTATCATTTTTTGTAATCATAGGGAGCACCTGCTATAGCGGATTATAATCCTGAACTGGGGTCATCCTGACTTTATTTGTTGGTAATACGGTAATACTTTCCTTCATAACGTTTTGTAGTTTCGATAGACCTCAATAAGTGTGTTACCTAATTGTAAAGTTGGTTTATCTTTTTATGTTTGTCATTTTTTCTCAGTTTGGGTGTTTATATATATATACATATATATATATATATATATATATATACTTATTTATTTATTAATTCGTTAATTTATTTATTTATTTATTTATTTATTTATTTATTTATTTATTTATTTATTTATTTATTTATTTATTTATTTATTTATTTATTTATTTATTTATTTATTTATATATAATTTGGTCAGTAGACGGTTTGCATTCCCCTGTAGAGTGTATACTGTTTTGAACTTTTAAGGCTTTAAAGTGCAGCACCAAGATGGTAAAGACCAAAGAAGATCAGACCGCACAGATGATACGCCTCTTTTTCCCTAAAATAGAAGCCTTCACTTTGCCTTGTCCACACGCCAGTCCAGAGGTGATGCAAAATATTGCAGAACACACGAATGATTTGAGTGAGCGATTCGAAACGGGTGTTCAAGAAATAGTGAAGAAGTTGATCGACAACTGCAGAGAAAAACTTAAGCGAGGTTTCGACAAGGCCAGTGTCGTCACAGGTTTGCAAATTGATTCCATATGTTGTAGATAATATACAAAAGCAAGAATTGAAGATTTACTAGTGTCCAATGTCACTTCCAGGGACCGCTCTGACCATTAACCAGTTAGCCAAATGCTAGTGTTTCTTGAATTTGGCTCAAGAAATGTAAAAATGACTGAAATATTTTAAGATAAATTATTGAAGGACCAAGACCCAATTCTCGGATAAAATGCCTGGATTTCCAAATTTGGCTACAGATTTTTTAAGTCAAGATCTGTCCATGACTTTGGCAACCACATTTTCTACAGACAAAAAAACGCGTATAAAGGATGTGGTCGATTAGTTATTCCATGGTTTCTTAGTCTATGAAATATTTATTGGACTCGTTAGCACTTGGTCAAAAAGTATTTATATTGTTGTTAAAAGTGGATAACCATTATTTAATGTGTCATTGTTTTCCTTGAGAAATAGGAATTTTGAGAAGTCTGTATAAGGAGTAAGCCGGCTATTTTTGCCAGTGATCCGCGAAAGTTTTTATATTGCGATTAACTATTACGCAACATCTGTTTACCAAAATTTTAGCAAGATTATTATTTCCGTGTATTCTAGTATTTATTTAATTTTAAATGGCGGTCGTAACAGAGTCAATTTTAATGTGGAGCACGAAATCCAGGACCGTACGCGCACTATTGTTGTAACTTAAGGCAATCAGCGTTTCATGATATATATATAAATTCAACTTAAGTGTTACTTTCAGTTATAAATTCCTACTTTTTCTCAGGCTTCTCTGATATTGCAATTTGTGTTTCCATATAATGATTTCTAATTCTTTATCATTTCGATGTATGACAGTATATAAATGTATAATTTTTGGTGTTTTCTTTTCCCTGCCTGCAGAGGTACAATAAAATTATACATGTTATAACATTGTATATGTTGGATTTAAAATGTTTTATTCACAAAACAATTGGTCGCCAGGATCACAAGCCTACATAGATGTCTCCTGTACTACCTCTTGATAAAAATGATAAATGCTATTACCTTGATTCGTGCTGATTTCAAAAGGTCAGATCCTGGCCTGTATGACCGAAGAGTATGTTAAAGCAGTAAACGATCCAAACAAGATACCTCAGATGAAGAGCACGTGGGAGAGCGTGATGTCCAGACTGGTCCAGGAAACCATGGACACACTGTGCATCAAATACAAAGAAGACATGCAGGTATATCACTTTGGTTAATAGGTTAAGAACAAGGGAAAGTAGGGATTTTCAGACTTTCACTTCCAGAAGGAATTTAACTTTTTAGCTCAGCTGACTTGCTAGTCAGGTTGAGCTTTTAGAGAGCTGACTAGCCCCACTTTCGTCGTCTTTCCGTTCACAATTATATTTTCGACTTCTCTAAACCTGTCAGACAGATTCACTTCAAACTTGGTGGCAATATACTTTGGGTGAGTCTCTACCACATTTGTTCAGATAATCATGCTCCAGTAATTTGATTTTTATGAATTTACTTGTTCTTGAGGGAAATTTAAAACATCTTTTCCGAGTCTTTTTACCCACTGGAATACTCCTAGGGACTTATAGTTCACAATTTGTTCACCAATTGTGCTGCTTTTTTTCCCATCTTTGAAATGATTTTTAGGTGTTTACGCTACTTTCAACTTCTCCTCCAAAACTGTCACTCAGATTAAGCTGAACCTTAGTGAAATGTTGTGGCACTGGTGTGGATCCGATTTTTTTTAACGATTTTTTAAAAATCTAGGTATTTATCAGTAAATGCACCTTCCCTATTGATTACTAAGTAAGTCAATGGGCATTCTAATGCTTATTCACATTTTCGGCTTCTTGTCCAAAAGCGTCCGACGGATTCACTTCAAACTTGGTAGCAATGTACATTGGCTGCGTCTTACCAAATATGGTCACGCGAAAGTGATTTTTTGATTCTTAATGAATTTTATGGTTCATCTTGGGGGCAAATCTTAATACATCTTCTCTGGAAACGCTCATCCACTTGCTCTAATATCACACAGGAAAGCTCCTGGCCACTCCTAGAACTTAATTTTTTCACCAGGAGGTGCTGCAATTTTGTTCCGATTTTTACCTCAGTTGATTTGGAAGTCAGGCTGAGCTTTTAGAAGGCCAGGTTGTCCTCAGTCTGGCCATCCGTCCATTCACAATTGCATTTTCGACTTCTTCTAAAAGATTTACTTAAAACTTGGTGGCAATGTAGGTCTTTGCCAAGTATATGAAAGAAGTCACCTTCCAGTGATTTTTGGATTTTTTTCATGAATTTTTCGTTCTTTTGCAGGGGCAAATCTTTAAAAAAATCGTCTTCTCCGAAACCACACAATAGCTGCGATATCACACAGGATCAGTCACAGGGACTCCTAGATCTTAATTTGTTCACCAGGTGGAGCTGCACTTTTTTTGTGTGTTTCCTATTGTCGACTTTTTCTCCAGAACCGTCACTTAGATTAAGATTAAATTAGGCGGATATGTTTCTTGTTTAAAGGTTAAATAAATTGCTAACTAAGTGGCACTGTCATGCATTACTGATTTTTAACATTTTTTTTTCAATTCGGGTACGTGTCTATTAACGCGCCTTTGCTATTGGTTACTACACAAGTCAATGGGCATTCTAATGCTGATTCACATTTTCGATTTCTTCCAAACTGCCAGCCAGATACCTTAAAACTTGGTGGCAATGTACCTCTGTTGGTTTCTAGCAAGTTTGTTCAAATGGTCATGCTCCAATCATTTATGTTTTTTTTATATCAATTTTGCTGGGTTTTTTTTTGGGGGGGGGGCAAATCTTCTCTGAAACCGCCAACCCAATTGCGTGGATTTCACACATGAACACTTCTAGGGACTCCTTGTTTGTTCACGAAGTGGCGCTAATTTTTTTTCTATTTTTTTATGATTTGTGTGTGTGTGTGTATGTGTGTGTGTGTGTGTGTGTGTGTGTGTGTGTGTGTTTGGTTAATCTGATTTCTCGCCTAGAAACGTCACTCAAATGAAGCTGAAACTATATTTCTTGTAAAAAGGACCAAACAAAGGTGTCACTAGGTGGCACTGCTACGGATTTCTGATTTTTAACAATTTTTTTTTTTCAATTCGAGAACTTAACGGTTAATGCACCTTCCTTATTGATTACTATGTAATTCAATTGGTATTCTAATGCTCATTCACATTTTCGACTTCTTCTCTGAAACTGTCAGCCAGATTAACTTCCAAATATGGTGGCAATGTACCTTGGGTGAGTCTTGACCGGGTTCTTTTAAATGGTTACGCTCCAATGATATTTGGATTTGACTTCTATAAAACCGCTCATCCATTTGCTTTGATATCACTCTGGAACACTCCTATTTTGTAACTTTTCACCAGGTGGCGCTGCAACTGTAGCTCAGCTGACATGTTAGTCAGACTGAGCTTTTCCGAGGCTCAGTCGTCCGTCTCAGAAATACTTCTGAATGTCATATGCTAAAGCTCAGCACAGGTCTATTCAGTTGCAACCTTCATTTTGTGGGACAAACGTAGGTCAGTTAAGCACGGGCTGTCATGCCCTATTGTGTAATCATTTTTGGTGCGTTTTCGCTTTTTTTAACTTCTTCTCTATATCTGTCACTCAAATTCAGCTGAAACGTGGTGGATATGTTCGTTGTGAAAGTGTCAAATAAAGCTGTTCACTAGGTGGCCCTGCTCTCGATATATGATTTTTAACGAGTTTTTCAACTGAGGTACTTATCGTAAAATGAACCCTTATTATTGAATTTTATGTAACTCAAAGGGCATTCTGATGCTCATTCACTTCACATTTTGATGTATTTTTCTTACGCAAATCTTGTAAATGTCATATGGATTCAGCTAAAGCTCAACGCAGGTCTATTCATTTGCAACTATGATTCTGCTAACAAGCTTAGGTCAGGTGAGCACCGGCTGTTCACACAGCCCTCTAGTTTTGACATTTGCACGAACCACTAAATCCGATGTATTCGTCTTTAAGCTTAATTACGCTCTAGTTTACATTGTTGGTGCTTCTTGAGATTCTGGCAGGGAGCTTAGAGGAGTTTGTATGGCCTGATGTGATAAATACCTTCAGTAAAGATTCATACTCCCTGGTAGGCGAATTTCGTCTTTGTATGTAATTTCGTGACATGGAGATTCAAGCTCACTCCAAATAGTTTATGTGACTCTCCCTGACACTCTGTAGGCATTATTCAAACCCCTGTTGCTACTAACAAGTCTTATGCTTCTTTAGTCTATTAAGTTTTGCGATTCACATACATAGTAAAAAGATATTAACAAGACAGAAACGTGTCCCTGTCTACTCGTGGGTTGAGTTACCGCTGTACAGACGAATTCAAAACCACTGTCCATGTGGTGCATTGTTTTTGGCTGCTGAATGCCACCCGTGGTAACAAGAAAAAAAAAACAACCATGCAGCCTACATATCTTGTATTCCCATGCAGTTTTGCTGAATCTTCTTATTTTAATTTCTCATTTATCTGGTCTGGTCTAGTCAGAACAAATGAAAATATGTAAAACCGTCTTTTGTCCCTTCATAACACTATGCTTGGTTAATAAACCCAGCTGGGCCGAAAGTTGCCAAATGCGGCAATGTTCAAGGCAAGTTCCGTTTTAACAGCTTACCGAGTCACAACAATCCCTATTACCCATACCTGGACTGTTAACAACAGTATGCATTCTGAAGGAAGCTGCCTGCGCCTGTCTTTGCAACTCTCGGTAGCAAGAAATAATCCAATGTTTTCTTTCCCGAAAGGTTTGACGAAAGAAAAGTTTCTTGTGTCTCAAAAATTGGCATCTAAATTAGCCTTGGAGAAGTTCTGCACTCAGGTTGTTTTGTCCCAAAGGACGAGGAAAAACTTCTCCAAGGCTTCCATCTAGATATATGCTATTCTGTAAGTTCGCTTAAACGAAATCCGGAAAGAGATAATTACAGGAGTAGAATATTTTTGATATCTTTTGCGAGCAACGTCTGCGTTTCCTGTGTAAAGACAACTTGCTGTTTTTCTCTGCGATTGATACCTGATTAGGAGCATGTTGTCGACCACAGGGAACTTTTTTGAGACAAAGAACTGTTAGAAGTTACTCTTGGCACAACTAACACGGCCTCTCTTACCTGAGACTAGGAATACCAAGGGTATATTTCTGGTCCCAGCCGTACGTATTTCATCTCATTGCACAGGACCGTATAAGGGCTGCAAGTCACGTGAATGGCAAGGAGCTCCCCCTTGAAGAACATGCGTCTGACGGATCGTAAGTAGTCGAGGAAGCCGCAGTGAATCTCTCAGCCGACTGGTCAGTAGGCTTAAACTCTTTCACTGATACATTTGTACCCAGGTTAACCTGTGACTGCTTAATTTCGAAGCACATTTTTCAAACATTTAACTAATTTGATATTACATTTAGCACCTTAAAAACGTTCTCGTGGTATTTATTGAACCCTGTCAGCACTAATACCAGTGTCCCGCTGGCGAATTTTGGTCTGCAACAAGGGGTGACACGAACAACAAATATATATAATACATATATATACTCCGGCTTTTGTAGACAAAACCAGAGTTTGCTGGCAATGCATAAACTCGTATTCGAGGCGGTAAACACGGCGCTGGTGGACAAAATTGGCCACTTTGGTCAAGCAGCCTCTGGAGATGAGAACAGATTAAAACAGATAATCGACACTTTCCAAGGAAAACTAGGTGAGTCAGATTAGACCATTCCTGTGTGCCTCCGATTTTTAAATCGGGTAAAAAATGACCAAGTTTGACAGCTGTCAAGAATCCACGTAACAGTTAACGTTTTTCTGTGTGTTCCATGTGATGATGTTTACATTGTTCACTACTAGCTTATGACCTTGGTTTAAAGTATTTTATATTTCAAGTGAAAAAGATTCCGAGAACAAACAAAGCGTGTAATGTAATGTATCAGATTACAGATGAAATATGTGGATTATATGGTCTGTTTCAGTACGGTACAAGTCAATAACTACAATTGTTGACCAAGAACAGTTTCAATGCCAGGAAATTTGCGGTGGAGAACTTTGGCAATTCCTACAAAAAAATCGCCAGCTGTCTGAACAATATTGTGAGGATGTCTACCTAAGCTTGTTTCAACCAATCAAGGACAGAATTGATAATGAAAAGGACACTTATACATTTGAACATATGATGAGCGATATGGACCAGTTTTATAGGGCTTACAACCAGACGGCCAAAGGTCCAGCAAAAATGGCGGTCATGCAGAGGTTGGATACCCAAGTGGCAGCAGCACAAACGGAAAACTTTAAAAAATTGAAAGGATACCAGAAGAAGGTCATGAAAGCCAACCAAGAGGCCAAAGAACGCGAGGACGAGGCCAATAAAAAAGCTGAAGAGCTGTTCAGGATGAAAGAGGAAACTGATATGATGCGTAAACAACACGAACAAAACATGAGAAGTATGAAAGAAACATTTGAAAAGCAAATGCGAGAGGTATGATACTTAGGTCTGTAGTCAAGAACCACTTCATACTCATTATTACCCTATTCCATAGTTCAAAATATACACATTTCCCATAAGCTAATCTGTCACTGTCCAACCTATACAAACATGAAAGTACAATTGTCCACGTATCTCTGTTGAATTTTGACCTATGCTGCATTGGCCCAAATGTATTAAAGGGTCTCAGGATATGATTCATCATGGAAATGTATATATATATATATATATATATATATATATATATATATATATATATGTGTGTGTGTGTGTGTGTATATATATACATATATAAAATAAAATAATAAGCAGCATTAAATATACTCTTGTGGTGAAACTGCATCAGTGTGCTCACTTCAGGTAATGATATTTTAAGGTTTTTTTTTTTTTTTTTCGTTTAGAGGTATATATACGAATACCGTCTTGCATGTCACACAGAGCTATTCAGTAAAGGTGTGTTCGCTGTTCTGCTCTTTCACTCCATAGCCTAGTCCGGTATGGACTTTAACAGAACATAATACATAGTTAATAGTTTAGTATCTATCATGCTTTGGTTACACATTATTTATAAACTGAACATGAAGTTGATTAAATAAGCAATATATTACTTCATCTTAACTTTTTTCCCCGTTATTAATGCATTATGGTCATATTTAGGAGCTTGTCAGGTGGCAGTTTTGCACATCACTTAAAAATTTATCATTGTTAAAAGGTGTGTTCATTCTTTCACTAATATTTTAGTCAAAAAAAAACTACAGCAAACTTGATTAAATCATTACCATCAGTTCTTTATATACTACTTACTTGAAGCGTTTATTTTTCCCTAATATTGTGTTATGAGACGGTCATAACCAGGTGCTGGTTCAAGAGAGTTGACCTAGGCACAAAGCATTTATGTTTCTGTTCTTTATTGTGTTGCAGGCAATTTTGGTGGTGTTATATTTCTTATGTTCAGGGGCAAATATAAGAAAACATTACATCAGATACTACAGCTATTTTAGAGGCAATTTTTCTTTCATGTGTAAATGTATATACACAGGCAGTCTTGCAATCTTTGTTGTTGAAGTACAGTACAGGTGTACAAAATTTCGGTTGTTACATGAAACCAATGTTTAAGGTCATGCGATCAAGGTATCACTGTATACTGAATATGATAATAATACACACATGAAATGGCATTTAACTTAAAACTTTCTTCACTTAATGTGAGGGGCCTGGCTGACACCTTTAAACGAAGGTCAATATTTCACTGGTTGAAGAAGTTCGATAGTGGTATGTTTTCATTGACAAACACATAGCACATCGGAAGTCGAGAACATATGGATAAATGAGTGGGGAGCAAAAATCTTTTATTCTCATGGCACCAGCAACAGCAGAGGTGTTGCTATTCTGATTCCAAACAACATAGACTTTTTAGTACAACGGGAGGTCAGTGATAGTAATGGAAGGTTCATATTGCTAGACATCTTGATAGATGAAGTAAGGTTGATTTTTGTAAATGTATACGCTCCCACAAACAATCATGAGAATGATCAAATAAAATTTTTGAATAATTTGTATGAAAACTTGTCAGAATTCTCCGGAGAAAATATCGTTATGGGAGGGGATTTTAATACCATTCTAGACCCTACACTGGACAAAACAGGTGACACTTTTGCACCTACAACTAGGTATATGCAGGCAATTAAGGACTTATTATTTGAAGAACTAGATTTAATAGATATCTGGCGACACAGGAATCCTGATCTTTTCAGGTTCACGTGGCACCAAAGGAATCCCCTGGTCCAGTGTAGACTGGACTACTGGCTAATTTCATCATTTCTCTCTCCTTTTGTTATGTGTGACAAAATTAAGCCATCTATTAAGACTGACCATAGCCTCATATCTCTTTATATGCAGGGTGACTTATTTGAAAAACGTGGACCTGGCTTCTGGAAATTCAATACTTCATTATTAAGAGATTCAGACCTCGTGCAAAAAGTAAAAGACATTATTAATGATTGTAAAAATAAGTACACTGATATGTTGGACAAAGCCCTTTTATGGGATTCAGTAAACTGTGAAATTAGGGGAATGAGTATAAAACACTCAAAACATACATCCTTTGGTTGCAGAACAAAAGAAATTAAATTGCAAAAGGAATTAAAAAACTTATCTTGTAAAACTTTATTAACAGAAGATGAAAAAAAAATCGGCTTTCGGAAATTGAAAAAGAATCATCAGAAATTAATGATAAACAAACTAAGGGTATTATGTTACGTTCTCGTGCAAGGTGGAAAGAATAAGGGGACAAAAAGTACAAAATATTTTTGGAATTAGAAAAGCGAATGTATAGAAATAAATGTATTATAAAACTGTCCAAACAAAATAACACAGAAATAACTAACCCAACTGATATTTTGGAAGAGGAGAAACATTATCATAAGAAATTATATACAACAAATCAATTAGATTGGGATGAATGACTTTTAGAAGATAAAATAAACTCATTATTGAATAATCCTGCTATGCTTAAATTGAAACTGGAAGATAAAATAAAATGTGATAGTATGATCTCTTTAGAAGAATGCTGTATAGGCCTCTCTTTATTTAAAAATGGGAAAAGTCCAGGTTCAGACGGACTTCCAGCTGAATTTTACATGTTTTTTCTGTGGCCAGACATTCAGCACTTAGTGTTTGATAGTTTAGAGTATGGTTATCAAACAGGAAAACTGTCAATAGATCAGCGTAGAGGTATCATTTCTCTTATCCCCAAAAAGGATAAGCCTCGCCTACCTTTGAAGAACTGGAGACCACTGTCCTTATTAAACGTAGATTATAAAATCATTACTAAGGTATTAGCCTTACACCTTCAATATGTTTTTATCATATCTAATAAATGAGGACAAGACTGGTTATATTACAAGAAGATTCATTAGTGAAAACATTAGGCTTAAAGCGGACATAATTCAGTATTATAAAACTCATGATTTAAGTGGTTTTCTTATCTTGATCGATTTCGAGAAGGCCTTTTACACCATAGAGTGGTTTTATATTTATCGAGTTCTCAACTCTTTTGAATTTGGTAATGAATTCTGCAAATGGGTGCATATTATTTACTCTGATGTATCTAGTTGTGTAATCAATAATGGGAATACTTTCGAGTTCTCTCCTTTGTTCAGGGGTGTCAGACAGGGTTGTCCCCTAGCTCCATTTTTGTTTATTCTTGCGGTAGAACCCTTAGCAATCATCACAAGAAAAAAAGAAAATATTACTGGTTAAACATTTGGAGACAGTGAAGTCAAAATCAGTCAATTGCCCAATGATACTACATGTTTCGTAGCAAACCAACAATCTGCTAAAAGCTTATTTACTCTTTTCGATGACTTCAAAAGATGGTCTGGATTAAAGTGTAATTTAGAGAAAAAAATTGTCTGCTGATACGGGGTTCATAAATTTGATGAAGACTGGGATTTACCTGTTTTTTGGCACAATGGGCCATTCACTACCCTAGGTATTATTTTTGATGAGGAGGAGGAAGTCATGACTCAAGCAAATTTTAATGGGAAGTTGCATTCTTTTAAAGAAATCCTAAAAGTATGGACTACAGGAGATCTGTCCCTGATTTGTAAAAATATAGTTTTAAGAAGTCTGGCAGTTTCCAAATTACTTTATCCAGCTTCGGTAATACACGTTAATGAAAACGTGTTTAAAACTGTTCAAGCAAATATCTACCAATTTACTTGGAAAAAATATGTGCCAAAAGTTAAAAACAAAGTTATGAATCAAAGAATTCCTTAAGGTGGACTTAAATTATTACATTTTCGTACTCAAGTTGCAGCTCTTTAACTGAATTGGGTTAAACGTCTGTTCAGTGATAATAACGCTAAAATGGAAAGCTGTGTTACATCATTTTGTGCCTGATATTGAGATTAAAGATTTATTCCTAAGCGGGTGTCATATACATACAATCAATCTTAAAGCTTTACCTCTCTTTTATATGGATGTACCTGATGCCTGGAAGAAGTATCAAGGTATTTTTGAACCAATAAGTGTTCGAGATATATGCAATGAATTTCTATGGTTTAATCCTTTCATTATTATAGAGAAGAAAACTGTGTTTTATAAACACTGGTAGAGACTGGGGATCCAATTCATTGGTGATATCATTAATACTGATGGGACATTTCTAACTGAAGATGAGTTGTATAGAAGATATAATTTAAGAACATGTTTTTGGAATATCTAGCCTTACGGCTGTCAATACCTGGTCATTGGAAACATATGTTATCTAACAATCGAATTAGAAACACAAGACCATCAGCTGTTCCTATCTTCAGAATTAAAGGTAAATTGAAATTAGTTAGTGAAATTAGTTGCAAAGAATTTTACTGGAGTCTAATAGATTTTATCATGAAAGACATACCTACTTGTATAAATACATGGCAAGAAAAGTTAAATTTCGAATCTTCAGAATGGCACAAAATTTGCAGTCTTTCATATAAAAGCACTATGGAAAGTAAGATTCAAGCATTCCAATTTTCTCTGCTGCATGGTTTTGTGGTACCCAATTCAAGGTGGTTTAAGATGGGCTTAGTGGACTCTGAGTCATGTGATCACTGTGCCAATAAGGACACAATTATTCATGGGGACTGTCATAAAATTCTCGAATTTTGGACTGGTTTCCAAGATTGGTGGAATCTTATTCATCCATTTAATACAATGTCTTGTGTGCATGATAGGGCTTTTCCAGGAACACTGACTACTCAAAAAAAGAATATTTGGCATTGTTAAAAAAAAAAACAATTTAATAAATGGTCACCTAAGAATATCACTTAATGCTGCTAGTTACACGTGTTACATTAAAAGCATACTATACCACATATGTATGTTTTCATGCTAGACCAGGCAATGAATCGCCATAAGTGATGAAGTGAGAGCACTAATAAGGTGACACCAGACTAATATCAATTGATGCTTTGTTACAGCAGAACATTTTGTATTACTTGTATATATATTCTTGCCTGACCAGGCAATGGAACACCATAAATGAAAAAGTGAGAATACTATAAACTGTGTGTGGCATGGAAGACTGTAGGCATGTGCATGTATTAAGCAAAACATATTCTGTATTACATTTGGACACACACACACCCTTGGGGAGAAAAAAAAAACATTCCAAAAAGTTATTCTTTAAAGAACATTTTAGGTAAACACCTTTGAGTGAAACTGGACACACTGCTGTTACTTATCACTTTAATATATTCTGGCAGCAGTTAGATCTAAAGAGGTAAAAAGTTTCATGTAGCACCTGTTTACTTGCAATTGTTGACTTACTCAACCTTATGAACCACCTCTGGCCCCAGGGAGTATTTAATTTTGTGTCATCAAATTGGGAAAAAACATGTGCTGATGCCAGTGTCTACCATGCGGTTTAAATCTTAACAAGCCAGAATAAAACATATATAAATGGATCATTATAGTTTTTATGGAGAGTATATTTCTATGGCATGTACCAATATTAGACAACCAATTAAGATGTAAGTAATTATAATTTAAGAATATGATTGTGAAAAGCATCTTCAGATTTAAATCAAAGAATGTTCACATATGAACCCTGTGTGTATTGTGCCCATATATATATATATATATATATATATATATATATATATATATATTCACAATGAAATAATGTATACCCACAGTCGAGCAACTGGAGTGAGGGAAATGTTTATCATGTTTATCCTGTGTATTTGCTGCACTATGTTTATACAGCAATCGTTCAAGAAAATTTAAAGAAACTTGGATTCAATTTTTTTTGTTTTCTGATGTAAAGGCATTAAATTGTTGGCAAAAGAATAGTACTTGACATTAGAAGCCTAGGTCTATGGGTACTATTTTTCATTGTGTAAAATGTGCACATCGGTGACTGAATAGCGCCTAACCTTCAAGCCTCATTTTCCACGCCATGCGATTAAACAAGTCTGGTTAGTAGCAATACAACGGTTTTTATTCTTTTTGTCATGTACTTTATATAGTAGAGCGTAGACACTTCAAAAGCCATACCTTAAATCCAGATAGTTTAATTCCAGATGAAAGAAGAAGAACGACAAAGGAGAGAGAATGAACAAAGACGTGCTGAGGAGCTTCAAGCGGCAAATATGAAAGAATTTGCTTCTGTATTAAAGGTACCAACATATAACTATAACGTCATGCCGCTATAGGCACTTTATAAAATTAATAATCATAAGAGTTATCATTATTGAAAATAATCCTTTTCAATGCACATGAAAGTAACAATAATGATGGTATAACCTAGTTTGTACAACAGTCACCGCGCTAGGTGCTTTTTCACTTTGGGAACTTGCACAAAAGTATCTGCAAATTATCTTCAAACTTTTGTAGATGATCGTATATATATATATATATATATATATATATATATATATATATATATATATATATATATATATATATATATATATATATATATATATATATATATATGTATATATATATATATATATATATGTATATACATATATGTGTGTGTGTGTGTGTGTGGAAAGTTTGGAAGGCAGTGTTGACCATATGGCACTGAAACCATATCACATGAGAAAAATACGATAAATTATATATATACATATGTGTGTGTGTGTGTGTGTGTGTGTGTGTGTGGAAAGTTTGGAAGGCAGTGTTGACTAAATGGCACTGAAACCATATCACATGAGAAAACTACGATAAATTTTATGTCGACCTGTATGAGATTCGAACCCACTACCTTCGGCACACTCGCCTAGCCAAATGTAATGTCGAACACGCTGACCTCTGGGCCATCCGGGTAACCCCAAAAAAGGTTGAACGAGGACCCAGGGTGATGTTATAGCAGGTATGGCTTGTACATTGACACGGTAGGGCACTTCCACAGACCAACAATTTATGAAATACACCTTACAGCATCACAAAAAAAAAAAAACACTTGAATTTGAGACACGCCATCAGTCTTTGATAGCTTTGAATTGAATAATGTTTAATCCCACAGGAGTTGAGCAAGTCTCAAAACGACGCGCTTTATACTTTAATGGCACAGATGCAGTCCATTTACGAACAGAATATGGAACTGATGATGGGGCTGATGAAGGAAATGAAACCACCTAGAGGTATGATGTGTCATTGTACAATAAGCATCAACAATATGTTTAATGTGACAATGACAGATTATCCATTTTCTGTTGCATTGTTTGGTCATATGGAATAATTTATCATATTGTTACGTGTCGGGAGGCAATTTCCTTTGGGTTTATTTGTGATTCCTGCACATTATGGTCACAACAACAATAGACATACCTGCATAACAAAGTCATTGATAACAGACATGGCAAACGATTTATCAAATTGGCACATGTTGGGAAGCAACTGGCCACGGTGTTCCTGTCCTTTGTGGCAGACGTCAGGCTGACATGCTTGAAGTTTGACATGAATAGCAGCATTGATGATCGTTTACTTTCACAAGTGCATGGCAACATCAGACATGGCATAAACCCATATATGACCTAATGCAGCACAGTTTAGGCCATGTCACCAGCACAAAACATTGTAGGCGCAGTATATCAAGACTTAAGAGGGGTAATATAGCTCTCCTGACACCCTGCCAGCTATGTGCAAGATTGATGGCCTACTAAATATATCAGTCTGGTTACAAGGCTGGGATTTGGTCCAGTTTGTCCCACACCTTCCCATTGTGTGGTCAGGTAATCATGCATCACTGCCAGATCAAAGTCCAGCCGGTCAGCCCTCTCTTGTTCCATATCTGCGGGGTTTTTTTTGCCTTTTGGTTTGTGAGTGCTTAGCCAACCTGTTTTATCCTAGATTCTACCTTGTATTCATAATTGGACCCCCAGCCTTGTAACCCAGGCAAGAACATCCTCAGTCTGCCTGGCTTGTGCCAGCTGTTGCCCTGGACACATGCAGAGTGGTGATAGTAGACCAGTACCAACGCCAGCCTGCCTGTATGAACTGTACTGTTGGATTCCAAGATGACAATGAGAACCCCAAGTGTCTCTAATTATTGAGAACCAGGTCTCTGAAATCAGCTTTGTTTTTCAACATCTTTTCGCGCTCAGTAAGGATCACCTGCAAGGAAACAGGCTCACCCCGATGTGGATTTGCTTTGGGGAATCCAAATCTGTGACCGTAACATTAAAGTTTATTATGTCTGGCTATCGAAGCCCTCACTTATGGCTGCACTTCTCACATTGAATCTTTATCCCATGTATGTAGTAATGAAAGAACAGCCGGTCTTTCCTCCCAAAATTGGACACTGAAGGCTCTCATGTGTTCTGGATGAAACTGAGTGGAAAGGGTATCTGTTTTTAAGGATCCTTGTCTACCTTTGGTGTATAGCTTATGCTGTGCAGCACCGGAAAAGATGTGGCATATAAGGAGGTATTCGATTCAGCAAAAAATGTTGGAACCAAAAAGCAGTTTTGGGGGAAATTAAAACAGTCTTTAGTCAGAGAACTGAAGCTGATTTCATGAAAATGCAAACCGTTTAGGAAGATGGTGTTGCTGATGCAACTGAAACTGGTTCCACCAAAGCATATTTGAAAGTGATGTAAGTCACACAATCAGTTTCATATTGTATAAAGTTGTCATTCTATCATGGAAACTGTGCGAAACGAGATACAGTTGGGTTTTAGTCAAAACAAAAACCTGAAACTACTCATATGAATACCAAGATGAAAATGTTGAAACCAGTTTTGCAAATACAAAACCAGGTTTCAAGTCAATAGAATAATTATGCCCTTTGTCACGCATTCTTTTTAGCCCTGGTCAATTGCTGCCCCATGCAACTACTGAAAAAATACAAGGTACCCTGGGACAACTACGGGTTTATTCTCCCAGAATTAGAATTTAATTCATTCATGAATGTCATGACACTCCTAGCGACATGCCAGTGCCTCCATCACTCTATCTACAGCCACGTTGTTTTTGTTCTAAAGAAAGGTGGTAGTTGACGCTAGTTATAGATCGCCCAATACTGAATACTTGCCTAATGGCACAAAACTTCAAAATACAGACTTTTACGTATATTGTTCTCCGTTACCGACTTGTAAGTTCTGAAGGATATGAAACACTGTTCCCAACTTCAACTCATGTTTCACGATTCGGTGAATCAAGAATAGGTTGAACCAATTCCCATATATCTACAGGACTGTCAACCCCAAGAAGTAGTCCAATGTCATGGTGGATCCACCCTTTGGACCACAAAAGTCCTTAGGATAATGTGTTTCAGGTTTAGTTGGATGCACATGACGCGGTATCAGGAAGCTGCCCTCCATAGTGGATGTTAGGCAGTTTCAGTTGGTTATATTTCATGCCTGATTTAAGACAGGCAGTCACTCATAACAGACAAGTAGCGGTTTTAAAGTGGTCCGCTCTGCCTTTGAAATAGAGGCTTCATTATCTACAGATACTACTATTATCTAGTTTGTTTCCAATACAGGTAAGCCTAAGCACTAAAAATCCAAAACCCATTGATCTTGCGTGTCAAAAGTGAAGAGAGACATGGTAAGCCTGCCACCTTTTAGTACTCTTGCCTTGTGAGTCAGTAGAGTTGACAGGAAAAGAGGGAAGTATCCCTTCATCATTTTCGTGATATTTATATGAAACATTATAAAAACGCACTACCTGCACTGTTACTGTGTGTCGAGGAACACAGCATACATCACAATATTAGCAGTGAAGCATTTATCAATGGATAAGAAAAACATACACCACATTCGGAAATCTCAACCCAATAAGAGCAAAGTTAAGAACAGTAAAATATAGACTCGAGAGCTGCAAAATCATCCACTTTTATTTTTTGATGTGAAGACATAAAGTCACTTTGGACCTGAGATATGCAGTCACTCATTAAAGGCAAAAAATGGGGCGGGGGGGGGGGGGTTATTGGACATTTCAGGATATGGTTCTGTCTCACCAAAACATTTTGATATGGTCTCTGGAGTATGTGACAATGGTACAATTCAGACATATTATGGGTTGTAGTAATTACAAAGTGAGCTCCGAATTCAGAAGTCTCAAATCATTGGCGCAAAATAGTCCGTACATCTGCAGATAGCCCGCCTAATTTTGCGCTTTGGTGGTCACAGTCAAGTGCAGCTATCTAAAGAAAGAATCACAAGCGGCCAATTTTTAGCTCAGCTGACCTGTGAGCAGAGTTGCTATTCTTTTGGCGTCTGTTGTCAGTCTGTCCATTGGACCTTTTACATTTTCAGCTTCTTTAAAACAAAAACAAAAACAAAAAACAGTTGGATTGAATGTTTCAATTTTGGAGATGTTGTTTATTTAATGTCCTAATATCTCTCTTTAATTATCAATTGGATTCTTAATCCACAAAAACGGTATATGTTTAAAGCGATTTGCCAATTTGCGGTTTCAAGACGCCTAAAACTGTATATAACTTGATTGGCATTAGTTTAATTAGTAGATGAGTATTTCACCCGGCATGGAACGAGCTTATGTTGTTTTGTATGGTGTGTAAAGTCGGGTAGCTATCACCTGTTTACAATGTATTTTACAAAACGAGCACCCCATATAAATGAATCTTTAGTAATTATAAATAACTTGATATTTTTTCTACTGCTATTAAAATAACACCCACGTTCCAAGGAGTTTCTGCCACTAGTCATGAATAATGAATCCTAAAAACGTTTTGGTTAGAGAGGGAACATTATGTCGCTGTCTCTTAAAAATCAGATGTATTGTTACATAGTGACGTGACCTTAATTTTAATAGTAGACATCTAGTTTTTTGGAGCAGAAAACGAATTTGTTCCTCAAGTAGTGGTATTATGGCATCCTGATTCTAACGAGTTTTCAACCCAGGTACTTGTTGGTTAATGCATTCATTGCTGCTAATAGCAATGCAAGTCAATAAGGATTGCAATGGAAGCTCACATTCTCAACTTCTCCAAAACCGTTAACCAGATTCACTTCATACTTGGTGGGAATGTACTTTGGACGGGTTTCTACTAAGTTTGTTCAAATGGTCAAGATTCCGTGACTCTTAGATTTTTTTGGTTTGTTTGTGTGTTCTTGTTATTCTTTAATTTTACAAAACTGTTCTCCGAAACTGCCAAGCCAATTGCTTTGAAATTGCAGAAGGACACATGAAGCCCTCAGACTTTAGTTAATGCAACAGGTGGCAATGTAGTTTTATCTGTTTTTTACGAATTTTTGTGCGTTTCCTTCATTTTTTACTTCTACAAAACTGGCACTCAGATTCTTCTAAAACTTCTGAAAATTACGCTTGTGAGGTGGCCTTATCAAAATTGTTCACTGCCTGGCAATACTTTGGATTCCTGATTTTTTTATGATTTTATTTTTCACTTTGGGTGCCTGTTGGTTAATGCATGCATTCGCATTGAGTACCAGGTATTAAGTCAATGGAAACTTGCATTTTTTATTGTCTCTAGCATCCTTATCCGATAGACTAGGGTGGCATATATATTAGGTTGAATGTGAAGGTTAGTAGAGGGTGGGCTGTTCACACAGCCGTCTTGTTGTTTCTAAGACTACTACAGAATATGGAATGATCCTCATTGATGCTCAGGTCCCTCTACTGTGTGTTTTCGATAAGGCTTTAAAAAGAATCATGTGGACTCTATTTCTTTTTTTCTAACCTTAATCTGAACACGGCTGGACAATGTTGCAAACTTTTAAAGCAGACCAGGGCAATCAGAAACTGTGCTGCAGTTCACAGAGGTTTTGCTATAGGAACAGGACTCCTTTCATGCACACTTTCCATAACTTTATCAAGAGCATCCATGGATGGTGCCGGTCGGTTATCAATATAAACAGTGTCAATGTTCTATAGTGATTCTCAACAGGCGTTATCAGACACGATCTGTACACGATAAGGAGAATCTATGACCAAATCTGCATTTTTAACCTAAATGCTATGTATTGATTTTGATTTTTAGCAGCATTCTTTCCTCAGCTCAAGTTTTCAAAAAATGCCATGCTGGACTAAAATGTTTTTCTTTTTTTCGGAAGGACAGAGCTCTTATGATAAAAGTAACAAGGCAAACCTATGATTTAATCATACAGGAAACGTAACAGTTACGTCTTTTACAGTGTTTTGTAACACAGCATATAAAATGCAAAAGTTATTTACAACATATTTTGTATACATTTAGATTAAAATTGTATTCTCGCTACTTATTGGATACTCTTTTTTTTCAACACAGTGATAGAATTTCCGCGGCCTATCTGCTCCGTTATGTGAGCACCGATTTTGCAAAAAAAAATCATCAAAAGGAGGAGCAAATGATGTATGTTGCTTTGAAGTTGTACGCAAATATATGTAAATTACTACATGTGGATACTGGTGACAAGCTGATTCAACACTACACATGACATAATCAACTTCGTTGCAAGCTCACCGTCCAACGGGCATCACCTGTTAGGAATACCAGTGTAGAATATGAAAAGCTGAACCAATCCCTGCTAATACGCTATTTCTGTGGGAATATTGGCCGCCACTAACGTCAACATTGTGATTTATTTCAAGTGGATCACCATAGAGCAGACACACTTTGTACCTAGCAAAGAATTTTTTTAGGTCTAGATTTGTCAATCTACCGTGAACTGTACAATATTTGATGTTTGCCTTTTTGCAAATATCGTTTGATCTAATCCGTGTCAGAAAGTGAGCTGCCGGATTGACTATAAATTATCAGCAGATGAATATTTTACTTTAAGCAAAACAACCTCGTGGCAGTGTCATTTGATATGCTCGTGATGTTGTGACAGAGGGAAACTGTGTCAGTAGGTAGACTTTCCATAAATGCAAAATAATGACACAAAATATGTTGTTCATTTGCATTTCAAAAACATCTAACATGACTGGAACAAATACCAAAGAGTAAGAAAGATAGCTCTGACAAATCTCAATGCTGGGATACAGAGCAGTTAAAAACTGTAACTTCATTTTTTTTTTCAAATAAGATTTCTGTTAATAAATTTGCGAGTTTGTTTATTAGTTCTCGGTTGCAGCAATTTAGAGTTAGCAGCCTAAAATTACGACAAAGGGGTTTTCTTTCCAGATGGCCTCCATGGAAAAGATTAATAGACTGCTGCATGTTCAGCATTAGGGGTCGCGTTAGTGACAGGAGTTGGGCCATTTTTCAGTTTTCGAGAGATTAGATTTAGCGAAAACAGAAAAAATTACCATCGAGTGTCATCAAGGCGATCCCAAATGCAAGTCATGCAACATTCTTTTTCTCATATACCATTCAAAGGAATCTCACAACAGAAGAAAAAAAATGAAGTAAGAAGTTTGTAGCTGCCGTCGCCATTTTCATTAGGCAAATTACCCAACATATGCATAAATATTCACATGCGGCTATATATTATCTCTACACTGATGCGCTGTACAAGTAATCTTAACCTATTCCACTTAATAAATATAGTTCATGCACGTGCACAAAACAGGAAACTAGTTCGAAAATTAACGGTTTGTCACTGTTTAGTTATCCATGTAACGAGGGAAACAAGAGCAGTTGTTCTGGAGACACACGCTGTGGCCCTCAAATTAGTATGAAATTTTGTCCACCTACAAAGCACATTTTTGTTGCAATCCAAGTAAGTGGTCACTGTCTGACTGTATGATGGGTATACAAATGTGTCAGCACATAGGAACAGAAGGGTTTTTGTAATTATTTGTGTAGACATTTGTATTGGTGCTATCACGAAACAGGCCCAGTCGTGTGTTTGCTTGTAGAATGCTGGACTGAGCCTGGGGAAGCGGTGTCAATTGTGGCCTATCGATGGCCTACTGATTATGCTGACGTCAATAGCAGGGCGTCGCTCTTCTGGAAAAGCAGTGCCAGAAGGATGAGAAGGTTGCACTGGTGGAGAGCGGACTGGTACAAACATATTTGATGGCCTGCCAGCGAGTTTTTAAGAAATGTCCTGGTATTCCTCATTGGATATTGCACTGTAATTGTTAATCGCTGTACCACGCCATTGTGTTTGTTTGTCAAGAGTCTTGTGTTCTATTTGCAGTCTATCATAAATGGAGTTCCATAGTAGTCAAGTGACTAATATTGTTTTTCTATTGAAAGTAGTTCCCTCAAATGCACAGTTTACTGAATGGTCATTCTATCATGCCACAATGAAATTTTAAAGTGCTAACCAATCAGATTGTCTGAAAACTTTGTCCGCAACTAGTTGATTACAATTTTTTGTCCTTCACCGGTTAATGTCATTACCTATAATTAGGTATGTGAGAAAAATACGAGGATATAAATGATTGAAGTTGCTCTATTTGAGTGATACTTTTATGGCTGGATACTCGCCTGTTGTGTGTGTTCAAAATTACAGAATCCCGTGATATGATTGGACCATGGAAAGCTCAACACATATTCTGCAATATTTCTGCTGAGGAGACGCTAAACCACCCCACCTGCTATCCATTCAGCAAACACAAGCAAGGTTTGCTTTTGCTTGCGATATTTGTTTGATTAATATTACTTCTTGATGGGATGATAACATAGTAGATTTTGAGTGAAAATAATATGTTTGACAAACAATTTAATGCCCTTTGGTAATAACTAAAACAGCATAGATGTACGTTTTGGGGGATTTGTGGAATATTTGCTCCCATGGTTTCTGGGAGTTAACAGTAATGCCACCGTTCTTATGTCCAGTTCTTGGAGCATTTTGTTGGCATGCTGGAAAACATATAGTCTTGCATGCTCCCAAGGAAATCGTCTTTCGTTTCCGCCCTTCTTTTTGTTAATGTGGTTGCAATATGGTTATTTTACGAATGTAAAATATCAATGTCACTTGATGTTTATCGTAAGTCCCATAAGACTGCATGAAATATATAATAATTAAAACAAATCTTGGCCCAGCTCATTTTTACCACCATATGTTATGAAGCGGGATGCACCATTATCCTTTCAGTTGCGGCTTGAAGCTCTGATTCCCAGTTCTCCATCTTCATCATGCTTGAGGGCTTTGTAGAGTTTTTAAATATCACATATCAGAGGGTATTTACTTTTATATCACATGTTACTTCCCCTTGTCTGGTGCACATCTCATATAACAGGCACCAGATAATAAAATCATGTCACATGTGTACTATAAAATATCATATATCATGAATAAAATTTGACATAATATCTACAAAATGGTCACCTTTTTGCACTGAAATAATAAACACACCGTTTATTTGTACCGAATAGGAAATATCTCAGCTTGACATACAACAGCCTCGTCATCTCTTACATTTCAATAGTTTAACAAGTACACAAATTTACACAATTGGTATTTTTGCAGGCCTCCAGGCCTTGCTGTCACATTTGTTGAAATGTTGTTATGGAGTTGAGCGCAAATTGTCTTGGTCACAGCTTCCTGTTGAATAGTTGTTTATATCAAGTGTTTCAACATACCAATATCTGAAACTACTCTACTTTAATATGACATCACATTAATGATATACATGTAATCATATTTTACCTGCTTATGTAATGCAGCCTCGTCTCTGCCAAATTGCTGTCTGGAAAATAGTCCCATGCGATTGATATTTGTACCTTGCACATCGCCGTACACTAAATCTGATGATCTGTAATAGAGCTGCGGCATACAGGGCACTTCGGGGGCCATACCCCAACCCGTGGTATAACAAGTTACAACCTATATTTTCTTAAAGGTATATATGTCCTCTTCATGAAAAAGTGTAGGTTGTGGAATCTGAAAAGCGTTTTATCATATATATTTCTGCCCGCTTCCATGACAACCTATGCCATTTCTGAGACAACTCAAATTTGTCCTTAAAAATAATAACTTTGGTGATACTGCTTGAAGAAAGGCTAAATAAACACCAAAATGTGCTCAATTGCTCTAATATAGTCACAAAATACAGAGTTTGTTCAAAGTGCCTAATTATCATATGTTAATTTATGCAAATATATGAAATTTACAGCGAAATTAAGTATTGTACGACGGATAACATGCTATATTTACTAAGATATAGTTCCGTTTATTTAAAAATGGCAAAATGATTAGGAACAGTACTCATACAAGTTATATTTTTCTTGTTTATATGAGTTTACCATATGAATATTAATCAATATGCTAAGTGGCTATCATATGTCATGTTTGCTTAGGGAACCGTCACTACAATTGCCAATACAACTGATAAAATAAAATAGTACATTGTACCATATAGTCACACCTACACGTAATTTACAGTGAACCATCCCATAGAGTCCTGCAACATAACTAATGTATCTCTGGCATCAAACCATAATTCAAGATGCCTTTTAGTAAAGGAAAACAGTATAAGTACATGTATACGCTAAGTACAGAAAGCTGCTCAATGATAGTCACAGTTTGGAGATTCTACACCAAGATTGAATCATCCTCATCCTCACCATCACTGTCTGTTTCAGTGTCAAAAGTGTCATTTGCACACTCATGTCCAAAGGATGCACATAATAGGGCTAGCTCCTTGGTATACATCAAAAGCTTGAGGTAGGCATCATTAGACATTTCCCAGCCGTTACCATTGGGATCCCACATTTTAGGGTCAGGAATGTGACTGTTGTATTGGTGTCTTTTTGTCCAAAACCACTTCCTAGTAGTCATTACCCTATTCCGCAGTCCGAACTCTTTACTCTCCATAAGCTAACCTGTCCATGTCTAACCTATATACATATAGAAGTACTATTGTCCAAATTGCACACGTTCCTCTGTAAAATTTTGACATAGGCAGTATTAGCCCAAATAAATGAAAGGGTCTTCGGCGGGTAACTACTCAACATGTTTCGGAGCCTTTTACCCGCACATGTCTCTCTGAGTAGCGGCTCCTTGTCTAAGCTAAATATTCATCAAAGACAAACCACATAATAATGAATAAATAGGAACGTGGCAAATGATGAATTAGCTAAATACGTGAAGCTTTGCTTATAAATGCAGAGCTTCATTATAAAAGAAGAATACCTGTCAAACAAACTATAATTACCAAATGTGTATAATACAGGTTCAGTTTAGAACAATTTGACTTACCCCTGGGCCAATATGTACCCTCTCTGGCTGGACAGTTTATCCTAGTTAAACCATCCGCCAGTGTTCAAACTATAATTACCAAATTTGTATAGTGCAGGTTCAGTTTAGAACAATTTGACTTACCCCTGGACCAATATGTACCCTCTCTAGCTGGACAGCTTATCCTAGTTAAACCATCCGCCAGTGTTATCTGAAGTGGAAACAAGCTGGGGCGTTATATCCAGTCCCAGTGATTGTAAAATAAACAGTTGGAGCTAGAACACCTGTATTAACCAAGAGAAATCCTAGCAAGGACAGCAACAATGTACATCCTGCACCAGAAATGTCAAACAAACTCCATGATGACACCTACTCCTCAAACAATTAAGCTCTATTTCATTGCCAACCCTGAGTCAATGTATCAAGGTAATGTGTCAGGTTTGTGACATTTGAGAAAATACTGTCAATTTTGCGTAGTTTTTTAATATTGAGTAAATGAGCATTTAGGCATGTCAGAAAAGAGTGAAAGTCATTAGCGTTTATGCCTAAAACATTTTATCAAAACAATTTTTCTTAACATGATTTTAAGTACAATTAGGCAAACATGTAACTGTCGTAGGCCGCTACTTGCTACCGATAGCCCCAGGGGGTTTAACCTGACAGAAAACATGTAAGCCTAAAATGTCTGAAAGTGAATATTAAAAGTTAAGTAGCAAAACAGACAAGTCTAAAACCTGTAAATTATTGTGGACAAACTTTTTAATAATCCTTGAATATTAAAAGTAAAATTATAGGGCAAGTCAGAAAAGAATGAAAGTCATTTGTATTTCAGTCTAGAGAATGCAATGAAAATATTAACCAGATATCAAGTACAATTAAGCAAGCTTGTAACTGTCGGAGGCCGCTACGTGCTACTGATAGCCCCTGGGGGTTTAACCTAACAGAAAACAAGCTAGCCTAAAATGTCTGAAAGGTGAACATTAAAACAGAATGATGCCAAAAGATGAAATTAAGTAGCAAAACAGGCCATTCTAAAATTTCTAAAATTATTGAAGCCAAACTTTCTGATCATCTTGGGATATTTAAAGCAAAATTTGTAGAAATATTTGATCAAAAGTACATCTTTGAATCCTCCTGCCTCACGTTTATTGTAAATGAAATTTGGTTCTGGATGCAAAGTCCGGAAATTTAGAACAAATGCGACCAAATCTCAAAATGTGTGAAAAAAGTATTCTATCCAATAGTATCCGAAATATTACTGTCCGGGAAAGGATAATTAACTACTTCAAAGTTAAACTCATTGACTTTGTGATAGAATTCAATACAAAACCTCTCATTAGTGACCTGAATATCCATGTCCAAAAACACATCCCTGAAAACCATCTGAATTGTTACCCTCCAAAGGGATATCTTTTGGGTAAATTTCTTTAGCAATTTCACTGAAATTTTGTACACTTACAGAAGCAATGTCACCCATATATCTTGCGTTGTTTGATAATTGTGTAGCCATTCGAAAGTCCCTTTTCATCAGTTTATCCATATACTTAAATTCAAGCCTGGTTAAATACAAATCTGCCGCTAAAGGGGAGCAGTTGGTACCCATTGGAATGCCTTTTATTTGTTGAAAAACCAATGGTCGGCATTGAAAAAAAAAGAATTATCCAAAAGAAATTTTATAGCATCTATCAAAGTTTCAACAGTGTAAGATTTAACGTTACTTTTTGAATATTTATTGTGTGACCAATATGCTTTCTTTGTATATGAATTAATATTAATGTATGGTTTACCATTATGGTTAAACATTTTGCTTATTACTTCTGCAAGTGAACTTTTGACTTTATCTATATGTAGATTTGTTTGCAGTGTAGAAAAATCATAACATTTGATTTTTTTGCTTTTACATCTTTGATTTTAGATACAAATTTGGAAGAATTGCTAATACTCCAAAAAAGAATTCATTTCACTCTTTCTAGAAATTGCATTACAGTATTTACGAAAATGATTCTTAATTGCAGTCAAACACAATGTTCCTTCTTTTGATAATTATTTTGTTGTACATTTTGAAACATCGGCTATGAATCTAGATTTAAAAGGGGTTTTTTTATGTAATTTGGATGTCGAGAACAAAAGTGGAATAGAGGAGTCCTCTTCAGAAATTTTGATATTGAAATTACTTTTCATCTCATCTTTATGTGTATGTGTCAAATTATCAGTGGATTGTTTGTGTAATTTATATACATCATTTCCCCTTATGTCTGAACTATTGTTTATACCAAGGATTGTTCCCTGCCTTATCTATGTTAGTGACTACAAAACTTTCTCGTAGTTTTTTGACTGCTTTGAAACTTCAGGTTGTTTTAGATATACCGTAACGAAATTCTTAATGCGGGATTTGTAACGATAAATTCTTTTTCTAAAGACACTTTTCAAGTTTGATAACCATCCTTCAAATTTCTGAAATTCCATTTTTTCTTTCTTTGCCCATTTCATACAGTAGGAATCAAATGCATCACATGTATCCTGAAAAATACTGTCAATGTTTAACTTGGGACATATCCGAAATTTTTACCTTTTTTCATAATTTCTTTTAAACTTGAATTTTGTATATTATCCAAATTACCTGTAAATACATGTTTGTGGTATGCATCAACAAACTCAGAATATTTACTGTTAGGCATACAGTCACAATTTTGATTCGCTGCGATATCCTCAAGGGTAATTGAAGCAAGAAATTTCTTGCAATTCATGAAAATTTGTCCAATATTGCTGCCATATTTATGGAAAATAATGGGGGGATCTTTTATTTTTCACTCCTTGGGAATCATGTTACGAACAAATTTCAATTTGAAAAGGGATTGCATGTTTAGTGAATCAATATTTTTGTGTTTGAATGGAATGCCGCAAAATATTTGATCTATTTTTTTCTTATTAGAATTTCGTTTCCGAACAATTGTTTTCTAAGCGCATACAATTTCATTAAAAATTGCGGAAATGTGTGAATCAGTAAGACCCAAATATTCATTTATTTTTGTCATGTCTCGAAAGGATAGTGCTTTAAGAGCTGTACGCAATTGATCAATGCCATTGTGGTACCAGATGGCACATTGGTATTGTGCCCTTTTCACGTGTTGCTCAAATGCATCATCAGTAGGTGGTAGTTGAGCTGCTGATGGGTCTGTGGTGGAGGCAAGCATATATCGTAGCTTGTCCAAAGTAGTTTTGTAACAAGTCCCTTTTCCTGTATTTAGAGCTTTGCTACGTGAAACACAGGTATTGGGATTTAGCTTGGCTGGGGGGTGGCTTCTTGAATGGCGGTTCGAGGTTCATGATTTGAGGTTCACGGTACAAAATTATCTAAGCTGCAAATACGTTAAAACGTGGGTGTTCTTACCAGGTCCAAGCCTCATTTTAGAAAATGATCCAGTTCACCATGTGTATATTATCAATCATGCAACACATTTTGACAATATGCAGTCATTCTCAATAACACTGATAATGAGACAATCACATAGCAGAGTTAGAATCCGACATGGACTTAGGAAGTCAAAGCAATGTGCCCAGATTTGTTCTTTCTGGTACCCCTAAAACACAACACATAAATTGTAAAATCCTAATTTGAAGATGACCTCATTTGCATAAATTTAATGATATGGTTTTTAAATTGTAGTCACTTCATATTTTTTTTGCTAAATTTGTTCAAATTCCAACAATGCGTTCTGGAGACAGCACTTTTGCACAAGCTAGCCAGACAGACAACCCATAAATATAATGCCCCCCCCCCCCCCCCCGTGGCGATCCCAGTAAAACTGTGAACAAAAATGCTGATAATACGATTGGGATTCTATGTTCTATATGCTTTGAAGCACTTTTCAAGAAAAATGTAACTTTTTCCATTGGTAGAGCACATAATGTGTGATATACATCTCTAGAATGGCTTCAAAAACCCAAACATTTGAAGCCTAATTTGCATACATGTAATGGTGTCCTCTTCATATACTACAGTAGATTTGGTATCAGTATATCCCTGGATAAATATTACCTTCATCATGTAACATTTACCCCCATTTTTGCTAATTTGGCAACTGCAGCAAACAACATCAACAAATAGAGGTATTTATATTGCCAAACAGATGACAAAATTTTGCATATAATTATAATAATAATGATGTTAATCAAATAAATTTTTTAAATCTTCATGCCTGTTGAAAGAGTGAGGTTAATTTGGACTGCTTATCTTCAAAATTAAGGGAGATATTAAACAATTAGTGAAAAGTAGTCATTTTGCACCAAAAATAGAGGTTGCCATAGAGACGGACGTGTAAACATACCAAAAAAACGCTTTTCGGACTCCACAACCTATTTTTCTGTAAAAAGGAGACATGTGCGCATATTTTGATATAGGTTGCGTTTTGTTATACCTTTGGTTGGGGCTGCACCTATTTTAGGGCACTTTTGAAGCATTTGCCGCTAGCCTATGAAGGTGACAATTTGTATACATTCGTACCAACAGCATAAGCGACGGTTCCCTGATGACTTGCACATTCAAGATTATGTCTTTCTTTTAATAGCCAACATCTGCCACTAGCTGTGAGCATTGAATATGTTAAGCAGGTTTAATACCTTTATTCATTCTTAAACTTCAGGATAGCATCTACTGTTTGATACACTCGACAATACCTTGAACATCGTTCGCCAGGGTTGTCGGTCAGATAAATCTGATTCGACAGTTTAGCATTTGTTGCCCGCAATGTTTATCTGCCTGTACGCGTGTATACATTTTATCGTAGACATGCTTCAAAACTTGCAGTTGGTCATTTCGGTTTTGCGGTTAAAAAAAAAAAGTTTTTTTTTCTTGTCAGACGCATCATTATAAAACAAGTGCCCGGTTTATGGTGATTTTTTGATGAGGCAAGTCCTCCAATACCTCGGGTACAAATTAGCTAGTACCGTCGGTAGCCGCTAAAGCGTCAGGGTCATTTCCCGGTGCACCTTGCGGCAGGTTAGATCATTTCAATATAGCAGCCACAAAACGCCATAGTGAAAGTGCAGGGAAATAACATCGCAAAGTTGATCGTTATTTTCCAACGTACAACAGAAGTATTTACAAGCCACAATCACAGTCTATCTTGCAAAGTTCCTGACTGTAATCCAGACACAAGAAAACTGGGTAAATTGGATAAATACCCCTGGATGCAATGGGTTGCTTTCCACGGTTTTAATCCAATATGCGACGGGAGTAGTTGAAAATGGAGAAAAGACCAGAAGATCATGAACCACCAGGCAAATTTGATGGAATTTGTTCAAGACATTTTGTTGGGCGTAAAGGGCCGACACCGGAACACCCAGTGCCCACGTTATTTCTGTATAACAACTGGTTGACTGCAGGAAAACAACGCACAGCAAACCCTTGTGAGACGGCCGAGGATCGCGTGACCTACCCAGCAACGGAGAAAGGCCAGTTGCCAAACAGAGAGCGGGGGGGGGGGGGGAGGGGGGCGGTGCGATCGCTGCATTGCAGCGGCAGCTCACAGTACTACCTAATTCGGACCAAAGCTATTGTGAGCATGACTCAATAATGAACAGTAACAAAACTCCATAGTGAGTAACCAAAAGAAACAGAACATAGAGACATGCAAATAAATAAACAAATAATTTTAATTTTTGGCCTTTGAAATAAATTTGCAGAAATGACAGATAAAATTACCTTTGATTCATGCAATGCACGTAAATCTGCCACCCACCATCACATGAACAATAACTCACACATGTATGTAACCTTCGCCATACAAAGCATAGCAAAAGAAAGTATATATGCTACAAATGAATAAGTCAAAGAAACACATAGAAAAAAGTTCTTGCAAAACCGAATGGGATTGGGGGAAGGTTTGTTTCCCTTGTTTCAATTGAAATTGTGCGAAAACATCTAACACGACCTTAATACCGAATGTTGGAGAGACAAATTCGAGACAAAGAACTTAACCAAAGAGAGGCAACATGTTTTTCACTTAGTACCAGAAGTACTATGGAAACATGAATATTAATGAAATGCCCAGGACGTTTAAGTGTCATTATCGTGTAGCTTCCAATTAAGCAATTTGAGACACAAAAAATTGAACAATTTAAGCAAAAACACGGCGAGATTGATCATGTCATCCCTGCTGACCTACGGTCGTGTTCGTCCGTCTTTCTGTTCCTCCGTCCGTAAACGTTTGGGTTGTGAGCGCGATGACTTTAAAAGTCTTGATGTTAGCCTAATATAACTTTTAGGACTTATAAGGTGTATGGAAATCTAGATCCCTTTCGATATTGATGGCGCCACCTACAATATACAATATAGGGGGTCAAAATGTGAAAATCTTGTGAACACTCTAGTATCTTTAATTTTTGGCTGATCTTCACAGACTTTAGTTGGGATTGTGAGGGAGGTCACAATCTAAGTTGCTTATGTTACTAGTGTCGTCACCTATAATCGGACGGAAATTATGGGCAAAATGTGTTTTAAGATATGTTATTCCATATTTGGAAAAGTAATTAGATTAGACTTGCCAAATGTATAGAGTAGATAGAACATGTCCAATGCTAGAATGCGATGTAATATGACTGAACTTGACCTATTTTTGTGAGGTCGCTATGCCTTTAGAGTTATAAGGGTGATTTTGTAAATGTACAGGGTGTAGCTTGGACATCAATGGCAGTGTCAGGACAGATACAGGCCCATGTGCCTCTTGCATTCCATAATCTCTGTGGCCTTAATCTTCTGTGACAGTGTCCCAAGGTTACTGAAGACATAAAATGAAGGACTTGCTGAATGTTGTCTTGGCACATGTAACAATATCCATCAGAGGAATCGCACAAATAAGGTATGATTACATGTGGAGCGAACTGCTATCTGGTGGACAAATGAGACCCTTACTTCACATAAGCTTTATATGTTCAGAAACCACTGAGGACTAGCAACTTTGAAATGAAGATCTAAGTGCAATATAGCCACGGTGCCAGGAGAGTATTAGGCCCATGGGCCTGTTGTCTCAACGATTGCAAGGATAAGAGCACAGGGTTTATTCTTACTATATATAACAAGCTTCCTTATTTGTTAAGAAAAAATCTCAAAGAAACCCCGCCAAAAATAGCCTGCAATCTGATGAAACATCAGTACATGGATCGTTGGAGTTCGAAGTATCCAGGCTTGTCATTGCTGAAATCGATCACGTGTTGCTCAAAGTCCAATCAAATATGACAAATTACATGTGCTCCGCGGGTATATGCCGCTCTGAAGGCCCCTCGTCTCAACGAACTTTCCTTAAGAAAGGTCCAATATTTTGCCAAAAAGCCCCATGAAAGGGGTAACTTTTCTCCTTTGTGGCCCGAAATCGGGAAAATTGCTTTACCTAATGTCAAACAATTTTCTTTCTGGAGCACTTTTCACACCAATTTGGAACCATATTTTTTACTATTTCGGTTAAGAAATTCAGTAACAAAAGTATCATTTTAGTGAAAAAGTGCCCTAAAGATAGGTGGAATCTAGTTACCTATGATCTGAACAGGCGGCAAACTTGCTTTGCTTTCACAGCTGACATACTGACAAGAGCTCATTAATATTGCACTTCTACTGGAGGTATGTTAATTGATTCTTTTTAAAAATAATTCAGAATTTTTTTAGCATCTCTGCTTCCGGCAGAGGAAAAAATACGTTTTCATAATTCACGAAGAAAATAAATATTTCACAAATACGTCACAATTTATGGGAAAAATCACGAGTTCACTGTTCATGATTAAATATAATGTCAAGTCACAGTTCAAGATTTATTGAAATGTTGAATCATGTTTAACAATGCGTGAACCTCTCGTGGTTTTCCAAATTTATTTTTCATTCAGATTCAAGGGTCACGAAAATTAAAAAATCCTCAACCACCCTTGACGAAAAAGGTTTCTTCCAGTTCTATTGAGGTTAGACCACCAAGATTAAAATATGCAACCTCCACCTTTGCCTTTGCGCGACAGTTACAAATTACCATATTATACATGAACCTGTCAGGTACAGTAGTGGACAGTGTCAATCTGTTGTATTCTCTTCTACAGCACACAGGACGGAAGAAGTACCTTCTTTTGCACAAGATACTGTGACACTGGTATGGTCAGCTGACTTTTCATACTCTATGGAGTCAAAAAAGAGGGAAAACACGTCGCTGATCGATGGTGTTTGCGCTGTCAAATATTTAACCGACATTTTTGACATGTACTGTTGTAATAACAATGTAACAGTGTTTTCCACAGAGCGCTGCATCACATAAATATATGACTGTTCGTAAAAAAATCCAGTGAAAAAGAAAAGCAAGCTTGTTTCGCAATTCAAACGGATTATTGACAGAACAAAATAGGACTCGATATTTTGTCTAAAAGGATACACTTTCCAACAAACGTAGAAGGGTTTGGATATCATTATTACAATATGAAGGTCATGCGCTTTTTGTCCATGCATGAGAGACCCATATACGTTGAGCGGAAGCCTCGTTTTTGATAATAAAGTTCTCAAAGTAACACAAAAACGTTTCATATATCCACATAAAGTGCTGTGGTCCTGGAGTGTCAGTTGTTGAAAAAAACAACAACAAACAAATCACCAAATGTAGGCGACATAATCCGAACCGAAAGGCTATATTTTATTTACAGTTTCAAGTTCTGAAGGAAGAATTGACGTGAACAAAAGCAAGTTGTTTTGAAATACTGGTTACAGGAGTGCTTTCTACTTTCAGCCTGTTTGGATAACTCTTGGAAAGAGTCATGCTTGTGTATGAAGGTGTGCAAATAGCAAATGGAGGTTGAAATGACCATATTTGATTCGCATATATCCAACATTTCAATGCATATACGTTTTTACCCCCAAACGCTTGAGTTTAACAGCACTTTCATTTTTTTGAGTTCAACCATTAATATAGACAGATTTTGCGAGGGTCATGCCATCAAGTGACCATGTGCCATTATGGTAGGAATGCATATATCTTTGAGACTTGTATTGCTCCATAAGTGCAGTTTCTTTGCCCCGCTGGATATCTCCTACAAGTTGCTGCCCTTCGACGGAATGTGGTCTAATTGTATCGGCAGACAAACAAAATAGTCAAAACATCCAGCCTCTCTTCACTTGTACGCAAGCAAAAGGTATATATGATTTCTATGAGAAAAGGCAAGATACGAGAACCAAAGGATTTTGAAGGCGACAATTTATGCGGCAGTCAGTGAACGATTTTCACAAAATGAAAATCCCTACAAAGTGCTCAAAACCATGATCGACAAATTGGACGTTGCAGTGGACTCTTTCAAAGTCTAGGTCAAAATAGTGAAAATAAAAGCCGGGCGATCTTGGTCTCTATGAACTCTCATTGGAACAAAAGTTATATCCTGCTCCTATGCAACTGCGGCAAAAGGGCATAACGAAAACCTTCGTAAATGAAGACTTGTTTAAAGTTGAGTCGGAGATATTTCTTTATGCAGGGAAAGCAAAGCACGACAAAGTGAGCAACACCACCTGGACGAAAACGGCTCGGTTTTCATCAATGGGACTGCTCTAACCGATGGTTCCTTACAAGACCTAAAATCAGCAGCTGCAAATTTTGGCGCCGCTAAACGCAAAATATAATATAGAATCATGACACTGGTTTACTATTTACTTGATTATTTGTTTTGTTTCGTCTTTGTCTTAACAACCTCTTGTGTCCATAGCGACGACACCAGACCGACTAATCACCTATTTTTAAACGTAATCCAACATCGTCGCAATTTAGTTCCTTTCCCATTGTTTTCATTGACGAAAATAAGCCCGCACCAAATTTCAAAGTGGCGGCCATCTTTTTGGACGCTCGCATTTTCATCGTCAAAGCATGTCAAGTTTCCTCCTAATGGAAACACCAGTAAATTCCATCCATTTCATACACGACTGTAGCATCCTGGCACACAATAAATGCTCAAAATCGACTGAGTCAATTTATGGTAAAAAAAAAAACGTTTGTGACTCAATGAGAGGTATGACTAAGAACTCGGGGGGGGGGGGGCTTTTCCTTAGAGTATTTTATTCCAAGTTCTTGATCTATAGTGCTATTATTTTTTCACGACTCAAATACACGATGACCCACTCCCGTTTTACCATTGCCATTCTTGGAATGCACATCACTCTGTGTTGCCTCACGTCCAGTGTCAAACCAGATATTGTTTTGCACAGTTTCGGCTCACGCATGGGTAACAAGGCTATTCTACCGCTATTAAGTGGTACAACGGCAAATTCCCTCATACATAAACTAATCTCCGAGACAAAAAGGTAAGTTGAACAACTAATATTTAACCTCAGTTAATAAACATTTCTTCTTACTTCAATTTATATGAACTTGTTGACATTTTAAAAACCAAACAGAATCAATTCACGATATTCAGTCTGAAGTGCGCTTCGCTTAACGCTTAGTGCGATCAACTCAAAATATTGTAAGAAGAATTACAACGAAAACACTTCATTTTGGTTCAATCTGTATTCTAGAAACCTGGCAGTCAGACTTTGATGATATGTCTATTCATCAACTTGTTACTTATAGCTTGAAACCACAGGCCTATATCTGTTCCAGCCATGGTGGTCTTGCCATAACCTTATGCATTTCTTTACCAGACTTTTTCCATTAAAAAAAAAAAAAAAAAACTCTGAAATATAAAAAGGTCAATTCATTGAAATCAGCAGTAACTTGGCTTTAAAGAAAATTGTCCTTGGTAATATCTTTAGACCCCCCACACGATGTAAATGAGAATTAAAATAACTTTATGAATGAATTCGCCCAGTTACTAAACAATAGCTGTATAAATGACTTCGCCCAGGCACTGAACATCTTAAAAAATAGCATATGGGAGGCAATTATTGCAGGCGTCTTCAACATTGACTCACTTAATTCACAATATTCTTTTTATTAAAGAAAAGGACATTGTAAATGCATACTCTGAATCAATAACATTATTAAGCGATTTCCCTCAAAATACTTTACCGACTAGGCTTTCTCAAAGTAGGGAAACTTTAATAGACAATTTTCTCTTTAAATTCTCAAATTTTTGCAAGTCCCCTACTAGAGGCATTTTAACATCAAATACATCTGACCATTTTCCAAACTTTATTTCTCTCGACAACATAAAAGTCCATAAACCTAATCAAAAATATATACGCATTAGAACTAATTCCCAACGAAAGTTTTTACATGAGGTTATTTGACCCCACATGCATGGAAAACTGGATAAAAGCCTACTGCTTACCCAACTGAAAACTGTCAAATTATGGAGAAAATTTGTAAACAAGCTCTCAATAATAATTTCCCATCTACAGTTGTGATATACAACAAACACAAAATTTCAGTTGGATTTCACAAAGTATTGTAATTTCTATTGCCCATAGAGACCAGTTACACACAGGACTAAAAACACACCCTAGTGAATGCACCTGAATGCAGTGGGCGTAAAACATATCTCCACACAATTAAAAATATCTTAAAACAGGAGGACTGTGACGGTCCTCTGTTTAGCTGATTAAGTCGCCATATGACCTTGGAAATGAGATCAAGGTCACTGTCCTGTTCTGAATCTAACTTTCATAGAGGGTCATCCCCTTGTGCAAGATCAAAGTCACAGTACAAATAGTTCTGAGGTTCTCACGTGGCCAGTCAAATTCATGTTGGTGGCGCTGTGACCCTGAGAATAAGGTCAATGTCATTTATGTATGGTCTCAATCTTTCCTAAATAGGGTACCACCAACAAATTCAACATCAAAATCCTATCTTCCACAGTTCTCAAGTTACAATATGAAAAGTAAAATTCACGTGAGTGTCTGGGTCCCAGTGACCTTGGGAATGAGGTTAAGGTCACCCATGTACTGTCTTAGTCTGGCCTTTGCTCAGGACAACCATCACGTTTAGTATCGTGGTCCAAAGTTCAAATAGCTCTCAAGTTGTCAAGTGAACAGTACAATTTCAGCAAGTGGCCCTATGACCTTGGCAATGAGGTCAAAGTCACTCATCTACTGTCTACGTCTGGCCCTCATTTAGGACAATCAGCTTGTGCAATACGAATGTCCTATCCTTAATAGTTTTCAAGTTACCATGTAAACAGTGAATTCCATGCACCTCACCCTGTGACCTTAGCAATGAGGTCAATGTCATTCGCCTACTGTACATGTATGACCCTTATATTCAGAAGTGACCCTATGCAATTTCAAAGCAATTGGCGGCGTATATATAAGGATAAAGACTTGAAGATTTGGCCAAAAAATGAACCGAAAAATCATTAAAAAATTCAGAAATCATTGGACTGTGACCATTTAAACAAACTTGCTAGATACGCACCCAAGTAACACCCCCACCAAGTTTGAAGTGAATCTAGCTGATGGTTTCGCAGAAGAAGTAAAAAATTGTCAATTAGCATTGCAATCCCCATTGACTTGCATGGTAATCAATAGGCATGTAAAATCAACAAGAAAAAAATTCACCCCCCCCAAAAAAATCCCTGGACCGTGACTATTTGAATAAACTTGGCAGAGACTCAGCCAAGTTACAAGCCACCAAGGTTGAAGTGAATCTGGCTTACGGTTTTTAGATGAGGTCGAAAATGTAAACTACCATTGCCATTCCCACAGACTTACACAGTAAACAATCGGAATGTATGCATTCACCCACAGGTACCCGAATTGAAAAAAATCGTTAAAAATGAAGGATCCACAGCAACGCCATTTGGTGAACAACCTTGTGTGACCTTTCCACAGGAAACATATCACTAAGATTTAGCACAATCTGAGAGATGGTTGTGCAGAAGATTTCTAAAATGGCAAAAACGCACAAAATTCATTTAAAAAAATAGAAAACAAGAGGGCTGTGTGAACAGCCCGTGCCTCAGCTGATCTTGACATTCATCACACTTGCAGCTCTATGAACTTGGGAAAGGATCAAGGACACCATGTTCTGAGTAAGTCTGACCTTTATAGAAGAACACTTACATATGCAACATCAAAGTTCAAGTAGTTCTCAAGTTACAATGAACAGTAAAATTCATGTATGTTGCACTGTGACCCCACAAACGAGGTCAAGGTCATTCATGTACTGTCTCAGCATGACCTTCATACAGAATGATTAACATGTGTAGCTAACTCAAAACAGATATCAATATATCAAGTAAACAGTAAATTTCATGTCAGTTGTCCTGTGAATTAGCATTAGAATGCCCATTGACTTACATAGTAATCAATAGAAAAACCTTAAAAATCAGGAATCCAAAGCAGTGCCACATAGTAAACAACTGTTTGACCCTTCCACAACAACATATCCATCACATTTCAGCTTAATCTGAGGGACGGTTCTGAGAACAAGGGAAAAATAGCAAAACCATACAAAAAATTCATAAAAAAATTGCGGCGCCACCTGGTGAACAAATTGGGAACAAGGTGTCCCCGGGAGTGTCTATGTACGATGAAGAATTTTGCAGGTTTGCCCCAAAAAAGAACAAAAAAATTAATAAAAATCCAAAAATCAATAGAGCGTGACTATTTGAACACACTTGATAGAGATTCACCCAAAGCACATCCCCGCCAAGTTTAAAGTAAATCTGGTCAATATTATTAAAGTTATGACCATCACAAGAAATTCCCATGTTTAACTTTCCTATTAAAACTTTTGTACAGATTTTTGGGAAAAAAAAAAACTTAAAAAACTCCAAAATTCATTGGAACCTGACCATTGGAACAAACCTGGTAGACACCCACCCAAGGTACCTTGCCACCAAGTTTGAAGTAAATCTGGATGACGGTTTTGGAGAAGATGTCGAAAATGTAAATTAGCATTAGAATGCCCATTGACTTACATGGTAATCAATAGGAAAGGTGCATTTACCCCCAAAGGAGCCGAATTGAAAAAATCATTAAAAATCAGGAGTCCCAAGCATTCCCACACAGTGAACAACTTTGTTTGGCCTTTCCATAATGAACATATCCACCACGTGTAAGCTTAATCTGAGTGACGGTTCTGGAGAAGAAGTCGAAAATAGCTATAACACACAAAAATTCATAAAAAAATAGAAAAAACTGCAGCACCACCTGGTGAACATAGTAACAACAAGGAGTCCCTAGGTGTCTTCCTGTGTGATATCAAAGCAATTAGGTGAGAAGTTTCGGAGAAGAAGATTTTTTAAGATTTGTCAAAAAAAACAACAAAAAAATTCATTAAAAATCCAAAAATCACTGGAGCAGGAACATTTGAACAAAATTTGAACAAACCCACCCAAGTTACATTGCCACCAAGTTTGAAGTTAATCTGGATGATGGTTTTGGAGAAGAAGTCGAAAATGTAAATTAGCATTAGAATGCCCATTGACTTCCTTAGTAATCAATAGGAAAGCTGCATTGACCGACAAGTACCAGAATTGAAAAAATCGTTAAAAATCAGGAATCTGCAACATTCCCACATAGTAAACAACTTTGTTTGACCCTTCTACAAGGAACATATCCAGTATGTTTCAGCTTAATGTTAGTGACGGTTCTGGAGAAGAAGTCGAAACAAGCTGTAACACACAAAAATTCATAAAAAATTAGGAAAAGATGCAGCGCCACCTAGTGAACAAATTAAGAACGAGGAGTCCCAGGGAGTCTTCCTGTGTCATATGAACGCAATTGGTGAGCGGTTTCGGAGAAGAAGATTTTTTAAGATTTACCCAAAAAAGAACAAAAAAATTCATTAAAAATCCAAAAATTACTGGACGGTGACCATTTGAACAAACTTGGTAGAAACTCACCCAAGGCACATCTCCACCAAGTTTAAATTGGATCTAGCTGACGGTTTTTGAGAAGAATGCAAAAATGTGAATTGTGCACGATGGACGGACGGACAACGGACGGACGGACGACGGACCCTCACAAAACCTTAGCTGACTGACAAGTCAGCTGAGGTAAATATTGCAGCGCCAACTGTTGAACAACTTAACGTCTGGGGTCACCAGAAGCGTCTACACGCAATTTCAAAGTAATGGGCCAAGCGGTTTCGGAGAAGATTTTTTAGGATTCCCCCCCCCCCCCCCCAAAATGAAAAAAGAGTCATATACAATCTAAAAATCACTGGACCGTGACCATTTGAACAAACTTTGTAGAGACCCACCCAAGGCACATCCCCACCAAGTTTGAAGTGAATCTGGCCAGCGGTTTTGGAGAAGAAGTCGAAAATTTGAATTACGGACGGACGACGAACAGACGGACGACGGCTGCCTCACCCTCCTAAAAGCTCAGCTGAATTATCAGTTGAGCTAAAAACAACATAAAATTAAAAAAATACTATGACTTCTGTCTTAATAGATATAAAGATGATATTAGAAACAACCGGAAATCCATTTAGGAACTACTTAAAAAACAGCATAGAAATAAAACTTCCCAACTTTTGTCAAACTAAACGAGGAATAATAACTGACAAGCAAACAACTGCAAATAATCTAAATATATGTGTTGCAGAATTAGGATCCAAACTTGCAGCAGACATAAATTCTGCAGCAAGTAACGGATTTCAAAAGCACTCCCAAACCACGGTACACACAAATTTAATTTTAAGCCAGTAGCAATTGATACCGTTAACAACGTAATTGATTCATTAAAACCTAAAACAATCTGCGGTAATGATGGTATCTCAGTACGACAACTAAAAGATGAAGTATGAAATTTGGAAGGCATTAACTCTGATTAATAACCAAATCATTGCCACTAGTATCTTTCCAGATAGCAATAGTGACCGCAAACATTTTTTTATGTAAGTGAAATCGAATCTACTCTGGAAAACATGGACACTGGTGTACCACGAGCCTGTATATTAGGCCCCCTTTTATTCATAATTTATTCCAATGGTCTACCAGCAACATCAACTCTGTTTGCTCCAAAAATGTGTGCAGATGATACAACTTTGGTCAGCTCGTTTGAAACATTCCAAAGATTTGATATCGCACAAAACCCAAGTGTAATCATAAATAATGAATTGTGTAAAATAATTACATGGATAACACTCAATACAGTATCACAAAATGAACATAAGAAAAACAAATTCTTGTTCTTTTTAACCCCAAAATGAAGATATATCCCCGGATATACCAATGAATGACAGCAATATTGAATGTGTAAACACTTTTGATTTCTTGGGAACTGTAATTGAAAAGCACTTGACAAAGAACAATCATATTGATAAAATTGTTTCTAAATTGTCATAAATCATAGGTATCATGAACAAGCAGAAAAATATCTTCCATCATACATTCTCCAAACAATCGATAAACTCACTTGTGCTCCCACATCAAAATGACTCCATTTTAACTTGGGGACACGAAAGTACCACTGATGCTCAACACCAAAAAGATGCATAAGGATAGTAAACAAGAGCAGCTTTCTTGCATACACTGATTTAATATAAAAAAACTTGAAACATCTAAATTTATTAGTTTGAAAACATGAAACCGCAACCACATATTTAGACATCGTAACAATCTTGTGAGCACAAGAAACTGCATGCGACTTGAAATTATAGATACTATTAATAACACACCGTATGCTGTTTGAAATAAGGTTCATACTCATTACAAACCCGCATTCGCCTCTTATACCAAACAACATTTTATAAACAAATATAGTGTCACCTGCACCATTGCAAAAAACTTTGATGTCTGCAAAGTTCAATAGCTTTGTGACGTTGATTAAAATGTCCTGATACTTAAAATTATTTAAATGTGTCCTGAAATCCTGAAGTACATCTGATTCTGGACTAGACACACAGAACCTGTATATTAAACTACCTGTGCAAGTCTAACTCCCATTCACCTGCCGGAATCCGCAAGAAGGTGACAGTACATTAATTTAACGTATTCAAGTCTAATTTGTACTTTGCTATAAAATGCAAAATGATGACACAAAATATGGTGACATTGGCATTTCAAAAACATCTAACAGGACTGGAACAAATAGCAAAGAGTAAGAAAGATAGCTCTGACAAATCTCTATGCTAGGATATGGAGCAGTTAAAAACTGTTACTTCATTTTTAAAATAGTATTTCTGTTAATATATTTGCGCGGTTATCTATCACTTCTCGGTTGCAGCACTTTAGAGTTAGAAGCCTAAAATTACGACAAAGGGGTTTTCTTTGCAGATGGCCTTCCTGGAAAAGATTAATAGAATGCTGCATGGTGAAACATTCGGGGTCGCCTTAGTGAGAGAAGGTGGGACTTTTTTCGGTTTTCGCTCAATCTAATCTCGCGAAAACCGGAAAAATTGCCAACGAGTCTCATCAACGCGATCCCAAATGCAAGTCATGCAACATTCTTTTTCTTATATACCTTTCAAAGTAATCTCACAACAAAAGAAAAAGAATGAAGCAAGAAGCTTCTAGCTGTCGTCGCCATTTTTATTTGGCAAATAACCCAACATATGCATACATATTCATACGCGGCTATATATTATCTCTACACTGATACGCTGTACAAGTAATGTTAACCTATTCAACTTAATAAATATAGTTCATGCACGTATGCAAAACAGGAAACTAGTTCAAAAGTTAACGCTATGCCACTGTTTAATTATCCATGTAACGAGGGACACGAGACCAGCTGTTCTGGAGACACACGCTGTGGTCCTCAAATTAGTACGAAACTTTGTCCACCTACAAAACACATGTTTATTGCAATCCAGGTAGGTGGTCACTGTCTGACTGAATGATGGGTACACAAATGCCTCAGCGCATAGGAGCAGAAGGGTTATCGTAATTATTTATGTAGACATTTGTAATGGTACAATCACGAAACAGGCCAATTCGTGTGTTTGCTGGTAGAATGCTGGACTGAGCCTGGGGAAGCGGTGTCACCTGTGGTCTATCGATGGCCTACTGATTATGCTGACGTCAACGGTTGGATGTCCCTTTTTAGGAGAAGCAGTGCCAGAAGGATGAGAAGGTTGCACTGATGGAGAGTGGACTGGGACAAGCATATTTGATGGCCTGCAAGCGAATATTTGTGAAATGTTCTGGTATTCCTCAATGGATATTTCACTGTAATTGTTAATCGCTGCACCACGCCATTTTGTTTGTTGGTCAACAGTCTTGTGTGCTATTTGCAGTTTATCATAAATGGAGTTCGATAGTAGCCAAGTGACTACTTAGTTTTTCTATTGAAAGTACTTCCCTCAAATGCAATTTTACTGAATGATCATTATATCATGTCACAATGAAATTTTAAAGTGCTAACCAATCAGATTGTCTAAAAACTTTGTCCGCAACCAGTTGATTACAATTTTTTGTCCTACACCGGTAGATGCCAGTACCTATAATTAGGTATGTGAGAAAAATACGAGAATATATATAATTGAAGTTGCTCTGTTTGAGTGATACTTGTATGGCTGGATACTCGCCTGTTGTGTGTGTTTAAAATAACAGAATCCCGTGTTATGATTGGACCATGGAAATCTCAACACATATTCTGCGATATTTCTGGTGAGGAGACGCTAAACCACCCCACCTGCTATCCATTCAGCAAACACAAGCAAGGCTTGCTTTTGCTTGGAATATTTGTTTGATTCATATTACTTCTTGATGGGATGATAACATAGTAGATTTTGAATGAAAAGAATGTGTTTGGCAAACGTTTTAATGCCCATTGATAATAACTAAAACACCATAGATGTACAGTCAGGCCGCGTTTATCTGGCACCATCTGTTTTTGGTCATTTTGCCGGATTAGCAAGGCTGCCAGATTAACAAATCACAGTATAATTCACCAGGATATATAGAGAATAAGAGACCAAATTTGCACCTAACAATGAGTAAATAAAAAATGAACACAATCACATACACGTATTACCAATCATATAAAATTGTAAAAACGGAAGGTGCAAATTATAGGGAAAAAACTTTATTCAGTGTATTCATATCCATATGTACAATTAATGTTACGTTCAAAATTACTGGAGCGGCGGGCATAAATGTCCCAACCCTAATGTTTATCTCACACACGTATTTGGACATATTTTGCCTTTAGTAGCTTATTTGGCACAAAGAAATCCGAAATCTTTTTTTTTTGTTTACTGCGCTCACTTTTCATATCTTTTAACTGTTCTTCTCTGCGCCGAACTTTTGCTACGTCGTCACCACAAATTCCCCCATTCGATTCTGGCCATTGCAATGAAATTCAACCATTTAAAGCGGGAACAATTAAACATCTTATCAACTCGGAACTTGTTTGGAACACATCAGGTGATTGATGATTTTGCGGTACGGCGCAATAATGTATGTTATTGCAAGGTATATGCTCCATTGAATATCAAGTGACGGATTAAAGAGGCAAATTACATTGAAAAAGGCCTTTTGTTCTGCAATTAACATGCCGGTGACGAAATTCAAGGGTGCCGGATTATCATGTAGTAAATTAATGGGGGAAATCCGTTCACAGCTCATTGCTGCCGAATTTCAAGGGTGCCGAATTATCAAGTGACGGTTAAAGGCGGCCTGACTGTACGTATTCTGCGATATGTGCAATATTTGCTCCCATTGTTTCTTGGAGTTAACAGTAACGCCACCGCTCTTATGTCCAGTTCTAAGAGCATTTTGTTAGCATGCTTGAAAACAAATACAGTCTTGCATGCTCCCAAGGAAATCGTCTTTCTTTTCCGCCCTTCTTTTTCTTAATGTGGTTGCAATCTGGTTATTTTACGAATGCAAAAAGATCAATGTCACTTGATGTTTGCCATTAGTCCCATAAGACTGCATGGAATACATTATAATTTAAACAAATCTTGGCCCAGCTCATTCTTACCACCATATGTTATGAAGCGGGATGTATCATTTTCCTTGTAGTTGCGGCTTAAAGCTCTGATTCACACAAGTTCTCCATCTTCATCATACCTAAGGGCCATGTAGAGTTTTCAAATATCACATATCTGAGGGTATTTACTTCAATATCACATGCAACTCCCCTTTGTCTGGTGCACATCTCATATAACAGGCACCAAATTATTATATCATGTCACATGTTTACTTCAAAATATCATTCATCATGAATAAAATTTGGCATAACACCTATAACATGCTAACGTTTTGCACAGAAATAGCAAATACACAGTTTATTTATACCGAACAGGAGATATCTCAGCTTGACAAAGCACAGTTAAGTCATCTGCTGCTTTAAATAGTTTAACAAGTACACATATTTCGACAACTGGTATTTTTGCAGGCCATCAGGCATAGATTTGACATTTGTTTTAATGTCGTAGTGCAATTTGGGTAACACAAAAGACGCAAATTGTCTTAGTCACAACTTTCTGTTGAATAATTGTATATATCAAGTGTTTCAACATACCAATATCTGAAACTATTCTACTTTAATATGACATCACATTATCAATATAATTATATTTTACCTGGCCTTGTGATGCAGCCTCTTCTCTGCCAAACTGCTGCTTGGGAAATTGTCCTGTGTGTTTGACATGTCTACCTTGTGCATCGTCGTGAACTAAATCTGATGATCTGAAAGTTGACAATTTGTATACATTCGTACCCACAGCACAACGGACGGTTCCCGGATGGTTTGCATATTCAAGATTATATCTTTCTATGTACAAATGAGACACTTAATTCACATAAGCTTTATATGCTCAGAAGCCACTTGAGGACTCACAACTTTTAAATGAAGAAAGACAGAACACCAAGATTAACCATTGCAACTCCCACCTTTGCCTTTGTATGATACTGACAAATTACCATATTATATATGAACCTTTCAGGTACAGTAGCGTACATTGTCAATCTGTTGTATTCTCTTCTACGGCACACAGGACAGAAGCAGAGACCTCTTTTACACAAGATTATGTGACACTCGTATTTTCAGCTTATTTTGCATACTTTATGGTGTCAAAAAAGAAGGAAAACTGTTCTATCGTGTTTGCGTTGTCAAATTTTTAATCAACCTTTTTTTTGGCATGTATTGTTGCATAACAGTGTAACAGTGTTTTCCACAGAGCACCAAAATAGTAACCTACTTCCATGCTGATATGCAATCATTATTCATACTCTCCAATAACTTCAGGCTGTCAGAATCCTTCTGAAAGGCTACATACTCCAAAGTTTGTGCTTGGGGTGGTCTTTGAAAGGAGACACCTTACTATGTACAGTGGCACTTGCTGTACACTGTCTTCTCTTCAGCCCCAGAAATATGATTAAACAGCCCGTGGCCTTTCAATGCCGCTGGATTCACAAAGGACCTTATATTTTCCTCTCACCGATCTAGCGTCCTGACCATTGTCAGGAGGAAGATCGTACTTACGTACTGGTGTGATGGAGATGTGATACAATGATTGTGGACACTACGTTTTCTTTCCTATATGCTTTTTCATGTTTGAATTGTCCTATTATGTAACGAATTATATTTACATTCAGAGTTTTTGTTAACATTGAAAGAATAGGGACGCATGTTGTTTTCATCAGTCGATGGTAACATCGTGTACAGCACGGCACGTGCCGGTGCCTACTTGCCCCGTCATGATATTGTCACCTGGGGACTACTTTCACATTCCAATCTTGGCATTCCCAAGCGCCTCACAGTGGACATAATCCGAACTAAATACTATAAACACAAGCACGTGAAATGTATATCACTTGATTTCATGTATAATAAAGAAAATAAATGGTCCACATAGACAATAAAACTAAATAAATATGACGCAACAGTCTTTATTTACCAAAACTTGTGAGAGTCCCATGAGCCCCTCACATTGTCTTCTAGTTGAAAAGATCGTGTGCTTTGACTCATCAAAGATATCGCAATTAGTTCAAAGGCAAAGCGCTTCTTTGATTACAAAGCAAGGAGATTACAGTCGGCACAATGGAGTATGGAACTTTTGAAATACATAGGGAAATCCTGGAATTTCAAGGTTTATTGGATGAATTATTTGATTCTGACATGGATAATTTACTGAGCACAACTGATATAAATCAGTTGGTTGAAGTGGCTCCATCCACCGCCGATAGCATAGCACTGCAGCAAATGGATGCACAACTTGCTGCAGCGGCACTGAATCTCCCGGCCACTTCCACAATTGATTCTGCTGAATGTGCCACCAGTGCCAGCGTTAATAGCACCAGTGATGACAGTGGCCGATTCAGAAAAGTAACTGATGAAGAATTAAACCAATATCGCGATGGTCACCAGTCCAAATCAACAAAAAGAAACACTGCATGGGGCCTAAAAATACTGCAAGGTAGGCCTTCCCAATTTCCTCAAATTCTTTGCTCGTATTCATCCCCCCCCCAGCCAATTAACTATGGCCATGGCCAAGCTATCTAATTGATATTTAAATTAAGGCTGATCTGATTATTTTTAACGATGCCCTGAATCAGCAGTGTAAAAATACTGCCATTAGCCCTATTTCAACCTTTTTAATGTCAATTTGTATACACTGTGTTAAAATAAAAATATGATTATGAATAGGCCCTACCAGTATCAGTCAAAAAGATTTGAAACATTGTCATTGTTGCATTTTAAACTTTGCATTTGCTACACAGATGACTGAAGTTCCGTCGCCTATCTTAAAATTATAAAACAGGTTAAAAAATAAAAACTATCCCTTTTCAGATACACTGCTCATTGTCTTCGTGCCACGGCTATCCAATATTTAAACGATAGCGGTTTCCAAGCGCGCCATATTATGTTCATGTCTGGCCACAGAAGTGAAGCGTCTCTCCGATCTTACAGCAGATCTTGTTCAACATCACATAAAAAGCATTCAGCACTGCGCTGTCAGGCCCAGCAAGTGGCAGGGACATTCAACAGCACGGTGCTGCCACTGACTCGGTTGACCGTGACACTTATGACCATACACCGGTTTCACCATGTTCACCGTCCCGTCCACAACTCGTACCAGTCGTGACTTCCTGTTTGCCTAAGACTGTAACCTCTCCCTCTAACGTTAGTGCGTCCACTAAAACTTTATATGTGTTTACCGTAACCAAACAACATGACTACAATGCAGGATTCTTCGCCAATTCCACTTTCAATAACTGCACGTTCCACATGGCCACGCCAAATCCTCCATCCGGCATGTAAACTGGGTCAACTTTAATTCAAACTGTGGCTTCTTCACCGTCGTGTGAACACATAAGCTTCCGCCGAAGGACAATTTGCGTGTATCTTCCAGAGGGAAAATGAATTACAATTCTTGCTTGACACTTGACATTGTAATGTCTCATTACCTCCAAATATTTTATTTCTATGTTTTTTTGCATGATTGTGGTAATAAAATTCAGCTGATATTTGGAACTATTTCTTTCTGGTTTGTCGCTGTTATTTTGCTACGTAACGAGCGGCTGGCCACACCCATAGCTCCTCCCACTGATTAAACAAAAGGTCCTTCGCAGTGGCTATCAAAACTTTTACGCACAAATATTCATGACAAATGTAATTCTAGTATTAATATTAATAGAATATAAATATAAAAAATGAAGTCTGTCTCTGCTGTTGTCATTGCCATGTAACAGCGCGGTTGTGGGTAGGCACGAGCGACGTCATGAAAAATGCCTACCCACAACCGGGCTGTTACATGCCAATGACAACAACAGAGACAGACTTCATTTTTATAGTGTACTCCGAGTACGAAATAAAAATATATACATATTTCTCTGTCCATCAAATGTAACCACAACAGGCAGTGCGGCTATTCACCGCAGTGACCACCTGCGGCAGACAGCGGCCATTGTTTTGTAGGGGTGTTGCATCTTATGGCCACAACATTCTCAGAATTGATACTTCACTCAATTACACGCTAGATCAGCACTATCAATTAGCCAAATAACTAGTGGCCAAAAATTACGAAATTGCTAACAAAATCCTGTGAGGTTTAGTCAAATTGGCTTAGGATATTTCATAATTCAATAAACATTTGATCCATGTAGTCCATTATATTTTATTCAATTGGAATTGTTGCGTATAGTTTCAAACTAGAAACTTTGCTCACGGATCTAGCTTACCAATTAGGACATGGCTACAGAGGTATGTGTTGATTTAGCAAAACTTACTATAGTTGCAATATCCCTAGTGTCAGACCACATACTAATTGTCAGCATTCGGAAGCTTGAATCCTTCGTTAAGATTTGAGCAGAAAGAAGATTGTAGATTTTAAGGTTATGTTTGTTGCTGTTCCGGTGATGAACATGTGATCAAAAGCTGTGGAATTTGAATGCTTCTTTTTTGTTTTGATGAAAACATAGAAAACATATATGCTAAAAAAGGGGATTGTGAGGTCCATTTTGCTGCCACTAAAATAAATTTGCCCCAGTATAGGGTACAGAAATTATGATTGTTCTGAAATAATGTCTCTCGTCACTGGTTGCAAAATTATGACCAGTATGGACTACAGGAAATTGGAAGGGTTCCAGCCGTCCAGTGTGCTGGTAGGGTAACTACATTGCTCCAGGATGCCAGGAGCGATTAATCCCTTTACGCCTTTCTCGAAAGACGATAGCAGATAGGCTGCATCTTCCAACACCATGAAGATATTTGACAAATCACATCTAAGACTATCTTAGCTATCACAATGTGCACACAGTTAATCAATCAGAGATATATGGAAATGATTAGCATTTGAAAGTTTGATTCATATTTAACATATTATTGAAAATACATGTAAATATCGGATTTCATTTCCTTGGATTATATATAGTGACCAACATTATGGTATAACCACCAATATCATAGTACTTTGCAATTAAAGGGAGCATTATTGCTATCCACATGCATTTCTGCGAAATTTCCATATACTGATATACTTTCACGGAAATCTCTATTTTAGTGCACAATGCATGCTTCCTTACTCCGCCCAAAAATTAACAGAGACCATTCTGTTTGTTTGGACTTGCGTTTCAGTTAGTAGTTTATGTGGGATATTATGCATGGTATTGTTATTATCTATTTGGGGGTTTTTTGTGTGTTTTTTTTTACAGAATCATTCCCAGAATGCATCTTAATTGATGTATATGCTTTGCAATTACTATACTTCGTGAATAAGCAAGTAGGAAAATAAATTCATGTATTCTATCCTACATATGGTAAAACTATAAAATGAATATTCCAGGTACAATGCTGTGCCTCACCTTTAGGTACATGTATCACTGGTTTTTTCGATAACGTGATAACGTTCAACATTAGTTTATTCACAACCTTTATAATTACATTGTCCAAGAAGACACATCATTCACTTCAGTCCATCTGTGGGCCTAAATTAACTCTTACATGTTCAAATCATACCACAGTGGCCCATTCAGCCTCACGGGGAGAGAGAGACAGAGAGATGGGGGGGGGGCTTTGCCCACACATCAATTTACACACGTCTGCACGGGCCATATACCTAACTACAATAGAATGATTATCCAAAAAATCATTTGACAGAACTATTTTTTGGCAACATTATACACACGACTGGAAAATGATAGTGAACATTGACACTGAATTCTGGCAGTTGAAAGTGACCATGTATTAGCGGCTGTAAGACGTCATACTAGCCACATGCCACAGAGGAACCAGCAGCGTCAGGCTCAACCAGAACAAGGCTGGGTGTGACCTACATAGTCCAATTAGTGATATAGGGCTCACTTTGTCAACAGGTGATTATTTAACTTCACTTTAGAACACATTTGCTTTCATATAGGGGTGGTAAGAGAGAAAGCTTTGTTACAAATGAATTTCAAATGAAATTTGACTTTAATCCTGGCACATTTTAAAACAATTGAAAAGGCCCCAACTACATGATATTTCAAGATGGAAACTCGGAAAATTACACAGTGACCATGTTGACCTTGCAACTGCATGTACCTGCAAGTGCCAATGCCGCTGACATATCTGTGTACTAACAAGTGTGTATCATCAATAACTTTGATTTTATTTTGGGAGGGGTGTTATCAAGGTCAATATAACTTCACTGACCAGATATTTTTGGCAAGCTTTACTATTCTGTTGCAAACAGATGATAATAATGTAACCCAAGTGAAAAAATTGAGATATAACAAAATCTTGGAATAACATATTACGATTTTAAGGGATTGGCGGGTTCATATAAAAAACCCTAAAATTGCTTTGGGAACCAATGTGATAGAACATAGAAAAAGTATTATATTCCCAAGGTATACCAGTTAGCTGAATTTTATTTTCACATTATTACCCCTGTATGTGTCAATTGTGCATTTGCATAATTACATGAATATTCATTGTCATTTGAATCATGAAGATAAACTGATGATGGGAGATGAAATGTTAATAAAAATCACCTTCATGTCTTTTCCTTTTTCTTTTTCTGCTTCAAAAGTTACCTTATCACCCATATTTGTCTCATCAAACCAATTGATGTGGCAATCTTTATGTGTTTATGTAAAATGAAACAATTAAATTGTGTCAATGGTTTACAATATGGTACACTGCTGGATTTTCATGTAGTAACTAAAACAACAATGGAAAATGAAAAAATGAGACTTTTTTAAAATTGATATTCGGGTTAAATTGTCCATTTTTAAAGAAAGTTGAATGAGTAACCATGATTTTAATAGAAAAATATGAAGAAATTTCAAATATTTTTTCATGTACATTATAATCTCCAATTAAGACCACCTCCATAAAAAGCCATTTCTGTATTACAACCACCAATTTATAGACCCGTTTTGTTCAACCTTTCTGAAACCATAACCCTATTAAGACCACGTCCCTGTTAAGACTGCATTTTCAGTCCCTCAGGTGATCTTACTTGTCAGATTCCACTGTATTTATAAATATTCATTGGCTGATATATTCGTCCATTTGTTTGCATATGCTTTATTGATTTGCACTTAAATTGCATGGTATTCACCTTTACCATAACAATTTTGGCGACCATTCTCCTTAATGAAATAAGTAACATGATCGTACAAAACAGTTCATCAGTTTTATACACTGATCGACGTGGCTGATCCCCATCAGTTCTTTCGCATTCAAACGTAATTAAAATTGTAATTAGGTGCATTGAATCTCTAACATACATGTTATGATTATACTGTGCTGCTGCTACAGCATACATCATTATCATTATTGTTGCCATGTACGTCATCGTTGTTAGTTTGCTTGCAGCTGCTGTATCATGGGTATTTTGGCCTCATCTATATGTTTGAATTAAAATTGCATGTTCACACCTTGTTCAGCAGAAACAAATTGATGTAACTGACGATCTCGATTTTGTATTGTGCCATTCTCTCCGTATTGCAGGTCTATGCAATAATGTATTTCTTATCCATTTCGAAAGAAGTTTAATTTCAGGGGAACACATTTGAACTGAATGTCATCAGATTTCAAGAAATGTGAATTTCCCGGAATCTAGCCTCTTTTCCACTCCCAGACCCACCACTTAGACACGCATCTAGAAAACCAGAACTTAGTACCAAGCCACACCCTGTTCAGGTTGTGTACATTTGTGTGGGACTTTCCTGCCTTCTGAGTGTGACTTGCAAGATCAAGGCGTCCATATATTTGCATGAAGGCGTGAGCCCTGTTTCTTGCACATAGATCCAGGAAACTTTCTTCACGAGGTAAAAATGGAAATTGAATTTTTGCTAACAGCATTGTCAACCTGCCAAACTTGGGGGAAGGAAAATTCTGGGATATTGATGAATATGAAATATAGAAGGAAAATATTGACAAAAATCGGAGAGATGGCCGAAAATCTACAAATTTTCAAGAATTTTCAGTATTGCGATTCAGTGATCTTCCCGGTTCATCTGGAAGGGTTGGTAACACTATAGAATTTTGATAAGCTAAGTCTTCTTGTACACTAATTGTGTGCACTGTGTCTTGTACATGTAAAAATTAATCTTGGTGAGCAGATCTGTTCTGCAAAATATACTGCACAAGGGATGCAAGATTGAAAGGGAAACAGAAAAACGGAGTGCACCAAGCCCTGGCTGCATGGAAAGATCACTGAGCCATTTCACTTTCATTTTCTACATGAAGTGTTTTTTTATGCACTAACAAACACACAGAACACAAGACGCCCACATGGCAACCCCACTTATATTATGAACAGAATACGTAATCTCCACATTGCAAATTTTGTGTCATAAATATTAAATATAATCATCCTCACAAAACCGGCGTTTAGCTAGAAACCAATATTTGTTTTGTGGCAAATCTGTGCCAAATCTTACATCTTGTTTGTGCAAAGGTTAACAATGCCCCTTGTTTTGTTCACCTAGGTAGGGATTTGTAAGAAGACCAAGACTTAAAATGTATAGTGGTATATTTATTACAGAAATCACAGCAAAGTTGACACCTGGCTGTCCAGAAATTAGCCCAGCCACAAGTCTGTCAAACCAAGTTGAGTTGTAACGTTTACAGCAAATATCGATTGGCAGAGGGGAAATAAACTTCTCTAATGGAAATTTCAAATCATTATGATATTAAATAATAGAACCCAGGATCAACGAAGAAAATCCGTATTACTCAATCCTTGAATAGGTTTGTATCTCCGAGTCACTGGATGATGGTCATAAAACCACGTTACTGAATCTTTGAAGGTATATTGTTGTAAAAACCAATAAAGTATGGCTTTTTCAATTGGATTGAATCTATAAATAAGTGTTTCTTTCTGGGCTATGTATTCAAGATACACTTGAGTTTAACATTGAACGGTTTTATATATAAAAAGAAAATAAAAAAATAGTTTCGAAACATCGTTCACCTACAGTCATCTTGTTGCACACATCCCTATTTAAAGTTTAAGCTTTTTAATTCAAAAAACTTAAAATGAAAACAAGGATGTGAGCATTACAAAACTTGCAATAGCATTAGGCTGTTCAAGTTCACAAAAACACTTGTGAAACAACAGCTGGTTATAGTTATAATAGCAGATGAAATAGTAACAAACCCATTGCTCATTGTCCATTTCCATTGCAATGTTCATTGTCAATATGAAGTCATCCTCACTGTGCATGGAATACAAGAAGTCAGCATGGTCATAAGTAGTTTATTTGCAAGAGCATGGGGAGGGGGATGAGTGACAGCATCCCAGAACTTCAGAAAAGGCATTCACTTATGCAGTTTCTGTGCTTACAGTAAGATATTTGGTAGGCAGTACAGTTTCTTCTCCAAAGTGGTGTCTCAACATTGAGTGCCTTGACTCCGTACCTTTTACGTATTCAGCCATATTGTGTAGGTACAATTCCTTGGAGAATGATTAAACGTCGAAGTGCCTATATGGGAACAATATTTGTCTCCAGGCAGTCTGTGGTGGTTTTGTCATGACCACTGGCAGAATTCGATATGACTTTTGAGGTATTATTAGGCCACTGTGCTGCTGGCTCTGGGTTTTATTTCTACCAAAACAGGACCATTAGTATTCTCATCATTAGGTAAACATGGAATACCAACCTCACTGTTAGGGTAATCACCATCATAGTCAGTGGACTCCTTACTCTTATGCTTTTTCTTTTTATAAATGTAACAGATGTCAAATAGCAATTTATGTTACAAAAATTGCAATACATGTTCACCACCGTCATCACCTTTCTGGGTCAAAAGGGCTCCTATTCCACAAGCAGAATCATCAGTATCGAGGCAATAGGGGCCCTAGGATCAGGATAAGCCAGTATGGGGGCTTGCGTTAATTTCAGTTTCAATGAATCAAAGGCTTCTTGAGCTTCTTCTGTCCACTTTTAATGAGCATTTTTCTTGGTCATATCTGTAAGCAGGCATGCTATCTCACTTAAATGTGGGATATAGCAGCGATAATAACCTACCATTCCCAGGAAGGCATGGCGCCTCTTAGAGTGGTTATATTTGGCAATGGCTATAAATTTTTAACTGTAGTTTTGTTCAATTTCCTGTAGTCTATGACCAATCTCACCTCACCTGATTTCTTTGGAACTAAAATCACTGTGCCGGTAAATGAGGAAGTGGATGGTCTTATCACTTCAGTTTTTAACATAGTATCTATTTGGTTTTGTACTTCTTGACTCAGAGAATAGGGGGTATGGTATGGCTTCTGTGCTATAGGTGGATTATCACCTGTGTTAATTTGTATCGGCTTAATGGAGCAGTGCCAAGTTCTGACCTACTTTTGGCAAAGGCCTCATAGTGACAGATTAGTAAACTCTCCAGCTTTGACTTATTTTCTTCTGCCATACGATTTGTCTTGAACAGGTCTAAAAAGTTTTTTGAATCAAATGACGCATCTTTTTTGCAGTTGGTTTCACTATGGGACTGATGATCAGTGAATTCAGATGTTACAGTTTGAACATGGTCAGCATGCAACTCTTCTTTTCATTTAATCTTCCAACATGAGATTCTATGCTTCCAGTTGGTAAAGTGAAGAACTCACCTGTCATGGTAATAAGGATTAATGGTACTAGACCATCATCTTTGATGATGCACAATGAGTTGGGAATCAATATGCCTGGACGATCAATGAGGACTGCTGCATTATTAAGTAGAGTAACTACATTATCACCCTGTGTTACCTTGGTAGCCAGGTATGCCTTAGTATAGATTTCTGTATAGGCTGTCATGTTAACTCTTTCATGTACATGTATGAGAGAGCAACTCATTTTGCATGTTTGTTTTGATTTGTGGATCAGTATTTTATCATAAATGTGTAATGTCCTGCTTTCATAATTTTTTGAATCAAATGACGCATCTTTTTTGCAGTTGGTTTCACTATGGGACTGATCATCAGTGAGTTCAGAAGTTACAGTTTAAACATGGTCAGCTTGCAACTTTTCTTTTTCATTTAATCTTTCATCCTGAGCTACTATGCTTCCAGTTGGTATAGTAAAGGACCCACCCGTCCTGTTAATAAGGGTTAATGGTACTAGACCATCATCTTTGACTGTGCACAATGAGTTGGGAATCAATATGCCTGGATGATCAATGAGGACTGGTGCATTATCAAGTAGTGTGACTACATAATCACCCTGTGTTACCTTGGAAGCCAAGTATGACTTAGTATAGATTTCTGTATAGGCTGTTATGTTAACTCTTTCATGTACACGCATGAGAGAGCAACTCCTGCTGTCATAATCCACTCTTGCTTTGGTCATATTGACAAAGTCACTTCCCAACAAGGCATCTTTTGTAATTCCTCGTACTACTTGGAACCTCATTGGTATTTTTAATTTCCCTATTGAAAAAGAGGTGGATATACTACTAAGAGTCACCAGTTTGCATCCAGAGACACCAGATGTTGCTGGAGACTTGCCGCCCTACACTATTACCAAATCGATGGAACAGTGTCTCAGATATTATACTAGTGTCTTCCCCAATATGTAATATTGCATCTGTTTTCACTTTTCAAATCACTATTGGGACCAAAAGTGTATATAATGGTAAAGAATGAGTTAAAAGGATGCCTAGTACAGCAGTCCTATCTTCTATACCAGCACCGCTTAGTTTAAATGTGGAGCACGATTATTCTGCTGCAGTGGAAGCTTTACAAGTCAAGCATTGTCTCCACTTATGACGTATCTTATGGCAATGTGCACAGAAAGGAGTACCTGTTGAAGTGAATTTCAAATGCTCTTTAGGGTATTTTGGGGTTTTTTTTGTTGCCTTAGGAGCTTGGGCCTCGGTTTTTTCATTAGTGATTACAGCCAGAACCTGAGAAAACATGTTTTTGATTCAGCAATGGAATTTGCAATGCCATTAAAACGGGCCTGATGTCTTGTGTAAATGGCCTGCACTGCATCTACTTCCATTGGCCCTTCACCTCTTTGCCGATCAAAAGTTTTATTAGCCAACTGCTTGCCCACTGCTATCTGCAACGCATCCTCCAGCTTTAGCGGCTTTAACCTAATTATTTTTTCTAGAAATTGCATCATCTATTATTCCATCCAAAAATATGTCCTTAAGCTGTATGACCTGTATGAGGGGGTCTGACAGATCCAAAGTGTTGAATGCTTCTTCAGCAAGATCAATGATTCTTTCTGCATATGACTGAACAAATTCAGCTGAGCCTTGGTTGACTTTCTTCAGTCTCTGCATGGCAAGTTGCACATCAGCATTATCACTGAATCTTTCTTTCAAAGCTTTTACCAAATCGTCCCAGCTAATGCAAGGGTTTTGCCAAAGTACTCTAGAGCAATACTCAGAGGCAGCTCCTCTGAGAGTTTGTATAGCTATATGTTTCATGTGCTGATTGTCATGATCAATACTTACTGCCACCTTCTCCATATCTCTGCGCCATGTCTTTAAATTTCGGCCTGATTCACTGCTGAAAGGTTTAATTTGATTCACCAGCCCCTGTGTTCTAAATTCAAATTGTAAGTCTTTGAAATTTTGAGTTAATATATCGGCTGCAATATGCTGAGCTGGGTCCATTAAAGGTGAATTAAAATATTGATTTTGAAAAAGAAATTTGTAGTGCACAATAATTACAACAGGAATATGATGCTGATTTGTATGTAAAGCAAGTACCAATAAATAGTCAAGAATTCCAATGCTCACACTTAAGTTTTGTCACTCTTGGATTGGTATTGGTCATAATTGTGGCACAGATTGGTGTAGATATGACATTGGTATATACATATATATATATATATGTATATATATATATATATATATATATATATATATATATATATATATATATATATATATGTATATATATATATATATATGTATATATATATATATATGTATATATATATATATATATGTATATATATGTGTATATATATATATATATATATATATATGTGTCTGTGTGTGTGTGTGTGTGTGTAGAGTTGAAACTGTAAGTTTGTCCGATAAAATCCTGCTCACGGCACCATTTACTGTAACAATGTCCCTCGTTTTGTTCTCCCAGGAAGGGACTTGTTAAAAGACTGAGTTTTAAAACATAAAGTGGTATATTTATAGCAGACATCACAGCAAAGTTGACACACGTTTGTCAAGAAATGAGCCCCGCTACAACTCTGCCAAACCAATTTGAAATGGTCCCACACCATTGCAAACAACATTCCCAGTTGTCACAAAGTGGGCAAAGCGCATGGTGCCATTGGCGATGAACATAATATGTTAGGCTGCAAACACGATATGCATAGCCATTCGCCATATACGTTTTGTTCGTGAAATGTCAGTGGCATTGGTCAGTTCTTTCTCGCCTGGCTCTATGTGCATGGGCACATAGGCTAGCATGGGTTTTTATGCCATTCTACCATACCTCTTTTAAAATGCCGGCATAAAGGGTACTTATGTGTGAGTTGCACTAAACATTGCTGGATTTTCATGTGTCAACCAAAACAACAATGAGATTTGCATATGTTGGGGAACAATGAAAAAGAGTGACTTTTCAATTGATTTGCAGGTTAAATTCTCCATTATGAAAAGAAGACTGAAGGCACATGAATGAATTCAGAAGGAAAATATTTGAAATATGACTTTAATTCTTGAATATTTAAAAACAATTTAAAAGGCCCCAACTTCATGGTATTTGAAGATGGAAACTAGGAAAGATAACAAGGTGATATTGATGACCTTCTGAGTATTCGATGTTGACATGAGGCTGAAATATGTGTGTACTGACAAGTGTGTATCATAAATAATTTGAAATTGATTAGAGCAGCAATGAGGCAGTTTGTACGACCAAGCAGCCATTATTTCATTCATTTTTAGGAGGTATTTTGGGAAAAAATGAAAACGAGTGACTTTTCAATTGATATTCAGATTAGATTCTGTTTTTAAAGAGGGCTGCATGGGCATAAATGATTTTTAGAAGAAAATATGTTGAAATTTGACTTTAATCCTGGCATATTTAAAGCAATTGAAAAGGCCCTAACTACATGATATTTCAAGATGAAAGCTTGGAAAAACTATAAAGTGATCATGTTGACCTTGCAACTGCAGTTACCTGATGGTGCCAGTGCCGCTGACATATGTGTGTACTAACAAGTGTGTATCATGAATAACTTTGACTTTATTCTAGCAGCAACACAGCAGTTTGTACCACCAGGCACCCATTTTGGGAGGGTAGTTATCAAGGTCAATATAGCTTCACTGACCAGATATATTTTGGCAAGCTTTACTATTCTTTTGCAAACAGATAATAATAATGTAACCCAAGCGAAAAAAATTGAGTTGAAACAAAATCTTGGAAGAACAAATTATGATTTTAAGTGATTGGCGGTTTCAGATAAAAAAAACCCTAAAATTGCTTTGGGAACCAGGTGTAATGGTACATAGAAAAAGTGTTATATTCCAAAAGTATACCAGTTAGCTGATTTTTATTTTCACAGTATCACGCCCGTATGGGTCAATATTGCATATGCATAATTACATGAATATTCATTGTCATTTCAATCATGAAGATAAACTGATGATGAGAGATGAAATATTAAAACAAAATCATCTTTATGTCTTTTTCTTTTTCACCTTTATAGGTTACCTTATCACCCATATTTGTTTTATCAAACCATTTGATATTGCAATCTTTATTTGTTTATGTAAAATGAAACAATTAAATTGTGTCAATGGTTAACAATACGGTACACTGCTGGATTTTCATGTATTAACTAAAACAACAATGAGATTTGCATATTTTTGGGGGAAATGAAAACGAGATACTTCTTTTTAAATTGATATTTGGGTTAAATTGTCCATTCTTAAAAAAGGTTGAATGAGCAACAATGGTTTTAAAAGGAAAATATGTGGAAATTTCAAATACTTTTACCATGCACATTAGAATCTCCAATTAAGACCAACTCCATAAAAAGCCATTTCTATATTACAACCAGCAATTTATAGACCTGTTTTGTTAAACATTTCTGAAATTATAACCTTATTAAGACCACATTCCTATTAAGACCGCATCTTCAGTCCCTTAGGTGATCTAACTTGTGAGATTCCACTGTATTTATAAATATTCATTCACTGATGTATTTGTCCATTTGTTTGCATATTCTTTATTTATTTGCGTTTTAGTTTTCGTTTCTTTGCATGGTTTTCACCTCTATCTTAACAATTCCGGCGACCTTTCTTCTTAATAAATTAAGTTACATGATTATATGAAACAGTTCATCAGTTTTATACACTGATCGACATGGCTAATTCCCATCAGTTCTTTTGCATCCTAATGTAATTCAAATTGCAACTAAGTCTCCAACATACAAGTTATGATTATACATTACTGCTGGCACAGCATAGATCATTATCATTTTCCTTATTGTTGCCATGTACGTCATCGTTGTCAATTTGCTCGCAGCTACTGTATCATGGGTTGTTGGCCTCATCTATATGTTCTAATTAAAATTGTATGTTTACACCGAGTCTTGCAGAAAACAATGAATGTAACTACAGATCTCGATTTTGTATTTTGCCATTCTCGCCACATTGCAGGTCTATGCAATAAAGCATTTCATATCCATTTCGAAAGCAGTTTAATTTCAGGAGAACACGTTTGAACTGAATGTCGTCAGATTTCACAAAATGTGAATTTCCCGGAAATAGCCTCTTTTTCGCACCCAGCCCCCCCCCCCCCCCATTTCGACAAGCGCCTAGGAAACCAGCACTTAGTTGCAAGCCACGCACTGTTCAGCTTGTGTTTATTTCTGTGGGAGTTTCCTGACTTCTGATTGTGACTGGCAAGATCGAGGCGTCCATATATTTGCATGACGGTGTGAGCCCTCCGTTTGTTGCACATAGATCCAGGAAACTTTCTTCACAAGGTAAAGTCACAAATTGAATTTTTGCTCACAGCATTGCCAAACTGCCAAACTCGGGGAAAGGAAAATTCTGGGAGATTGATGAATATGAAAAATAGAAGGAAAATATTGACAAAAGTCGGAGAGATGGCCGAAAATCTACAAATTTTCAAGAATTTCAGTATTATGATTCAGTGAGATTCCCAATTCATCTGGAAGGGTTGGTTACACTATGGAATTTTGATAAGCTTAGTCTTCCTGTACACAAATTGTGTGCACCATGTCTTGTACATGTAAAAAATAATCTTCCTCGGTAAATCTGTTCTGCAAAATTTACTAAACAAGGGATGCAGGATTGCAAGGGAAAAAGAAAAACAGAGCGCAACAAGCCCTGGCTGCATGGAAAGATCACAGAGCCATTTCACTTTCATTTTCGACATGAAATGTTTTTAGGCACCATGCACACACAACACAAGATGCCCACATGGCAACCTCGCTTATATTATCGACTGAATACATAATCCCCACACATTGCAAATTTTGTGTCATAAATATTGAATAAAATTATCCTCACACAGCCTGCGTTTAGCTAGAAACCAATATTTGTTAAGTGGCAAATCTGGCTCACATCGTACATCGTGTTTGTGCAAAGGTTAACAATATCCCTTGCTTTGTTCTACAAGGTATGGACTTGTTAGAAGACCAAGACTTAAAATGTATAGTGGTATATTTATTAAAGAAGTCAGAGCAAAGTTGACACATGTCTGTCCAGAAATGAACCCAGCCACAGCTCTGCAAAACCAGGTTGAGTTGTAAAGTTTACAGCAAATATCGATTGGCAGAGGGGAAATAAACTACTCTAATCGAAATTTCAAATCACCATAATATTAAATAATAGAAGCTAGGATCAAACGAAGAAAGTCCATATTACTCAATCGTTGAATAGGTTTGTATCTCCGAGTCACTGGATGATGGTCATATAACCACGTTACTGAATGTTTGAAGGTATGTTGTTGTAAAAACTAATAAAGTATGGACTATTAAATGGGATTTAATCTATAATGTAGTGTTTGTTTCCGGGCTTTTTTTTAAGATACACTTGAGAGTTATATTGAAAGGTTTTTCATATATGAAAAAATAGAAAAGTAGTTTGCCAACATCTTCCACCAACAGTCATCTTGTTACACACCTCCCAATCCAAAGTCTTAACTTTTTTAATTTTAAAAGTTAGAAACTTGCAATAGCATCAAGAAGTTCCAGTTCGCAAAAACACTTATGAAACAACGGCCAGTTATACTTATAGTAGCAGATGAAATTGTAAATAATCCATGGCGCATTGTCCATTTCCATTGCAATGTTCATTGTCAATATGAAGTCTTCCTCACTTGGCATGGAATATCAGGAGTCAGCATAGTCATAAGTAGTTCATTTGTAAGAGTGTGGAGGGGATCAGTCACTGCATCCCAGAGCTTCAGAAAAAGTCATTCACTAATGCAGTTTGGCTGCTGGCAGTAAGAAATATGGTGGGCAGTATAATTTCTTCTCCGAAGTGGTGTCTCAACATTGAGTGCCTTGACTAAATACCTTTTACGTATTGAGCCATACAGTGTAGGTACACTTCCTTGGAAATTGATTTAACTTCGTGGTGCCTATCTCGGATCAAAAATTGTTGCCAGGCAGTCTGTGGTGGTTTTTCCATGACCACTGGCAGAATTTTGGGCACTTATCTCCATGTATCTGGTCATCAGGTGGTGATACAGTAGTAACAATGTCTTATATTCAGTGTCTGTAAGGTACAGCAACATGAAAGTATGCACACCAACAAATGATCGACCAAAAAAAAGTTTAGGTTGAGGACAAACAGGAGATGTCTCAGGTGCAGATTTTAGGGCTTCCATATTCTTTCCCAGTAGACAAGGAGTTGATGGGTCTCCCATGAGACATTTGTCTTCATACAATCATAGAAACAGTCAAGTATCTCCCGTGATTCTTCGGATAGGGTGTTGTGCGCAGCTATCATAACACAGTGTTTATGTTGTGAGTTTTTAAGAGTCCATTCTTCTAAAAGCGATGTCTTCCAGACTCTGACTCAACCAGGTAGAGGTGTTATTAGGCCACTGTGCTGCTGGCTCTGGGTTTTGCTTCTACCAAAACAGGAGCATTAGTATTTTCGTCATTCAGTAAACATGGAATACCAACCTCACTGTTTGGGTAATAACCATCATAGTCAGTGGGTTCCTTACTACTATGAAGTTCCTTTTTACAAATGTAACAGTAGTAACAAAAGGCCGAGACAAGCATGCCAGTTACAGTTAATACTACCAAATGGTACAGACCAAGGTTTTTGGAATGACCACTTGTAAGTGTGGCCAATGATCAAGTCTAACTGGGCCAGCGATGTGATACAGTGTGTTATCTTCCAATACATATTCTTCAGAGTGTGTGCAGGAACTATTCTCTTTCAAAGCATCTATAATTCTTTTAGTTTGGAGATCCAGTTTTTGGAGCTGACAGGCATTCCGCAGTTGTTGCATATATTTTTCTGACAGGTTAAGGTGGCACAAACAAGGCTAGGCACTTGGAGAAGCACTGTTTTCAACCCGCTCTATTGTTTTGGTTTTTATTTTTATACCGATAAAACTATAGAAATTCTTGTTGCTTGGGATCTTTACATTATATTTTTGGGGCAAAAATTTGACATTTTAAAAAAGGGTTTGATTAGGACATTTTTCTCGGCATTCTCGAAAAATATAGTACTTAAAAACTCGAAAATTTACAAAATGAAACTTCGTAGTCATGTCCACGTTTGGTTCCTTCACTTTTTCCACATACACAGTACATAAAATGTAATCAAAAATCAATTTTGATGCTCGTAAAAATGAACACTTCTTCATGTTTAGGGGGCAAAACACTGTCTAAAAAAAACTTATTCCAAAACGCAAGGAACCAGTCCTGGACATGTCTACAAAGATTTATTTTGCAAATTTTTCAGTTTTTTAGTACTACATTTTTCTAGAATCCTGCGAATAATCTCCAAGTGGGACCCTTTCGTAAAATGTCCGTTTTTCGGCCCAAAAATGATTTTCAAAATTGTTCTTGGCGTATATATAATCTAGAGATCCTACGCAACAAGAATATATATAGTGTTATGGGTTTAAAAATAAACACCAAAACAGGAGAGCTGGTTGAAAACAGCACTCCTCTAAGTGCCTAGTTTTGTTTGTGCCACCTTAATTGTTTCATTTTGACAAACCTCAGAATCCAAATCATCTGCAGGTAGAACTTTGTAGTTTGGTTCATCTGTGTCAACAATTTTAATCTTGGGTTTCTCTTCTGACCTTAAATGAACTCTCGACAGATAATCAGCCCTGGCATTTTTTTGCCACTGGTATGCTGTATATAACAGCCACACTCATTCAGTAGTATGGCCTAATGTTGGATTTTCGTTATAATTCATTTGGGCAGTGAACAATGATTCCAATGGCTTATGATCTGTAAACACTGTAAAGCGTGCACAATAGAGATATGGTCTAAGTTTTGTGATTGCATAGATAATGGCATATGCTCCTTTCTCTATTGTTGGCTATTCAAGCTGTCCACCATGCAATTTATGTTACAAAAATTGCTATACATGTTCACCACCGTCATCACTTTTCAGTTTCAATGAATCAAAGGCTTGTTGAGCTTCTTCTGTCCACTTAAAACGAGCATTTTTCTTGGTCATAATTTGTAAGCAGACATGCTATCTCACTAAAATGTGGGATATAGTGGCGATAATAACCTACCATTCCCAGGAAGATATGGCGCCTCTTACAGTGGTTAGGGGCTTTACCTTACGTACAACTTCTACCTTTTTGAGAGATCTGAGTAGGACCCTTTTGGAGTTACCACAGGTCCAAAATATAAAATTTCTTGTTTTAGGAAGTAACACTTGAACAGCTTCAGTTTTATGGCAAATTTTTCATCCCTGTGGAATACAGCTTTCAAATATTGTATATGGTCATCAAAATTCTTGCTATAAACAATTATATCACCAATGTAGTACATTATGTAACCAGTTAGGCCAGAGAGCACCTTGTTCATGACATTCTGGTAGATAGAGGGAGTCACTGTCAGGCCAAATGCCTTTTGGTTAACTTCAAACAATCTTTGACTTGTAACAAATGAAGTTTTGCGTTTGCCTTTTTCATCTATAAGGATCTGGAAGAATCGTTGGGACAGGTCAAGGACGCTGAAACAATTGGCTTGACCTAGCTGATTTATTACATCTGATATATTTGGCCATGGGGATGAATTTTTAACTGTAGTTTTGTTCAATTTCCTGTAGTCTATGACCAATCTCATCTCACCTGATTTCTTTGGAACTAAAATCATTGGGCTGGTATATGGGGAAGTGGATGGTCTTATCAATTCAGTTTTTAACATAGTATCTATTTGGTTTTGTAATTCTTGCTTCATAGAATAGGGTGTATGCTATGGTTTTTGTGCTATAGATGGATTATCACCTGTGTCAATTTGTATTGGCTTAATGCAGGCAGTGCAAAGTTCTGAAATATATTTGGGAACGGCCTCATAGTGACAGATTAGTAAACTCTCCAGCTTTGACTTATTTTCTTCTGCCATACGATTTGTCTTGAACAGGTCTAAAAAGTTTTTTGAATCAAATGACGCATCTTTTTTGCAGTTGGTTTCACTATGGGACTGATGATCAGTGAATTCAGATGTTACAGTTTGAACATGGTCAGCATGCAACTCTTCTTTTCATTTAATCTTCCAACATGAGATTCTATGCTTCCAGTTGGTAAAGTGAAGAACTCACCTGTCATGGTAATAAGGATTAATGGTACTAGACCATCATCTTTGATGATGCACAATGAGTTGGGAATCAATATGCCTGGACGATCAATGAGGACTGCTGCATTATTAAGTAGAGTAACTACATTATCACCCTGTGTTACCTTGGTAGCCAGGTATGCCTTAGTATAGATTTCTGTATAGGCTGTCATGTTAACTCTTTCATGTACATGTATGAGAGAGCAACTCATTTTGCATGTTTGTTTTGATTTGTGGATCAGTATTTTATCATAAATGTGTAATGTCCTGCTTTCATAATTTACTCTTGCTTTGGTCATATTGAGAAAGTCACTTCCCAACGATGCATCTTTTGTAATTCTTCGTACTACTTGAAACCTCGTTGGTATTTTTAATTTCCCAATTGTAAAAGAGGTGGATATACTACCAAAATTCGCCAGTTTGCGTTCAGCGACACAGGATAGTGCTTGAGACTTGCCTCCCTGCAAATCAACACTTTTACCAAATCGATGGAACAATGTCTCAGATATTATGCAAATGTCTGCCTCAGTATCTAAAATTGCGTCTGTTTTCACTGTTCCAATCACTATTGGGACCATAGTTGTATATAATGGTAAAGAATGAGTAAAAAGAATGCCTGGTACTGCGGTCCCATCTTCTATACCAGCACTGCTTAGTTTAAATGTGGAGCACAATTATTCTGCTCCAGTTGAGCTTTACGAGCCAAGCATTGTCTCCATTTATGACTTATCTTATGGCAATGTGCACAGAAAGGATACCTGTTGGAAAGAATTTCATATGCCCTAGGATATTTTTGGGTGCATTTTATTGCCACAGGAGCTTGGGCCTCTGTTTTTTTCTTTAGTGTTTACAGCCCAAACCTGAGAAAACATGTCTTTGGGTTCAGCAATGAAATTTTCAGTGCCATTAAAACGGGCCTGGTTACTTGTGTAATTGGCCAGCACTTCATCTACTTACATTGGCTCTTCACCTCTGCGCAGTTCAAAAGTTTCATAAGCCAACTGCTTGCCCACTGCTATCTGCAACTCATCATCCAGCTTTAGTGGCTTTAACCTAATGATTTTTCGAGCAATTACATCATCTATTATTCCATCCAAAAATATGTCCTTAAGCTGGACCTGTATGAGGGGGTCCGACACATCCAAAGTGTTAAATGCTTCTTCAGCAAGATCAATAATTCTTGGTGCATATGACTGAATAGATTCAGCTGAGCCTTGTTAGACTCTCTTCAGTCTCTGCATGGCAAGTTGCACATGAACACTATCACTGAATCTTTTTTTAAAGCTTTCGCCAAATCGTCTCAGCCAATGCAAGGGTTTTGCCTAAGTACTCTAGAGCAGTACTCCGTGGCAGCTCCTCTGTGAGTTTGTATAGCTAAGAGTTCCATGCGCTGGTTATTACGATCAATACTTACTCCCTCATTCTCCATATCTCTGAGCCATATGTTTAAATTTCGGCCTGATTCACTGCTGAAAGGTTTAATTTGATTCACTAGCCCTTGTGTTCTGAATTCAAATTTCAAGTCTTTGAAATTTTGAGTCAATATATAAGCTGCAATATGCTGAGCTAAGTCCATTAAGTGTGAACTAAAATACTGATTTTGAAAAGGGAATTTGTAAGTGCACAATAATTACAATAGGAATATGATTCTGATTTGTAAGTAAGGCAAGTACCAATAAATAGTCAATGATTTCAATTCTCACATTCCCCGTCTTGACGCTCTTGGATTGGTATTGGTCATAGTTTTGGCACAGATTGGTGTAGATATGTCCTTGGTATATAAATATACCACACTCATTCTTCCTCTGGTTTCTCACAATATGTCCAAAATTTCTATAGTAGTCAATTTTCCGAAACATGCTCCATTTCTAATTGTTTTGTATGTGGTAATCACCAATAATTTGATTGTTTGCATGAAATTGTATCACACAATATCTAAGTTGATATGTACATAAATATTTATATGTTTTTTAAACAAGTTTTTTACGTTGCTTAAGGGTGTGACCCAGAAAAGTAATCTTTTTAGGTGGCCCATGTGAGAGAGGATGTTTTTCATCCTTGTGCTGGGTTATCCTGACAATTATGTCCAATGGTAGTAGCATCAATGTTGGCTTTTTATCTCACATCAATTTCTTGAATGATTTTTTTGTTTTGCTTTTACTAACATAGTTGTTATATGTATCCAAGTATGTCAAATAAATGAAATCTGAATATATATATATATGGGAGAGAGAGAGAGAGAGAGAGAGAGAGAGAGAGAGAGAGAGAGAGAGAGAGAGAGAGAGAGAGAGAGGAGAGAGGGAGCTCAAAATGTAAGTTTGTCAAAAAAACTCCAGTTTGTATCTGAGTCACTGGATGATGGTCATAAAACCACGTTACTCAATCTTTGAAGGTATTTTGTTGTTAAAACTGATACAGAATGGTCTATTAAATTGGATTGAATCTATAATTTAGTGCTTGTTTCTGGGCTGTATATTCACAATACACGTCAGAGTTATATTGACAGGTTTTAATAATAAAAAAAAAGGAAAAGTAGTTCGCCAACATCGTCCACCAACAGTCATCTTGTTACAAAAGTGGAAAAATGTTAAATTTTGAATGAAATTATCTCACTCTGCTTTACATTTGATGATATATAACGTTTTAAATCGGATTCACCACATTGAAATGCAACAACGTAAGTAATACACATTAGGAGCCTATACATGAATATCCGATATGGTAAACACATAAATTAGAATAGCGGTGTAAAACCACCAGTTGCCTTTTCTGGGTGACTGCCTGTCTCAAGTCAGGAATGAAATTTGTTTCTTCACATTGGTATTGGAAGAGAAATGTTGATGCTTTGGCAAGTCTGGAATCTCTTTGCTGTCATTGTTGGGTTTGGAATTAATGAATATGGATCATGTTTTTCTGTACCAATCCCCCCTATCCCTGATCCATACCGTTTTCATTTTTTTTTTCAGTTTTCATCCATTTTCATCTCAGCTGAATTGCCAGTCAGCAGAGCTTATAGGATGGTCAGTCGGCCGTCCGCCCGTGGTCTGCCGTACTTATTTTCATTTTAGTCTTTTTCTTCAAAAGTGTTGGCTGGTTCCTTAATATATGTCGCCATTTGAAGGAACCTTTGTGTAGTTTAATATTTTTCTCAATTGTCGTATATTCAAACTCCTTTAAGGCACCGTGAAGCCAGTAAGGAGATCCTTACAACATGCAGAGGATTTTCAGCTGTAATCTGATTGGTGACCTTTATCTTCCTTTCGCCGATCTGACGTCATGTTAAAAGGAATTTGATATCCATTATTCATAAATTAGAAATCGATTAAGTGACGTTGAGCTTTATGGGTAGCTTGAAATGGGCTGCAACCTTACCCTGTCAAGATTTAAGATCTCAGTCATATGGGTGTTTAAATGTAAATAAATTTTTCCTAAAAGTATTTTACACACACGAAACCACAGTCCTGCAAGTGATCTGTCTCTAGCGGGCCTGCAGTGTTGTACTAAAGTTTTGCATCTTTATATTTCACCTAATTTGATCTTTGTTGAAGGTCGTGACTTTTCAGTTTAAAATTTTTCTCAATATTTTGACTGTTATAAATGTGATATGCCAATGACATTTGAAACGATTTTGGGCAATCTACCCACCGCATCTAATATACTTTTATCCCGCATAGTTAAGGTGTGACCAAAATATATTTTTTTGGATATCCTCGCCTGCTGACGTCAAACACGTTTTGGCACATAACTCGGGACATTATTTTGCATATCCTTATTTGCTTACATTAAACACGTTTTGCCACGCAACGCGAAATGTTCTGAATGGATTTCTTTGAAATAAAAAAGATGCATAGCCTCATGACCACACTATGTAGACATTTGATCTCTAGCGGCCCATCTCTAATTATAAACGTTTAAGATAATTATTTAGTGATGGTATATGGATATATGTTCACATTGATATATAAACAAACAAAACGTGTACATGTGTGAAGTCCTGGTGGGGCCATCGGTGGTGCGTGTTAGATGTACCTTCCTATGTATTAACATGTTTGATGATAAAATTGAAACGGAACTACAAAATTTATACAAAGCATGCCTTGGGTCAATCATGTAATTTTTGTACCATTTGGATGAGCGTTGTTTATTTTTCAAAGTCGTTAGGCACAATTATTGAAGGGCGCTAATTTTAGTACGTTGACGAAGCGCAAAGCTAAAATACCAAATGCATCACTGTTGGGTATTATATGTGAAAATTTGGTATTGTATCATATGGATGCCCTTGACCTAGTTTCTCAAGGTCACGGATGGAATGCATTTCAGGAAATGATTCTCTGTGAGGCCATTACATCTTAATTTGTGACATATATCCACATACCTTTACAGGTACATTATACAGAAAAAAATATATGATGTGGAGGGTCAAAGCGGCGCTGGTTGTATTAAATAGAAATAACATCACATATATCAACGGCACATCAATTTCATTTTTGTGATACTAAAATTTAGATAGGACCACACACTTTACACCAAATATGCTGTTGGTTAAACGTCAAATGTCATAGGATCTTGACTGAACTTGACTAATTTTTCAACTTAATAAACAGTTTAGTAAAAGACACTGGTGATTTCCCTTTTTTATGACAAATCTGAGAAGGAACCCCTCTGGGGACCACTGGACCTTATTCTGGTGATTACGTGCCGCTGCGAATTTTATTAATTTTTATTTTTTCCACTATTTATGTCTGTGTGCCAACATAGGCACATTGTCTTTCTAGGAATTCTTTATTTTTCTTTTTTTTTTCTTTCTTTCTTTCTCTCTTTCTTTCTTTCTTTCTTTCTTTCTTTCTTTCTTTCCTTCTTTCTTTCTTTCTTTCCTTCTTTCTTTCTTTACAGGGAAATTTGTCCGACATTTTATTTGAAAACTATTATACGTAGAAACTCCAAATTTGGCACAAATATACTTCTATAGATGAAGCCTCGCCTTTTTATAATGAGAGGTCATGCTTTTCAAAATAATGCAAATGAGAGCTAATTAAAGTTTTGAGTCTTGAATATCTTATATACTATAGTAGATGTGGTTCCGAGTGTATTGGAGTTCCATCATAACAAGGCAAAAGTCATGTCAAATGTCAAGGTCATGCCAAGGTCAAAGGTCGTGTCAAGGCCAAAGGTCAGTTTAGGTCAAAATGTCATTTAAAGGTCAAAAACCACTTCAGATAGAGGTCATCTGAAGGTCAAAGGTCATTTCAAGGTTAAAGGCCACTTTCAATGGTGGCTTGTTTCTAGCCATAACTTGCTCAATGTTTTTCCAATTATGATCATGTTGGGCTCAAATTGTAGCTATTGTAACACTGCCCATTTTTGAAGTATCTCCTTTTTATAATGAGAAGTCATGCGTTTCAAAAATTATGCAAATGAAGGCTAAATACCGCTTAAAATCTTCAAAATCTATTATTCTATAGCAGATATAGTTCCAAGTGTATTAGAGGTCGATCGTACCAAGGCAAAGGTCATTGCAAATGTCAAGGTCATGTCAAAAGCAAAGGTCCTGTCAAGGTCGAAGGACAATTTTAGGTAAATGTTTCTTTTTGAAGGTCAATTTTCACTTCAGGTAGTGGTCAACTCAAGTTCAAAGGTCATTTCAAGGGCAAAGGCCACTTTCGATGGTGGCTTTCTTCTACCCATAACTTGGTCAATTTTTATCATGTTGGGCTCAAATTGTAGCAATTGCAACACTGTACCTTTTTAAAATTATATGTGACACCTAAAGGTCAAAGGTCAATGTCATCCGGGCCTTTGAATGTTTCACCCTGTCAAAGCCTGGCCAATTTCCAGCCAATTCTAACCCTGTTGGATTTAAATTGTGGATATTGTAACACTGTACTTTTTTTAAAATTTACATGTAACCTGTTAAGGGTAAAGGTCAAAGGTCATGGTCATTTGGACTTTGAAATTTTCATCCAGCCATAAGCTTGATGAAATGTGAAGAGCCAAAGGACAAAAGTTGTAACATTTAATATTTACAACTTTTGAAGGCACACAGATTTGCTTTGAAGCAAATCTTCTTTTTAGTTTCAGCTGCCTCTGTTAAACTGTCTGGCAGATTCTGCTGGATTTGGTGTACCTTGTAGAAGCGTCAAACATAATTGTTCTTTAGTGGTGCTACTCCAGGTTCCTGATATTAAACAATTTTGTCGAGTTGCCCAATGTGGCTTAATGCGTTCATTGCTATTGATTACAATAGATGATAATTGGATTATGATAACAATTTATATTATCCACCCCTTGACCAAACCAGTCAGCCAGATCCAATTCAAACTCGGGGGTGCTGTAACTTTGTGTGGGATGGGGAGTCTTACCACGTTGGTTCAAATAATCACACTCTTTTGGTTCTTGGAGTCCTCGAGTTGTTGGGGGGGGGGCTTAATTTTTGTGGCAATCGCTCAAAATCTTCTACGAAACCAAGAAACCAACTACTTCGAAATTGCACAAAGGTACCTTAAGATCCTTACACCCTACATTTTTTAACGCTTGAACAAGGGGCTCTGTGGGTTTTTTTCAGATTTTTGTTTGTGTTTCCCCTTTTTTAACTTATACCAAACTTGTTGTTGCACTCTTTTGAAAATGGTAGGAATGTACCTGGACTCGATCTCCACTATGTTTGGTCACAACATGATGTCCATGGCATTTCCATTGTTTTTGTAAAATCTTTGTAATTAGGAATTATCGGCACGAGTATACATACAAGCTAGCATTGTTACTTTGTCATAGCAGCTATTTTGACATCCTAACTAATATCTCAGTGAGGGTGGATACGAGGCCCATGGTTACATTTAAACACAAAGAGGAAAGTCCTGATGAAGTTTCGTTTGGAGTTATTGATTTAATTTAATATTTTTGACCTTGAGTAACATTCAAAGGTCAAAATACAAGAAGCCATAAACTTCATAAGACCTTAATATAGGCTGTGAACAGGATGGCCAAATGTGTCTGCCCTAGTGCCAATACAATTCGTATAAAACGGGGTCAATTGGACTCCTTGGGTTCTATATCAGTTGATGAATTATGGGACAATAAGTACTATTAAGCACTATCAGGAAAGTAGCAACAGGATATTCTTCATTATTGTTAATTTTGATATTGAGTGATTTTGTAAAGTAAATAGGTTTTTGTCACAGATTTCGTATTTGCATCTAGAACCAAATTTATTTTCAATAAAGTTGAGTCCAGAGGATTCAAAGATGTACTTTTGTCAAAACCTTTTTGCTGTCTATGTCCAAAGATTATTAGAAAGTTTTGCTGTAATAATTTTACAGTTTTTAGACTTGCCCGTTTTGCTACCTAATTTCATCGTTTGGCATCATTCTGATTTAATAAACACCTTCTGACATTTTAAGCTTACTTATTTTCTGTCAGGTTAACAGCGGGGCGGCAATCAGTAGCAAGCAGCGGCCTACAACAGTTACATATTTGCCTTATTGTACTTTAAATCGACTTAAGGAAAATTGTTTTGGGAACAAATTATTTACATAAATGCTAATGACTTTCATTTATTTCTTACCAGCCTAAATGCACACCTACTCAATATTAAAAAAAGTCTCAAAATTGACATAATTTTCTCAAATGTTACAAGCCTGACACATTACATTGACTCGGGGTTGGCAGAGAAATAAAGCTTCATTGTTTGGAGCCTTTCAAAGTGAGGAGTAGGTGTCGTCATGAAGTTTGTTGTATATTTCTGGTGCAGGATGCCCATTCCATTGTTGCAGTACTTGTTAGGATTTCCCTTGGTTTTTACAGGTGGTCTAGCTGCAACTGTTTATTTTAAAATCACTGTGACTGAATATAATGCCCCAGTTTGTTTCTACTTCAGTTATACACTGGCAGGTGATTTAACTGGGATAAGCTATCCAGCTAGAAAGGATGCATACTGGTTCAGGGGTAATTCAAATTTTTCTTACCTGAACCTGTCCTATACAAATTAAGTAGTTACAAGGTATGTGTTGTATGTGTTTTTTTTTTTTTTTTTTTTTTTTGTTGTTTTTTTTTTTTTTTTCTTGTTTTTTTTCTTTTTTTGTTTGTTTTTTGTTTGTTTGTTTTTGTATTTTGGGGGGGAATTCGGTTTTTTTTTTTTTTTTTTATGTTTTAAATAATGAACCTCTGAATTTATTCGCAAAGTTTCACGTTTGTATCTATTCCATCATTTGCTATGTTTATATTTATTTATTATTACGTGGGTTGTCTTTGCTGAATATTTTGCTTATCAATTGCCACGTTCATAGTTATTCATTATTCTGTGGGTTGTTTTTACTGAATATTTAGCTTAGACAAGGGGCCGCTAGTCAGAGAGACATGTACGGGTATAGGCTCCGAAACACGTTCTGAATACTAACGCGCTGAAGACCTATTAATTTTTTTGCGATTATGCGGCTTAAGTCAAAATTCTACATAGGAACGTGTGCAATATGGACAGTGGTACTTCGATATGTATATATGATACACAGTGGCAAGTTAGCTTATGGAGAGTAAAGAGTTTGGACTGCGGAATAGGGTAGTGACTGCCAGGAAGTGGTTCTGGACAGAGAGACACAAATACAATTGACTTATAACTTGGTAGAGACACCGATACAATTGATTTATAACTTGCTGGGATCCCTGGCCCATGGTTGCTATTGAAAATCAAAGAAAGTACCTTTAGGCTTCACTTCAGCCGTTCTGCTGGTACTTTCTACGTTCATAGACTTTAAAAGGCCAAACATATCTAGTAAATTACATATTGGTAAATTGGGTCTTACCCATATAACTATTATCTGATGGTTTTATTAATTTATACCTCGATCTGTCATACCCACAACAAGGCCGAGACCGCAGATGGCTGACCTTGGCCTAATTCTCGAGGGGCAAAACCACATGAACACAGCGAGGAAACGTTTGTAGGATCAAAATATATTTTTGAAACAAAAAGATCACCGTGACCCTTTACTCTGCTGATTGGAAGCTGCTCCTGCCAGTGCAAACATCACTGCTCTAGTACAAAGACTGTATAATTCCTTACCAAGTCAAAATCAACATTAACTAGGCAAAAAAAAAAACCCCACAGGTGCTTTCTTACTTTATAGACTTTGTAGTGTGATAGTAACCATAGGGCTGAGATCCACCATTGGCAGTATATCAGCCAGCATTTCATTTGCTGACTGAGCAAAAAGTTTATGGTCAACAAGACACATGCATCCCCAGTCTAAGAATGTATCATTTCATTATCCTCTCCGAAATATTGGTTCGAGTTTACCTTGGCACCATCTAAGAGTAATAATCAAAATATTCTTTGTAGCAGCTTTGACAATATTGAAACACATGCACTGTACTGTGGCTGTATATGTGTATATTTTTAGAACTTGCTAACATATGACCCCACAGTTTGATGTCCCATGGTGTGGTCAAAACGTAACCCATTTTCACAAATTGCATCATCTTCAGCCATAGCATCTTTTGATAAAATTTCATCAAAATTATCCACAGCCGTTCTGGAGCATAAGTCGAACCCAACTTTAACGCATGAAAATAATCACATAAAAAGTTTGAAAAATTGCAGCGCAAGCCGCTTGCCAAAATGTGAACTGCGTAAACCTTTAATTTAACATGTATGTAATATGTAATAGTACAGAAAAACATGACCCATATTCATAAATTCCAAAACCAACAATGACATCAAAGAGATTCCAAAGTTACCAAAGCATCACCATTTAGTTTCTAAAACCAATGCGAAGACTCAAATTTCACTCTCGACTTGAGACAGGCAGTCACCCACAAAAGGCAACTGGCGGCCTTATTAAACTGGTCCTTTCAACTTTTGAAATATTTTCATTAACTACAGACTATAGTGTCTTCCAAAATGTCTGGGCCTAACCACTCAAAACCAAAATTTTCTTACTTCTGCCAAAAATAAAAAGAGACCTGGTAGGCCTATCACTCTTTCTTTCCTCTGACTTGTCAGTCAGCTGAGTTTACAGAAAAAGAAGAAAGTAGGCCTACATCATTTTTGTGATATTTATGAATCTGGCAAAGCAGTTCCTGAGAAAAAGAAATTAAGTTTTTTTTTCAAGCAATGAAAGTTGCAATAGACCTTATTTAGTAGTAGCAGTAGTAGTAGTAGTAGGAGGAGGAGGAGGAGGAGGAGGAGACCTTATTTACAAAGGGTATGAACCTGTTAAGCCCAAACTTATCTTCCCGAGGCCCATCTTAAGCGTGCCACTCAATCAACCATTAACATACGTGTGTTCGGAGACCTGGACACTAATGTGTCAGAAGGCTTGCAGCCTCCGTCATCGATGACATTGTCAGGCACAGGTAACTCAAAAATGTCCCACTAAGACTTTGATCCATTTAGTGGTCACCGCAGTAATAATAATAATAATAATAATAATAATAATAATAATAATAATAATAATAATAATAATAATAATAATAATAATAATAATAATAATGTAGAGTTCAATTGAAAATAAACATTCATAGCAAACAGCGATATTATTGCATCGTCATCTCCTTGAAAAAGGCCGCCCTGGGGGTCATCTATCTGGACACGTGTGTGAAATCAAGAGCATTCCACACCACGTATCGAACAATATTGCAAAATTTGCACCCTATATTGCTATATGCCTATTCAATAGCGATACTAATTAAATCATGGTCACAAGGCTAGATAGCCCATAGCTTCGTCACAAAATTAACGTATTATCATTATTATATTATGAATTTCAAAAAATCACCAAAAAATACAAATAAAAAAATTGCATCACCATGTCTTTGATTCACACGGTAAACATGCATCTGTGAAACGTTCCTGTGCAAAACCAAGACATTCTGTGCAAGGTTTTCTTTAGAGGTCGAAAGTGTACAGACGGGCAGACGGACGACAGATTTTATTTTATGAGCTCTGTTCACTGGCAAGTCATCCCAACCAAACGAAGATAGAGGGCAAAGGAGAGTGATCCATTCTGTGAATGCGAAAAGTGGTAGTATACCTTCCCGAAAAGCTTGGGGTAGACTTTCGCAGAATGAACAGTCTAACTAGCTACAGCAGTTCTCTAAAAAAGGGATATTTTTAAAAGGAAACTGAAGGATGATATCCCTTGCCTCTACACAGGTTTAAAGCTAAAGCCAGATTTCTTTAATCAAACAGTCTGCAAAATATTGTAGCTAGTGTTCCAACCAACCGTTTCCTCCATAAAGCCACCTTTTTCTTATCGACTCTCAACATTTGCCAAGAGACTTTGTTATCAGCACAATGCAGCAAGAGGCATACATGGAAAAATAAATGGTTCGGTTTTAATTACAGCTGCCCCACCTGCAAGAAAAAACCAAAGCACATAGAATCATGATGTCGAAACATGCATTCAGTGCAAACGACGGCGTCCATATTGAGCAGCTGACGGTACCTAGGATGGACCCAGGTATAAAGCCAGTGACTGCTATCCCTCTGATATTACCCGACGACCACGAATACGACCCTGGTACCATGAAAGTACAGAAAAAAGCAGGTGCCTCAAGAAAATATCTGTATGTGGTCCCGGAAGCCCTACAGATGATAAGCAACATCAAGGAGCCTGTCATTGTACTTGGAATCTGTGGGCCAGCGCGCACTGGAAAGTCTTACATTTTGTCCAGGTATGTGTATTCATTACATTTTGTATTCAAAGAGATAAAAGCAAAAAATATGAGGCATCATTTTGATACCATCGTACAGAAATGAGGTACAATGAACTACTGATCGACGTTGCACTGTTACGGTAATTTGGCAAATAATCCCTCACAAAATATCACCTCGAAAAAACTTTGGTGTCCATTTTAGCTCAGCTGTCTTGTCAGTCAGTAGAGCTACTCTTATAGGCCTCAGACCTTTGTCCATCCAGTCGTCTGTCCGACTGTGTGCCAACAATTCCCATTTTTTACTTATCTAAAACCATCGGGCGGATTCCCTTGAACCTGGACGAGGATGTTGCTTCACGGGGGGGGGGGATCTTTCCCTATTGTTTGCATGGCCATAATCCAAATATGTTTCATTGTTTATGACTGTGTTTTTGTTTTTTTCGAAAAATCAGCTGCAAAACCGCTTCACTGATTGCTTTTAAACATTACATAGGGACATCTCTGGGTACCCCTAGACTTTAATACATCCCCAAATGAAACTGCAATTCTTCAAATATTTGTTGAATTTTGTTGTCTTTTTCGAGGCTTCATCTCTAATAACATGGCACAAATTTCTTCCAAAAGTATTCAAATATAGTCAATATGATCAGTTTGACCAATTCCCTTCATTTGGTAAGGATATATAAATTTTTTGCTGAGTTTGTAACTTCGAATTTTGATGGCTCCAGCTGCATGATTGCATGTGGGCAGCACTGTCCTTTAAATGGTTTTTCGTAGGTGTACAGTTACTATTAAACATGTGAAGGAATATACCTATTTACACTATGATGACTCCAGAACTGTGTGAGCGCAGACTGATATTGTGAAGTGACAATGGTCTTACGGAACGGTGACCTTCATATTATTAGTCCCCCACTGTAGACTAGAGGTTTGCAGTTTGTCTTTCTATCCTTCGGTGTATCCAGCGAAGCCTGTCCTGGTCATATATCCAGGGCACAACGCCTACAACAACCAAATTTGCTATTCTTCAAAGGACATGGGTGTGTCGCACTGTTGAGTGACTGTGACCTTGACCTTGATCCCTACAACGTTTCAGCTTATGTGCCCTATCACCTTTAGCTCCCACAACTGGTGTATGAACACTTCACAGAGTACGGATGTGGCGCAACCCAAAATTAGGTCACTGTGCCTTGACATTTGATCGGCCATGTTGTTGGTTGTCTGGGCAAACTTTCCTATACCCATAACACTTAAAGCTGCCTAATTTGGTGTGAAGACACTTCATAGCATAGGAGTTTCTCTCCCACCAAAAGTTGCTGACTGACTTTGATTTGGCCTTTGAAGCTTCCTCTGAGTTATATGGGACAGCTGCAAATGAAAGTACATGAAAGATTTCCTGTTCTTTTTAATAGTCCCTGCTGCCCGCCACTTTCCAAATATAAACCAATACTATGCCTGTGACCTTAATTTGACCTTTCAGGATGAAAATTAACAATGTCAAAAGAAACACTAGACATACAGTCCAACAGTGTTTAATAGTTGCCAAAAGCCTCATATCTACCTTTACCAACATAGCCAGTCTGTGACCAATTTCACATTGGTGATTCTGTAGCCTTGAATAAAGGTCAGGCTTAGGGGAACGGCCATTCAAGTACCTGTTCAGCTTCCTTTACTCGTTGTCGAAATTTGAAGAACCGTATTAAAACCGACACGGGTGACATGTCATATAAACGTATTTATTCCAGCTTCATTTCTTAAAGTCTGAAGACATGCAAATATATAAACTCACACAGGGTAAAAAGCCAAATAAGTGTAATAATCACTTGTTCGGCTTTATTTGCCCAAAGTCAGAGTCTGGGTCCCGGAACAGAACTCACAAAGTTGAAAAGCCAAATAGGTGTAAAAACTATTCAGCTTTATTTGCAAGGTGTAAGAGTCTCAAGTCACATAAGAGAACTCACAAGGTAAAAAGCCCAGTAAGTCTAATAACTATTCAGCTTCATTTGCAAGTGGTCTGAGTCTCAAGTCAATACGAGAACTCACACAGGTGAAAAGCCAGGGCAGTGTAATACCTGTTTAGCTTCATTTACCAGCGGTCAGAATCTAATGGCACACATATCTCACACGTGAAAAGCCATATAAGTATAAAATGTTCAGCTTCAGCTGCCCATAGTCATATTTTCAGGGTTTACCTTCGCTTTAATGTTAATTGAATCATATTGTTGAAGAGATGAAGCCAATCGTGGATAGGTTCAATCACCACCAATATGAAACGTCCCATACTTTTAAATTGTGTCCAAATCTCTTAGATGTTCTGGAAATATTCCTGGATTACATCCGAGCCTAGCGTCTTGGATCCTGGGAAACACACTTGGAAGCCACCCATGCAATGTTACCATACATGTTTGCTGCTGACAAACAGAATTATGCCAGATGGACACCATGCTATCTCCTTGACATGCTGGAATCGCCTGAGGAACTCATGTCACATTTTGAGAATGGATATTGTGCCATGCGGAAAACACAGTCCATTCGATGGAATAAGGTGTAGTTTGGCAACAGGAAAAAACAATTATACAGGCTTTAAAAGTGAAAGTGGTATCAAAGGTTTTGCAAGTCAAAAGGCAGCAATAGACAATGGGCACTTACCAGGCATCAACGGGGAGAACACCCTGCTGCAATGAAGCAACGCAGTGGCCAACAGAAAATTAAGGATACAGGGCATTCAGAAATAAAGCCTACTACATTGAAACGAGATGAAGCCCATGCCAAGCAAATGAACAAACATATAAAACAGAGCATGAAAAATCCATTTGATATGGAGCAGCATCCCGACACCCAACTAATGAACATTTCACCAGGCCAACATGCCTCAGACGAGGTGACAAAATCTCTACTAAGTGCAAGCTCGGGTGTAATAGGAATGAATCAAATGGAGTATTGTTTCACTACTTGTCTGTCTCTTAGTGGCAAAACAAAGTTGTTTGATCCAATAAAAATTGGATCTGAAGAATTTTGATCATATGGCCAAAAAGTCCAGTGTGTTAAAAGCAAGCAAAGTTTGTGAAGCTCAATTTTGCATCAGGAGTGGTGTTCCAGAGAGCCTTAACGCTCTCAGACTACAGAGAAAGTGTCACAGTGGAGAATGTGCCGAGTCGTTCCATCTCTTCAATACCACCATCTCTTTAACAGGAGGCTTGCAAAATATGAAGGCGTCAAAAAGCAGACTTAACAGACAAGCTCAAGGATTTTGTGACAAAAGCCTATGTACTTCCTGAGTGTGAGTGCTTCAGTCGTGATGCCATTCCAGAGCTCCAGGTGATGAAAAAGAACAGTTTCAAAAATTTCCAGGCACTTGCAAACAGTTACTGCAACAAACATTTTCATTTTTGCTTAAGGCAGCAGATTCAGTTGTTGACGTCTGGGACCAGTATAGCAATGCCAATTCAATGAAGTGTGCTGAAAGAAAAAGATGGAAAGATGCAACTTTAAAGCAGTATGACCCAATGTGCCCCCATTACAGAAGTACCTTGCAGTTTCTGCAAATAAGACTTCCCTGTCTGACTTCTTAGGCCAATATATAGCAGTACATGGACCAAAGCATGCACTTATAGCAGAAAGGTGTAAGGTAGTGCATGTTGCTGGAGCATTACATGAAGGAGCTATCACACCTTCCTTTGCATCAAGAGTAGGAGGAGGAGTCTCATTGTACCTCGATACCAACTTTCAGTATGTTGGATAATTTTAATGAACAATTCGACGTTCTTCTAGACAAAATAAAACAAGAAAAAAAATGATGCTATCTCCTGGGCGACTTTAATATAAATTTGCTAAATATAGATAAACACCCAGCTTCTTCTGGTTTCATTGAAAACTTATATAGCAACCTCTTCCTTCCACGTATCAACAGGCCCACAAGAATAACTGAACATTCAGCAACACTTATCGATAATATTTTTACTAATGTTTTAAATGATCATTCAGAACGTTTAAGTGGTATTATTTAAAATGATCTTTCAGATCATTCACCAATTTCCCATATTATTTTAATAAAGATGTAATTCCCACTCAAAATGAAAATAAACAGTATTGTATCCATTTTAAGTCATTAAACTAATTTCAAAACGCCATCAAACAATTTTCATGGATGGACATTTGCGACAAAACTGATCCTGACGTAGTTATGTCAGACTTTGTTCGAAGTCTCCAAAAAGCATACAAAGAAACCATTCCTTTACGTGCAGTAAATTCTAGTTACAAACTTAATAAGCCTTGGCCAACCCAGTGAACTATTAAATATATAGACAGGAAAATTAAGTTATACAGAAAGAAAACTGATACACCCACTGAAAATAATAAGCAGAAATATGACAACTACCATAACAGATTAACCATGTTCTTCACATAGCTGAGAAAAAATATTATTCTGAAGTAATCGAACGAAATAAATCTAACTTATCTATAGTGTGGAAACTTATAAGTACTGTTATTAGCAAGCAAAAAAGTCCCAGGTTACTCAACGGTTTAAAAATGGTGACTCCTATATTACCGATCCAAAAAACATAGCTAACAAATTTAATTCCTACTTCGTAAATGTGGGGCAATCACTTGCTGATAAAATACCTGGAACACCAGTAACTCCTGACTCCTTTCTTCGAGGCACCTATCTTAACTCTTTTTATTTCTCTCCTGATGTAGAGCAGGATATTATATCCATCATTAGGTCACTCAAAGATTCTAGTCCACGATGGGATGACATACATCCCAAAGTACTAAAATTTGTATCTTACGAAATCGCCAGTCCCCTTACCTACTTTCAAATTAATCGTTAGAAACTGGTGTATTTCCTAGTGGTTTGAAACTTGCTAAAATAACGCCTATATTCAAAAAAGGTGATGAAGAATTATTTGTCAATAATAGACCTATCTCAGTTGATACTTTGAAATTCGTAGGTGTCTGGTTTGATAAAAATTTAAGCTGGAAAGAACATGCATTATACATATCTAAGAAAGTAAGTAAAACAATGGGAATTTTTTAAGAAGATTAGACACAAATGTGGTATTAATATACTTATACAATTGTATTATGCTCTGGTGTATCCCTACTTTCTCTATTACTATACCACATGGGCGATCACATACCCTGCCACAATAGAGAAACTAATTAAACTTCAAAAAAAAGGTTTTACAAGTTATTACATTTTCGATGTACAACTCACACACTGACCCTTTGTTTCATAAATTCAGAATTTCAAAATTTCAGACCTTGGGCCTATTCCTAACTGGTCTACTCATGTATGAAGTTAAATTCTTTCTTGCTCCTCTTGCATTCCGAAAATTATTTGCTGAAGTCTCAACAATTCATAATCATGATACTAGACAAAAACAGAATTTTTATATTCATCCTTTCAGAACTAATGTAGGAAAATTTGCAATAACCACTCGTGGACCTCATGTATGGAAAACAGTGCCAAATTTTATGCAAATTGCAACATCAATTGTTTTAGTTAAAAATCGCCACAAATCGTATATTATTGACGATCAGTGATTAATAGTTTAATTGATATTAGTGTCAATGTTCTTAGTAGGTGATTTTTGTTTGACTCATGTCCTTGTTTCAGTGCACTCTCAGTCTGAAGAGAATATAAGCCCTATGGGGTTTCCTCTCTCCAGCTGAAAATCATATCTTTTCGGTGTCTTTTATAATTTTTGTGTACCATTTATTACTCTTTAATAATATTTCTATATTGCACTTTGATTTTGAAATACACCGTCTGTATGATTTTCAGAAAATAAAAAAAAAATTAAAAAATCAAAGGAGACTAAAGTCAATTATGACATCTGGTGTCAGCAAGGGTAAGCAGATACGAAGATGCTCTTTCATGTCATGAAAGCTGATCAGAAATTTCGGGAAGTTGGTATGCAAGGCCCGATAATATTGAAGACTCCAGATACAGATGTTGTTGTAATTGCTGTGTACTAGCTTAGTAAGATGACCAATGTTTCTAGCCTTTGGATTGAAACTGGCAGGTCAGGACTTACTACAGATCACCACAGATTCATCCCAATTCATGAGGTGTGTCAAGAAAACAGTGCTATCTTCACCAAGATATTACCTGCTGTCCATGCTCTGACAGGCTGTGACAGCATACCGTCATTTGACTGAATTGGCTTAAAAAAACTGTTTTAAATGTCTTGCTGTCACATGGACCACGATCTTTCCAGGACTTGTCTAATTTTGGTTTGAAAGATCTGGAATCAGGTATGGAATCTGCCAGAAAGTTTGTTGCTGCACTGGATTACCCCAAAGGCAAGTACAAACAGTGTCACTCTTCTCAAATGCACTTCGCGTGCAAGTAGCAATGGAAGATGTGCCCTTTAGCCAGCTACCACCAGCAGAGGCAAGCTTTACAGAACAGGTAAAAGGCACGATGGCAAACACAGATTTGGCACAGTTCTCATCTTTCTGCTGTTGGCCTAGGCTCACTGGAGGATAATGGATGGAAATAGTCTGATCCGGGAAGATTCGAGCCAGCTTTCTTTGAAGGGTCAACATCAGCTGAATCTTTGACAATCATTTCCTCTTTTTGCAAAGGCAGAAATGTCTGCTCACGAGATTGCTCTTGCCAAAAGTCTGGACCGACACGTTGTAGTGCATGCTTGGGAGCAGCGGAAAAAGACTGCTTGAACAGATTCTCATAAAATATAGACATATCTAGGGATGAAAATGTGATACACATAATTATGATTGTACATCATATAAAAATACAACTGCATTAATATGCTTAATCTTTGACAATCCAGTTCTGTTCTTGTAAAAGAATTATTTGCTCATGTGATTGTTCTTGTCAAAAACTTATGCCTCCATGGTGCAGTGTTTGCTTAAGTATAGCAGATGAAGACTGCTTTAACAGAATCTCATTTGGAATGGATATTATTTGTGGATTAGCATGTGGTAAAACCAAAGAAATGATGAATATCAATGATACAAGTGTATTGTCAAAATCAGTTAACTGTGTTAATTTCTTTGATGTACCTTCCTGATATGGAACACTGTTTGACATGAAGCCCCTTTCCCCACCATGGGTCACATTTGATGAAGGGAAAAATGCGTCAAATGGCACCCATCATCTATTGTTAACCCTTTTCTTTTCAGCAAAACACTGTAAATTTATAAAGTTCGTTCTCTCTCATGCCTTTTGACTCAATGCTAAATACAGTTGTTTTCATGCAAAAATAGTCTGCATAGCATACATGCAATGTCCATGGATTTCGACTAAAGTTTTGCCTGGAGAGCTATGGTTTACAGTATCAAAGACCTTAATGTCCGTCTCCCTGACCATATAAGCTGTATACTTCTTTGCAACCATACATTTCACTGTTTTGTATTGTGTTTTGTATTTATACCCTTGTGTTATTATTGTATGAGTATATGAGTATTATGGTCGAATAAACATTTCCTGATTCCTGATGTAGTTTTGCTATCCTTCCATCATCATCCTGAATTTCAGTTTTTCAGCCACAAGGCATAGCTTATTTCGTTCTATCCTTTACAGTATGTTTTGTTCTGACGCCAGCTCAGAATTAATTATACCATAGCATTAAGCCCCTTATAAATACTTTTAGCCGGAGATTTTCATCTAAACCCTGGTCCTGTGCAGCTCAAATCTGATATTTCTTTTGCCATTCTTATATTCGTAGTCTTTCCGCAGATAAATTCGGATGTATTCGTTCAGATCTTACACCTGAATTTGATATAACCCCCCTATCTAAAACTTTTTCTTCACCATGTTCCTTTGCCAATGATCTTACTATACCTGGTTGCTATGAGATTCGCCGACGAAACCGACCCAACATTGTGGGTGGCAGAGTTGCTCTACACGTTTCTAGATCCCTACATGTGTCTCGGCGAAATGATTTCGATATACCTAACATAGAGCTTTTGTGGATTGAGATAAAATTTCACAAGAAATTTTTATTTGGCATTGTGTACAGACCACCTAACTCGTCAGTCTATTTCTGGAATAAGCTTCAGGAAAGTCTCGATTTAGCATATAGCACAGGCATTAAAAATGGAATCTTATCTGGAGATTTAAACTCTGAGTTTTCGACGCATTCAGGCCTAGAACTTGATCAATTTACTTAAATAAATTTTTTGACCTTGCATGTGCAGGAATCTTCTCGCATTACCGAACACACAGCAACATGTCTAAACCAAATGCCATCAAACATTCCCTACTGTGTGCGTGAATCTCGTGTGCTTCCTTCAATTTCAAATTGTGACCATTGTGTCGTGGGAGCAAATCTGTTGTTTCATCGTATGAAAGATTCTGGCTTCAAACGTCATGTTTTGGATTATGGCAATGCAGATTTTGATGAATTTAAAACTTATCTTAGAGAGGTTGATTAGGATTTTTGCTTTGTATCCAATAATATTGATGAATGTTGTAATACCTGGTCCAAATTATTTATGGAACTCGCTGTACATTGTATTCCAAACAAACATATTGAAATTAGACCTTCTGATCTAGCATGGTCACTCAAGCGGTGGGTCAAAAGAAAATACGACAAAGCAAAAGGTAGAAATCTTGAACCTGATTTATGGATCTCCCTCACTTCCGACCTCGCACTTACCTTTACAACAACAGTATTTTTAAGTGATATATTCCTTATTCTATTAGGGCCAGATGCAGAGGAATGTCTGGGGGTAGATAAGACTTTTCTTACTCTGTGGGCATCAATATGAGTATCACGTGAATGTTCCTCCATTCATAATGTCAACTCTGGTGGAGTTGGGGCATCTTCATGGAAACCAGCCTTGCGTTTACTTTAGAAGTATGTGTTTTCATTTTTACCAAAATCAATAAACAGATTGACTTCATATTTGGTGGATTATACCTTGTGTAAGCCTCTACCATGGTTTTTCAAGTGGCCAGGCTAGGTAAGAGATCTTAAATGATTTCTCTTTTTTTTTTGGGGGGGGGGCATTTTTTTGGTTAAATGTAAAAAAAAAATCTTCTCGAAAACCACTAAGCCAATTGCTTTGAAATTGTATTAGGTTACATTTGAGGAGCTTTTGACCTTAATTTGCTCAAGAATGGGGGAAGGGGCTGTGATTTGTTTCTATTATTTATGAATTTTTGTGTTCTCATATTTTCGACTACTACTACAAAACCATCAGCCAGATTCACTTTAAATATGGTGAGAATGTTCCTCTAGTGGATTTCCAGTAAGTTTTTTCAAGTGCTGTGTTCCAATAACTTATGTGAGGCTTTTTTTATCCCCAATACCACTCTACCAATTGCTTCGAAATCACACAGGGACACTCCAAGGGAATTGTATATAATTTGTTCACCAGGCAACTATCTTGCAATTTTCTTAAGAATTTTTTTCTTTTCCTTTTATCCCTGCTTTCATGTATGAGAGTTGTGTGTCTACTTTTGCATCCATGCCGGGACACCTAATATGAACAGCCTCAGGCAAATCAGATGCTAGATGTAAAGAAGGCTTTACCTATTGCAGATATATGGACTAAATATCGGTTTTATGGCTCAGATATTATTTGTTTGTGAATTTCGGTTACCATTTCTACGATATTCATGAGATTTTGTGTGCCATGAGTATGTTTAGACAGCTGATCTGATTTCAACACATGCACCATAACAACATGCTCAACATCAAATCGCTGCACCATCAAACAATATCTGAAAAGTATCTCTGCTGTTTTCATGCAAGGCCTCTGCTTAATTTGTTCTTGGCAGGTGCTAAACAGTGGATATACAAACTGTATTGTTCAGGGCAAACAAATACATATAAATATAATGTTGAATCCCAGTCAGAAGTCAGCAAGAGTGTGTGTTTTGACATTTTGTGCATGTTCATTAGGCACTCAAGCGCACGATCGAGCATGGTGATAGAAGGTTGTGTGGTGTTGATACTATAGTATGCGATAAGTTCTATACCATGGGCTGTTTTCAATGATCGCCAAACATATTTTTAGTAGGCACCGGACATTGGAGATACCTGTCGGAACTGAAAGTGTCCCCAGATAGTGGCAAAATGAATGTCTGTTTCCTGCATTATCAGCATTGAACTGCCAATATTGAGAAACTCTGTGAGCATGTATTGTTTAGTTTTGTATGTGAACAGTCCTGCTCCTTTGTGGACTGAGGTGAAGGGGCGTTGGGAGGGAATCTCAAAAGTGGTTTGTCAGGGGGAACCCAGCTTTTTTTTTTTTTTTTTTTTTTTGGTATTAGTTTGGATATAGTTTTTTAAGGAGGTGGGGCCATTTTTTGCATTAGTTTGGATAAAATTTTTTAAGGGGGTGGGGCCATACTGTGGTTTCAGTACATTCAAATGATTGATCTGCATCGAAAGTGTATGGAAGCTGAATGCCTAGGCAACTGGAACTGTCAACTTCAAAGCCTGTATGAATGCTACTCTACTTTGCAGCCTCTGGGCATAGATTGTACCTGTAGAGTGTAAATATATACCTTTAGAAGGTGGCAAGGCTTACTGAGCAACACCTTGCAGTCCACCAGTACTTCAAAGAAGGCCTCAATATTATTTGCATGTCTGATAGCTATTGGTCTGCTACCTTTGTTTTGAGCAACACTGAACGTACCTTGGTATCTCTGCCTAAGTACACCTCTTTAATTATGGCAAGCGGCCACAAATTACGGGGCATACCTCTTTCAACAATTAGTATTAATTCTCCAACCTTAATGTCACTAATAGCAGTTTGCCATTTTGGTCTTGTATTCAGAGATGGCAAGTAGAACTTTAGCCATTTGGACCAAAATATATCCGCTAGATGTTGAGAATGTTTAAATCTACTTCGATATGAGTCAGCGACTGAAGCACTACCTGGCGGGACAGGAGAACTCTGATTGAGCGTAAGTAATGCATTTGGAGTCAATGGAGTGAAGTCATTTGGGTCACTACTTAATTTTGTCAAAGGACGGCCATTCACAATTGCTTCGAGTTCACATAGTGTAGTTTGCAACACTTCATCAGTCAGGCGTCAAGCATAGGGAAGCACTGCTCTTAGCACCCTTTTTATGACTCCAATTAATCTTTCCAAATTACGACCCCAATGAGGCGTGCGTGGCACTGTATATACAAACTGGATAGATTTGGAGACAGCATATTGCTTTAGTGTGTCTTTTGTATGGAATTTGAAAGCCTTCCGAAGCTTTGGTTCTCCTTTCTTGAAGTTGCCTGCATTATCGCAGTAGATGGTACACACATTTTACCTATGTGCTACAAACCTACGAAGTGCATTTAAGAATGCATCGGCGTCAAGAGAATGCAACATTTCTATGTGGATAGCTCTGGAACTCATGCATGTAAAAATGCACCATGCCTTTTCTTTTGCCCTCGAGAGAATTTTGTGAAGTAAGGACCAAAGCAGTCTATGCCTACCTGAGTGAAAGCTGGCATATGGGGACTAATCCTGGCAGGATGCAAGTCCGCCATTAATTGAGGAGAAGGCTTAGCATACAATCTTTTACACATGACGCACCTCTTCAGCACTCGCTGTACACAACGACGTGCTTTTGTAACCCAAAATTCACTTCGAACTAAGCTCAACGTCCACTCTGTGCCTAAATGGGCATTTTGATGAAAATGATACACAAGACTTTCAGCTATTATACTTTTACTAGATATCAGAATAGGATGTTCGCCTGTTCTACCTCCCACACGCAGAATGCCGTTTTCATCTAAAAACGGATTCAATGAGATGATACTGCTTGATCTAAGGAGCGCCCTACCAGATCTAAGGCTAGCTATTTCATTTTCAAAGAATTTCTTCTGGAAATGTTTGATGATAATATCGTGAGCAGCATTCAACTCACTTACATTAAGCGATCCCTGATCAACTTCATGTTTAGACTTGAACAAAACAAATCTGCGTAACCATGCTACAGATTTCTTGATCTTATTCCAGGAAAAGTAATGCTTACAAATCCTTTCAACCCATGATTCTAAAATGACACGCGTTTCTGTCTGTGTATTTCCTGCCTTGACCTCAGGGTCATTACCAGCTACAATGTATGAATCACTGTTCTTTTCGGAGAATCCCGAAAGCTCATTTAAGCATTTCGGCCCGTAACACCAAAAATCGACGACACCCTGGCGATCTAAAGAAAGAGGACGTGTGAGCAAATCTGCGGGATTTGACGAAGAGTCAATATGGAACCACCATAAGGGATTAATATTAGTTCGGATATAGCCTACCCGATTCTGGACGAAAGTGTGAAAATGCTGAGTCTCATTATGTACATAACCAAGTACAATTTTGGAATCTGTCCAAAAAAATACAGGTACACTTTCTAGGCATAGTTCCTGTTTAAGTAGTAAGTACAAACTGACACCACATTTAGCAGCTTGCAGTTCTAAACGCAGTACTGAAAGGCTATTGTTGATTGGAGCAATGTGAGATTTGCTAATTACAAGCTGAGAAGAAATCTTCCCTAGAGAATTAACACATCTGATATAAATTGATGCGCTGAATACTACTTGGCTACTGTCACAGTACACATGGAATTCGTAATAACCCGTGTCAAACTCTATCGACTTTATGCAACGAGGGAAAGTCAAATTTTGCAAACCTGTGTACAATGAATTGTACCTTGAATTCCATTTCTGATGAATGGTTTCTGGCACAGGGGCATCCCAGTCTAGTTGTAGACGGGTAGTCTGCTGCAGTAACAATTTACCTGTAGCTATCCAAGGCGACACGAGTCCAAGTGGGTCAAATATTGAGGCCAAGAAACTAAGCACGATTCGACGAGTGAGGTGCTCAAGGTCGAATTGCCGAACTTCGAAACAGAATAGGTCCTTTTTGACCATCCATTTTACACCTTGTGTGCGACAATGAGAGCCGGATGAAAATTCATGTATTTCTTTTGCACGGCTTTCGATCGGAATTTAATCGATAGTCTGTTCATCATTGACTGCAAATTTTGTGATCTCAAATCCTCCAAGCCGAAGAGCATCAGGAAAATTGAAAATAATATTCTGCACTTCACTGATACTGCGTAATGATTGGGTTAAATCGTCAACATACATTGAATGCAAAATTGCTTCCTTGAACAAAGGGTCTATATTGGGGTTATCTAGAACAACCCGCCTCATGGCGTATGTAGATGATGAGGAACATCAGATACCTCCAAATACATTGACTCGCATGCGCATATGAACTACCTTCCCATTTTGATACCAAAGGAAACGGAGGCATCACGATCGTATTCTGGGATTAAGATTTGATTGTACATTTCTTTAATATCCCCTTGCACCCCATATTCATGCAATCTGAATGGAAGCAAAACAAACAACAGCTTGTTTACTAAGTCTGGACCCTGCAAACAACGCTCATTTAATGAGCGACCAGCATTTTTGGCTGAGCAGTCAAAGACAACACGTAGTTTACCTGTCTTATTTGGATGTATCACTCCATGGTGGGGCAAATACCAAATTCTGTTAGACTTGTGCAAGTCATGATCAGGTATGATTTCTGCATATTTTGAATCAATCAACTTTGCAATTTCTTGATTGCAACTAGAGGACAGATCCATTTTTGTCAGACGTTTGACAAGGTTATCTGAACGCTTGACTGCCACAGAAAAATTGTTAGGAAGAGGTTCACTAGGATCTTTCCACGGGATGGGTAGCATATAATGGCCATCAACAAACTTACAAGTATTATCCCACAAATTGAGGACTCTCTTATCTTCAACAGATAGAGATATTGGATTGAATGGTCCATTTCCAATTTCCCATAATTCGTTAATGTCAGACACAGGTAAATGTGCCTCTGGGGTGCATATATGCATGTTCTGTACAACTGTTGTGACTTTGTCTGGCACCAACGCCCCCTGCTGTGATACTACGTCACAAAATGACAGGAAATCGCTTGTACCGTTTTCTTTGACAGAACTATCTAAACTATATGTGATGCTGGCTCAACTGGTTTACTCACCATCGGAAAGTGACTAGTAAACTGGTCCCTCCGAGACTGAAAGTCACGGGAAGCAATTACAAAATTACATATAGCCAGGTGACTTACTTTTGTATGAGGAGCCTTGCCCTGCAAACACCAACCCAATTTGTACTGAATACCTATTGGTTGACCTGGTTCGCCATGACGTACTTGCAATGGTATTAAGCACTCAGTATAATCATGGCCAATTGATATGTCTAAAGTCTGTTCGTACATGCTTGAAGATATATCAAGATCCTGCAAATGCTGATAATCTTTTATATTGATAGAAGCGGTAGCACTAGGGATGTTATCCACTATTGTAACCCCTGACATATGAACACTTTCATGTCCTGAAGATAACGAGATTTTGAACTCTACGTACTGAGATACAGCGGGAGTTAAGCCATGCATCGTCTTTAACAAGTAATGCACATCTTTACCTTTCAGGTTCAAACGATTGACCAAGTTCTTGTAAATCTGCAACATCATTTGTGTTTCTGTATTTTCTCAACAACTCATTGATGGATTTGTGGTTCACACCCATTGCCCGTGCGACAGCTCTGAAACTTTCACTGGCTTCAATGCGACTTATGGCTCTTGCCCTGTCCATTTTGGATAGCCTTGGCATGGTGATGTTCACAGTTTGACCAGTTATGGAGAATCCATAACTGACAGAAAAAAACCCATGCCTTTATACGCATGATTGGCACAGTTTCTGGCCACATTACACAGGTATGGTGAGAAAAATCAATGGTCAGGAGGGTCCTAACAGGGACAGGAAAGACCACACATGTCCTTTCTGCGAAGTGCACTTTTTGACTTTGTGTCACATTCAGCCCATGTGCAGTCAAGCATGGGCTCCAACTCTGCTCATCTTTACACATGATGTAATCAAAGGATTATGCTACGCATACATGTGCGTATCTTTAAATTACCTAAAAAAGTATGGGTACACCATTAAATTATTTAAGCGGAGGGTTATTAATTTTGCCTAGTTTGTAATGCTCATTCTTCATGAATACCTGAGTAGGATAGCACATATACGTAAGAAGGAAGCACCTTGTAAGATTATCCAATATGTTTATATATATATATATATATATATATATATATATATATATATATATATATATATAACTTATGGAATGAAATTGAAATATGCGACTTTACCTCTGTATACATATATAAAGGTTACACAACAATATTGGCATCAAACTATTAATATATATAAATATATATATATATATATATATATATATATCAATTATTATATCTATTTTATGTACTCACTGGAAAATCGGGTCTCTATGGTGCTTTACCGGACACCAGACATGATACACACACAATCCCCCGTGTTAGTCCGGAAAAAACGTGCGCTCTTATGCTACAAGAGACCATAAATATGCATATATCTTGCACCTATATAAACTTGATGAAAGTTTTTAAATATACGCCAGGAATATCAGAAATTCAGAAATAGACAAAAGCGGCAATCTCATACCCATAATACTTACTACAATAATGCATGGTTAATGGTATAATTAACAAAACCCCATGTTGGGCGCGTCTAGGACGCAAAGATACCTCTCGACCAGCAGACCTTTGATGTTTGACCCGTTTTAGGGCACCAGATCCCGCATGCATAAGTCTTCACCCTTATATACGCATTGTTACGTTATGGATAAAGTACCCGAGGTTGGATACTCTGGTTGGTTATGGACCAGTTGGAATGGACCGAGCCCGATACTCTGGTTGGTTATGGACCAGTTGGAATGGACCGAGCCCGAAGGGTGAGGTCCATTCCAACTGGTCCATAACCGACCAGAGTATCCAACCGAGGTACTTCATCCAACTTAATGTACAATCTTTTGTTCCCAAAGTGGTCAATATCCAACAAATTTCATATAAAAGAAATGATAAAAGAAGAGCTGAAATGGACATCATGTGTATAATGGAGTAAAATGTGAAGTCTTGCTCCTCTTGTTACTGAAGTAGGCTGTTCCTTTTGTTTGTGTCTTTCAATTGAAAGGAACAAAGAAATCCCAATCAGCTTTTCTATGGGGTCGCTTTGACCCAAGCAGCATGATGTAATATGCACGTGCCTCTTCCAACTTGTGGGAACAGCTAGTGCACATTATTCACAGTTGTGTGTGGAAACATGGCAGCGAACACAGCCTTGGACTGTTCTGCTGATTCTGACTTAATTCTTTCGCAAGCAGTAGATCTTGTAGAAGAGTATGGTTCCAGTAACATCCAGGAATTATTTGATGATGTCGATGAGAATCTTTTATCACAGGCTTGCTATTATGGCGAAAATTTTCATCAAGTTTTAAAACAACTTCAAGTGCCGATTCAAGATTTGGCTTCAGCCCTGGAAAATGACATGGATGTGTGTGAAGCAGCAAGGGAACATGGACCATACTATTTTTCAGGAATTCCTAGAGGACGTGTCTGGTAGGTATCAATTTATACTGAACCAAACAAATAACGCAACCCTTAAACTTTTTAACTTAAATATTTATTGTTACTTTCATATCACAGAAACAAATTAGATCCATATTCTGCAGTCTTTTTGGCATAACATGTGAAAAACAAAAACTTGAAACTGTCAACGAGGGCGCGACCAGCTGGCAATAAACAGGGCAACATTGATTTGTAAAGTTCACAAATTGGCATGTCCACTGATACTGTGTGTGACCACCATCAGCATCTGTAACTGCTATGCAACGTCAGCGCATGGATGACACTTGCCGCTGCACCATCTGCCAGGGCACACGATCCCACTCTTCATGAAGAGCCTGGCGAAGCTGCTGGCGGTTGGCGGGCGCTGGATCCCGTCTCCAAACACGCTGGTCAAGGTAGTCCCAAAGATGCTCAATGGGATTGATATCCGTTGAGAAGGCTGGCCATGGCAAAACGTTAATTCCTTCTCCTTGCAGAAAATCCATCGTCAGTCTAGCAGCATGGGGCCGAGCATTGTCCTCTTCAAGCAAGTGGAGTTGGTGGTGTCTAATGAAAGGGACAGCAACAGGCTGAAGGATCTCATCCCTGTAACGGGCAGCGTTAAGATTGCCTTCAATGAAGATTAGCTGGGTTTTGGCTGTGAATGAAATTCCACCCCACACCATCACTGATGCACCTCCAAATTGATCTGTTTCCAGCACACAGGCATCTGAGTAGTGTTCTCCCCTTCATCGCCAAACACGTGTCCTACCATCTACATGATACAGGGTGAAGCGGGATTCATCGGTGAATAGCACATCCCTCCACTGTTGATGGGTCCAGCGAGTATGGGCAGTAGCCCATTGTCGTCGGGCTTGCCTTCTTGCCTGTGTCAAAATTTGACCCCTGTAAGGACGCCTGGCGTGTAGATGGTGTTCTTGTAGTCTATTACGGACTGTCTGGGCAGATATTCTGTTATTGGTTCTGCCAGGTGTCTGTTGTGCAGTTCTAGTGGCTGGTCGAGTTCTGTTCCACAGATGTGACACCCTGATGTGTCTGTCTTGTGCAGGTGTGGTTTCTCTTGGTCTCCCAGGACGCTGTCTATCAGCTGTGGCCCCAGTCTCCTGGAATCTTGTAGCAAGTCTGGATATAGTGGATTTGTGGACTTGCAGTCTTCTTGCCACCTCTGCTGCAGCTAAACCAGCCTGTAGCATGCCAATTCCTCTCTCCCGATCTACTGTTGATAATCGACCCATAGCTCTTCGAATACTGTGCCAAATGAATCCCATGCTGCCCTTTTATTGTCCGTGAGGGGCTACACCCTACCAATAAAGGTGCGAATGTTTTAGTCATGTGGGTAACACTGAATCCTGCAGTTGTCCTTGATTCAGCACAACCACCAAACTTTGAAAGCCTCATATCCTGGCACAAAGTTACGCTTGGGCTGATTTCAATGTGGCTTTTTCCTGTCCCAGAATCAAAGACTTGGCAACCTTAATTTCAGGTGTCAGAGACTTGCGCAAAATAGCCTGCTGTAGTCACTCTTGATTCATGACAATGACCCCATGGCAAGGTCAGGGTACTCGACCTTGAGGTCACACTACTTGGTGCATTATTTCAGACTGATTTAACAACGGTTCGTATATTTCTGAACTTTAAATACAGTTCCAATGTGAAAATAAACCCAAATGAAAAAGTTGCGTTATTTGTTTGGTTCAGTATATATCATTTTATTGATTAAATCAGGATAGACATCATCAAATCAGTACACTCTATGCTATTGTATTGGGCTCACCAATGTTAAACTGTGTAATGTACATGGTCTGGCCATGTATGCTTCTTATCCCACCGAATATATTTTCTTCATTGCATGATAAAATGTGGCAACCAATTGAAATTGCATATATGTATGTATGTGTGTGTGTGTGTGTGTATATATGTATGTATGTATGTATGTATGTATGTATGTATGTATGTATGTATGTATGTATGTATGTATGTAGGCTATATATTCAATTCAATTCAATGTGTTTATTTCAGGCTCTGACATATATATGTTATATGTTGGAATGATATATAAAAGACAAAATTTGTCTTCTTTATTGGTTTTTTTTTTTTTTTGATCACTCAACTGATTACAATGAACAGGTTAATATCTAACCAGAGTTAGATACTAACCTGCTTTCCTTTGTTCTCCGGGGGATTATGTTGGATATTGACCACTTTGAAAACAAAAGAATGTACATTAAGCAAGGGTACCTGAACCGAACCCCCACACGTGACCGGATCGCTACGTGACGAAACACTCAATGTCTTAACCCTATCGCACTGAGAGATGTGTGTCAGAAAATTTTTTGCTTGCAAGTTGTAAACGCTCTTTACAAAACCAAGCATGTATATAATTATCGCCGCAGTTACTATATCAAAGTTATACCACTAAATATTTTATCTATTTTTTATATAAATCAACCATAAATATAATCGGTAACAGACGAAAGGAACAAATCATGAAATAATATCACCAAATATTTTAATTATTAATCCTAATCACACATAACAATCAAATTCAGCTATTCTGGATTTGACAGTAAGCACATTGTCTGCCAAAGGTTTAAAGGTATCTGACTACACATCTTCGTCCCAATGTGTTTAAAGGAAAAAGATGTGAAAACACTGCCACATGCAAATGTAAAATAATTGTATCTCTGTCTTGTAAAATGTGAATGTACATTTACGTTTAAGACAAAGATATCCTGAAAAAAAAATGTGGAAACATGCCATTCATAATTTTAAAAAGGTCAAAAATTTGTTAATAGTGTCAAATTTTATGATTCCATATCTCTGAAATAATCTATCTGTACGAACATCAAAATCTGAGAAGCTCATAATACGTAATATTTTCTTTTGTAATTTTACAAGACAGTCCAGATTACCTTTATAATTGCTTGCCCATGTTACATTACAATATGTATAATATGGATAAACTAAAGTATAATATAAACTGAGAAGTACCTTACTAATAACAGATTGTCTCAATCTCTCCAGAATACAAATAACTTTGCTAATTTTATTTGCAATAAAGGTAATATGATATTACCAATTCAATTTGTCATACATCCAAATTCCCAAAAACTTAATCTTACAAAATGAGAAATACCATGATTGTTAATTTCAACATAAGTGCTGTGAGGAACATATTGCTTCTTTCGTACACAATGATGAGCCATAAAATGTGTTTTGTCAACATTGCAGGAATGTGTGGATACTTTATGTCTCCGAAAGTATTTTTCTAGAAGTATTAAAGTCAATTTGACAGTACAAATGACATTTATCATAAAGACATATATATATATATATGTGTGTGTGTGTGTGTGTGTGTGTGTGTGTGTGTGTGTGTGTGTGTGTGTGTGTGTGTGTGTGTTTGCTAATAAATGCCACATATTATTTTTATTATCTCTTATATTTACTGAATTGCACCATAAACATCCTTCATCAAGTGGCTAAATCAGTGTTTGCCCCCACAAATTTATGTATTACTTTCTGGAAATAAATAAAACATGTTATCTCATTTCATCACATCTTATATCCTGTCTCATCTTATCCTACATCATTACAGTATCTTGGCACTATTTTAATGTTTAGAAAGGTAATACGACATCTGGGTGTGCATAAGACCAAATTGTTGCTCCCTCTGGAAAATGTATTATAGAGGAGTTTATGATTTTAAATTTGGTATATTGCGTATTACCCTACCAATTGTTTTGGGTTACCCTCTCCCCCCCCCCCCCCCCATTCAATCACTCGGTCTACATGGTACAGTAGATTCACATGCAGCCGCACCCACTTGACCCGGCTCTTTGTCCATAATCTATGCAGGCAGGAAAATGACACTACCGAAAAAATCAAATGGCTAGAAACATGCAGCCCGGAAGCTCACTGTATGATCACAAGATGTCTCTAACACATGATCAGCAACATGCCTATGAATGCAGTGAGTCTTGATGATGAAAAACACAAAAAAGTATATTTTTTAAAGAGCTATATTCGTGATGTCATATGTTGAAGTGACAGAATGTTGCCACATTAGTAATATGAGGATCACTTGTAGCTTTGTGTCCTTCCGATCTCGCCTGACAAGCCCTCTTTTTGACCATTATAATCCGTCACAGCCTTTCACTGAAAAGTTTTTTTTCTCCAAAAGGAGCGTGCATTTTGATCTCTCTACAAACAAAGGCTTTTTTGCATTACATCAATTTCTATAACCTTTTTTTTTCAATTCAGGTCAATTTGCATATTTTTCTTTCACTTTAATTTATAAAGGAAGTCTACTTTGATATTAGTCGTTTTAACTTAAACCCTTCATTTGTACTTGAAGTATCTCATTTAACTTTTTACATTTTTTAAAAACTTCATCATTGGATTCTGCCTTATTTAACATATAGATAATCGTTCAAGGCTGGGAGTGAGTTACTATTTTTTCTGTCACATGCGATAGTTGTTGGGAGGGAGTATCACGAGTGACTCTTCAGCCATGTAAGATTTTGCTTATTCTATGTTGAATGGGATATTCATCGCTCAAAATACGCCTTAGATCTACTTTCAACGGCAACCTGTTGTGTCTTGTTTGTTTACGTTAATCGCAATTATTCCACTCCATGCGTGGCATTAAATCAAACGTTCCTCGCGCACATTTGAGTTTGTCTAAATGTCAAAGCAACAAGTCACTGATGCAGGCGCATCTCATTTAAGTTGTAACAATGTGTAGATCATGTGATTTACAGTGATTTGCTACTTATGAATTTCACTCTGAAAATGGTAATTCACCCTAAAACTTGGTACAAAACTGCTTTTCGCTTCGTTTTAACTCACGTTTTCTTATCAACTTCGCTGATCTGTGTCAAACGGCACTGATGTAAAAATGTGAAATATTTATTTATTCACTTTGTCATTTTGTCTCACGTGCCATTTATTAGCAATTGAATGTATTCTGATTCTTCTAATTACCACAGTGCTGTGAGATGTAATAGATTTGTTCCCCTCATTCAATTTAACCAAAGCTTAATAATAATCTTTTGCTGCTTGATGCATTTAAATTTATCTTTTCAGGGTCCTCGGCCAACCGGATGCTTTTGAATTGGGTCATCACATGGACCCCAAAACATTCGGGATATGGGCGGGCACGCAGGTTGTGAAAGGAACGAATGAGAAGGGAAAGCCTTTCTGTATACTCCTGTTAGACACCCAAGGAATCGGTAAATAGTGGCGTAGAGACGCATAGAAATGTCTTTATATTGGCAGGGTAGTGAAGACATGGGTGGTTTGAACCATTTTGTACTCGATGATCCCGTAATCCTAGATTGTGATTGGTCGAAAAAGTCACGTGACCAGTCTTTGTGCACTTATGTTCCTGCCTCCTGATCGGTGGAGAGCGATCACGTGACTAGAGAGCGGGAAAAGCAAACAATTCGAAAAAAAGAAAAACGAGACTTATACTCTTGCGAGCAAGCGGATCTCCTTTGCCGTTTTCCTGATTTTTTTTTGCGATGCAAGTTTTGCACAGCCCCATTTAGTGCTCAACTAGGGGCCAGTATCGAGACACGTGCGCCACGGAAGAGCTCCCAGTGTATCAGATGGAGCATTATGATTGTTGTGCTCGAGGTTTGGTAATTGTTGTTGCACGGTAGCCATTGTGCTTGATGAGAAGAGTATGCTGAAGGCAAATTTATTGGCTTTATACAGTCATATTTTGGAACATTCTAGATCCAAGACACAGGACCAAGCCCTGACTTTTCCATGGATAAACAATATAAAGAAAGTTTTAAAGTTTGGGTATGAATTAAGGTGGAATTTGTGATCCAAAAATTTAAATTTCCTTCCAGAATTTTTCACAACAATAGTAAGGTTAAAATGCACTGTTTGTTTTTTTGTTTTTTTTGTTTTTTAGGGTTTTTTTCCAGGCTCCTTAACTTACTCTGGGGTCAGAAATCCTAGGAGTGAATTGTGAGATATATTACTCGATTTGTAATTTTGACACCTGATTGACACGTCTAGACAGCTGGTCTGTTGAAAATGTTTTGCACTGTTAAGAGGCAAAGGTGAAAAAACAACCTCATTTCACCAGTTCACGGGAAAACATTGTTTTAGCCAGTCAGAGGGTCCAATCAAATAATTACCAATGTGTTTCTGTTTGAGAAAATCTGGGCATAATAATCAAGAGGTTGTAATTTTTATTTCAAAGCTATACTTTAGATCTAGATTTCTGTAATATTGCTGCTCTTGTGCGAGCCTTTATCGTCATCACAATTACAAAAGCAGTCTTCAAATTTCATAACAGATGGGCTTTGGAAGAGATAAACAATCAAGGTGTACTTTACGTCAGGTAATCCTATACTGCTGAATCTAATAAGATTCCTTGAATATGAACAGTCAGCAGTCTTGAGAGCTTAAAGGGGCATAGATTCTCATGCTTAGCCAAGAACGTTGGGCCAAAATGAAAGGTGAGACACATTTCTTCTGACATGTTTCACTGACATTTGACGAAAACCACATGTTGGCACCGCCAAATCAGTCCTGGCTCCCTCAGTATTCTTTCACTGATAAAGGAAGTCCACAAATTTAAAGATGAAAAAAAAAAGCCTGAGAAAAGTGTGCGACTATTTATCTGTCATTTACAGAACCATCTAGAAGTAAATGCAAAGATGGGTTTAAGACACATATTCTGCCCGGATTCAGTTCGAAATTACATTCCCCTGACTTTCTTGTCAATATGATTAACGCACATGACATTCCCATGCCCCCTTTTCGCGGAAGATTCATTGCGTCCATATTAATACAGCTTTAAATCTCCCACACATAACCACTCTCCCTGAAGCAGTCCAGCTGGTCACAAGAAGCCGCCAAGTTTCATCAGCAGAGACCACATCTCAGTCTGGTGAATTCCAACTAATGTTTTACACTTAGTTTTTGTGTCTGTCCAAGCTAAAACAGCAAGGATTGTGGTAAGTACGTGTGTTTTTACATAGTAGGTTGCAATAATTTGGAACCTTGATTTCATTTTCCCGACCGGAGTGAGCCATTATACGTAATCGAAAGAGATGAAAAGTGCAGAGAAACCACTCTCAAAGGAGTACTTGCAATGCACTTCTGTATGTTGTGTTGCAGATGTTACAAATCTCCATTAATTGTTCAGGATGACTGGTTGTGATTCGTAAGGGGGAAATAGTTCAGGCTGTGTTAACAGATATGATTTTTGCAATTGTGCAAAACCATACAAAGCATGCCGGGGAAAACAGTGGCAAATTTTCTTCTAGGTCTGTAGTGTTCGGGAGTGCACACGTTTTCCACTGCCCCCTAGCGGCCGCTGACAGAACTTTCAATGGCTCAGTGCTTGCACTCTTAGTAGACAACAGGGTAATTCACCATTTTCAATTAATCAATTTGAATGTGATCCGTTTATCTGCACATAAGTTTGTATGTTTGATTTCAAAATGTTGAGAATGATATCATCTATTTATCGGTGACAGATGGATTAGGATCAGCAATTCTGTGCCACACCAGAGACAGGCGTCATGTTACAAAGCCACGTTTACCATACCGCTGATGATGTATAGGTAGAATAACCGCCAGTTTTGCAAATCTTAAATGATAGCAATGCCTATGGAGACTTCGTGCAAAAATACTGCAATATAAACAGGGATGAGCAAGCATTTAACAAAGTTAAATTAACGATTTTCTATGCTCCTTATTATCGCTCACCCACCATATGCTAACCCAGGTATTCTGAATTCACCCAGATCTAGCTCCACAATGCATTGCTTCTGAGTATGAGCAGCGCAGCATGGCAATCTAGTTCAGGTGAGCAACAGACCTAAAATAGCAAAGGTATATAAGGCCCAAATCATTACTGTCTACCTGACTCAGTTTTATCAGAACACAAGAACCAAAAAAGTATATTTTGGCAGCCTCAGCGACAATTGGCCCAGCGTGATAGCAGCTGTTGCCTGACCTAGTTTGGCCAATGTGTTGCCAAAGACTTGTCAGACCTGTGTTCATGTTCAAAGCAGTGCATCATCCCCATCCCCATTATACCAAGCAACCAACCATGGCACACTGAACTCGTGTCCCTAGACACATTCATATATAAAAACAGTTTGAAAGTTACTGATCAAATATAAATTTAGCAAACCTCATGTATAAAATCCTCCATTATTGTTATAACAACCCCTGTTCACCCCCCCCCCCGCCCTCCGGAAAAGAAATTGCACTGCCAGTAGGCCTTCTGACAAGCAGCACCAATTAAAGTGGTATCTGTCTCATCTGAGTCATTTCGTTTCTTTCGGTCAGCTTGATTTGATTTGATTTGATTTTATTCATCACATAGATCAGGTACAACTTAACATAAGACAGTACGACATTAAAATATAAATACGCGTCATAACCAATAAAAGAAATAAAGCACATTATAACCTGAAACTATATGAAGGGAATAGCGCTAAAAAGCTAGCAATTAAGCTTGGCTTATTTCCATAGCGGTCCCAGAGATATTAAATCTAAAATAATTTATCAATATCAATAAAAATATCACTTTCAAGATGTAAAATCTTTCAATAAAAAAAAAACCCAACTAATATATATAATTACTAAAAACGAACAAGAATTGTACCAATAATATATGTATAAAATCAGGGTAGCAACCCGATAGGGTGCCGCCACCTACAGAGCAATGACGTAACTAGATATCGCAGATTCTTGTTAGAAAAGTTTGCCAAAGCTCTCACGATGTTTCTTTTAAAAATATAAATATCTGCTAAAAAAAAAAAAAAAAAAAATTATATACCTTACGCACATAGTCATAACTGATGGCTGGACGTATCAGAGATAGCTCCTGCTACCCCCGAGGGCCCAGTCCATCTTCAGACACTTAAATATATTCAGATGCTTCTTCGGCTTTCGTTTTGTCCCAAAAATATCTTTTGCACACTTTTTTGAAGGAGTCTCTGGATCTCGAACTTTTGATCTCATATGGAAGTCCATTCCACAATTTCACACTTTTATATATAAAAGTGTTCTTTCCTTGACTCCCCACCAGTGGCAAAACATACGATAATTGACTCTGTCTTGTATTTATTGAATGGGTAGATTTTGTAAGCTGAAGGTCATAGAAATATTCTGGAGCTTGAGATTGACTGATTTTGTACAGAAGATTTAATGCCAAAAAATTGACCCTTGAGGGAACATCCATCCATTTTAACAGGACAAGATGGTCTGCACCCACATGATCTCTTGCATCTAGAGACAATGTGTATCTGACCATCTTGTTCTGTGCTGTCTGCAGTTTATGTTTCAAATTTGCTTTGAGGCCCCAGTACCAGGATATGCATGCATAATCGAAAAATGGTTGAAGCAAAGTTGAACACAGCATCTTTTTTTCTCTGGTGTTAAACAGATATCCCTTTCTGTACAGAAATTTCAAGCCACTGTTTATCTTCTTAATGGAATTGGTCCCAGTGGTGTCTCCTGATAAATCTCGATCCATAACTAAACCTAAATATTTAACACTTGATTTCGCCTCGATATTCGAACCATTACACACAATACTCAGGCTCTGATTCTTTTTCAATTTATGTTTTGTAGCAAACAGTATGCTTTCGGTCTTTCCCAAATGTAGCGACAATTTATTCATTACTAGCCATTTGTAAAGTGATGTTAGATTTTCGTTCAAATTATGTTCAATATTAATAACACTTTTTCCTGAAATTACAAGAGCCGAGTCATCCGCATATAGAAAGAGTTCGCAATTTACACTACTCTCCATGTCGTTGACGTATAGAATAAACAACAAAGGACACAAAATTGATCCTTGAGGGACTCCACATGTGATGGGTCCTTTGTTGGATATTGATCCGTTCACTGCGACAAATTGGTCACGATTTGTCAAGTAAGATAGAAACCACTTGACTACAGATTTATCTGCCCCAATTGCTTCCAATTTGTACAACAAAATCTGGTGGTTCACTGTATCAAAGGCTTTCTGTAAATCAATTAAAACCATACCTGTGTACAAGCCTTTGTCCATATTTCCTCTGATTAGATCTGATAAATAGCACAGAGCCGTCTCCGTAGAGAAACATGCTCGAAAACCTGATTGATATTTGTAAATGAGGTTTTGCTTACTCAGGTAGTCATAAAATTGTGCATGTACTACTTTCTCAAAAAGTTTTGAGAGTACTGGTAAAATAGATACAGGTCTGTAATTGCCTACATAATTTCTGTTTTCTTTCTTGAAAAGAGGGATGACCTTAGCAGTTTTCAGTGCTGAAGGTACTTCTGATAACCTCAAAGATAGATTTATTAGATATGTAACTGGGCTTACTATTGCAGCCGCTCCATCTTTGACAAACCTTGCATTTATGTTATCAGAACCGGTTGCTTTTGTAGGATTTGTTTTGACTAGTAGATTTAAAATATCATTTTCCGAAACTGTAGAAAATTTGAAAGAACTAGCTTTGACACCTTTGTTTACGTAAAAATTCTTCAAACTTTCTACGTTCAGCTTCAAGTGATGTCAGGCGTATCAGGCCTAGACTTATCATGACAAGATGATGATCATCATGATGACGACAAAAATGATAATAATGACGACAACGTCGACGCAAAACATCATGATCATCATCATTATTAGGCCTATTTTAATTCTGTAGCTGCTGACGATTTTGTTAATTTGGTAACGTGGACTGATGCTAAAATACGGGCTATAGGGGCTAGGGCACTTCTATTTAGTTAATCACAGTCCATTGGCCACATGTGAACAGTACATAGAATGGGTAATTTACTTCATAAAAGCAGTTGAATGCATGATTCGATTTTAATGTGTTAAAATGCTCTTTTAGGGACCCATCACTGACACAAACCAGTAAGAGCTAATTTCACCCAAGTTGTTCTGGACACCCAAAGCAAGTTATCTTTGAAGACCTGGGACTCTGGTCTTGTTGTAATATATCTTTATAAACTTGTTTTTACAATTGTATATTCAGAAATGACATATTGTCAAAATGTCTGGGTGCTTACCCAGATATTATTTTGTTCGAAGAATTCAATTCCTTTCTTTCCTTCGTTCTTTCTTTCTTTCTTTCTTTCTTTCTTTCTTTCTTTCTTTCTTTCTTTCTTTCTTTCTTTCTTTCTTTCCTTACTTTTTTCTTTCTCTCTCCCTTACTTTCATCCTTTACCACCATACTTGCCTGGAGTTTTTCTCGGACACTATTATGCCGAGAGCTTGCTTTTGTGACTGACTTATCAGTGAAACTGTGCATATCGTTTGGAGTGGTCATGATGTTGAAAATTATGTAAATTATCATCCATTAGTTATAAATCCAAATGCAATATGATACCACCATGGTGAGCGCTATTTATAAACATGGCGCAATGCATTGTGGGCAAGTAAAATCACATTGAATCGCGGCCACGTTTTCAACACGCTTCCAGGTGTCCGTTCTCCGAGTTGGCAGGGTAAACGGGCGTTAAAGTACTTGTAAAACATGACTTACTATCTTAACTTTAAGCGGCCCGCTCCCGACATGTATCATCGTTATGAGTTTTGAAATATACTTGCCCCCCCCCCCCATCACCACCACGCCACCCCTCAGATTGTCCCATTTGTAACCTCCTTTACAAACCGTTGGGTGCGGAGTTCACATATTTCAAAATGGCAGCCAATTGTCTGTGAGCCGATTCGATATTTTGAAGAAGTAGTACCAAAATTTATGTGCGATTGGGGTTAACGAAAGGGTAATTTGTGGAATAAATGTACTGAGAATATATAGTGGGACTTTTCCAGAGTGAGCATAACCTGAAAATCTAAATACGTCGCAATAGAAACTTCAGCAGTGAGCCCCACAGTACATATTCTGTATAATACGTAGAAGTCGCCCTGCGGCTATAAATTTTTAGTACGACCCGCCATGACCCTCTTGGTTGTGAAAGCTGGAGCTTTGGCGAGAAGATGTCCCGATTGTGGATACAGGTCCGAAAGTACTGGCAAGTTTTTATATAAGTGGTAAACAATGAATAATTACGAAATTTGTTTTGTTTTTCTAGATGTTTGCAGCATTCATATATATATATATATATATATGCATGCATGCCCATATTTACGTATACATGTACCTGAATGAAATTCATTCTGCTGAAGTGGCTTGCAGACAAATAAAACTGGTTTAATTCCTATGAAAATAATGGACCTTAACTGGAAAACCAATCTCTTCAAAAAAGGCTTTCCTGCAAAAGTTAAAAGAAAAGTTTCAGTTTTTGAGACATACTTATATTCTTTCATTCATCATGTATATATATATATATATATATATATATATATATATATATATATATATATATATATATATATATATATATATATGTATATACATGTGTGTGTATAAATGTATATATATATACATTTATGTATATATACATATATATAATTAAATATATATATATATATATATATAATTATTTAGTCATAAGACCTTTGCTCAAGTTATTTTCATGAGAAATTCTTCGTAATGGCATAAAATATAGAACAGAACCATCATGCTTGAAATGCCAAAGCTGAGAATATACTGTAAGCTTTCTTATTAAACATCGAGGAAAAATGCATGGATAGTGTAATCTCTGTGAAATTTGGGGGTCTGTCTCAATTACAGTCGAAGTTTTGCCCAAATGTGTAGGTGAATCATATCAGTACATAAGTTCCCTTGAAGTCTTGTACTGTTAAAAAATAATTGTAATCCAGTGAAGTTCCATAAAGTCCTTGTGTATTAGTTCGCGGCCCAATTGTAAATTGAAATGGTACTTGTGTTCGAAATACAAATGCACATTCTCATTATCTACATGAGGAACTTGTTCTGTCTTGTACTTTTGCAAAATGTTCTATGAATTGAACCCAAATTAAGAAAAACCAATATGTTGGTAATGCACTTCTAATTTTGTTTTCTATTAAAGATGAGCAAGTTTTGTTTTTTTTTTTTTTTTTTTTGTTTTGTTTTTTTTTTTTTTTTTTTTTGTTTTTTGTTTTTTGTTTTTTTTTTTTTTTTTTTTTTTTGTTTTGGGTTTTTTTTTTGGTTTGTTTTTTTGTGTTTTTTTTGTTTTTTGTTTTGTTTTTTTTGTGTTTGTTTTTTTGTGTTTTTTTTTCGGGGGGGGGGGCACATTAGCTAGAAACCTTAGCATAATTTCTGAACTGAGACACGTTACGAAATTAGTCAAGCACCCACAAGACTTGTGGCATGTCATGATGTTGAAAGATTACCAGCAGTATTACTGTGGTATCAATTTCCAAGGCAAGCAATTCAAAACAAATGCAAAGTAAAGTATATGAATTTCTTTCATTTTGTAACACATATGCATATTCTTTGTAAATACTTTCAAATAGCATTATTTATTACATGGAAGAGAAACAGTTGAAACTTAGAAAATTCCCAGGAGCAATATGAATGGTAAAACACAAGGCTTCAATGTTGTTGAAGTTGTACTATTTAGGCACACCTTTTTACCACACCTCCCCGAACATGGCCTGGGCTCGCGTCATCGTTTTGGTGCCATCCCCCAGATATTTCCCATACTCTGCTTTTGCCTTTTTGGATGGCAGAACTAACCAGTTGGTCTTCCTCCTATTACCCAAAATCGCCTTCAGCAGCTCAGAGCCACGTTTCAAACTTGCCAGATTGGGTGCGATCATCATGCCGCCTGGCACGTAGCATGCCAACAGGGCCTATTCATAGTTGATTCATAAAATATTGGATGTCGCCCAGACTTCTGTACCACAGCTGCCAGCGCACTTCATGGTCCTCCGAAACTGTTGGCCGGCTATGGACCTGCTGCAACACATTATCAAAGTGTACATGTGTGTTTCGTGTGGTTGTTGTCCCGCCGTGTGTTTTTTGACCGGCACCGCAGCGCTGCCGAACGGATGGGACCGGAACCCTGCTAAATTTAAAAGACGCTTGTGTCACTCCTCTCCAGGACTGCTTCGCGGCCTGGCTTGTTCTAGCTCGATGTTATCACCGCTACCTCATTTTTTTAGCTCAGCTGATAGTTCAGCTGAGCCTTTAGGAGGGTGAGGCATCCGCGTCCCTCTGTCGTCTGTCGTCTGTCGTCCGTCGTCCGCCGTCCATCCACAAGTCACATTTTCGACTTCTTCTCCAAAACCGCTGGTCAGATCCTCATGAAGCTTGGTGGGGATGCGCCTTGGGTAGGGCTCTACCATGTGTGTTCAAATGGTCACGGTCGAGTGATTTTTGGATCTTTGATGAATTTTTTTTGTTAATTTTTTTTTTTTGGGGGGGGGGGAACTCTTAAAAAATCTTTTTCTCCGAAACCTCTTCGCAAATTACCTTGAAATTGTATAGGGACACTTCTAGGGATCCTCAGAGCTTAAGCTGTCCAACAGGTCCGCTGTGATTTTTTTCTATTTTTTATGAATTTTTGTACCTTTTTGTAATTTCGACTTCTTCTCCAAAACCATCTCTAGGGACACTTCTGGGGACCCCCAGACCTTAAGTTGTTCAACAGGTGGCGCTGCGATTTTTTATACTTTTTACAATGTGTGTTTTTGCTATTTTCGACTTCTTCTGCAAAACCATCTCTCAGATTCTGCTGAAACTTGGGGATTTGTTTTGGATGGGTCGCTACCAAATTTATTCAAATGGTTACGGTCCAGTGATTTCTCGGTTTTTTTAGGAATTTTCCTTGTTGATTCTACATGCCGATTTATTACCATGCAGGTCAATGGGGATTGCAAAGTCATTAAGGTTAGCAATACTAATTGACAATTTTTGACTTCTGCTGCGAAACCATCGGCTAGATTCACTTCAAACTTGGTGGGGGTGTTCCTCTACCAAGTTTGTTCAAATGGTTACAGTCCAATGATTTTTTTTTTTCATTTTTAGCCAAATATTCAAAAGTCTTTGTGCTTGTATATACTCAGCTAATTCCTTTGAAATTGCATAATGACACTTCTGGGTATGAAGGTGATACATGTACAGTAGGTGAGTGACTTTGGCCTTATTTCCAAGGTCACAGGGCGAGGTGCATGAAATGCACTGTTTATATGGTAACTTGAGAACTATTAAGGCCAGGACATTCGTATTGCACATGCCAGCTGTCCTTAATATGATCCTGACTTTGACAGTAGATGAGTGACCTTGACCTCATTCCTAAGGTCTTATTTCCATACTTTATTTGTTTAGATATCCTACATTGTAAAACTGAATCTATCCCAAAATCCATACAGGTACGTGACAGGCATCCCGACCCCCTGAATCGTTTAAAAAATGATATCAATGATTGTAATCTCTGCGAACTAATTAGTACAAATACAGACCCAAATGTCTTGTATTCTAAAATTTATTCTACTATCCAAACAGGTTTAGAAATGCACTTTCCAATCAAGAAGATTAAATACAATGAATATAAACATAAAAAGTCCCCATGGATAAGTCAAGGACTGGTACGGTCTATAAAAAACAGAGATCAAATGTATAAAGATTTTTTTTAAAAAACGCCCATTGAGAGTGAGCTCTATACTGTTCGACAAACTAATCTTAATACATATAACAGAATTCTAAAAAACAATATTCGCATTGCAAAAAAGGATTACTTTAAATCATGCTTTAATGAATATAAAAACGATATAAAAAAATACCTGGCGTACTATCAATGGTATTCTAAATCGACTTAAAAAGAAAAATGAATTTCCCGATTCCTTCGAAATTTACGGAGAAGTTATATGTAGCAAAAATAAAAATAGCAAACGAATTTAATTTATATTTTACGAATGTTGGACCTAAATTAGCCTCAAATATAACTAATTTACATGATAGATCATTTACGGACTATTTAAATAACACACTTTTACATATGTTTTCCTTCAGTACTGTCACTAGTGACATGGTTTTGAAAGTAATTGACAATTTTAAACCAAAACATAGCTTTGGCTTTGATATATTTTCGATGAATCTTTTAGAGAATATTAAAACGGACATTTATCAACCAATCTCTATGGTAATTAACTGTTCATTAACGCCTGGTATATTTCCCGACATTCTCAAAATTGCGAAAGTTATATCTGTTTACAAAAAAGATAATCCCTCCTTGTCAGAAAATTTCAGGGCCATTTCCGTTTTACCGGCAATATCGAAAATTTTTGAGAGCATCATGCATGATCAAGTTTATCAAAATTTTCTGTCTCATAACCTCTTCCATAGTAGTTAGTATGGATTTAGGAAAAGCCATTCAACCGAATATGCAACAATAGAGCTTGTTGATAAAATTCTTACTGAAATGGACAGAGGGGAAATCCCAATTACTTTATTTATGGACCTCTCAAAAGCATTCGATACCATAGATCATGCCATCTTATTACAAAAGTTATCGTATTATGGAATAAAGAGTACTGCTCTTGATTTATTCAAAAGTTATCTTTCCAACGAAAAAAACGGTTTGTTTCCATTGGAGAATATAAATCTGATTTTGCTAACATCCAAACTGGAGTTCCACAGGGGTTTATCCTAGGCCCCCTGTTATTTATCATTTACATTAATGACATAATGGTAGCCTCCGCATCTTTTGAATTTATCCTTTATGCTGATGATACATCGCTATTTAGTACCCTCAGTATTTTCAACTCTTTTCAATCCGTTGAGGAGACTACATACCATATTCATACTGAATTAGCAAAAATAGCAACAGGCTTAAAGTTAACAAGCTTTCTCTCAATATAAAGAAAACATGCTTCATGATATTCCATCAACCAACAAAAACATGTTACTATTCCAAATCTCCAAATTGAAAATTAAAAAATTTAATGCATAGATTAGTTCAATTTTCTCGGTATAATTCTAGATAAACATATGACATGGAACAAGTATATTAAGAAAATTGCTTCAAAAGTCTCTCTTCCCTCCCATATCTTACGTATTATCTATAATTCGTTGATTTTGCTTAAATTGAATTATGGGTTGCTCATTTGGGGTCACAAGTTGAAAGATTAGAAAAAAAATCAGAAAAGAGCAGTACGTATCATTGATCATAATAAGCAAAATGCCTATACTGATCCTATATTCAAAAGTCACAAGCTGTTAAAAATTCAGGACATTTATACTTTACACATTTTAAAATTTTACTACAAAATTGAGAATGGCTTAGTTCCTTCTTACTTTTATTGACGTTTTATCTTGCCTACATCTTTAGTTCATGACCATGATACTAGAAGAAATTTTTATATACCCCAGACACGTCTTGTTTTTGCTACTAGGTGCCTAAGGCATGAAATATTACGTGTTTTAAACTCCGCATCAGATCAAACTAAAGAAAAAGTACATTCCCACAGGTATTTCGGTTTTTCTAATTATGCCAAAGTATAGTACTTAAATAATTATGAATCCACATGTACAATCCCTAACTGCTATGTCTGTTATTCCAACTAAACTCATATTCTGATTTCAAACACACTCTTTATTTGTCTCGGTTGTACCTTTATAATGTACTTATCTGTTAACTTTTTTCTTTTCTTTTTTTGGGGGTGGCACATATATTAGCGATCTTGTGAAGATCTTAATAAGCGTCTCCCAGACCAATATGTATTTGCATTTTTACTTACATCTGTATTACCATCTTATATTGCTATATTGTTACTTGTAACGGTATTATTGTGATGCTTTGGTTGAATAAAAAAAAATCCTGATTCCTACTGGCGTTGACTGGGCACTCTCAGCAGATGGCCAGAGCCCTCGGCACCATCCCCTCCGGAAATATGCCTTGTGTTCTCTCCCTGCCTCTGACCTGCCATATTAATCAAATTTTGGGCATACTCCTTATCCTAGCCATAAATATTGCCGTCTGCCACTCTGGCAAAACTCATTGTGACTTTTTTTCAAAAGAAAGCGCTATAACCATGACCTCTGGGGGCAGAATCTGAAATAATGTTAGCTACGCTACATTCCTATCTCCGGCACAAGAGACCAAAGTGGTCGGTGGATGGCGCTGCGGCCCCAGAGTTATAATTTACATTTGCTACGTTCTTATTTATTCTTTATTGTGTGGGTTGTCTTTGCTGAATATTTAGCTTAGACAAGGAGCCGCTACTCAGAGAGACATGTACCGGTAAAAGGCTCCGAAGCATGTTGAGTAGTTACCCGCTGAAGACCCTTTAATTTATTTAGGCTGATACAGCCTATGTCAAAATTTTACAGAGGAACGTCTGCAATATAGACAATAGTAATTCCATATGTATGCAGGTTAGACAGGGACAGGTTAGCTTTTGGAGAGTAAAGAGTTCGAACTGCGGAATAAGATATTGACTACTAGGAAGTGGTTCTGGGCAAAAAGACACAAATACATTTCTGTTCGCTTTGAACCATTGATGCTTGGTGGATAGCTCTGTACAGGCTGGTCCCGGATCTATGATTTTCAATGCATACTGGAATTCCAGGTAACGTCTTTAGTCTAGCACCCATTTGGACTTGTTTTAGTTATTGTTATTGTTATTGTTAATTTTGTTACTCGGTGGACCTAACAACGACGAACCAGGATAATGTTTAGGGACATGACTACAGATAAATGGCATGATGGGCTTTCAAAATTTTGTTTACCGCGGTAAAATTTAATACAATCATGAACAGTGAGATAAACAGTGAAAACGGTTCAGCGTTAGCCTCGAGCGCTGAATTTTGGAATATGTTTTGATGGAAATTGTAACTGTCTATTCTGCAAGTCAAATTTCACAAAGAACAAAGAGTTTCACAGTAACGTTACTAACACAAAATTCAAATTAAGGAACCCCCGATTGGAAAATTTGGTATTATCTTGTGAATCTACCAATATCATTTATTTGTTATCCTGCATCAAATGTAAAGCAGAATATGTGGGCCTAACTACTCAATCAGTTAAAAAGAGATTCAGTGGTCATAAAACTACAATTAAAAATCTCAAGTTAAACACTTTTTTGTGTAACCATTTCAATTCTGCAGAACATTCACATTTGGATTCCCGGATACAAATTATTGATTACATAGAGCCAAATTTGTTAGACCAAGACAGTAATGTTAACACAAGGAAATTATTACAAATGGAAGATTTTTGGATCAAAACAGTTAATTCAGCTTTTCCTTATGGACTCAATGACAGAATTTTAGGCTTCGGTGATGTTAGGAATTTGGACTTTACAACTCTTGACAGAAGTCACACACCTTTTCATAATAATCAGGCTGGTATTCAAAGGAGAAGAAGTCATGGACAAAGAAAATCACGGAAAAACCGGAAATGTAGGAACATAGATACAAAAGACCTTGTCCAAAATTTGCTACAGGCTTTCTCCAATGGTATTGATCAATTACATACAGCTCTGAAAGCACTATCATTTCGACACATAACAAGAATTAATGAATATTTGGGTCTTACTGATTCAGAACACACATTTCCACAAATTTTTTGTGAAATTGTGTATGCTCACACAACAACTATTCGGAAACCAGATTCTAATAAGAAAAAATTAGATCAACTGATTTGCAGCATTTCTTTCAAACACTAAATCATTGACTCACTAAACATTCAGTCCCTTTTCAAATTGAAATTTGTTCGTAACATGATTCCCGAGGAATGCAAAATAAAAGATCCCCCCATCATTTCCTATAAATACGGCAACAATATTGGACAAAGTATCATGAATTACAAAAAATTTCTGGCTTCAATTACTCTTGAGGATATTGCAGCAAATCAAAATTGTGACTGTATGTCTAATAGTAAATATTCTAATTTTGTTGATGCACACCACAAACATGCATTTACAGGTAACTTGGATATAATACAAAATTCAGATTTAAAACAAATAATGAAAAAAGGTACAAAATTTCGGATTTATCCCAAGTTGAATATTGACAGTATTTTTCAGGATACATGTGATGCACTCGACTCCTATTGTATGAAATGGGCAAAGAAAGAAAAATTGGAATTTCAGAAATTTGAAGGATGGTTATCAAACTTGAAAAGAGTCTTTAGAAATAGAATTTATCGTTACAAATCCCACATTAAGAATTTCAATACAGTTAATCTAAAACAGCCTAAAGTTTCCAAAGCAGTCAAAGAACTACAAGATAGATTTGTAGTCACTAACATAGATAAGGCAGGTAACAATTTGGGATCATCTGCAAAAAATATTATCTGAATGTTTTGAAAAAGGAACTTGGTATAAACAATATTTCAGACAGAAGAGTAAATGACGTTTATAAATTACACAAGCAATCCATTAATAATTTGATAGATGCACATAAAGATGAGATGAAAAGGAATTTTAATATCAAAATTTCTGAAGAGCACTACTCTATTCCACTTTTGTTCTGGATACCCAAATTACATAAAAACCCTTTTAAATCTAGATTCATAGCTGGTGCTTCAAAATGTACTACAAAGCAATTATCAAAAGAAGTAACATTGTGTTTGACTGCAATTAGGAATCATTTTCGTAAACACTGTAATGCAATTTCTAGAAACTGTGAAATAAATTGTTTTTGGAGTATTAACAATTCTTCCGAGTTTGTATCTAAAATCAAAGATGTAAAGGCAAAAAATATCAAAAGTTTTGATTTTTCTACACTGTACACAAATCTACCCATAGATGAAGTCAAAAGTTCACTTTCAGAATTAATTAGCAAAATGTTTAAACATAATGGTAAACCATACATAAATATTAATTCATATACAAAGAAAGCATATTGGTCACACTATAAATATTCAAAAGGTAAGGTTAAATATTACACTGTTGAAACTTTGATAGATGCTATAAAATTTCTCTTGGAAAATACCTTTGTTCAATGCCGACCATTGGTTTTTCAACAAATAAAAGGCATTCCAATGGGTAGCAACTGCTCCCCTTTACTGGCAGATTTATATTTAACCTGGCTTGAATTTTAGTCTATGAATAAATTGATGAAAAAGGACTTTCAAATGGCTACAAAATTATCAAACAACGCAAGATATATTGATGACATTGCTTGCGTAAATGTACAAAATTTCAGTGAAATTGCTAAAGAAATTTACCCAAAAGATATCCCTTTGGAGGGTAACAATTCAGATGGTTTCAGAGATGTGTGTTTGGACTTGGATATTCAGGTCACTAATGACAGGTTTTGTATTAAAGTCTATCACAAAAAAGATGAGTTTAACTTTGAAATGGTTAATTATCCTTTCCCGGACAGTAATATTTCGGAAACTATTGTAAATAATACGTTTTTGTCACAGATTTTGAGATTTGGTCGTATTTGTTCTAAATTTCAGGACTTTGCATCCAGATCCAAATTTATTTACAATAAACTTGAGTCAAGAGGATTCAACGATGTACTTTTGATCAAATATTTCTACAAATTTTGCTGTAAATATCACGAGATGGTTAGAAAGTTGGGCTTCAATAATTTTAGAGATTGTAGACTTGCGTATTTCGCAACTTAATTTTATCTTTTGGCATCACTCTGTTTTAATGTGCACCTTTCAGACATTTTAGGCTAGCTTGTTTTCTCTTAGGTCAAACCCCCAGGGACTATAGGTAGCAAGCAGCTACTGACGACAGCTACAAGCTCGCCTAATTGTGCTTGATATCTGTTTAAGAAGTATTACATTTTCGTTGCATTCTCTTGACTTAAATACAAATACAAATGACTTTCATTCTTTTCTGACTTGCCCTATAATTTAGCTGTTAATATCAAAAGATTATTAGAAAGCTTGGCTACAATAATTGACAGTTGTTAGACTTGTCGGTTTTGCTACTTAACTTTATCTTTTGGCATCATTCTGTTTAAATTTTCACCTTTCAGACATTTTAGGCTAGCTTGTTTTCTGTTAGGTCAAACCCCCAGGGGCTATAGGTAGCAAGCAGCTACTGACGACAGTTACAAGCGTGCCTAATTGTGCTTGATATCAGGTTAAGAAAATTATATTTTCATCGCATTCTCTTGACTTAAATACAAATACACATGACTTTCATTCTTTTCTGACTTGCCCTATAATTTAGCTGTTAATATCCAAACATTATTAGATAGTTTGGCTATAATAATTGACAGTTTTTAGACTTGTCTGTTTTGCTACTTAACTTTATCTTTGGCATCATTCTGTTTTAATGTGCACCTTTCAGACATTTTAGGCTAGCTTGTTTTCTGTTAGGTCAAACCCCCAGGGGCTATAGGTAGCAAGCAGCTACTGACGACAGTTACAAGCTTGCCTAATTGTGCTTGATATCAGGTTAAGAAAATTATATTTTCATCACATTCTCTTGACTTAAATACAAATACAAATGACTTTCATTCTTTTCTGACTTGCCCTATAATTTAGCTGTTAATATCTAAACATTATTAGAAAGTTTGGCTATAATAATTGACAGTTTTTAGACTTGTCTGTTTTGCTACTTAACTTTATCTTTGGCATCATTCTGTTTTAATGTTCACCTTTCAGATATTTTAGGCTAGCTTGTTTTCTGTTAGGTCAAACCCCCAGGGGCTATAGGTAGCAAGCAGCTACTGACGACAGTTACTAGCTTGTCTAATCGTACTCAAAATCCTGTTAAGAAAAATTGTTTTGATAACATGTTTTTTGACATAAATGCCAATGACTTTCATTCTTCTCTGACATGCCTAAATGCACATTTACTCACAATTGACAGTATTTTCTCAAATGTCACAAACCTGACACATTAAGTTGATACATTGACTCAGAGTTGGCAGTTAAATAGAGCTTAATTGTTTGGGGGGTAGGTGTCATCACAGAGTTTGTTTTACATTTCTGGTGCAGGATGTCCATTGTTGCAGTCCTTGTTGGGATTTCCCTTGGTTTGTACAGGTGGTTTAGTTGCAACTGTTTATTTTACTATCACTGGGACTGAATATAAGGCCCCAGCTTGTTTCCACTTCAGTTATACACTGGCGGGTGGTTTAACTAGGATAAGCTGTCCAGCCAGATAGGGTACATATGGGTTCAGGGGTAAGTCAAATTGTTGTGTTACCTGAACCTGTAATATACAAATTTAGTAATTATGGTTTGTTTGACTGGGGTTCTTCTTTCATAATGAAGCTCTGCATTTATAAGCAAAACTTCACGTATTTAGCTAATTCATCATTTGCCACGTTCATATTTATTCTTTATTATGTGGGTTGTCTTTGCTGAATATTTAGCTTAGACAAAGAGCCGCTACTCAGAGAGACATGTACGGGTAAAAGGCCCCGAAACATGTTGAGTAGTTACACGCTGAAGACCCTTTAATTTATTTGGGCTTATACAGCCTATGTCAAAATTTTACAGAGGAACGTGTGCAATATAGACAATAGTATTTCCATATGTATACAGGCTAGACAGGCACAGGTCAGCTTTTGGAGAGTAAAGAGTTCGAACTGCGGAATAGGATATTGACTACTAGGAAGTGGTTCTGGTCAAAAAGACACAAATACAAATAAGAGCAGTTTGTGGACTGAAAACAAAAGCGTTGGCCAGTGGTCCCTCCAGAAATACCACCTCTCTAAAACTGTAGGGAAAAACGTTGTGACGATATCTAAACATGTCTTAACATTTAAATATTTTGCAAAACATGCATTTTATCCTAGTACACTCTATACCAGATACCAGGATTGAACTATTAAGTATACAATCTACAACTATCTTGATGGAATGAGTACAATGTAGCTTTTTATCGTACTATTTATTGATTTTATGACTTTCATAACTTTATAAATAAATAATGAATGAATGCCTTGAGATAGAGCATGTTCAATTATCTGAGGCATTGCAGACATATATTTCAAATCTAAAAAAAAATGAAAAAACCCTGCCGGGGCCCCATCTGGTAGACTAAGAGCTCTCCCGTGACACTTTATTTCCCAAACTGGCTGTACTCAAATGCAGAGGCTCTGGAAAACGTGTCGCAACAAGGAAATAGACAAAAAAGATTGGCTGCGCGTGAAAGTCAGAGTCTCGTTTTTGCTTTGATGACCTAAGTTTGCAGAGCTAATGCGACATCTTATGTCCGTCCATAAACTTTTGCTCGTCAGCGTGATACCATCCACAGTTTATCTGTTAGCCTAGTATAACTTTCAGGACATCTAGGGTGTGTGAAAATCTATGTCAAGTTCGATATTGGTAGCGCCACCTACAATATTACGTAATTCATTGATAGAAATGTGAAAATATTACGAGTGCTCTGGCATCTTTATTTTTTATTGATTTTTTTTTTTTTTTTTTTTTTTGGTGGATATTCATGAAATATGGCAGGATTATGGTAAAGGTCAAAATCTCAAACAAGGTAGATACTAGTGCTGCTACCTACATAAGTTAGTAGTGCCAACGTGTTGAACCTTATATGGATTCATCATTTTAGGAAAGAATGCAGCTTGTCTTACCAAATTTATAGGGTCTATGTATTATGGCTAAAACTAGACTCTTAAACACTGTGGATGACCTTGGCCTAGTTCTTCCATGTCACCAGCACTCTAAAGTTGATGTGTGCAGCTAGTGGTGGAATTTTCATATTAAATAACGGCTCCAATATGAATTGAACAATACCTCTTTATTACAAAAACAAATCGCCAATGTTTGTGAAGTACTGTTGGTGCCATCTGTTGTATTTTACGGAAATTTTGCCAAATAGATGCCAAACATTTAATTCTTTATTTTCACCATGGGCCATTTTGATTTTGCTTAATTTAAGAGAAAAATACTTTTGGATCAAGACTCAAATTTTGTTGTAATATAAATGTCCTTGACCAATTTTCAAGGTCCTTGGTCGGTTGTAAATGCAAAAAAAAATCAATAATTTTTAATGCAGACACGTGCAAATTTCAGAAATGAAACAGATAAAAAAATAAATCGAGTATAATATTGGTAGCGCCACATACAAAATTATGCAATATAATGGTCAAAATATGAAATTTTTCTGAATGATCTAACGCTTTTAGTTTTTTATGGATCTTAAGGACTCATGCTTGGATAATAGGGGAGATTAAAATCTCGATCAAAATTTATACTGGTTGCACCACCTGTAGTTTTAAGAAAAGTATTAGTCAAAATGTGTTGCAACAAATATAAAATCATTCATCACAAGGGATGTCACATGTCCAAGTAACAGAGAGTCACAACTGGACCTATCATTTTTCATATTCCAATACGAAAGAAACATTTGGTCATAACTGATGTAACAACTACATTTTATTTAAGTGATAAGGTACAATCTCAAAGTCAGAAATTATCTCATTATATTTGATCTATATTTATCTTTCTGTACTGCTTCCCATCTGAATTTACCAAATTAAACCTATTGAAAAAACATCTCGAAATGTCTCCTTCTTATTCACCTATTCTATCGTTTATTCCTATATATGTCAGCAGAGAACGTGGCCCATGGTCCTCTTGTTCCTGTTTTCTTATCGTTTCTTTTTCCCGCTGTCTGGTCACATGACTGTTCTCGACCAATCAGGAGAAAGGAATGTAAGTGCACACAGGCGGGTAACGTGATCATTCTTGATCAATCAGAATCGAGGAATTCGGAGTCACCGAGTGCAAAGTGGCTAAAATCGTCCACGTCCTCCCTATTGATAGGCCAATGCAATGGAACATCCCAATTCCTCCAGTAATTATATACTCAACCAAATATATGTTCTATTGTGTGGATAAGCATATGTTTGTGCCAATAAAACAGCAAATGTCAATTTCTATGTCCCAAGATAGCCGTTTGAATCAAATGTTTCCCCTTGTTGATTAGGAAGAATAATAAAACGACAAAATAAGGGGAGACGAAGATACTGGCCATAAAAACAAATAAAGAACAACAAAAATTGTTATGGTAAGTAAAACTGTGTTCACTGCCACAACGAAGCCATGTGGCGTTGCAGCGTTTGCTCAGCGTATTGTATGCGTCTGGAACGATTATTATACAAGCAGTGCAGGGCAAGCAGGAGGAATAATACAATAAAAACTTTAATTAAAGCTACCTCCATAAAGAGACCATTTCTATATTAAAACCGCCAATTTGCAAACCTTTTTTTTATTTTTCCTTTATTGAATTATAACCCCAGTAAGACCATGCTCTAGTAGGACCAGATCTTTCAGTACCTAGGTTGGTCTGGAAAGGAGGATTCCACTGTAATGTAAACCTTCAGAAATTCTTGCATTTGTAGCTACCTTAAAATATATCCAGTTTGTTTGTGATTGTTTGCCATATGACAGACAATTATGAAATACTGGCGAAGTGTCAATATACAGTTAAAACTTTGGGGAAGTTTTTTAAAACGCCAGCAAAATTGATTATAAGTATGTACTCTTATGTGAAAAAAGAAAGTTAGCGAAAAAGTATAAGCGGGATGAACAAAAGAAAGCATTTTTCAGAAGACGCTGATTTTTTTTGGGGGGGGGGGGCGGGTGAGGTGCGCTCCTGTTGTTGTTGTTTGGGCTCAGATTTATATGATGGCCACTACATGACACGTCTCCTTTTATGGATTTTCGACAGGGGACCAAGATGGCTATCCCGGCCAACACTTTTATATGATTCATTTCAGACGCAGTATCAGCCTCCAAGGAACAAGATGACAGCATATTTGTGTTGACCATATTGCTGTGCTCACAGCTTGTGTACAACTCACTCAGCGTACCTTACAAGAAAGACCTCGATAAATTGGAGTAAGATTTGTTTTGATCATTTGCAAGCACATATAAAGAAAGCTCGCTAAAATGGATTTAATATCAGTGAAAGGGAGAACAATGTCAGTCCGTAAAACGATATAAGCTGCACACAAACAAGATACGGTTGTAAGCATGCATCTTTTCTGGGTTGATTTGAAGAGTTCTGTAAAAAAAGATCCTTTTCAGGTTGTCATTCAATGCCTGCGTTGATACTAACATGTTGTCTACATCCGAGTCCATATAATCATTTATCAGCAGAACTATTCATCGATCTTGCAAGAACTTGAAATCAGCATGATTCAATAAACAAGGAGTGATGTACTTTGTCTTTCTTAATGGGCAAAAGATTTTGCCAGACTATGGTTTAAGGATGTTTTGATAATTATATGTCGTAATGGGAGGTGTATATTGCTTAATTGGATCGAGATTTATCAAACAAACGGTAACGTTTAGTGGTCTGTCATCCTTCTCGGTATATAAATGCTATTCACCTCCAATGGTCCTTTCCACGCATTCCACTAGAACTTTATTACCCACATATATTGTAGTTTTACACGAATAATTATAGATTAGATGCAAAGAGGTTGCTTAGAAACTCTTATCGTTCAATATTTTTCAAGCATGCTAACACAAGTCTGTACATGGTTAAATGTTTCATAACCTATTGGTTTTCCTGGTGTGATTACTAAACAGAGACAGACAGACAGACAGACAGACACACACACACACACATATATATATATATACATATATATATATATATATATATATATATATATATATATATATATATATATATATATATATATATATATATATATATATATATATATAGATATAGATATTGGCAGAGTAACAAATTATTGGAAATATACTTCCGTTTTTGTAGGCTTTTTGTTTGGAAGTTATTGTTCATGTTTATCAGATGTTTAAATGACATAGCCATTTTTTCATACTAGAGTATTTGGTTATGCGAAAGGAAAGTTTTGTTGGACGTTTGAATATTTTGGGTACGTCTTTTTCCCTCGTAAAGCAATAAATAGGCTATATGGATACTATACTTCACTTCTTGATGGGCAACCTAAAATTCCAAAATAACTATAAATGCCACGGTTATATAAAATGTCAAACTAACGACTTCTTTAAATCTTCGTGTTTTGAACAAAACTTGTTCTTTCTTGTCACTGAAAATAGATGCTTTTCGCGGTTACGAAGTAGTATCCAAGTGAAAAACGGAGTGGAAATTGATGTCACAGACCATGAGTATTTCCCGAACTTCCTTTGGTTACTGCGCGACGTATCTCTTATACCAGATGACACCAGTGGTATTCCCATGGATCCCACACAGTATATAAAACAAAAGGTATATCCTCTCTGGCTCAACACTGTGTGGCACATGTTGCTTGAGAGAGTAATTAAGCAAGATATGTTCACCATGTCAATTGATATTATCAGGTGAGGGCACGGACCGACCCTTCTCTCCGCCAGAAAATAATGACGGTTTAATCGACTTTCTACCATCTGTTCTCCATCACAGCGATTTAATAACCAATAGGAGTCTCTCCGTCTTTTTACTTACCACAGCATTTTACGGCTGTGTATGCTGTATGAAATATGCTCTTGGCCGACATCGGAGGACCAGTCATCTTCGGAGTGTTTCGGCGGCTGTCTGGGCCGCTGACTTGTGCGGCATGGGCATCGTTTTCAGGGAGCCAGAATTCCGTGTTGTTTATCCTTTCTTTTATATTGAAAAAAATATAGCCCGGTCTAGCTGTACATAGCTGCTTGCTTATTATTTTATCTGTGCTTTTTCACTTCTATTATTTAGATGCTTCAGTTATCTATGTTCTTTGACTTATGTTATCTGTATACGTGAAGTATGTGCTGTTATATTTGTATCTTTACGTTTTGCGCTGACTTATGTGATCCACACGCTTTAGTTTGTAATTTATGTAGATGTACTTGTATCTGGATTTGTGATATTTGGTTTATATGATTTGAGTCCTGTGTGTGGATTTATTTTGATGTATTATCCTCTTCCTTGTTACCAGGGTGTTAGAGACAAAAGTATTATAGTACTGGCCCTTCAAACATAATCCTACTTGTTATTTAAACTACTATCTACAAAACAAGTTAAGCTTTCATTGTGCGAACCTGAAATTCTAGAACACAGCTTCTAAAACAACCCTGACACTATTATTTTGGTTACTTGATATGAATGAAAAGGTGTGTGTGTGTGTGTGTGTATACATTTGCGGGACAGGCAAGTGTCAATGAATTCCACGTTGATATAGTGACTTTCAAATGAATTTTCCCACCTTTTTTTGTGCCTATACATTAAATGGCTGACTTCTGAATTTGATAAATCTAAGATATAGTAAATAAGTACTCAAAGAATAATTTCAATTTCAGTGCTATCTGCCTCTAGGAAAGTTACGTTGGCGGTGAAGATTTTGTTTTATTGCAATTTAATTATGAGAATTATATAACTGTTCCATTGCATCAACGCGCTGTCCTCGTGGTGGTTGACCTATTTACATAAGAATTACAGTATATTATTCTTTATTAAAGTGTGTGTATCAACACACACTTTTTTGTTTTTCCTAAAATTCTTTCTTTTTTTCTTTCTTTCTTTCTTCTTTACCGGCAAATTTGTCCGACACTTTTCTCGAACACTATTATACATAGAAACTCCAAACTTGGCATGATTGTACCTCCATACAAGGAGTTTGACCGTTTCATACAAACGAATGAAGATGTAAAAAATTATGCAAATTAGGGGCTTTTTGAAATTTTAAATCTTGAATATCTTCAAAAGTATAATAAATAGAGCCGTCATTTAACCTTCTACTAGGGGGTTATTGACCATTGCGCATGTAATGAATCTGAAGCAAAAGTTGTAGCGATTCAAATTATGCTAATTTGCAGCATTTAAAATGTTTAAACTTGAATATCTTCAAAACTATTATAGATAGCGATGTCATTACAACTTCTACGAGGGGGTTGTTCACCATCGCGCATCTAATGAATCTAAAACAAAAGTTGTAGCAATTTAAATTATGCTAATTAGCAGTATTCGAAATTTTCAATCTTGAATATCTTCAACACTATAATAGATAGAGATGTCATTCCAACCTCTACTAGGGGTTGTTGCCCATTGCGTACCTAATGAAATTAGAATAAAAGTTGTAGAGATACCATTCCAACTTCTACTCCTGTGTTATGGAATAGTTGTACATTACCATACCAATATGCTTTGAAGACACACCCACTAATTTGCTATGCAGCAAATCATCTTTCCTAGTATCATATATTAACTTTCTGTGCTCCTAACAGGCGGTGCAAAGGCCATTTGGTAGATATAAACTGTGAAAATGGTTAGCAATCCATTTTGATGTTTAATTCAATCAGACAATATTATGAAGAGATATCGCTATATCATTTGGAGATATCGCTATACCATACACACTTAGGGATATAACTTAATATTTAGACATATATCTAAATCATTTAGCGATATCACTAAATGATTAAGAAATACCGCACAATCGCATAACATATCGCCAAATATTGACCAATATCCCTAGAAATTTAGAGATATCACTTAATATTTAACAATATCACTAAATGATTAAGTGATATCGCCCACCAAATAGGACTAAATGCCAAAACGGCTTTGCGGTAAAATGGTTTAAAATAAATGGTCGCTTTGTATAACAAAGGGTCTACGTAAACCCCCAATGCAATGAATCCATTGAATCATATGTCACTGTCCTTACGGCCACCTTCTGGCTTTGTCTGTGGAACATTCCGAAACAAAAAAAAAATCTCGTCGCATTGACACGGCGAAGAACACATGAGAAAAAGTTTCCAACTTTTCTATTTAATGCTCAACAACGACCTCCCACCTCAAATAATTTTCCAGTTCGTTTCATCTGAAAATACGTGCCATGATTGTCGATAAATATTTTTTTTAACTTCTACCATAGTACGACATCACGCCGATCATTTTCACCAACCTGTCATATGATCTTCCATATTTTACATTTTCAAACAATCAAAGAAAGAAAAGAAAAAAAAACGTTGAGGCCCCCCAAAAAACGGACACAAATTAAGAAAAAGACGTTGAATATCACAGAATTTTACCGTTAACTATATATTACTAGCTCAATGTTCTCCCTAAATCAGGATTCAAACTTGTTGCAAAAGATGAAAGCGGAAAAGATCATGATCTGAAAAAAAAGGACAAGGTTATAAACCAAATACTGGTGTCTGCTGCAAACTTTCAATGCACATGTGTGATCCTGCAAGAACGACAAGTCGCAGGCCCAAGTCTTCTTTGAGATTTCGATAAAAAAACTTGTTGACCTAAAAAGAAAGGATTTTGATCTAAATTGATTTACATATGCAAAGACAGTCCCTGTCTATTGAGAATAATTGTCGAAGATCTCGAAATATTTGCTTCAAGTGCCAACCTGGAACTATAAAGACCTAGCTTTTATATGAACACCTAGCCTATATATACATGCCTAGTCTATTTATAAACACCTAGCCTATTTATAAAGACCTAGTCAATTTATAAACTCAGCCTATTTATACGGACCTAATCTTTTTATAAAGACATACTCTCTTTATAAACACATATCATATTTATAAACACCTAGTCTAACATTAATCTGAATCATCTTTAGTTTCCAACATCTCCCCCATTCTAAACATTAGTTGAAATAAATCCTTCTAAATCAATAACAAAAATATCAAAAAATAAAGTGCTCACTGGGCATCTTTGTTTTCAGCCAATTTTCGAGTTCATGGGTTGAGTAACACCGTCTGTGGGATAAACTATCTTCATCAGTTCGCCCCTATTAATATCGGGTCCAGTTTGTTCGCGGTTTTAATGCTACAGATCTCGTCGGATAACTCGCCTGTTGTAAAAGAAGCGCATGATCAGCGTATTATCATCAATATTGACTTGGACTCTTCTCACAAAATTCAGGAATTCTGTGAGCGTAGATACAATACATTAAAAGAACCGCTGAATTCGACTTCTTTGGACTATTGGATCATGGAAACGTCCAATGTTATGCCCAATTTAGTAAGGTGTCCAATACATTTCTTCGAATAATTGGTACCCTGCAGAGACTTCAGTACTTTTTGTGCTCACAGGTTCTTATGTTCATTTATAATTTGTTGTTTTTAAAGCATCTTAATGACGCTATTCTCTTATAACCGCGATTTTAAGTTATAAAAGAAAGTAACACGTTCAGTGAGGTGCTCGTCTTACAACGCAAACGCCATTTCAATTTTCAAACAAAAAAAAATCTCATGAAAGGTTAAGGACTTATTATATTTAAAAGCGTTAAAATTTTATTATCGATAAAACTAAAATCAGCTCCCTTGATATTTCTGTCACATGTTTGTTCCCCTCCCTATTATTACACACTCACTCTTTCCCTTTCAGGTATTTGTCGACGTGCCGTGCACGTCGACCTTAGTGGTACCTGATGATCTAGATCGCTGGTGCTTCTGTGTCCAGACACTGTAAAATTACTTCCAAACCGAAAACAGAAATTGCATTTAAAATAAAATTTTCTATGAATATAGTATATGTCTATTTTTACATCCATTAAAAAATGAATATAAAATCCTTATTCATGATAAATCATCTGTTGTATCAACAAGAAAGTATTGAACTAAAGCAATCTGTCAGAACGTTTTCATGACCGCATTCGTTATTTTGTATACCGCACAAGTGTCAAGGGAATCCATTTTCTGACGTTGTCTAGAGTCTACAGTACTTTTCTGTGTGTTCCTCTCTCGTGCATGTTTTGCTGCAGATATTTCCATTTCCCTCTTTCCTACATCCGGTATTAAACATGGTTAATTTACACTAAGATGTAGATCCCTTACGCTGCCACGTGCTGTCTGTGATTAACAGTGGAGAAATTGCGTAACGCAATTGCCAATAAATTGATGTTTGTAAAAGCTCATTTTGTCTGTGTGCCAACACAGACATATTGTTTTTCTAGGAATTCTTTCTTTCTTTTTTCTTCTTTCTTTCTTTCTTTCTTTCTTTCTTTCTTTCTTTCTTTCTTTCTTTCTTTCCGTCTTTCTTTCTTTCTTCTTTCTTCTTTCTTTCTTTCCTCTTTACAGGCAAATTTGTCCGACATTTCATTTGAGAAGTTTGACTCGTAAAAACGCCAAACTTGGCATGATTACACATCCACACATAAAGTCTTGAGTTTTTGTAAAGAGGTTCAATCATGCAAATTACGACCATTTGCAAATTTAAATCTTGATTATCTTCAAAACTATAATATGTACAGGTAACCAATCCAACTTGAATTAAAATGTTTGTAACACTGCACATTTTTTTGTAATTTACATGTGACCTCTAAAGGTCAAAGGTCAAGGTCATTTGGACCTTTGAAATTTTCATCCAGCCATAACTCGGTCAATTTGTATCCAATTTTGATAGTTTTGGGCTCACATTGTAGCTATTGTAACAATGCACATTTTTGTAATTTACATGTTACGGGTCAATATAAAGCCAAAGTACCCCTACCCCCAATAAATTGCAAAAGTTTGTTTTTTGGTGGTTTTATGTGGCATTGGGTCTAGTCTACAAGATACTAAAAGTTGGACAAGATTGGAGCATGGGAAAGTGTCTAATTTCGAGGATGACTTTTGTCATTTTTAAGTCATTTTTCATACAATGTGAAAACTACGGAAAGCAATAACTCAGTCAATTTTCAAGACTTGTTTTTTTACCTAGGTTTTCAGGGACAATCTTTCATATTAAAGGGTTGTCAGTGATGTTGGAACACCCATTGGCCATATTTAGGGGTAACCCTACCCCGACTCGTTCGTTACGAGGCCACCATGCACTAAGGTAATGTGAGCATGGATGTTCTATCAGTTAAGGGTATTATTAGGCATACCTATGCCCAATGTGGCTTTCTCATGTTGTAGGCTAGACCCAGACTAACATAAAACCAGCAAAAGCACTTTTTTCCAAAGGAGGTAGGGGTACTTTGACGTTATATTATCAAAATCTGGTGTTTTCCCAGACTCAACTACGACATTTTCATTTATGAGTAGAAGATGAGCTCAACCAGTAAAGAAACCTGTCCTTTATGTGAACGGGCTTTGGACTGTGAGGAGACGGTGGTGATTCGAGAAAAAGGAGCGGAAGGTATCAATCGTGCAAGCATCGAAAGAGGTGTGAAAGTCATGGTTGAAGCAGGGACTAGTGTTCACAAGACATGTCGGGTTAGCCACATCAACAAAAAAGACATTGCTATTGTTGCTAACAAGGACGATTCTGCTGGGCCAGTGAAAAGGAGTGCTCGTGTATCTCTGGGCCCGTTTGACAGTAAAACACATTGTTTTTTCTGTGGAACTGATGCTACGAATATAGACCCTAGACGAAAGAGTGAGGAAAGGATTTCTATGTGAAGACAGATACATTTGTTCAAACGATATTGGTTCATTGCAAAACAAGAGGGGATGAGTGGGCCATTGCTGTTCAAGGCCGGATCGAATATTTTGGTGGTGATCTTGATGCGGCAGACTGTGTTTACCACCAATCATGTAACGTTAACTTTCGCACAATGCGGGGCATCCCAAGACAGTTCACGTCAGTTTAATCAGCCAAACGACGAAAAAGTGGAAGACCCAAGGACAGTGACCGGGACGAGGCATTCGAAAGGGTTTGCGTATTCCTCGAGGAAAATGATGAGGAACAATTGACGATATCAGACCTTGTCGCTAAGATGGGAGAATATGTGCAACACAGTAAATCCATGGCGTATGGAAATCATTACCTCAAGGAAAAGCTGATAAGTCGATATGGAAACTCCATATTCGTGATAGAAGGTCGGAGTGGTGTCAAAAACATTGTGACCTTTATGAAAAAAACCTGCAACATTCTTCGTGAATACTACAATTCACCTCGGGAAGGCAACGAGGAAGCGCAGAAATGCGCAATTATCCTTACCGCAGCATAACACATCAAAAGTGACATTTAGACGACAGTTGTGCCAATTGGGGAGACATATCCAACTTTGGCCGAACTGAACCTTAACACAGCATTAGATTTTATCCCTCCAAGTCTGCGATTCTTGCAGCAGCATCTGTTTGTTGGGAAGGATACAACTAGAAAGGTTGCTGGCATTGGGCAAGCTGTTGCTCAGGCTGTGCGTCCAAGAGCTGTAATTGCGCCTTTACAGCTTGGTCTTGCGGTGCAAATGCACCACTTGTATAGGTCACGATTTTTGATGGACAGTCTTTCAACCATGGGGTTTGCTTCATCATACCCAGAGGTCCAAAGGTTTGAAAAGAACGCGGCATGTTCACTTGCTGAGGATGTGTTGGGTAACATGGAGATTCTTAATCAGTCTCTGTTATTTGCTGCAGACAACGTGGATCATAACATCATAACTTTGGATGGAAAGGGTAGCTTTCATGGGATGGGTATGATAGCGGCTATCACGCCAGGGAAGCAAGTCAGTCATGGCATACCAAGACAGAAAATGGCTGAGTTGAAAGTTGTTGAAAGGACGAAAATTGACATCACAGAATACCGCTATGCACAACATGTCAACAGAAACATTGCACTTCAGGCCCTCTCAAACACATCTGATGTATGTGATCACAAAGTGGACATTTGCTGGGAATGTCCTTTCGGTTCCACCAGAGTACTCCCAGTTGGAAAAGCATGATGCACCCTCTGCATAAGGCGTGCGAGTATCCAGGAAAATCCTCTGTACAGTTTCTACCAATGATCGATATGAACCCTGGAGACAAATCCTGTATCTTGTCCACGCTACATTACCTATGCAGTCTTTCGTCAAAACACAACATGCCAACTATCATTACCTTCTATCAGCCACTATTTTGGAAGGCGTCTGAAATTGTGAATGCTGTTCCAGATGATAGTCCAATCAGATATGTGATACTATTACTTGGTAGCTTTCATACCTTCATGAATTTGCTGGGTGCCAATTGGCACTTTGATGGACGGCAGTGGACTCAAGGAGATCATGGAGACAGTGTATGGTGAAAATGCTGTCGTGCACATGATGAGTGGAAAGGCAGTCCAACGAGCGTTTCATGGTCACCTGCTGGTATATCAGTGTTTTGCACGTCAGATTGTTGCGAAAATCCTGGAGGATGACCCTGGTTTTCAGGACCAAGTGGATGAACTTGAGAGACTGTACATGCTGATGGGGACTGGCGAATGTGACTTGGAGTCATTGTTGGAATCAGATTGCGTTCGCACGATTCACAACACACTAGCATTGAAAAAGGATGACTTGGCGAGGGCGTCCAAGACCAGCAAACTGTGGGTAAACTATCAGCACATGCTAGGGATTGCTAGGGCACTAGTTGCAGCTGATCGAATGGGGTCTTGGGAGATGCATATGGTGCCGTCTCAGCTTGCCTGCCGATATTTGCAGCCGCTGGCCATCCGAATTATTTTAAGTCGCCTCGTCTGTATCTCCAGAAGATGCATGCGTTGAAGGAGGAAAACCCTGAAGTACATCAGAAGTTCCAGTCTGGGTTTCACGTAATCAGATGCAGCAGCCAATACTGGGCTGGTCTTGGCTCTGATCTCCTGATTGAGCAAATGCTAATGGGCTCACTTAAAATCCAAGGGGGGCTGACGCGAGGAAGTGGGATGTTGGAGCACCAGAGAACTGTTTGGGCCATGTCTTCCACTGTGTTGTCCGCTTACAACCTTGCCATGCAAGGACTTACCATGAGAAATTACACAACGGCTGAACAACATAAGGAGTTGTCCGCCTCTCGGGTGAGCAGGTATGAGGCAGACCTCAGTAAAATTGCAGAAAAACTAGACAACTTCACACCTTTTTCAGCTGATGAATTGTTACGCAATATTATCACAGGGATTAATGCCAACGAGGACGTCAATGTTCAGGACCTTTTCGAAATAGGAAAAGACGTTGTACAGAAGATGGACAGGCAATCGGTTTTCTCCTACTCTCACAAACGGAGTTTGAAGGTGAAGACACTAGCATCCAGCAAGAACGTGAAAGAGTGTCTGAAGATCGTAGCATTGACCCAGCACTCTTATTTCAGAGGTTCCTGGTTGTCTCACAGACGGGTGATCTTCGGCTAGATGAAGTCATGTCGTATGAACTCTGTCTTTATCCGATGTCCTTGTTTGAAGGAAAGCACATCTTGCGACAAGGGGACAAACCACAGCTTGTGGAAGCAATCAGGAACTATATTAAAACCAAATCAGCCACTGCTGCGACACAAACAGTTCCAGTTACAGAGCAATATGTACTAGATGGAGGATCTCTTCTTCACTGCTTGAAATGGACGGAAGGAAGTACCTACAGTTCCAATGCAGAGCACTACACCTCATTCACAGTCAAACACTATGGCAGAGCCACTGTCTTGTTTGATGGTTATGGGGATGGACCGAGTATAAAGGACTGTACTCATCAGCGGAGAAGTCAAAAGCTGAAAGCAAACAAGGTGAACATTACAGAGGTGACCAAATTTGTTGGGAAAAAGGAGAACTTCTTGTCAAATGGGGCAAACAAGCAGGCACTGATCCAGCTGATCATGGAACGAATGCAACAGAATGGCTGCAACGTTATTCAAGTGGAAGGTGACGCCGACGTTGAAATCGCAACGGCAGCCATCAGCATGTCTGCTTTCAGACTGACCACCCTTATTGGAGAAGACACAGATCTTCTTGTTCTCTTACTCTACCATGCAGATGCTTCCAAGTGTGTTGAACTCTATTTTTGCTCTGACAAGGCAAAATCACACGTCTATAATATCAAGGTCCTCAAACAGGTGCTTGGTGAGGCAGTCTGCAATGACCTATTGTTTCTGCATGCCTTTACTGGATGCCACTCGGTCTCCAGGGTATTTGGGATTGGAAAGAAAATGGGGTCATCAAGAAAGAAAAGGCAATGAAAGACTGTTCAAAAGCATTCTCTACACCAAAGCAAAGTCGAGATATGGTGGAAACCAAAGGTTGTACAGCAATGGTAGCATTGTTCAATGCAGATCAGAAGGACTCCCTGGCATCTCTCAGATACAACATGCTCTGCAAAAAATTTGCGAGGGCGAAAATGTTTGTCACGCCCAAACGTCTCCCACCAACCGCCTCCGCCTGTAAATTTCATTCCCTGTGGACTTACTACCAGGTTATGGAGTGGATGGGTTGTTGTGAAGAGATGGAGCCATGTGATTGGGGATGGAAGGTAGAAGTGGACAAACTTGTTCCAGTGAAGACCGACAAAAGCCCAGCTCCAGAAGCCCTCATTAAGATGATTCACTGCAACTGTTCAGAAAGATGCAATACCCTAAGGTGTACCTGCAGAAAGCATGGGCTACAGTGTATCAGTGCGAGCGGACATTGCCAAGATGGCAACTGTGACAATATAGCAAATGATCCAGTGGTAGATGATGATGATGATGATGATGATGATGATGATGATGATGATGATGATGATGATGATGATGATGATGATGATGATGATGATGATGATGACGTGTAAAAAAATTTGGCAGAGGTATTCCCGTTTTTTAACACGGGTGGGTGCATATGGGGTAGGGTTACCCCTAGATATGGCCAATGGATGATTCAACATCACTGACAACCCTTTAATATGAAAGATTGCCCCTGAAAACCTAAGTAAAAAATCAAATTTCGTTGATTTATATTGAAAATTGACCGAGTTATTGCTTTCTGTAGTTTTCACATTGTATGAAAAATGACTTAAAAATGACAAAAGTCATCCTCGAAATTAGACACTTTCCCATGCTCCAATCTTGTCCAACTTTTAGTGTGTTGTAGACTAGACCCAATGAAACATAAAACCACCAAAAAACAAACTTTTGCAATTTTTGGGGGTCAATCGGTGTATTGACCCGTCTACTAAAGGTCAAAGATCTAGGTCATACGGACCTTTGAAATTTTCATCTAACCACAACTCGGTCAATTTGTATCCAATTCTGATCACGTTGAACTCAAATCGTAGCTATTTTGACAGTGCACATTTTTTTTGTAATTGACATGTTACTTCTAAAGGTCAAGGGTCAAGGTCATTTGGACCTTTGAAAGTTTCATCCAGTCATAACTCAGCCAGTTTCCATCCAAGTCTAATCATGTTATAGTGAAATGGTAGGTATTGCAACATTGCACATTTTTGTAAGAACCTGTAACCTCTAAAGGGCAAAGGTCAATGTCATCTGGCACTTTGAAAGTTTCATCTTGTCATAACTTGACCAATTTTTTTATCTGATTTGGTTCATGTTGGGCTTAAATTATTGGTATTGTAACACTGTATTTTTTTGCAATTTACATGTGACCCGTAAAGGTCGAATGTCAAGGTCATTTGGACTGACATTTTCATCCAGTCATAAGCTTAATGGAATGTAAAGTACCAAAGGACAAAAGTTGTAGCCTGTAATATTTACAACTTTTGAAGGCACACAGATTTGCTTTAAGGCAAATCGTCTTTTCTAGTTGATTGTTTTGATTCGATGCAATCTGAAAGAAAGAGAGAGAGAGAGAGAGAGAGAGAGAGAGAGAGAGAGAGAGAGAGAGAGAGAGAGAGAAATATTAGTGATACTTAACGTTTCTCTAGTACAGCTGTCAGTTGCAGGTCATCACTATACATGAATGCGAGTATGGACCAGTGTCTTGGCCGTAGCAGATGTGTTGTATGTGTGCTGATAACTTACACCAACCCAACTCTCTCCTCGACTGATAATAGCACCGACCCACTTCCACTGCACCTGGCTTGATATCAACAACAGCCACGAGGCAATCGCACGGTGAAGAATCTTGGGTCATTTCCCGCAAGACAGACTCAGTCTTAGTGAATCTTGGGTGCCCCGTGACAGCTGGGACTTCGCAGGAGCACATATACAGTAATAGCGCGAATTTGGTGGCTGCTAACAGCGTTTTCTTAAACCTTTGCCCTGCCTGGGCTGCAGTCTTGGTCCATATTTGCAACCCTTAAAAAAGAAGAAAGAAAGAAAGAAAATTATCACGTTTTGTTCTAGAGATAGAGTTGTAACCAAGTCAAAACACGCTTCTTAACTTAAAAAGGAAAACGCTAAGTCCAGCTGTATATGAAAATATATATTGTATATGACATGTAAATACAAAAGAAAAATGTGTGCAAAAAAAAACCTGAACTTAGGGTACCAAGACTAGGTATGGTTGTGCACAACCCTATAATAATACCACATTTCCTGGCTGGTATAAGGCATACACCATGTGCCCCTGTCAGCATGTGTGAATCCATTAGCCTGGACCACACTAGTTGGCAATGTTTTATCACCCCTGTGAAAGTTCAAAAAAGAGAATCCATGTCTCACTTTAATGCCCCCAATGTGGCCAATATAAAATGTCATGCCACTTTGTAGTTACACGAGTACCATAATTTTTATTTACTGACCTGTGACACCCCACACTGGCAATATACTGCAAATTCAACCAATGGCCTTCACTGGGCTGTCCCTACACAGCTCCACTCTGTGTTGACTCAGTTGAAAAATGACCTAGCCATGTGCCAGTGCAAATAATACTTAAAACATGACCCATATTCATAAATTCGAAACCCAACAATGAAAGCAAAGGTATTCCAGAGTTACCAAAGCATCAACATTCATATTCCAATACCAATGTGAAGGAACACCTTTCACTCCTGACTTCAGACAGGCAGCCACCCATATTTATGTGAATAGTGTCATTATTATGCAAGACCCATGACCACACATGACCATTCTGCCACATAATTAAGGAGGTCGAAGACTGAGTTGATGCTGATGGCATGATGGTCATTGTAAGATGTTATAAATGACTTGTAACAAGGGTGGTAGGAACTGACCAAGATATCCCTTGGTGCACGAAATTTTTACCCGACCTTTTGTGCATGGTGTACTTTGCCGCTTACATAAGTTGTCACATGCACATTCAAGTTTGACTGCTTGCTCAGTTATTTCCCACTTACCAATATGGCAGTGGGAAGAGCAGCTGGTGGAAGCCAAAATGACAGATTTAAGTGAATTGAGCAGTATTCCTACGTAACAGTTAATTTTTCAGAGGAGTATGTGTCATAACGAGAAAAGAAGATTTGCTTCAAAGCAAATCTGTCTGTGTGCCTTCAAAAGTTACAACTTTTATCCTTTGGTACTTCACATTACATTAAGCTTATAGCTGGATGCAAATTTTAAAGTCCAAACGAGTTTGACCTTTGACCTTTATAGGTCACATGTAAATTGCACAGTGTTACAATACCCACAATTTAAGCCCAACATGAACCAAATGGGATGAAAATTGACCAAGTTTTGGCAAGATGGAACTTTCAAAGGGCCAAATGACCTTGTCCTTTGCCCTTTTGAGGTTACATGTTCTTATAAAAATGTGCAATTTTGCAATACCTACAATTTGAGTCCAACATGATTAGAATTGGATAGAAATTGGCCGAGTTATGGCTGGACGAAACTTTCAAAGGTCCAAATGACCTTGACCTTTGAACTTTAAAGGTCACATGTAAATAATAAAAATGTGTAGTGTTACCATAGCTACAATTTGAACCCAACATGATTAAAATTGGATAAAGATAGAGCGAGTTATGGCTAGAAGAAAACCACCATCGAAAGTGGCCTTTGACCTTGAGATGACCTCTACCTGAAGTAAACCTTGACCTCAAAAATGACATTTTGGCCTAAAAATGACCTCTGACCTTGACATGACCTTTTTTAGGTTCTTTGCGGCAGCCAGAGGGTGGTAAAGACCAAAGAAGATGACACCGCACAGATGATACGCCTCTTGTTCCCAAAAGTAGAAGCCTTCACGTTGCCTAGCCCACATTCCAGTCCAGCAATAATGCAAAATATTGCAGAACACACGAAGGATTTGAGTGAGCTGTTCGAAACGGGTGTTCAAGAAGCAGTGAGGAAGTTGATTGACAACTGCAGAGACAAACCTAAGCGAGGTTACGCCACATCCAGTGTCGTTACAGGTTTAGAAATTAATTCCATATGTTGTAGATAATGAACAAAATCAAGATTTGAAGATTTACTAATATCTAATATCCTATCGCAACCGCATATCCAGGAGACAAAAAGTGAAAAAGGTTGACCGTACGGGTATAAAAACGTGTTTCTTTCAGCTATTCTATGTTTTTTAGGCTAAGAAATACCTACCTATGTCGTAGATAATAAACAAAATCAAGATTCGAAGATTTACCAGTATCTAATGTCCTATCGCAACCATATTTTTAAGAAACTAAAACCGAAAAAGGTAGACCGTGCGGGTACGTGGTTTTTCAGCTATTCTTTGTTTTTTTTTGGGGGGGGGGCTATAAAATACTTTTTTATTCGTTAGCTCGGGAAAACTTTTTTTGTATTGTTGTTGAACCATGGACAACCAGTATTCTTTCTGTCGATGTTCTTGAGAAGTAAGAATTTTGAAAAGTCTGTATTAGAAGTATACCGGGTATTTTGCCAAGATCCGTGAAAGTTTCACTATTACTATTAACTATCACGGGACATCGTACTGCTTACCTAAATTTTAGCGAGATTGTTATTTCTGTGTGTTGTAGTATTTATCTAATTTTGTTTCGCCATCTTATCATAGTCGATTTTAATCTGGAACAGGAAACCCAGGACCGCATGCCCTCTTTTGATGTTACCAATATCTATCAGGGCTTAATTAATGATACATATAAATGCAACTTCAGTGATATGTTACGTTGGAAGTTACTGCTATATCTATGTACTGCGGGTTTTTTGCTCGTTTTGTGTGTGTGTGTGTGTGTGTGTGTGTGTGTGTGTGTGTGTGTGTGTGTGTGTTTAAGATTTGTATCTCTATATTAGGATTACGAATTCTTTGTTATTTCGATGTATGATTTGTATGTTATTATATAAACTTTGGAACGAGTGCGACTCAAAACATGGAACCTTTTGCACCAATAAATGTAGTATTTATTTGTATGTTTTCCTGCCAGCAGACATACAAAAAATTATATGTTATAACAGTTTATTGTTTTATTTTAAAAATGTTTTAGTCAGAAAACTATTGGCCACCAGGCTCACCAGCCCATAAAGGTATCTTGTATTATCTGTTTATTCTGAAATGACATATGCTATTCTTTTGATTCGTCATGATTGCAAAGGTGAGATCCTGGCGTGCATGACCAAAGAATATGTTGAAGCAGTAAACGACCCAAACAAGATACCTCAGATGAGTAGTACGTGGGACAGTGTAATGTCCATGCTGGTTCAGGAAACCATGGACTCCCTCTGTACCAAATACAAGGAAGACATGCAGGTACATCACTTTGGTTCATTAGGTTTTTACTGTGGGAAATGTGGATTATCAGACTTTAACTTCTAGGATGAATTAGCCTTTTTTAACATTTGCACAAAAACCATTAAATCCGATATGTTCGTCTCTAAGCTTTGTAATTCAGTTACGCTCGGCTGATGCAGCTAAAATAGTTTAGATTCATTTTGGTAATTCCATACATTTTCGAAGAGAGCTTAGAGGAGACTATATGACCTGGTGATATAACTGCCTTTAGTAAAGATTCATCCTTCCTAGTAGGCAGTCGACTTTTTATGAGATTTCATAACATGGAGATTCACGTTCACATCAAATACTTCATGTGCACAATGCAAGCATTAGTTTAAGCCCCTGTTGCTACTAGCAGGTATCCCTACGCTTTTGCTCCGCCGTCCAACATGCTATGCCTGTGGCCACAAAGGTTTTTGTCATCGATATCATAGTCGTCAGACCATGCAGTTTTTTGTTTTGGTTTTGTTTTGTTTTTTATACTCCTTCACAGAGGTAATGTCAATCAAGGATATTGACCGCAAACAGGTAACTCTACAATAAATACGAGTTTCTTGTTACCAGGTAGTTGCTAAAAGTACGGACACTACTGACACAATCTCTATTATATTTTATAATCCGATATAAAAGCTTTACATAAAAACATCCTAAGTTTCGTAAATATTCTAATGCAATTCTCTGTAGAAACACAAATATCAGTGGGACTGACGAAATTGATGTGTTATCTCCACTGGGATAACACCATTAACGTAAATATAACACCACTGACTGTGAAGACAAACAGTTTTCTCATTGGACAAATAACTCCAGGAATTGTGAGCAGTATTTCCTTTTGGGGGCCGAAAGGTTTCCCAAACTATCTGATTATAGTATGGTTATTTTGTACAATGTGGGGGCCTCGTATGACAGCTGGAATTAGTTCATCACATAACGCTGCAATTCTATTCTTTTTAAAAATAATATTTAGCTCAGTTGACCTGTCAGTCAGCTAAGCTTATAGGATGGCCTGTTGTCCGTCTGTCATCCTTCTATCCACAATACACATTTTCGACTTCTCCAAAACCGTTGGCCAGATCTACTTCAAACTTGGCGGGGACTGTACGATGGGTGGGTCTCTACCAAGTTTGTCCGAATGGTCACGTCGCAGTGATTTTTAGATTTTTTATGTTATTTGGGGGGGGTCTCTTTGTGGGCAAAAATTAAAAAATCGTCTTCAAAACTGCTAACCCGATTGTTTTGACATCACACACAGACACTCCTAGAAGTTCCTAGTTAGGTGGTGCTGCAATTTTATCTTTTTTTATGATTTTTGGTGTGTTTTTACTATTTTCAATGTCTCCAGAAGCGTTAATCAGATTAAGTCGAAACATGGTGAATGTGTTCCTTGTGGAATGGTAAAAAAAGTTGTTCACTAGGTGGCACTGCTATGGATTTCTGTTTTTTAACTTTTTTTTCAATTCGGGTAAATATCGGTAAATGCACATTTCCCGTTGATTATTAAATAAGTTAATGGGCATTCTAATGCTAATTCACATATTCGACTTCTCCAAAAATGTCATCCAGATCGACTTCAAACTTGGTTGCAATGTACCTTCGGTAGGTTTCTACCCAGTTTCTTCAAATGGTCACGCTCCAGTGATTTTTGGATTTTTTATGAATTTTTTTGTTCCTTTTGGGGGCAAATCTAAAAAAATTCTATTTCTCATAAACAAATAACCCGATTGCTTTGATATCACACAGAGACACTCCTGGTTCTTAATTTGTTCACCACATGGCGCTACAATTTTATCCTTTTTTTAATGAATTTTTGATTGCTTCTGCTCTTTTCAACTTCTCCACCAGTACCGCCACTCAGATTAAGTTGAAACTATATGTTCCTTGTGAAAGGGTCAAATATAGTTGGTCACTAAGTGCTAGTGTCATAGATTCCTGATTATTAACATAGATTTCTGATTATTTTTTTTTTTTTCAATTCGGATTCTTATCGGTAAATGCACCTATCCTATTGATTACTATGTAAGTCAATGGGCATGCTAATGCTAATTCACATTTTGGACTTCTCCAAAGAAACAGTCAGCCAGATTGACTTCAGTAACAGGGACATTTTTCAGCTCTCCATGAATTTATGATCGCTACAAATCGGTTTAATTCTGTCGGCATTGGTTAGGTATGCAGGGTTCTGTACCTGTATCCAAACAGGGTTCTAATACTTTTCCTTTGGTATACTCTTAATTTCGATTACACGTGTCTTCAAACACGCGATCCTTGCTGCTTGTATATTCATCTCTAAATACACAATGACAGTTATATAATGCCCAAACCCGTGTCGCACTCTCTGTTTTGTTTGTGTCCATGTCTACTTTGTGTGTTAATGTGTGTCTTGTCTGTCCTGTGCACGCCGTCATTCACTTAACAAGAGGGATTTAAACAGGGCAATCCTCTTTTTCCCAATTGTAAACTTACACTGATCCTACATAATGTACTTTGTGAATACTTCAATAAAACATGTTTAAATCAATATTGAGCAATGAAGGGGTCAAAATATGAAAATATTGTGAACACTCCAGCATCTTTAAATTTTGGCGTCATTGAATTTTGATGACATTGCGGGGGAGGTCAAAATCTAAGTTATTAATGCTACTAGTAGCACAACTACTCCCGCTACAACTGGCCCGGCCTCCCTTACCCGTTACCAGGAATATTGAGAGTATTCCTGGTCTCAGCCGCACGTGTTTTATGTTATTGCACAGGATCGTATAAAGGCTGCGAGTCACGTGAAAGGCAAAGAGTTCCCTCTAGAAGAACATGTGTCTGACGGACCGTAAGTAGTTGTACTTAAACGTGATAAATATCTATTTTGTAAGGGTGATTTTTACAGCCTTTCAGGCAAAATAGAATGTCCGAGCCGACTCGTCAGTAGGCTGAAGTCCGCACATGCAGGCTGCTAAGCTTTTTGAACATGAGATACACAAACATTGTTTCTTAGAGAAATGCCACCTTTAATAATCCTCAGCTCAAATGTTTTCATATAGTTATGTTTCTCCTAAGGATGCCTAACTGAACAAAATTTATACTACGCTCAACACAAGGAAAAACTTGCAGTTTGATGACATTGGAATGCCAATATACATGCATTTGGACCTAGCTGGTAGACAGACGTAATCGTCTGTAGGTAATAATAGTGCTGCCAGCACCAGAGAAGACTCAGTTTTAAGCCGTTGGGTGCCCTCCTTGCGTAGATGATGACAGAAATGAAAAATACATTAAGCATATTTCGGAGATTGAGGTGGTTGAGCCGACGGTGCCAGCCTATTTGCAATTGTCTATTAACTGAAGGCATCATTTACAAAAATTTGATAACCTGAAACTCTTATTTATGGTGGTTGAGCCGGTTGAGCCGACGACACTGATCATTTCCTTTCGTACATAAACTGACGCAAGCATATCTAAAGATTAAATGATTCGAAATCTTATCAGGCTTAGCAATTAACCACTAAAGTACCGAAAGGTCAAATAAAATTGTTGTATTTATGTTTGGTCCTCAATGCATCAATATTTGTGGTCTGAGAACAAAATATATCTTGATCGATTTAAAATAAAATTTTTGGATTGAAATGAAACTTTTTGTTAATAATACTTGTTATTAGTCCCTTAATCACCAACCGTTGTCATCTGGAAATATAACATTTCTCTAACTGTTTGCTTTAGCGAGCAAAGTTGATTACAGATGCGTAATGTATGTTTCCCGTACAGGTTCACCATATATAAATATATTAGATATGTATTGACATCCATGCATATTTATTGAAATGTCTACTGGAAAACTATGCCCAATTGTATTGGAGAAATTGCTGCATTAAAACAGTGTACAAAATCCCATTGTGTTAATATGCAAGAAGCATGGAATTATCTTTGTGGCCATAACATGACTGGTGCTTTGTCAAATCTGAGAGAAAAAATTGTGTATAACTTGAAAATCACTTGCGGTTGCGTGTTGATGGTTATGCGAGTAAGCATTATCTTAATTTACGCATGTACTCTGGCTTCGAAATAAAGTTGAAATAGACCCGTGCCTAAATACTTAATTCCCTGTTAGTAGGAGAAAGCACTGTCAAACTACTTACGCTCACGCCCGAGCCATTGAGGTGCAGCATGCACCAACCAGGCACACCAAATGAACCTTTAAAACATATATGTGATAGTGGCAACAGTGAGGATAAAATGCATGTCACAATTCATAGTCGTTTTTGCATTAATACTCAAGCGAAATTGTTTGGAAGAAAGAGACATTTTCATGTTGAATTTGGTAATCTCAACACTGGTCAAAATGCCTATATTTTAAAGCGTGGTAATGGCGATGAGACGCAGTGGTATACCTTAGTATTTGTGAATGATCTCATATATGGGTATACTTACGTGCTGCCAAATGATGTTAATTATTTGGTGTGTGCACAACTAATAGGTATGTTTTGCTGACTAGTATCGATGTTATCAATTCAACTTTGTCTGTGATGCATTTTATATATATTAAAAGTTCACATAAGCTGCATTTATCTTCTGTAGACAAAACCCGTCTTTGCTGGCTATACATGAACTCGTATTCAAAGCCGTAAACAAGGCACTGGTGGACAAAATTGGCCACTTTGGGCAAGCAGCCTCTGGGGATAGGAACGGGCTAAAACAGATCATCGAGACTTTCCAAAACAAATTAGGTGAATCAGATTAGACCATTCCTGTGTGCATTAGTGATTTTAAAACAGGAAAATTTGACCAAGTTTAACAGCAATCGAGAATCCGTGTAACGATTAACATTTTTCTACCTGTTTTCACGATGTAATGATGCGCAGATTGTTCACAAATAGCTTGTGTCCTTGATTTAAATGAATTTTTATTTCAACTGAAAAAGATTTGGAGAACCAACAAGGCGTGCAATGTCCTTAGTTTGTTATGAGATGAAATATATGAATTATAGGTCTGTTTCAGTACAATATAAGACAAAAACTACAGCGGATGGTTCCGAACAGTTTCAATGCCTGGAAATATGCGGTGGGGAACTTTGGCAATTCCTGCAACAAAATCGCCGGCTGTCCGAACAATATTGTGAAGAAGTCTATCAGAGCTTGTTTCAACCAATCAAGGGGAGAATTGAAAATGACGCGGGCACTTATACATTTGAACAAATGATGAGTGAAATGGAGGTGTTTTATGAAGATTACAACAAAAGCGCCAGAGGTCCAGCAAAAATGGATGTCATGCATAGGTTGGATACTCAAGTGGCACAGGGACAAATCAAAAAATTGAAAGGATACCAGAGGAAGGTTATGAAAGCCAAGCGAGAGGCCAAAGAACGCGAGGATGAAGCCAATAAAAGAGCTCAAGAGCTGTCCAGGATGAAAGAGGAAACTGAACGGTTGAAACAACACGACCAAAACATAAGAAGAACGCGAGAAACATTTGACAAGCAAATGAAAGAGGTAGAGTACTTAGGTCTTGTAGTATTTAAACACTTCCTGGTCGTTATTACCCAATTCCGCAGTCAAGCTCTATACACACCATAAGCTTACCTGTCATTGTCCCACCTTTGCAAATATAAGCACTATTGTATATATTAGCTATATTCCTTGGTAGAATTTTGACACATGCTGCATTACCCTATATATACAGTAAGGGGTTTTCAGCGGGGAACTACTTATAACAGTTTCGGAGCGTGTACCCGTACAAGTACAAAAGTTTTTCGGATGCCCAGCTCCAAAGACTTCTGGAATCAACAAAAAAGTTTCTGGGAAACTGGTTTTAATGAAAACATTGCAATTAACAAAGAAAATATTGTATTTGGTTATTATTAGGAACCACAACGATTGCCTTAAATTTTTGTGTATTGTATGGGAAATATTGTATATATGTCCAGAAAAACAACTCTGAAAATATCAATTTTTTAAAAATTTTTTACACCTATTGAAACGAAAAATTGTAGCATATAAACACATAAATGCAGTCAATGGTAAATTGGAGTGCTTTGTTGGATGCAGTTTTTTTCTTCAAATATTGGTTTAAACCACTCGATTACTTGATTGATTTTGCAAAAGATTTAATATATGTATAATTTAGGTAACTGAAGCAACCAAGCTTTATTATACACTGAAGTTTTTAATTCATTGTTTGCTTGTATTATTGCTACAAGGCAACTGTTATTTTGTCTATGTGTATGACTATTTCTTAACTGGGAACTCAATAAAAAATGTTGTGTTAAGAATGTAAAGTTTTGAAAATTGTGCCAACTAGGCTATTTTGAAACATGTATATGGAATATCTTTCAAACTACTATAGATAGAGGCGCCATTGCAACTTCAATTTATAAGTTTGTGCCTATGGCACCTCCAGTGAACCACATAAAATACCTAGTGACAGTTAACAAGTATAACTGTTTAATAACTTCACAACTATACAAGGTTTATGCTAAGGTGCATCCAATAGACAGCAACACAAAGTTTCGAAGGCATATTTGCAGATAAGCTTTGAAGCATGCCATCTCTTTTGGTTGAACTTGTAATTTTATCACAGAAAGCAAGACGACTGGATTTGACAAATTACACAAACAAATTTGTACTACAAATTTTTATGTAGGAATTACTCTCCCCTCACACTCATTCCTCCAGAATGATTTAATATATGTGTGTCGGGCATACATATATTTTTTTCATCGTCAAACTTATATTTTTATCAGAAATTTCATAAGATGTTGAGGAGAAATAATATTTGTGCACATGAGTCGAAGCGTTCATGATAAAAGAAGGCTTAATTATGACAAAGCAAATTCGGGATAAGCACTGTAGTTTGGGTACTTTTTATGCAGGGGTAGGGGCCCCTGCACATTTATATCGCAAAAATCCAGGCGTTTCCGTACATGTTACGTAATCTATACACCACAGTACACTGGATCATGTCTGAAATTATACAGTTTTAAGTGTGCACGATGTGAGAAGAGCCAACAAAATGTTCATTCAACATGTTTTATTTAAGTTGTGTCGTGTTTTTTTTTTTAAAAAGCGCTATTTTACTGTTGAGGGGTCGTTTCAAGAATCATAAAGGACCGCTACAGAAATCGTAAAGTTGCCCTAGTTTTTGTTGATGGTTTAAATAATTTTGTACCATGTGACAAAGTTTATAGTCAGCCAGACAGAGCCAGAATTTAGTGCCAATGTTCTTAAAAACCATCCCTAATAAAAAAAAACGGGACAAAATATTCAAGTTACTGTAAAAATATATAAAGTTTGAGGTACATCGAGAGGAACTGTTTTGTACGAAAAGGAGTTGCAGTCCTGTGACAGCGGTCGCCACGAGGCTATCACATGTCAACAAGGTCAAGGTCAACCATTAAACAGAGCAAGGACTGGACTCGCCGTGTTGACCAGTGTTTAAGTTTAGACGCATCACTGGGCACACGAAGGGAAATAGTGGAGCGGCGACAACAATAAGTGGATTTGAATTACGAGGTTGTGATACAAAGTGTGGAGCGGTAATTTTGTTTAATAAAAGCTTAATCAGCGTACAAATGTTACAAATTGGCAGATACTTCATCGCAACGATGCTTCGTTTGTTCATCATGAAAGAAGTCATCATACATGCGATGGCGGGGAAGCCTGATTGATTTTGGAACATTCGTCACTATATAGTTTTTCGGGTCTTTTCGATTAAAATTTTATGGGCGCTGTTTCAAGAAGTAAACAAGATGATCGAGTTAATCTGTTGTGTTATGCTTGGTGCAGTGATGATCTTAAAGTTAACTGTCGTAAAATTGTTTTGAAGATATAACTCACTTCCTTAACTTTATTCTACACGTTCGATGGAGCCTAACTCACCGTAGTTCATAAGTTATGGATCAAAATAAGACTCGGCATTTTCTTACTGCCACCACGTGTGTTTTGGGCACCATGTTTACCTCGATCTGAACCGTGGGAAAAATAGATCGACCCACTTCGTCAGTGTCGGTCGCTGAGTCATGCAGACAAGCACGTGCTTGATCGGGGTTTTGATCCAGCGAAAGTTATCATCGTTCATTTTATAAATATTCTATCATAAAACGTCCTTCAATTAGAAATGAGAACACTAAATAATATTTCTGTAGCTTTGCTCGTATCTGCCAGGGTTAGGTAAGGGTTCGCATGCAAAACAGAGATGACCACGTGGGTTGTTGATCTGCGGGGAAATGACGGAAGATTGTTCCGGACATTTCCGGAGAGCGTCGGCAACATTCGTCCTGCATTTGGATTTGAAGTATTTCAAGGTGGATGATGTGAACGACCACGAGTGCGAGCGACCAAGTTCCCACCACAAGGAAATTTCTGCCGATCATCATGAGGTTTAGTTCAGAAAACGATCCAGAATATCCCAGCATACATTTTTTTTAACTCAGTCACAAATCACGGTTAAGTTAACAGGTCCAATAACGAAATAAACACCACCACCACCACCACCACACCCCCCCCCCTTTGTATAATGTGGTCACAAAATCTGTTCATTTGGCATGGTTGCTGATCGCGTTTAACAGGTGGTCGTTCATAAGAGGTAAATTATAAAAGAAAAACAAGTGACCGAATTTGGTCCTTCAAACCAGGTGGTCATTTATACGAGGAGTCGTTCAATACAGGGAGAGACCCATATATGGGTTAGGGCGATGGTCATGGGTGATTTCGGTATATTTCAGTCAATTTCCGTATACAGTGTTGGCAAATTATTCACAAGTGTTTTTCATTCAAATTCAAATGAAAAATAAATTTAGAAATTGGTCTTCGTTTCATCATGGATCGTTGAGGCCTCGATTTTTTCTAATTTTTTAATCATTTTTGTGTGTTTTTCCTATTTTTGTCTCCTCAAGAACCATCACTCAGATTAAGCAGAAACTTGGTGGAGATGTTCCTTGTGGAAGGGTCCAAGTTTTTCACTAGGTGGCACTGCTGTGGAATCCTGATTTTTGCCGGGTTTTTTTGTTTTTGTTTTTGTTTTTTAGCTCAGCTGACTTGTCAGTCAGCTGAGCTTTTGTTAGGGTCCGTCGTCCGTCCGTCCGTCCGTCCGTCCGTCTGTCCACAATTTACATTTTCGACTTCTCAAAAACCGTTGGCCAGATCCACTTCAAACTTGGTGGGGATGTGCCTTGGGTGGATCTCTACCAAGTTTCTTCAAATGGTAACGGTCCAGTGATTTTTGGATTTTTAATGATTTTATTTTTTGTTATTGTATGGGTAAATCTTAAATAATCTTCTCCGAAACCGCTCGCCCAATTGCTTTGATATCACACAGGAACACTTCCTAGGACTCTGAGTTTTTAATTTGTTCACCAGGTGGCGCTGCATTTTTTTTCTAATTTTTTTTTACTAATTTTTGTGTGTTATAGCTAATTTTGACTTCTTCTCCAGAACTGTCACTCAGATTAAGCTGAAACATGATCAATATGTTCCTTGTAGAAGTGTCAATGGAGTATTTTATGAATTTTTCTGTTCTTTTCTGGGACAAATCTTAAAAAAAATCTTTTCCTCTGAAACTGCTCTCTCGATTGCTTTGATGTTACACAGGAGGACGCCTAAGGACCTCTAGTTCTGTTTTTGTTCACCAAGTTGCGCTGCAATTATTTATATTTTTTATGTTTTTTGTGTTTCATTGCTATTTTCGACTTCTTTTACAGAACCGTCTCTCATATTAAGCTGAATGTTGGTGGATGTGTTCTTTGTGGAAAGGTCAAACAAAACAGTTCACTAGGTGGCAATGCTCTGGATTACTGATTTTCACGATATTTTTAATTCGGGTATTTACTGGTAAAGGCACCTTTCCTATTGATTACTGTGTAAGTCAATGGGTATTCTAATGCTGATTCACATTTTGACCTGTTTATGCAAAATCGGCATTCAAATTCACTTTAAACTTGGTGGCAATGTACCTTGGTTGGGGTCTCTAACAGATTTGTTTAAACGGACACACTCCATTGATTTTTGGATTTTTTGTTCTTTTTGGGGGGATAATTCTTAAAAAATGGCAAGGGTATATGTACATGTCAGCTGAGCACAGGACTGTGACAGTCCTCTTGGTTTATAAACTAAGTAAAGCATAAGCAAGGAACTGGGTATTATTTTCATAAATTATATTCAACAAAATGTTATTGTTTAACCTGAACAGTCTTTCCTTCAATTATTTCAATTTGTTCAACAGCCCTACAGGCCTACATATGCTTTGCCCCTGCATTTAGGCCACCAGGCCTTGTTTATGTTTTGTGGTCAAATGTTAACAACTTTACTACGCCTAATGGAACAAGGAAACCTTTGTATATTAGATGCTAACATTTCGTATTATTACTTTTTGGCAGAGCTTTTATTTGTAGATGTTAGAGACAGAAAAGATCGTTCTTGCTATGCAAGTTGCATTGTCCAACATCGACATTTCTTTTAGAACTTGGTAATGGTAAAATCACGACGTAGTAGCTCATGATCATATGCATAATCCACGTCAAACGGAAATTGCGCATAAAAGGCTTGATACGCAGATTTCAAGAGTAATTTGCCACGGTCTACAGTCTGTTCGGTAAGACTTCAAGTGGAGCTTCCCTTATGAATATATATGGAAAAGTGCTCGAATGTCTCATTGATCAGATTGTAGATGCATTCTAAAGTCATGGTGCATTTCAGCAGGTCAGAGGCAATGATTATGCATTAGAAAGTGTGAATTTGTTCGCTTCTGTCTGTAAAAATGGAATTTTGTCAAGATAAAGAATTGTACTTGACATCATGTCAGAAGACTAGGTGCCTGGTTACTATTTCTACGAATAAATATGTACACCCTGACTTAATAGTAGGTTCAAAATCCGTGTCATGTGATTCCACAAGTGTCACAACTAGATTAGAGGAATGCAGTTGCTTATATTCTTTTTCTCGTTTGCTTAATAGAAATTACAAACATCAAAATCCAAACGTAAAATCTAAAGAATTTAATTGCAGATTGAAAAAGAAGAAAGACGACAAACAACAGAAAATACCCAGAGACCCGCTGAGGAGCTTCAAGCGGCAAATACGAACGAGATTGCTTCTGCCATAATGGTACCAAAATAGAACTATAACATCATGCCGTAAAAGGCGCTTTCAGAATTGATAATCATAACGGTTATCATTATTGAAAATAATCATTTTCAATACACTTGAAAATAATAATTATGATGGGACAATCTAATTTTGTACGATATTGGATAATTTATTGTGCAAGCTGCTATATCATTTGGAGAGCTTGCTCAAATGGATATGTAAATTGCCTTCACACTTGTGTAGATGATCACACAAATAAGCCAACTGATATATATATATGTATATATAATATAGCAAGTCACCAGACCTCTCCACCCATGATGTAAACCAGAGACTTCAAATGTTCAAAGGACACTGTTGACCCTGTGGTCCCCAAATAAGGTCTCCAGAAACTCTAAAAAATAATAGGGCACTCACGTTTGAAAGACTCGATCTCAATATCTGATATCTTTTAATTGAATAATCTGTTTAATCCCACAGGTGCCCAGCAGAACCGAAAGTGACGAGCCGCTACGTCTGATAAACATAATGCAGAGTAGACAACAGAATCTCGTGATTCAGATGGTGGACTCAACGATAAATATCAATGCACCACCACAAGGTATGATGTGTAACTATAAATTTTAATACCCATCCCAAGTATTTTTAAGGTGACAATGATCGATTATTCATTTTCTGTTACATTGTTTAGTCACATGAAATGACAAATTAGCACATGTTGGGAGGAAAATTTCCGTGGGTTTGTTTATGATATCTGCACATTATTGTCGCAATAACAGCAAAGCCAAGTCCAGGACGGCAGGTATGGCAAACGTCAGGATGACATGCTAGAATTTTGACATGAAAAGCAGCGGTTATGATGTATTCTGGATAAAACTGAGTGGGAAGAGTGTCTGGTTCCAGGAATCCTTGTCTATCTTAGGTGTATAGCATATGCTATGCAGCAACTGAGATGATCTGGGGAATATGGAGATATTCGATTCAGCAAAACATGTTGGTGTCTTTAGTGAGAGAACTGGAGCTGGTTTCATGAAAATGCAAACCTGCTTGTAAGATGGTGTTGCTGGTGTAACTGAAATTGGTTCTACAAAAGCACATTTGAATGAGTCAAAACACATGGGTAACCCAAAAATAGCATCTTGTGAAGGAAGCTTAAGCGATGTATGTCACACAACCAGTTTCAAAACTTGTAGAAAGCGTTTATTCTATCATGGAAACATTACGAAACGAATTGCAATTGCGTTGCAGAAAAAAAATGAAAACACTCATTTGTGTATGAAGATAAAACGGGCTTTTTTTTGGGGGGGGGAGCGGAGTGGGTTGCAAATTCAAAACCAGGTTTCAAGTCAATGGAATATGCTCTTAATCAAACATTTCCTTTAGCCTTGGTACATCGCTGTCCCATGAAACTACAGAAAGAATACAAGGTGCCCTGGGACAGCTACGGGTTTATTCTCATAAAATTTAATTTATTCATTAATGTGATGCCACCCCAAGCAACATGCCAGTGCCTCTCTCACTCTAGCTGCAGCCACTCTGTTGATCTTCTAGAGAAGGGTGGTAGCCAGTGATAGATCGCCCAACACTTGCTTGACGGCACAACACTTAAACATAAAGATTTTTACATATATTTTTTTTCTGTTACCGACTTGCAAGTTCTGATGGATATGGAACACTGGCCCAGCTACAACTCATATTTCATGATCCATAGGATCAAGAAGAATAGTTTGAACCATATCCCATCTCACAATAGGATTTTCAACCCCATGAAATAGTCCAATGTCATCGTGGATCAATCTCTGCGACCCTTTGGCTCACAAAAATCCTTACTGGATAATGTGTTTCAAGATTAGTGGGATGCCATCAGAGGGAAACAAATATTTTCACTAAGTAGTGACACACGTGGATACCCTGATATTCAACACGTTTTTCAAATCGGGTACTTGTCGGTCAATGCATTCATTCCTTTTTATTGTGGCGGAAGTCCATGGAAATTCCAATTGAAATTCACATCTTCAACTTCTCCACAACAGTAAACCAGATCCACTCCAGACTTGGTGGGAAAATACCTCAGGTGAATCTCTACCGCGTTTGTTCAAATGGTCACACTTCAGTAATGTTTAGATTTTTTTTTTGGTTTCTTTGTTTGTTCTTTTTCTTTAATCCTACAAAACTCTTCGGCGAAACTGCCAAGCCAAATGCTCTGAAATTGCAGGCGGACACCTTTGGGGGCCCTTAGACCTTAAAGGTTCTTCCCATTGACCATGTTCCAATTGGATACATGGGTAAATCATGGGTGGTTCTTACCATACAATGCACTTTATAAAATGGATGTGAAAATAATACTTTCATTCACATTTTTATTAAAAAAACTCCCTGCCCCTTCAATCGTCACTTTCTGTTCATTTCCGACACCGACAAGGCGCGAGGTTAGTGACGTCACAAACGCAACAATGCTGCCGGACAGGAAAGACTCCCACCATACTAGCAAGCTATGGCTGTCAAGTATCACTTGGTTTAGACATATTTAATGCACACTTCATCAACAGGATTAATAATGCATGTAGAATGTTCATTTTCCTCCCTGTTCCTGCCCAGGATGGCTTTAGTTTTGCTGTTAATTGTAGCAATACAAGTTCTACAGCTGGTTTACATTCCCCAAAGGCCTGAAGCTACGGAGAGCATGGACCCGTGCAGTCAAGATTTACAGGGACAAGTGGCAAGGCCTTACTTGGAAATCGATCTTACCTATGTACCAAACAGTTTGTAGAAAGTAACTTCAGTTTGTTAAATAAGGCACTGTTTAGGATATGTTTGGCACGAAAAAACTACTGCTGTTGCCAAATGTGGTCCCATCGGTTAAACAGGGGAAGGATTCGTGGAATTGGTCAAATTAATCATTACTCATAAAACCAGGAACAATAATTCATTATTTTTATGGTATTAACAAAATAATCTCCAGTATAATTCTGATTTCAAAGCTTGCATTGCATTGAAATATAGGTATAGTGTTTCTACAACTTGTAAAGTGCCAATATAACGCTTATGTTTACACCATCATCACAGTTTTCTACACAAAAACAGTATGGTTGCTTCTCTGTTTGCTGTTTTAGCCCCCTCTAGTGGCTTGTATAATAGCTGTAATTTTGCCACCGGAAGTGCTGGATCGTTTTCTAAAGAATGGGAGCCATTGGCCTCCAAAGGAAAGGAAAAATTGGTCATAATTTGTGTCCCATAATGGCACCAATACTTTTGGTTGTAGAGACGACCATGATTTCCATGCAAGGAAACTGACAGCATAATGATGTTCCTTCTTCACATCCTGTCTACTTCATTCGAATCCATCCATATCTTATAATGTCTGACTTTGTCTCTCCAGGCTTCTTGGATCGTTCGATTTTCATTATCCTTTGTCCAATTCGCAAGTTCAATGGTTGTCAGCAGTAGTAGGTGGTATCATTAATAAACTTTCTGGGTTAGGTCAGCAATATCAACAGTGGGAAACAAGTACTGAAATTATTTTCGCCATCTTATGTATGGCTATATACAAAGCTATACAACAATAAACCATTGAATATACCATCAATAAGAATCAATTTACAACCAACATTGATCCCATCACTTTACAACTCATTAATCAATATAATCATCCAATTAATATCAATCCACTAATAAAAACCATTTACCATTAATCTCAATGTAATTTACACATTTTCAGGCATGAGTTAGGAAAGACGGTGATGAATGTTGGATCAAACATTGACAAGCACCAGCAATAAAACTCTCTAATTCACTTTGTGAGCCAGTATATAGAGTTATGACTCAGCACGTATTTTTGGTTCTCCCATCTCAGTCTCTTTATTGTCTATCTCATCTTGAAGATATTGACCATTGTTATGGAAAAATGAAATTGAAGGAGTTACTTTTTTTCATTTTCAATTTGGTCTTCACTCTAGGTAACATTACTTCTGATCTCAGGCTATTAATATTTGTAGATATGAATACCTAAGAAAATACCAACACCTGTAAGTGACACAAGTATACACAACAATCCCTAAGATAAGCAGATACCATGTTTTTGCCAATCCATATCTAGATCTGGTTCAGTCAGGGGTGGCAAGTGAACCCTAAATACTGTTTTTAAATACTAAATGTGACCTCTTGTATTTCTTTTATGGTGTCCCCCCCCCCTCCCCGAATTACTCCTTTTAAGTCAAGGGTTGGTATGTCATTGAATTTAAGTGCTTGGACTGAAATTCGGTCGATTCTTTGAATCAAACTAGGTGGGTCTACTCTTTCCCACTAGTACTGCACTGATCCCTTACGGTTACCAAAACTGTTCCTCCAGGCAATACTTTAAATGTCTTATTGACAGATACAAATCTTGTGTACATGGTTTCTCTCCAAGTTATCAAAACGTATTCTCCTGAGGCTATTTCTGTTGCCCTTGTTAGGGCACTGTCATAACCAAGTTCAACTTCACCTGTGTGTTGTAACTATCTCCTGACAAAATAGCATGTGCACATGACCATGCACCTGGTTTATATATAGGAACTGACCTACATACAATAGGGTTCCATCCAGTTTATAACTGGGGATGAAAAAATTCTCCTGTTTGAGGATTCATCCCTACACCTTCATGTTTAACCATTTATTCGATTGCCAGTCCTGATTTTTTGTATGGATGGGGGCCGGCTTGTATGTTATATCGCCAGTAGTCTATTCTTTGTACCGAAGGTAACTTGACGCGGTAGACAAGCATCTTTCCACCCCATACTGGAATTACTATTTCATATTCTGTCTCTTTCGTCAAGTTCTTCACAGGTTTGGTTTAAAACAGATACAAGATCATTCAAGCAGTAAACAATCACTTGTCTCATCTTGTAATCACTCTATTGACGTCCTCTACTCCTTGATCAGTGGCTATTCCAAATAAGGTATGCACAATATCTCCAAAGATATTGGGAATGGCCATAATCTAGCTGATTGATGTGACAGTGATTTGTCTTCCAAGGACTTGACCATTAGCATTGGCCTTAAGTCCTGTCACCCATTGCTTTTTATCCACTATAGGCAAAGGTGAAGAAAGGATATGCCTTCTCAACTTGTCACATTGTCCATTAAGTGAGGCATTCCATTTTGGTCTCTCCAAAGTGACTAGGACAGTCCATCCAGCTGTCTGTAACTTCACAAAATTTCTTCCAGTGAACAATACACCATCATGCACTTGGTTTCCGTCATCTCAATTTATGGTAACTAACAGCATTGACATAAGGAGAAGGCCAATTCCATAGCCTGTTCCATTTTGTCTTGATTCAGTTCTTGACATGGTGTATCGGCTGGTTCTGCTCCGTCGGAAATAGGACATCTCATTTGATCAAGTTGTCTCTTCCTATACCTAGTATTGTATGGATGGTCAAACTCTGCAAATGGTTGTACTGTTCTTGGAGGTTTAATTCAGTCTCATAGTACAGAAAAACATGACCCATATTCTTAAATTTCAAATCCAACTATGACAGCAAAGAGATTCAAGAGTTACCAAAGCATCAACATCCATCATCCAATACCAATGTGAACAAACAAATTTTACTCATGACTTGAGACAGGCAGTCACCCATTAAAGGCAACTGGTGGTTTTAAACCAGTCCTCTCAACCTTTGAAATATTCTACATCAGCTACAGACTACAGCATTTCCCAAATGTATACATAGGATTAACCACTCAAAACACAAATTTTATTACTTCTGCCAAAAATAAAAAGAGACTTGATAGGCCTATCACTTTTTAGTTCTCCTGACTTGTCATTCAGCTAAGTTAACAGCAAAAGAAGAAAGTAGGCCTACATCATTTTGGTAATATTTATGAATCTAGAACATTATAAAGACACTCTACCTCCATTTCAACTGTAAGTTGGAGAACAAAGCTCACCGCACTACGTAGCCAATGAAGTATTTATCAAATAGTACAGTAAAAAATGACCCATATTCTTAAATTTCAAATCCAACTGTGACAGCAAAGGGATTCTAGAGTTACCAAAGCATCAACATCCATCTTCCAATACCAATGTGAACAAACAAATTTTACTCCTGACTTGAGACAGGCAGTCACCCATAAAGGCAAATAGTGGTTTTAAACTGGCCCTCTCAACCTTTGAAATATTCTCCATTAACTACAGACTACAGCATATCCCAAATGTATACATAGGCCTTACCACTAAAAACACAAATTTTATTACTTCTGCCAAAAATAAAAAGAGACTTGATAGGCCTATCACTTTTTAGTTCTCCTGTCTTGTCAGTCAGCTAAGTTAACAGCAAAAGAAGAAAGTAGGCCTGTATTATTTTGGTGATATTTATGAATTTAGAACATTATACTTGGCTTTGGTTTAAGTGCAAGTTCAGCTTCTACTACAGCTTCTGTCTCCCAGCTGTCTGGTCAGTGTGACTTAATGGTGCAAACTGAGCAGTTGGTTGTGGTATGGTTGTTTTTTTTGACTTTCTGACTGGTCTTTTGGGATCATCCCATTATATATTTATCTCAACCAATTTTAATTTATTTTTATTTACAGTTTTGGTTTTTCCAGTTTGTTGGTGATATATCCTCTATACGGGTCCGTGCATGTGTATCATTTCATACCATGGGTCCCATTTTGACGTTAATTTTAATATTTCTTGGGACTTGAGAATCATAGTATCTCTCACTTCAATGTGTCTGCATTGGCTTTCTCATTTATTCTGTGTCTATAAGACTCTCTTGAGTTTTCTATAGGTTACGTCTGGCCTTTGTCAGTGCATGAAACAGGTGACTAAGTCTACCTTGTGATGCATTGGTGCCATTTTTTTCACTAAGCATTTTTGTTAAAGGCATTCTTCCACGACTTCCATTCATCAAGAAGAATGGCCTGTAGCCTGTAACATTTTGACACTATATAGGCCAGTAATGCATTGGGAAGTTGTTCTTCCCATTTTCTTGCATCATGGTTTACCAAGCAAAATCATTTCTTTCAATGTTCTATTGAACCTTTTAATTTTGTCATTTGTGTGTGGATTGTATCAGTCTTTCATGTGTGGTCAAAACCTAAACCTTTCAGGTATTCTCTAAAAGATCTGGCATTGAGCTTTGATCCGAAGTCATGACCTCTCGAATTCCATGTCTTGAGAAAAAATCCTGGCTAAAGGTACCTTCACTGCTGACGATGACTTTGAAGGCAGCAGAAACTTTCAGCCTAACCAGTCAAATGGTCAATGATATTCAAACAATATTTCCTTTCTTTGCCAGTCATTCCATGCGGTCCTAATAAATCCATACCCCCAATTTTCATAGGGTAAACTGGAATAGGCATTTCACCCATTTTGGTTTGGTCTGGTTTTGAAACATGTACCGAACATGTAGGGCACCTTTGTAGCCATCCACTATGTCTTTTCCCATTCCAAACCATACATATGCCTCTCGGACACGGCACAGTGTTTTATGCACTGCCATGTGTCGTACATCTTTATGACATCTGTCAATCACTTTGTCTCCAAACTTGGATGGCAAATTTAGTCTTGGATAACTGGATTCAACTGACGTGGGTTTTATAATGGAATATAACAATCCTTGATATATTTTATAGCCCAATTTTTTTGAGCGAATTTAAATAAATCCTGAAATTCCATCTCTTGTGTTTCCTTCATCTCCTCTGGGTAAATTTCATCTGCTTCCAATGGTATTCTGTAAATGGTATCATTATCCCAGAATGCATCTGGATCAATCCATTATTGTGTGTGTGTCAAAAGTGCTAATTTCTAGTTTTGCAGGCAATTTCGACATTAAATCAGCCCTGATGTTCCTAGCTATGTACTCTATTTTAGCTCCAAACTTAGCAAATAAGCCCCCCCCCCATCTTTGGATTTTTGTATTTCTCATTTCCTGTGTAAACAAACTGCCGAGTGGCTCATTTTCTGTGTCTACCGCGAATTCTGCCCTCCAAAGAAATGGTCTGATTGTTGACACACAATAAACCACTGCATAAGATCCCTTTTATATTGTAGCCCATTTCAGTTGGTTGCCTCATAATTGATGAGAAACATTGAATAACTCTTTCAGTTCCATTTTCATCATTTTGAACCAATATTCTCCAAAAGCATTCCTACAACCATATATGTAGAGCTCATAAGGTTTGTTAATCTGTGGGTAAGCCATGACCGTAGTTGACTTTGATAAATGTTTTAGAATTTGGAATCTTTCTTGTGGTTCTTTTTCCCATATAAACAGTTGACTCTTTATTGTCAGTTTATACAAAGGTTCTGCAACTTTTGCATGGGAAGGTTGTGTCTGTGAGTAGTTATCACACATGCCAAGGAATTATCTGACCCCTTTCCTATTAGAGAGTGGTTTCAATTTTACTATGGCTTCCATTTTTTCTGGGTTACTTCTAATCCAATCTTTGTTCATTATGTAGCCAAGTAGTTTTACATGGCACTTTGCAACACTGCATTTGGAAGGCTTCACTTTCAGTCGAGCTATTCTTATCCAGTCAAAAACTTCCCTTGATTTTATTTGATTTATTTATTATTTCACCAGGGGGACTGGTTCAGTGTACCAGACACTGATCTCCCACCAGGCCCTAGATGGTACAATGAAAATACATAAAATGACAATATGAGATGATGACTAAAATAAACACAACTCAGTTAAATACAATGTGATAAAAGCTTTGAAAGACAATTAAAAGTAAAGAAGTAAACATAAAATAGCAGGAGTACATAACCACAAATAATGTAGATCAATATGACCATATGAACTATATCTGGGTAAATAAAACTTGATAAAAAGTTATACAGCTATCACAAGATAGTCAAAAACTACTTGGCAGCTCTTTTGAATTGGGGAAGGGAGGGTAACTTCTATTTTCAGGGGAAATCGAGTTCCAGCAAATAGCTCCTCTGTACGATAAGCTATTTTTGCCATAATCTTTATCTATGGAAGGAATACAGAAGGAGTTTGAGGCAGCTGCTCGGGTAGAGTGAGAGTAGGCATCCTTAGTTCGTTTAAATTTTGAAGTGATAGTATTTGGGGCCAAATTGTGAAAAACTTTGTACATGAAAATTTGGAGATGGATTTTGCGTCTTTCTTTTAGGGTGGGAATATGACTCATATTGTGTAGGTCATCTATTGAAGTATATCGGTCCATTTTGTTTATGATTCTGAGTGCTCTGTTCTGTAGAATTTCGAGTCTGTCTTGCAGGTATTTGGAGCAACACCCCCAAACGATATCACAGTAGTCAAAACGGATGAGGGATTTGTATAATGTAAGCGTCAGAACATTAGGAAGGTAGTTTCTCACTCGACCCAGAGCAGCTATTTTAGCATTTACTTTGCGAGTGATGTAGTCAGTATGTTTAGCAAATTTGAGTGAGGTGTCAAGTATAACACCAAGATATTTGAATTCATGAACTTGTTTAATGGTTTCATTATTAACCTTAATTTCAACAGGGTTTGCATGTTTAACTTTGTATGGAGTCCCAAAGAGCATGACGTTTGTCTTTTTGGTGTTCAGGGTCAATTTGTTCCTTCCAAACCATTCAGAAACCAGGGCAATTTCATTGTTCAGAACGTTTTCAATTTGAACGGTGTTTTTTGCTGAAAAATAAAGAGCAGTGTCATCCGCATATAATGAAATAACATCCCTCAGATGTTTTGCATGAGAATCTAGGTCAGCACTGCAAATAATTAGGTCATGCAAATAAACTAGGACACTGACTGACTAATCCAGACCAGATTTTATCCATTAATTCTTTGAAATTAACTTGTGGCATTTGTCAATCCAAAGCTCATGTGATTAAACTCATACATTAACTTGTGACAAATAAAGGCAATTTTCGGAATATCTTTTTCTGCTACAGGAATTTGCCAATAACCTGCCTCGAAAGCTAAAGTTGTGTATACACCAGTGCCACCTACCTGATTCCAAATATTCGGATCAAGGCAGAGAGTAACTGTTCTTCTGTGTGATATCATTCAACTGTGTATGATCCACACAAAATCGTTTTGAACCATCCGGCTTGGGAACTAAAGTCACTGACAATGCCCATGAACCGGGTCGAATAACATTGTCTTTCAACATCTTGTCCACTTCTTCTATTATGTTTTCGTTTGGCTAAGGGTGTCTTTTTGGCACTTGTCTGATCAGTTGGTGCCCCTGAGTGTCAATCACCATTGGGTCCATATCACATAGTCTGTGTGGCTCATTATTCTCTCTGAACACATTTCCATAGTCTGCAAGTACTTGTACTACTCTGTTGAACCATTTAAAAGTTTGCTTGTGGTAATCAATAACTCCATGTCCTTGATCCAATGTGTCATGTCCAAGGATCATTTTATGTTTGATCCCATTCACAATCAATACTTCTAATTTATTTGTGTACATCCCAACACATCAAGTTTTTTTCCAGATACACTGTATACAAAACAAGTTGATTAAAATAGTCTTGAATGTCTGGTACTCCAACACAGTTTGGCAAGTACATTTTTGGTGCAAGAGAGTCACACAGGCTCCAGTATCAACAAGTGCATTTAATTATAGTCGATTCAATATCAATGTCAACATAAGGCATTGATCCACAAACCTCTTGCAGCATTTAGTTTAAATAAGCTGGCCTGTTTATTGTGGTTTAGGGCACAGTATCAGCTTTCTTCTTGTAACAATCCACCATTTTGGGACCTAGTTTTGAGCAGTAATAACATTTTATGTTGTCACTTGGATCACTAGCTCTCCTTCCTATTGGTATGGCTCTCTGGCTTTACTCCAACTTGGCAACATGGCTGGAAACACTATCCTGCACCTCAGTGCAGGTCTCCATGCCCTTGAAAATTTTATGCATTCTGTTTTACTTCAGTTGACTGACATTCATTGGCTTCTATTCTCTAGGTTTTCCCTGTTGTCCTCTTTGCATTTCCATTTCTGCTTCTTGCCTTTCTGTATAAGCAATCACTTAAGAGTGGCAGGCACACACTCCACTGTTAGCTATTTTTCTAATTCAGTGCTGTATATCTGGGGTATAAGCCCTTGCAATTGTTCTTTCAGCATCTGGACTCCTGGCTCCAGGGTAGGCTTTCTTTGTAGCTTCAAAAAAGATTCTATTACAAGTGCTAAGGTTTTCATAACATGACTGTTGCAGCTTTTTCAATTCACTTTTGAGTTGTTCATCTTCATTTCCAGACAGAAATGCCTTTTTTTTGTTTCCGTGACTGTGACCATGGCATCTGTAGTCTGTTTGGTTGGGTTGGCTAATATCATTTCATTTCATGTTTTAAAGTTCCAGTCACTGTCCTTGTAGCAAGTTGTATTGTAGCTCCCACTACATTTGCTGGAGAAACTGATATCGTCATTTCAATTTCTTCAATCCATTCTCTGACTTTTGCAGATACATTGCCATCACGCTGTCTTATTAATTTTGGCGTCTGCATAACGTTGGTCCATTCTTTCACTCAAGGAGGTAAACATTCCAGCAATGCCCTCAGTAAAAGTCTTGAACTGGCTTGTATCCATTTTTCAGACTGTGTATATAGCTGTCTACTGCAGTGGTTGTTTTTGTAATATGATCTTTCCCTCTCTCTACATCGTGGCTATGACACTCTGTTTTGTGGGTCAATTATGGGTCTGGTGTACATGTTGTGCCAAATACTTCTTACGTTTTCTCCCACTCTCTAACTTGAGTTATTGCTCAGGTGCAGTGTTTTCTCTCTCTCTCTCTCTCTCTCTCTCTCTCTCTCTCTCTCTCTCTCTCTCTCTCTCTCTCTCTCTCTCTCTCTCTCTCTCTCTCTCTCTCTCTCTCTCTCTCTCTCTCTAGGTCACTCTTGTGCTCACTGTTACTGTCATCTAATGTGCAGTTTATGATGCACACTAGACTTGGTTATTCCAATCTTGGCAACTTTATTAGCTACAGGCACAGGCTCACTTACTTAAGGCTGGCTTGTTGACTTTTTGTCAGGTACTGAGTCAGTGGAAATATTAATATTGTCTGGTATCTGTGCAGTTTCACTCTCTGAATCACTGCTTATGTTTATATAATCCATAGACTGTTCAAGGCAATCCTTCCTTCTGGGATAAACTACAGGATAGTCTCAATCATGCTAAATCTACTAACATTCAGAACATTATAATTTTTCTACACCCTTTGGTATCAAATTAAACAATTTTTGTGCAACAAATATTTTACTACCCCATATTCAAGAACCAACACGTATTATGAATGAAACATCTACAGCTTTGACCAAATTATTTCAAATACTCAGAATTATATTAAAGAAAGTGCAGGTTACCAACCTATATCTAAGATATTAATGAGTGCTGTTCTAGATGGACAAATACTTCTTTTCATGCTATAAAACACTGTTTACCGAACAAATATATCACCATGCGTCCCAATGACCTTCAATGGTATAACTCTTCCTTAAGGTGTTTCAAATGCAAAGTCATAGGAGCACACAATAAGCCTAAGGTAAAAAAAAATCAACCTTATAAGCAGGAGGCCTGGCAGACATATAACAATCTTCGTAATCACTATCAAGACCAGTTATGAGCAGCCAAAGTATAGCATTACACAAAATTAAATAATTCTCTCAAAGACCCTCGGCATAGGAATAAAGCCTGGTGGAGGACTGTCTAGCATTTTCTTAACAGAAATCACTCTTCTCCTATTTCCTCTCTAGTTCTTGAAGACAAACAAATATCTGTCAGCTCATCCAAAGCAGAAATCTTTAGCTCATTCTTTCTGAAACAGGGTACAATTGACACCTCAACAGCACACAGGTTTCCAGAAATCAACCCAATAGTTAATAATCTCTCCGACATAATTTTACAGGAGGATGAAGTATTAGATGTCCTGAAAAGCTTAGATGTCACAAAGGTTACTGGTCCTGATGGAATTAGTACTAGATTACTCAAAGAAGGTGCTCCGGGAATTCATACATCACTAACTAAACCCATGAATTTACCTCTTAAATCTAATATATTTCCCAGTGACTGGAAGGAGGGGCCCAGGTAACACCATTATTTAAAAGTGGAGGCACGACTGTATGTAACAACTATAGACCCATTTCCCTTTAAAGCTGTACAAGTAAAGTAATGGAAAAAGCTATATTTAAACATGTATTCAATTTCCTTTGCAATTCCCTGGTGCTTTCTTCAAATCAATCCGGGTTCATGCCAGGTGACTCCACTGTCAACCAACTTCTTTCACTTTCCCACGAAATATCGTTGGCAGTAGATCAACGTTACGAGGTTAGAATTGTGTTTTTAGATATTAGCAAGGCTTTCAAGGTTTGGCATGAGGGACTGCTTCACAAATCAGAAAAAAAAATGGTATCAATGGAAATTTACTTGGCTGGTTTAAAGACTATTTACGCAATCATCAACAGCGTGGAGTGTTGAATGGGCTGTCTTCCAGTTGGGGGACAATTACTGCCGGAGTACCCCAGGGCTCCGTACTTGCCCCACTTATGCTCTTGCTTTTCATTAATGAGTAAGTAGACATCGTGAGCTCCAATATTAAATTGTTCGCTGATGATACATGCCTATATATCTAGGTGGATGATTCTGTTCATGCGACCACTACTTTGAATTCTGATCTCTCTTCAATAGAAAACTGTTTCAATGATTAGCTAGATTTGCACAAGTCCCTGGTGCATGTCCCTCTTTTCCCATCCTGCAGTCCCACCCAGAAGTGCGATACTTTTTCCCCTCCACAAAGTTAACTGGAAAATATGCCAACTACACAGTATAGTGTTATTACGTAGGCCCTACTGTCATTTTTTTTATACTGGTCGACGCTGCCGCCGTGCGGGTTTCAATAGTAGCAGCTATTGAGTCCAAGTAAGTTCTAATTCCATTATCATTGTGATAAGGCTAAGTGGTAATTAAAGTGGTCTTTGATGAATACGTGGTTATTTTAGTCACTGACCACTCAAGCTAGACAAAGCTGACAATTTCCCTGCCGCTGCTGACACCAGGGACTTGTTAAACTTGCACAAGCCCACTCTGGACTACCATAAATTCAGTGTTAGTGACGTCACAACTTCCGGGGTTTCGCAGGAGGTGAGAGGTCAGATCAAGTTCAAGATGTCCTGAATATTCGAGTGGTCTCATTGTGTTATGCTAATTTAACCCTTAGCATGCGCAACATGCAACATGCTGCCGTAAAAGTGCCACAACTTTTTAATTTTTGCAATTCATGCAAAGTGATCCACATGTCATGACTTCTGTTGAGTAAGACCTTCTCTACATGTACATTTCTATGTGGTTCCTTTGTCAATTAAAACACCATAAAAAAGGGGAATATATCGATTTCAATCATGATTTGATCAAAGTGTCAAGCCTGTGTCTATGTGTGAATACAACTGCATGGGTAACGGTCGTGTATTTTCCTTGGTTAGCATCACGAACTATGGTTCCTCTTTATTTTTTCTAAAGATCGGCTGTGTGTTATAATTGTCACTCAATTATAGTGGTAGAGTTTGTATGTTGTTGCAGTAAATAGTAGATAAACACACTTTATTCCAGTTACTGACAAACTGTCTACATGAACAACACAGCAGCAGAATTTTCACCCGAGCCATGTTTACCTGTGACTCGCGTATTTTACTCTCTTTCCGTGAAATAATTGGACCCTCTATTGTATGCAAAGCCTGGTAGTATGTTATAATTCTGACTAATTTACAGCGTTAAATTTGGTTTCTTGCTTTAATAAATTGTCTGTAACCGTCACTTGTGTTCACATAATTGTCACCTATCTTTCAAGCCAGACTTCACAACACGAGGCAGCCAGTACTACCAAACGAAACAGCGGTAGAAAAACGATGCATTTGATAGGACAGGGAACACCATGTGATCGATTCTGGGCCCCTGTCTGACCTGGAATATTCCGGAGAATGGTCTTCCATAGTTTTTGACTAAAATAACGACGCATCTATTTGAAATAGAAGCAGTTTTGGAGGGGTTCCCCTAAAATACTTTTGTTTCAGCCAATGGGAGAGTTTGTTGTTAAAATAGGCAAGGGTCTGAACATTATAACGATATAAACAATATGACACATATACGAAAAAAAGATCGAGATCGAGACGATGAAATCACCCTATTTTTGCACAGTTTTGCAAATTTACATCATTCAAATTGTCACAAACAACGGCCTGATCATTGATTAAAATCATCATAGAAGGAAAATATTCATTTTAACGCAAAATCGAAATACCCATTGGCAAGAAATGACGTTTCTCTACAATAAAATGCTTGTCCTTGCATGTTAATACCCATTGGCAAGAAATGACATTTCTCTACAATAAAATGTTGGTCCTTGCGTGTTAATAAACAACAATCAACGTCAGTAATTTGAGACGGCATTGAATCGGTCACGTGCTTGACTGCTCATGAATATTTCATATTGGCGACAAACCGGCAAGCTTTACAAGTCTCACTGGACACCCTACACCTGATGCGGTAAACCGCAATTAATCCTTCATTGCACAGTTACTCAATTAACAGCTTCGGAAGAGGGGTGCATTATGACTGCTCGCTTGCCTGTGTGATAAAAAACACAGTGCAGACCGCCCAGCGCTAATCTCTTATCTGGTTATAGACACAATCCAAGCCAATTAGCATGGTATTATAAAGGTATAAGGCAACAATGTGCATGAAGGGTTTCACTTAACGTCTTATTTTGTAATGAATTTCATTTAAATAAAATACGGAAGACAGTCCAGTGAGACTTGAGCAAGTGTAATGATTAGCTCGTATCTTTTAATGCAAAAAAATGGATTCCATGTTAAAACACGTAAGCAACACACAATTAACCATCCCCCCCTTGTTTTTCAAGGCCACCAGCTTATTGACGTACAGCAGCATAAACATTTTGGTATCATGATAAAATCAGATCCGAAATGGACTACACATATTAATAATGTTATATTTAAAACAGCTGAATATCATGAAATCATTACAATATCGATTAGATCGTGAAACATTAGAAACAGTTTCTATATCCTTCATACAGCCTATCATGGAATACGGCAGCATCGTCTGGGACAGCTGTGCATAGGCGGATTAGCATCAATCGGAGAATATTCAGCTGGATGCGGCACGAATAGTGACGGGAGCAATGCGAACTACAGCAAATGTTAAACTTTATGAAGAGACTGGCTGGGAATTTCTGGCTAAGAGGAGGGAACGGAACAAATTATTTTTTATGCATAAAATAGTAAATAATGTATCCCCTAATTATTTGCAAAACCTTATTTCAAATATTCCTACGCCTGAAGCACCACGTAACTATAATATTCGCAAACGTTTTGATTTACCCCATTTCAAAGCTAGAACACATTTATGGAATATACTGTCACTTGATATTCGCAGCTCCGCAACACTTTCACAGTTTAAATCTAATCTTATTAGTAAACCTTGTACCTTACGTATGTGCCGCAATCGGCTGATGAAGAGGCAGGTTTCAAGTTGATGTTTTTCATTCTCCAATCTTTACAGAGCAGTTCTCATAGCATTCAACGAGCAGAGCAAGTGGCCTCGGCCTTATATACCCCAGCATGATGCAATACATCAAGATACTTGCACACAGTGTATAAGTTCAAAAATAACGCTTATGTATACACCATCTGCATGGTTTTGTACACAAAAACAATATGGTAGCTTTTCTGTTTGCTGTTTTAGCTCCCTCTGTTGGGTTGTATTACAACAATAATGTTGCCACCGGAAGTGTAGGTCATGTACGAACATGAGAGTAGGCCAAAGAGGTTAAAATATACACTTGCTAAACTGGAGAGTTTAGTGTTCATATTTATACCATCAGAGTTCCTACACAGCAGAGAGTCTGAAAAACAAATTTTATTTTAGCCTAACACTTTCTGAAAATTTGCAAACTAAAGGGAAAGTCACAGGAAAGTATTTACTATTTATACATAATGGATAAGATCTGAAATAATAGATATCGTAAACACGTGTCCTGATGATGATGGATCAGGAAACATAATTTATTGCACTGTATGGGTAGCGAAGTTACTGCCGGGTAGGAGTTCTGATCTTGAAATTCATAAATGCAAACTTATATTTATTCATCCATGACCACACAGATCAGAAGGAGAAATTACATGTTTGTTCATACTTTTTTTATACTGTAGGCTTAGGGCGTAGCTGTTTCCCTGAATGCTAAAATTTGAAACACTACAAGACCTGGCCCATCCTGAGACAAATTCCAGTTTATAGTATTCATGCTTGTTCTTGATAAATGAAATATAGCAATTTTTGATAGGAAATATCTCTTTTTTTGCAATGAATATTATTGCCTAGATGGCACGTTCGGATTGTCTGGCTGTACCACGACTGCACTTCCTGCAGTATCAGTGATGGTGGGGTTCTGGGGCTCTGCTCATGTGTGTAAGGCTGAAGGCTAAGGCTGATCTTTTCCTTTGCTGTTACAGTTTGATTTATTAATTCTTATTCATCCTGATCAGACCATATACATAAAAAACTAAATTCAGACTTTCCAGAATCACTATGCCCTGCTGTATGTGACATGATCCTTGGAAAACTGAAGACACTCTGGCTTATAACACATACACCATAGCCAATGGTTTGTTTTTGTGATGTCACTAACACTTTCTCACATCAGGTCATGATCAGACAAAAAACCTGCGCTTTCATGTTACAAATGTGGCATGCTTTTGGGGCTAAAAAAACACTATTGAAAAATGAAATTTATTATTTTGGTTTTCAGATATCATACCTAACCATTCTAAACATCAACTTTCTAATTTGTGGTCACCATTCAATCAAGCTGATCTTTATCTAGTGCAACAGGTGGTAATGCACCTTTTTCTGGGCGTTTTTTATGAACTTTAGTGTGTTTTCCCCAGTTTTTACTTGTACAAAACCGTCACTCAGATTGTCGGAACTGGCAGAAATTTAGGTTGTGGGAGACCTAATCAAAATTGTTCACTAGGTGGTGATTCTCTAGATCCCTGATTTTTAGTGATTTGCCTTACTTCCTCTCCCACATCCTCATCTCCCAGACTAGAGTGGAACATATTATAGGTTGAAAGTCAAGGAAAGAAGGGGAAGGATGTTCACACAGCCTTCTTGTTTTTAGGATTAATACGGATTACGGCACTATCATCGCAAATGACTTCAGGCTCTTTTAACTGCATGCTTTTGATAAGGCTTTCAGAAGTACTCTGAGGATTGTGTTGCTGTTTCTATAACCTTAATCTGAAAATGGCTGGAAAATGTTGCACCCTGTCAAAGTATGACGGGGGCAATCAGAAACTGGGCTGCTGTTCACAGAGACACTGGCCTAGGAATAGAACTCATTTCATGGACACGTTCCATTATTGTATCAAAAGCATCCATTGATGATGCCTGTCAGTCATCTATACAAAAGGCGTCAATGTTCTATAGTGACCCTCAAAAGGCATTACCAAACACCTCCTGTACATGAAAACGAGGGACTGTGACCATGACCTTGCATTTTTAACCGGAAAGCCATGCACTGTATGTGAATTTCAGCAGGATTCTATCATCACCTGAAATTCGAAAAATGTCACACTGGACTGATATATTTTAGGAAAGACAGAGCTTGTATAATGACAATGACAAGGCAAACCTTTGTTTTGATAATACAGGAAACTAACTTAGTTACCTATTTATATTGCATTAATGTATGTAAAATACAGTAGTTATCTATAGCACATTTTGTATACATTTAGATGAAAGTTGTATTCTCAGTATTTATTGGGGTTTTTTTTCAACACAGTGCCACCGGCTCCTCCGCGTACGTGCTCCATTATGTAGACACGGATGCAAAAGGCAAATCATAAGGCAACATTTATTCACTATATGAAGATAAGCAAATGGTGGACATGGACTGGAAGCTACATGCACAGTAAATCATTACAGGTGGATACTATTGACAAGCTGATTCAACACTATACATAATATAGTCAACTTTGTTGCAAGCCTACCTTCCAACAGGCATCACCCTTAAAGAACACAAAGGCGGAATATGAACAGCTGGAATTACCAATCCCTGCTAATATTCTATGTCTGTGGAAACACTGACAGCCGCTAAGGTGAACATCGTGGTTTATGTCAAGAGGATAAGCATGGAACAGACACTTTATAACTAGCGCAGATTTTATTTATTTTATATTTGTCAGTTAGCATGAGCTGTACAAAATTTGATGTTTACTTTTTGCACACATCAGTTGATCCAATGTCTGACAGGAAGTGACTTGAAGGAGTGACTGAAGAGTATCAGCATATAAATGTTTGCTTTCAGCAAAACTGCCTAATGACACTGTCATTTGATATGCTGTGCCGGGTTAGGGGAAACTTTGTTAGTAAGCAGACAAAACATAAATCCAAAATAATGACACAAAATGGTTTTCATTGGTATTTCCAAAATATCTAACAGGACTGGAGCAAATACCATAGCGTTTAGGAAAGATAGTTTTGATAAATCTCCATATAGGATAAGGAGCAATTAAAACCTGTTACTTCATTTTTAAAGTAGCATTTCCATTGAAACATTTGCTCTTTTACTTGCTTAAACTTTTCAGTGTAAACATAAGTTTTGAGAAAAATTATATCATATAAATTTTATGTTCACACATCGGAATTTTTGGGAGCATGTAGTTTAAGAATAGGACTATCCAAAAATGTGAAAAATTGATTAGAGGTTATCCAAAGGTGCCAGCTTCAGATCTTCCACCTTAAAACGGCCCTTCCGATTTCGTTGTGTTCAAAATTGCATAATATGTGCAGAAGCGCTAGCTCCATTTATGACACACATGGGCCCCCAGGTACCAGTCAATGGTCTTTCTAGTACTAGAGGTAGGAAAAACCACAAAAAATATTCACTTCCGGGAACAAAATACAATATGTTTGCACATATAAATGTATCACAATTCACATCAAAATTAACTTGCCTTGTCATTAAAGAGGTGATAATTGACTGTTAATTGATAAATTTATAGATAACAGGTCTATAGAAAAAAAAAAACAACATGTACCTCCAACACAAGAGAGTACTGGACCAGTTAGCATTAGGGAGCGCATGTGTGGAAGGAAGTTGTTAATTCACTTTGGGCTTTTCTCATCTTGATTTGGGACTGGACACAATCATCTTCGCTGTCTCATTTGCAGCTTGCCATTAGTTCGTATGTGTTTTCTTTTGGGGGGGGGGGGCTGGTCAGTTGTTCACTACGACACGTTTGTCACATCCAGGAAACATATTTCTGTCATACGGACAGATTGTCAGAGCATACAATCTCCGTGATTACTTTGATATTGCGTTAATGCGCTTGTTAAAATATTCAGCGCAAATGGCGCTATATTTGCTTGCCACACGCACGATATAAACAGTTTTCGTCGAGAAAAATTAGGTATTACATACATGTCAACAGGTACGGTTATTCCAGGAAATTCAGTATCAAGGTAATTCTATTTGTTGACTCGGAGAGCACCTATAAGGTTTGAACACGAACCTGTTTATATACATATATATATATATGTGTGTGTGTGTATGTACAGCACGTGTATTTATACCCTATAGTTTCACGCAAAATTCGCATTGAAAGTTTATACTCAGCGTGGTTTTTCAAGACTTCTTGCTTTGTAAATGAAATCTGATTCGAATATGTAAAAATGTAGTGTGCACACAGTTGAGTGATGTAACTTGCGATTTGTGTGATTTGCTCGGATAAAATTGTGTTCACGTCGCAAGACACGCCATGTAAAGTTACATGAGTGCAAAGAGATATTCAAATAATAGTATAATGATACGCATAAGAGTATTCTTGGTTTTTGCTGTTATGCGTAAATATCTTAAATACGAAGTTTTGTATCTAATTTAATATGGTTAGATAAGGATAAAGAAAACTGAAGTGTTCTATATATACGCGAAGTTTGAAATAGGCTTGTGTGTGGAGATGTTAAAGTATAATCATCATATATGTGTGGTATATGTTTAATTAAGAAGTTAAAAATGTTGGTAAACATAAGTATCCTCCCAACACGCTTGACATGTACGCAATCTATGTATTTGTCTTTGACCTTTTATGCGACGTGCACCGGGAAAAAGTAATACCGTCTCGCGCTCAGAGGTCCCGCCTGTGTGATGTTGGTACTCATGCTACTTGTAATAATGTATCGATGATCCTAATAAAGAGTTCTGCGCTGACAACTTCCCTCTCCGTGGTTTTGTGGATGACAAATATCATAAATACAATTTTGCATAACACGTATAAAATGATCGCGTTTTTGCACTTGATTACTGAACACGCAGTTTATTTATATCCTACAGTAGAGACCTCATCTTGAGATACCACAGTTTAGTCACTTCTAAGAATGGCATTTGGAAGCAGATTGAATTTATTACTATACCTTGTATGTTTCAAGGAGAAAATTAGTATTTTGGCATGCAGTAGGGCTTGGCTATCACATTTGTTAGAATGGTGGAGTGGAGTGTGGTCACACATAAATCAAAATTGCCTTTGTCACAGCTTTCGGTTGAATGGTTATATATACCAAGTGATTCAACATGCCGATATCTGAAACTATTCTACTTTCATATGACGTCCTGTTTATCATTATTAAAATTATATTTTACATGATAATGCGTGTATACATTTTATTGTATACAGAGTCCGACACTTGCAATTGACTATTTCGGTTTGGCAATAAAATCACTGTTTTCCGTCCAGAATCAGCATAATATAACAACCCCAGGGTTTTAAGCAAAAGCTGGGCACTTTACGGGATCCACTCTTTTTTCTACGATTGCCCAGATAAAAGCACATGGTTTCTTATCATATAACGTGCTCCCTTGTTGCTTAAGAAAGAATCCCATGGAAACACCGCCAAAAGTAGCCTGCAATCCGACAAGTAGTCATTCCAAGGATCTTTGGAATTTGAAGTATCCAGCCTTGTCATTGGTGGCTTTGATCACGTGTTGCTCAGCGTCCAATGAAATGTGACAAATCCTATGTGGTCTGTCCAAGACGTTTGGTGTCCAAGCCAGGTGACTTGAATACGAAATTTAAAGTTGGAACATAAGATAACAAATTATACCATTGAAAATCCTTGCAAAGAAAACTTCAAATATATTCGAGTTGTTTAAATATCTTAAACAGAAAAAAGTTATAGCTATTTTGTACAGTAAAGACATGCTAAACTTGGCCATATTTTCTCATTATAAAAGCTGATACTTTCCCCGTCATTGTGTACTTGACTGACATTTTTGCCGTTTTCATTTTTATATATTTTGCTTAGTTTTTATGCTAGAGCCATGAAATAAAACGTCAAAGGATTACCAATGCCTTTATTACAATTCTTTTTTTAAAAAATTCTTGGTTTATCCAATCTGGGTGAGATTAATCCTGAATTAGTTTAAGGCAGATATAGTACAATATAAATTTAAATCAAACAAAACCAAAAAAAAACTTTTTCTCCACTTGAAACAAGTGTTGATACTCTTTTGAATAATTTCATTGTTAAACCATTGAAAATATTGTTTGATGTGGATGTTGTAAATCCATATATATGGATTTAAGATCCAGATGCATACAAGGGATTAATGTTGCTTACATGAATACAGCAAGTTATTGTAACATGTTTTTTCTTAGTTTTTATGATAATGAACATACAGTTTTTTGGATTATCACAGTTTTAATCACATTAATCTCATGAAAAGAGTTTAGTTTATCTGATCTGGATCAGTTTAAAAATGGGTTAAGATAAAGACACACAGTATGAGTCAGGGGTTAATTTGGCCTGAATAATGGCAGAAATACAGTCTCATCTCAGTTCACAAACCATAATTGCATGCAGCTTTTATCATCTGAAACAGCCATTTTGGTGGATTAAGTAGATCTTGATTTGGCTTATTCACCGTTAGGACTCTAGACAGTGCCAAGGAATGGAATTGTCAGCCAAGAAATGCTGATGTACAACATGTACTATGCACCCATTAGAATATTATCAAAAACAATTCAAAAGATCGTATAGATATCAAAATCCATATAGGGATTGACTAATCTATCTGATTCAGGTAAAACAGCTATTTTGACCTGAATACAAATATGGTAAACTTGTATAATTATCTATATTCATTACAGATAATACAACGATATGTCCTTAGATTAAGCCCCTTGCAAATATGGTTCAGATTATCCTTCACAAAATGCAACAAGAAGTTTCGAATGATGATTTCTTAACATTATATATCCATATTTGAATGCGTTACCAGTGTGGAAAGCATAGCAAGTTCTGAAAAGGTTATGTTCTCATCCATTTTAAGTCAAGAGTCCCTCACATGTATAGTTTCACTGTTATAAAGTGTCCCGCAGATTCATGACAAATCAAATATGTTTAAATTCTACAATTATATCAATTCATGTATTTTCTATCCCTGTTCCAACAGATCATAAATAGTCATATCACAATTGTATTTGATGCTGTGGAATATCTTGGCTATATTTGGGACTAGTGTTTGGGTTTGACTTTCATCTCTGTGAATGAATTGGTATCTTGTTGCTGTTTCCTTGGTTTGGATGTTATTTTCCGTACCATAGATTTTAACGTTCTTACCAGTCTGGTGTAAATGTATCCAGCATATGCATTGCGCATTTTAACTGTTTGAGTTTCTCCTGTTTAATCTCTTCCAACTTCTTGTTCACCGCGTGGGTTTATAGTACATCTATCCGTCATTGTAATGGTAGTATTCTTCAGAATACTCAGGTTCTAATCGTGTGCTATAGTAGGGTTTTAATGGTATCAATGTTTTGAAGAATTGTTTGTGCATAATCCAATGCTTCTCCACTTAACTTATGGGTTTATGCCAGGTAGATACGTGTTGTCCTTAGTACTAACCTCCACTTCTAACATTTGCCCTTCTTTCTTAGTTGTACCGTCATATTTGACAGTGGTATCTTTCGCATTTTTAAAACTTCGTGCAGCTACTGCATTCCTAAAGATTTGATGCCACGTGTAAACGAATTTTGGCTGACGTAGCTACCGAGCTGACCAACTCCTGTGCCAGTGAGTGCCTTTTTCACTCGCCTGATTGTCTCTGAAGCGTTTCATTGAGCCACACCCATATCCTGTGAGTGGTGCCTAGCTTCCCTTAAACCAGGTGTGTATGCCTTAGCATTCACTTTTGTGTCAATGAATATACGAGGGCTGGTTGAAAAGTACTAAGGCTGGTTGTGAAAGACCGGCACAAGGTCGATGGTTTTTAGTTATTTCCCTACATAGACCCCTTCCAGGTTTACACACTTTTGCCACCGATGCTCCAAAGCCTGGATGCCAGTCAAAAAGAAACTTTCTTTAGCCACCCTAAAAAATTCATTCACAGCCAACAGGACGTCAACAGTACTAAAAATATGGTGAGCAACTAGTTCCTTATTCGTTTGGGGAAACAGGTGGAAGTATGACAGGGCTAATTCGGGTGAATAAGGGGGGCAGTCAATGAGTTCCAAGCCACAATCATGAATCGCTGACATGACAACCACGGATTTGTGAACAGGAGCATTATCTTGGTAAAACAGGACTCCTTTAGTTAGCATTCCCCGTTCTTTAGCTTTGAAAGCTTCACCGAACCATCTCAGTAGATCAGCATATCTTCTGTTGATTGTATGGCCTCTTTCAAGATAGTCAATCAGCAGAATACCCTTGGAATCCCAAAAGCCTGAAGCCATAGCCTTTCCAGCAGAAGAGACTAATTCTGCTTTTTTTTAACCTTTTTTTTGGGGGGGGGGGGTGATACCAGATGCCTCCATTGCTTAGACTGAATTTTGGCTTCTGGTTCAAAGTGATGAGTCCAGGTTTCATCCATGATTACCAATCGGGGCAAAAAAATTATCGGGATCTGCTTCAAAACAGCATAAATTGTCATGGGACACCGGGAATCTGATGCATCTCTGATCCATTGTCAAGAGCTTTGGCACCCATCGTGCAGAAACCTTTGTCATTCCCAACTGCTTGGTGATAATGTGCTCAACCTTCTTATGTGAGATGCCGACATCACATGAAATCTTTCGAGTGGCCAATCGTTGATCAGCCGTCACCATTTCATGTATCTAGGTTATTTTTTGGGGTAGTGGTTGAAGGCTGTTGAAAGCCTTCCTGGACGTGCGTCATGGTCAAAGCTCTTTTAGCCACACTTGAATTTTGCAGCCCACATTTAACAGTGGAAAAGCAAGGGGCGTCTTTCTTTCAACTGGAGACCATGTCGACATGTAACTGTGTTAGAGTTAGCCCTTTCAGTTGCAGGTACTTGATGACAGCTCTATAGCCAGTTTTGTCCATTTCTGGTGATTTCAATGGGTAGGTTGACAAGACAGTCTGATACAAAAACACTGATCACACTAAAGTTGCAGTTCCTATTTCTATCATTCATTAAATGATTTTGCTTACTTCTGGCAATTTGTTTGTCAATTCGATTAAGTTGCCCTCTTAGGCTTAGAACTTTTTAGCCAGCCTTCGATATTGCTGTCGTCTTTGCACTTAGCATTTTGAAGTCTATCTTCCAGGAAGCATACATTATCTTTCGTGTTTTCTACTTCCTTCTTTTTGGTAACAAGTTCCAAGACATACTCGCTCTCTCGACTCTCTGATTTTGCAGTGACCTCCTTTGTCATTTTCCATTTTGTTTCTTTGATTGTGCTGGTCTTTTTTATGATTCAGGCCTGACTACTGCTAGATATGTCGTAGCGGCTACACGCTTTTGTTGCAACTGTGTCGTTTTCTTGGAAGCTCTAGAAACTGCTGGGAACTTCTCTTTCCAGATTTACTTAAATTACTCTTTTGTTTTGATCATTTGTACTACCCTCAAGGAGTTGCACTGTGTCATATGTTTCTTGAACACATTGACTTTTTCTTTGAGATCTATATCTAAGTCTTCTCCTACATCACACTTAAAAGTATTAAACTGTGGTATTTAAGGAGGGAGAATATCAGTCACACAAGGATCTGTGCGCTTTCTGGTGGTCTTTTTTCAAGAGACTGGCAAAAAACACTTGCTTTTTAAGAAGTCCTGTAATCTTGAAGCTCTTTCACTGGCTTTGGTTGTCAAGAAGAAAGCACGCTGCTCTCTCACTGTTCAAACTGAAGTGCAAAACATCGACATCTTATTGACGTGCTGCGAAGGCACAAATCTTGAACACTATATATGTCAAGACTGAAAATAAATGCGGGGTGTGTATAAATTGGTCTTTTTTATGATAGTTCAGATGTGTCAGCTTTTCTGCGTCCGGGAGAGGGGCAAGGAAGTCTTGTTTAAGAATCGCGGAGGAAATTTTTTATGATAGTTCAGATGTGTCAGCTTTTCTGCGTCCGGGAGAGGGGCAAGGAAGTCTTGTTTAAGAATCGTGGAGGAAAAACTACGCTTTTATAGTACACCAAGAAAATGGATATTTCACAGAACCTTCATAATTCACGGTAAAATATCATGAGTTCACAGTTCGGGATAAAATGAAATGTCAAGTCACAGTTTATGATTTTTTGACATGCTAAAGCGTGTATAACGACGCATAAACCTTTCACGGGTTACCAAAAGTATCTTTAATTTAGTTTCACGGCTCACGAAAATAAAATATCCTCAAACACCGTTGACGAAAAAGGCCCCCACCCCCGTCCATGAAACTATAACACCAAGATTAACAATCAAGCTCTCCCTTTGCCTTTGCAAGATATCAAAATTATCATCTTATTTTATATGAACCAGTCAGGTATGCTAGTGTACAGTGTCACACACTAAAATCTGCACTACGACAACCAGGACGGACGCAGAGACCTCTTTTACGCAGGACACAGTGACAATCGTATGGTCAGCTGACTTTGCACACAATATGGAGTCAAAATAGAAGGAATACAGCTCAGTAGTCGATGGTGTTTGCTTTTTTCACATTTTCAATCAATATTGTTCGACATGTATTGTTGCATTGACAATGTAACAGTATTTCCCCCACAAAGTATTGCATTACAAAAATCTCTACCTGTTTGCGAAATATTTTGCTCGGTAAGACAGACAAAGTTACGCTATCTTTACTGTGTGGGCGCCCCTATCCGTCGAGCGCAGTCAGACACGCGGAACAATAGTCTGTTAAGTAGACAACTAAATAATGCAATAAAAAGAAATAGCAAGTTTGTTTTGCAATTCAAATGGATGCTTTACAGAAAACAAAGTAATCGTCGACATATCTCTAAAAGCATACACTTTCTGACAAACGTACAAGGAGGGATCAAATAAACTCATTAACATATAAATGTCATGTGCATTTTCTCCACGCTTTTGAACCCCATGTGCGTTTAGCACCAATACATTTTACCCCCTCAAAAGCTTTTGTTATACAGTACTCTTAAAATTCGAGTTCAATCATTAATGGACACAGATTTTGCGAGAGCCTTGCGGTCAAGTGAGCATGTAGGTTCATGATATTAGGAATGCATAATCTGTGATACTTGTATTGCTTCAGAAGAGCAGTTTTTTTGTCATAACGGATTTTACCTACAAGTCCGTTCCCTCTGGCGGCCAGTGGTTTAATTGTATCTGCCAACATTTAGTATTCAAAACATCTAATCTCTCCTCATATCTACGCAAGCAAGTACATATGATTTTCATGAGAATACAAGATGCAAAAATGCAAAAGCCTAAGGATTGTTAAGGCTTCAATATGTTCACTATCCTGCAGACAATTTAGACAATTTATGTGGTGGTCAGTTGAACACAGCAGTAAGAAATACATTTGAGGAGGTCATGTAAGCTCATGGGTCCTGTATGCTATGAAATCTCACTGCTGTCAACTTAAGATGGAAGATCTGAAGCCAGCACCTTTGGATAACCTTTAATCAATTTTTCATATTTTTGGATAGTCTGATACTTAAACTACATGTTCCCAAAACCTCCGATGTGTGAATATGAAATACATATGTTAAGCCGCATGTGAACCCACACCCAAACAAGCCAAATGTGGTGTTCTCAAGTTAAAAAAAGTCAAGATTTAAGCCAAAAAATATACTTTTTTAATGACAACATCACACAGGTGTAGCTGCCAGTTTATTTCACATAATAATAAAAAGACAGGACAGAAGAAATGCATATGTGTCATATTACAGCCATAAATGCGTAAGAACTGGCAACTTTTTCTTTCAATGCGATTTTCTCGGAGCTGTTTTTTGCTCAACCTCTACAATTTGTATCTCGCCTCACACCCGTACGAATTTCCATATCACATTAAAATCAACGGACATTAAAAGAAAAATACCATATCCAGGAATGGTTCCCAGGTTGTTTTTTTTCCTGACAACCCCTTCTGTGACTTTTGGAAAAATTTATAGAAAGAAAATGAATAACCTGTCAGGACTAAATTAAAAACTTTTTATTTATGCTATTTCAGGACTCACCATTGAATTTGATCCTGGACATGGATATACATTTAAATTTCTTCTGATTTCAACTGGGAAAAAATTGTGTGACTCCAGCGTGAAAAATGTGAAAATCCCACCAGGTCCGAAAGAATGCTATAAAATCTCAAAAACTTTCAATCCTGCAAAAAAACTTACGGATACAAATATGTATGGATATGTAGTTATCAGAAAATGTATAGGTTTAATGTGCTTGTGAAAAACTTAAACGAGTAATATCGATCCAAAGTTGCCAGTCTCACTACGGACTAGCTTCACAGCCTCCACCTTAACATCACTTTTATGTCATAATGACTAATTTTATCGTAGTAATTTATTTGGGGGGGTTGTTTTTTTTTAACTCGTACTGATAAATGTTTACCTGGTAATAGTGACGTTTTATCTCGTAACGACTAATTTTAAATCCCTCCGTTTTAAATAAGTGCTGCATTTTTAATTCCACCTTAGCCGATCTTTGCAGTACACCTCGGACTTACCATGTTCCTTTCGGGACACAGCTTGTTGCACAAATCAATTAATGTAGGCGTTTACTTGCATAATTAATGTTTTGTCAGGTCCATATGCCGTATTGACTCATACGAATGTCCATAGATTAAAATTGACCGCCCTCTTAGCTATTTTTTTAGGGTTTAGGCTTTTATTCCAAGTATAATAATGCCTTACAATCGCCCCAGGTATGCGTTGTGGATTTCATTCTATTGGATGTAATTATATATGTAGCATATATGTAATAGTTTCACCTTAATCTGCTACCAACACACCCAGTGTTAATGAACAAACAAGGGAATTAAAATGTGAGAGGCCGCAGGTCCCAGTGCATGATGGGTAAGGAGTAACCTTTATCCAAAGCACCTCTGCAGCCCTCTTTTTTCAGTTGCAAAACTGCATCACCTAACTTGACATATTCCTCTCCATAATTGTATATTTGTCCTGAAATCCTGACGTAGATCTGATTTTGGACTAGCATACACAGAACTTGTATGTTAAACCGCCTGTACAAGTCTTCCTCCACGTCACCTGCGCCAATCTGAAAATAAATGGCGTTACATTAGTTCTGCGTATTAAAGTCGATTTGTTCACCAGAGAAGGATTTGTCGAACTTTCAGTTATTCTTTGACAGTACTAGAGACAATTTTGACTCTCGACTTTTGAAGGACGTCATTTAATTCTCTTTGATGCATGTATTGTATTTTTTGCAAAACACTCACCGACGTCTGGGCATATTGGGGCATTTCAGGAAGCCGGATCAGCTTCATGAAGGGCGCCTCAAGTTCTGCATGCACTTGCAGGCGCTCTGTTCCCCAGCTGTCCTCCAGGTAGCACATTGCTTTCTCCAACATGGCGCTGTTGTAAGCCGCAATTGCATCCTATGTTAAACACAGAGGATGGATTTCGACGTTTTTTTCACATATCCAATGCCGTACTATTTTCACAAACATGGCTTTTTGTGGTAAGGCCGCGTAAATAATTGTTACGTAAAGAGCGCACCAAAAGAACTCTAACGTAGAATGAGGTATGGAAATTTTGTAACGCTATTGAAAGTTCCGAAATTAGATTCCTTTCACGAATCTTACCAAGCCAATATTGGAACCTATCCATATAAGGCTATTCAGTGCCTTTATGTACTTTAAAACGCATTACTTGCTTTTCTCTTTGCTCAATTATTGTACCTCTGTTGAAGTTAAAAGCTTTCAGTTGAAAACAAACTCTGAGTTAATTAATTCATGGAAATTTCGGAAAAGTTTCAATGTCGTCTGCAGAAAACCACAATCATAAATCATACCACGCCAATATTGAAGTTTATGTATATTTTGCTACTCAGTGTGTTCATGTACTTTCCAAAGCATCACTTTCTTTGCTCTTTTGCTCAATTAGTGCATCTCTGTTCAAATTAAAAGCTTTCAACTGAAAGCGAACACTCCATTTATTAATTCATGAAAGTCTCTAGAGTTCCAATGTTGTCCGCAGAAAAACCACAATACGTCATTCTATGGAACATGTCCTTTTATGAATTTTATATGAAATTGAACTCCATACCAAGCCTCCGACATCTGTACAAAATCTCCAGGCTTCCTCTATGGTATGATATGGAGTGTCATCTCTCGTTCCACGAACCACAAAGTCATAATGCATCTTTACGCCATGAAAATGTGACACAATTCCCGGTCGCAGTGCCCGCTGGTGGTGTGGATGGACCCATAAGTAGGCACATCCTCTGGGCGTGAACATCCATTTGTGTAAATTGCCTTAAAAATGGAAAGTATACTTTCGTGCACAGATACCTTGGCTGTTTTGTTGTGATGAATGCCAGGATAAATGTTTGATATGTCATTCCAGCCAAATTCTAATCAAAAGAGTATCTCTAGACTTTTAGCTGACATGTCAGTCAGCTGGGCTTATAAGATGGGTGGTGATCCGTCGTTCATCTTTCCGTTCACATTTTACACTTATTCAAAAATACAGGCCATGTTCTCTTCAAACTTGGTGGGAATGTACTTTGGGTGAGTTTCTGCAAAAGTTTGTTCAAATATTCCAATGCTCCAGTCATTTTTTTTCTTTTGATTTACTTTTTTAATTTTTGGGGAAATCTTCAAACTTTTCTCCAGAATCACCGTACTACTTACTTCGAAGCTGCATAAGGACACCTGTGAAACTTGGTATAAATGTAGTTTGTGGGAGGATTAAACAAAGCTGTTCACTAGGTTATGATGCTCTAGTTCCCTGATTTTTGTATTTTTGTTTCAATTTTGGCATCTGCCGGTTAACGTAACGTCCAACCCGTTACAGGGTCTAAAATTCAAAGCCAAATATATCTGCAAGAGTCATCATTAACACGGTAAATATATGTATATGGTAAACTGTAAATGAGTTGAGAATGCACCGCAACCCACAGATACGGCAGCACAGTGACATCTGTTGTATAAACAAACATATGAGTGCAAAAAGGGTGCGTTATCTCCCATATTGTTTGGTGTATATATAAATGAGTTATTAGTACAACTTGAAAAATAAGGGCTCGGTTGCCACATTGGTAATCCCTATCTTGGTGCCTTAGCTTTTGCTAATGATCTGGTCTTATTATCCCCCACTATGTGTGCCCTTCGTAAGTTATTGGATATCTGTGCTAATTTTGCTAAAGAGTTTAATGTGGTATTTATCTTCAACAAAAGCAAGTGGATGTCATATTCCCCAACTGAACCATGGAACTCATGATCTTTGGGTGGTCAGCTCATTGAGCAAGTTCAGGAATACATTCATCTTGGTCATCTGATTGGTCCAAATTCCGCTAGTAGAAGTAATGTTGATCGATGCATCAACAAATTTTATTCACAGATATACTTACTCATGGCTCAGTTCGTGAACACATTTGCTTTCACCAGATATAGTCTTTTCAAATCGTATTGCATTTCAATTTATGGGTCTCAGTTGTGCTATTTTTCAAACAGGAAAAGAGACAAAATGTTTGTAGCATGGAAAAAAGCTATGCGTCTCATTTGGTGATTGCCTGTCAGGAGTCACTGCAATTTACTGCCGTTAATTTCACGTGATAGGTCTATTGAAATCCAATTGCACAATTTTTCTTCCACTCTGATTGGTTACTAGCAATCATGTGATCTAAGATGGCTGTGCTCTAGGGTAAAGACAATGGTTTGACCAATATGAGCGAAGGCAAAAATTCTAATCCGTACGCTGGGGTCACTTTCATTCAACGAAGAATGATTTCCATTTTTTTCCTTTTTATTTTTTTGAATGAATAACTGAGGTAGCGCTTTCAAATTTGGCCTAAGTGTAGACAAAATATATATATATATGTGTATATATGTATATATATATATATATATATATATATATATATATATATATATATATATATATTATCATGAATGAAAACAAAGCATCAAAAATAGCCAAAATGGGTACAACATTACCTTAATGCACATATTCTTATTGCCTGGTTAATTCAAATCGGAGTGGATTTTCACACTCTTTGATTTCTTCCTAAAAGCCATTGACCGCATTCGTTTCAAACTTGGTGTGGATGCACCTTGGGTGCGTCCCTGCAAAGTTTTACTAAATAGTTATGCTCCAGTGATTTTTGTATTTATTTATATTTTTGTTGGGGGGGGTGGCAAAATCTTATAAAATCTTCTCCGAAACCGCCGAACCAATTGCTTTGAAATTGTACAAGGACTTTTCTAGGCACCCCACACTTTAATTTATTCACTAGGTGGCGCTGCGATATTTTTAATCTTCTTTACGAATCTCGGGGGGGGGGTTGTTTTGTTTTGTTTTGTTTTTTTAAATACCGTAACTCGGGTTGTTCTGGAACTCTGGAATAGTAGCTTGTGTAGGATTAAACAGACTAGTTGACTGAGTGGTGATATTTTGGATCTCTGATTTCATAACTTTTTTTTCAAATTGATGTTCCTGTCCGTAAATCCATACATTCAATTTGAGTTCCAGGTACGTCAATGGGGATAAGCTGGGAATTCATATTTCGACTTCTCTAAAATCATCAACCTCATTCACTTCAAACGTGGTAGGGGTGTACTTTGGGTGACTTTGTAGCAATTTCCTCAAATGGTCATGCGCCAATGATTTAATCATTTTCTCACTCATCTTCTTGTTCATTTTTAGTCTTTAAGCAGTCGTCATCTCGGACCCTGTTCAGCCAATTGCCTTGAATTGCACAGGGACACTTCTGAAGACCTCAGGGCCATAATATGGTCAGCAGGTTGCAGTGTGATTTAATTTTCGCTTTTTCGAATAAAAGTGCCTTTTCCCTTTTTATGACATTTTCTCAACCGTAAATTGGATCATCTTCAAAACCTATTGGAAATGTACATGGTTTTGATTTCAACCAAATATGTTCACTACATGGTGATGCTCTCATTTTCTGATTTTTAACAATCAAACAAATTTAGGAAAGATTGGTTAAAAGGATATGTACATGTTCTGAACATTGATAATGGATAATATTCTGAAGTTCACAGGACCATATTAGATTTTTCATGTCAGGTCAGCTTAACACAGGACTATCACAGTCCCTTCGGTTTTTTCTTATTTTGCTGAAGGGGGGGGGGGCGAGGCAATCTAACTGGGCTTCATAAACGTATCAATACAGAACAAAGGGTGGTAACAGTGCATCTTTGTTTGCTATAGTATAATTGAGCATGTGTTTGCACAATAAAATTCTGGAGATAATGTGAGCCTACAATAAGATTTATTATTTTGTATCAAAAATCACTAACTGGAGAGCGCTAAATTCCACCTTGTGTGGGTTGGCAAAAACAGCCAGACGTGCAGCTGTGTTTTGACAGCATTATATCTGAAAAAATCCTGATTGTTCATAACATGGCCGTGAGATTGCTAATGGACATGGAAACTATACCTTTAAAATGACAAGTCTCAAGACAAACATACTGCTAAATACCTGCATAGAAGTCAACATCTAGTCCCTCGACATTCAGTGGTATTTGACCTGCTGCGTGTGCACCATCCACCATAGCAAGGACGTTTTTCTCGTGACAGAGTACAGACATTTCTTTGACTGGCAGCACGATCGAACTTGGACTTGTCACATGATCTGTGCAAATGAATGGACATTCTTCATTGTGTGTAAATTTCATAGTTTTACTTTTATCATGCTGGAAATGAGTTCAATTAAGTATCAAAATAGTAACAGAGATTTATGGCGTGTCACTGGAATAAGAACATTTTGATGTGATTTTTTTTCATTGTATTTGCCGGTATTGTTTCCATAGTTTTACCTTCATAATGCTGGAACCTATTCCAATTAAATATTAAAATGATAACACGGATATAAAAGCATATAAATGTGAATTTCCAGTGTACTTATAGGCATTGTTAAAGAACTTATAAAACTAAATACATAACTTGCACTGAGAAAACGTTTTACTGAGCTGAACTTTAAACTATCAACCGCGACTTGTTTGAATTCTTTGTATGCCAACTTTATCCACCAAACAAAAGTCTCTAAAAACAGTACCCACAATAAATCTTTTACCAGGAGGTGGGAAGAGTTAGCAATAAGGTCATTTCTCTCTTCTAGTATCCGACATTAGAATATGTTAAAACCAAAACACAGGAATTGTTATAAAAGGAATGTATTTTTCTGAATTGATCATACCTATAATGGCAACTTTTATGTTTGGGTTCTCATCAAGGCAATCAGAAAATTGACGAATGATATCCTCTTTGGACTTGATAGGAAACTTTATTTCCAAATTGATCAGTTGAATTCCTGTAACCACATAAAATTAAGTCAGCGGTGGCCAATATCAGCATCAACTGCCCATCTTGATCAATCTCTTTTTTTTTTCATGTCCCCCTTTCATATGAGAGAAATCTTTGGCAATGCAGCGTTACTTTTAGGCTGCAACTTTCATTTTAAAACAACCTATATTATTATTGAAGTAGCTGCCTTATTTTGGTTACTTTCAAAATATGTTCTGTTTGATTTACTTAATACAATACCTGGATACGGCGGCCATAATGATTTCATACGGCACGAAATTATAAATGACAGCAAGAACCACAAGACCTATGCAGGAAATCATCAAATAAATGCAATGATAATACAGTTACAATGACACTACAAATTGTCAAACAGCGAGGTCTGATAATTAAAACTGTTCTCTTTTAAATATTATCACGTAAACGACATTATTATTATCATCATCATCATCATCATCATTATTATTATTTCCAACTGTTATCTGTTTTTTGTTTTTATTGGGATTTTTTCTTTTTTTAATTTTCACCTTCGTCTACATCTCGTCCTCCTCTTCGTCGTCAAAACGTTTATAGGCAGATGTGTCATTCTAATTTCTATCTAAAGGTTTGTGCTGTGGACGTATCCAATGAACCAGAAAAAGTTGTAGTATTTAAGTGCATGCTAAATAGGGGCACTAGAAAAGTTTGAATGTTGAATATCTTCAAAACAAGTATAGGTACAGGTGCTGTTCCAACTTCTATTTGTAAGTTTGTGCTATAGACGCATCGAAGGAACCGATAGCAAAGTTGCAGTATTTTAACTTATGCTAATTAAGGGCTCTTGAAAAGTTAAAAAGTTGAATATTTTTACAACAATCACATGTAGAGGTGTCGTTCCAATATATGTTTATTGGTTTGTGCTGTAGATGCATTCAATGAGCCACAAGGAAAACTTGTAAAATTTTAATTTTATGCTAATCAGGGCCACATGTTAAGTGATAATTTTGAATGTACATGTTTTTCTGTACAATTTAATGCTATTTTATGCAGAGATGCCATTCCCAACTTAATTCATGGGTTTGTGCTGAATTTGCATCTCACTAAACACAGACAAAAGCTGTAGCATTCACATTTATGCGAGTTTTGAAGACACACAGATTTGCTTTCAAGCAAATATACTTTTCTAGTTACACAAGTTTTTGAAAGTGGCGCAGCACTGTCGTAGTTAAAAACCAATATATCATGAAACAACCTACAAGCCCATAATTTGAAATATGCCATCTATACCAGGCAGCTTACTCAAGCCTTGAACCAACACATCAAATTATTTTTTGGCGGACTCATCCCAAGAATGATCTTATGTGGGGAAGTTGAGTGGACTTCAAGGTGTTCTAGAAGTAAGTTTTATTCAAAGTTATGAAAATTAAATTTTCCAGATTTATGGCATTAAACATTACCCCTAGAACACTAATGGGTAGAGATACCATCAGTATGGAGGTGGGTGATCATTCTAGCCTCGGGAGTGAAAGTAGATCTGTATAAGAAGGAATGAAAGCAACCTCTACCCAAAAGACAGCTTCTTATATCAACAAAGGTGGGTTCACAAACCTGGAAAAATTTAATCTTTTGAAGGATACTGATACCTACAACAATATCAAGTAAAAAATGTCACGCTGTGAACATTTCAAGTAGCTGTGTCACACAGTAAGCATGATTTAGATTGTATTAGTGTGAACACATTGAGGGAGTGTGGATACCAGTCAATGCAAGCACATCTGCTTCAATGCAAGATAAATTCCTCAAGTAATAGTCAGAAAATGTCGAATGGGAGTGCCATTCACAGGTCGCCATAATGTCCTTGAAGGACACCTGCTTCAGACTGTCCCAAGGCACCCTGACTTCATGTGCCCTGACTCTGTGCACCTGTTGCAGTTCAGGGACTTTCTCTGTGGCTATTTTTGCAACTTAAATAGCCTTTTTTTTAACCCAGCTCGCATTGGTATTGATCCTATTCTTCCTAAGTTTCAAAAAAAGGAACAAAGGTTCCCTGTGTTATCTGGTGGATTTTACCCTAATGAGGTCAAATTCAAAAGTGAGAACAATACATAATAGCCTATCTGGATTGCTGGGATCCCTATCAGTGGAGAAGGCCTTGATGGAGATTCCCTGGAAGCCATAAGTGGCTTATCTGGAGCTTGATTCTTCACCATAAGGGTCGGATTAGGTTTTAAGTAAACGTTAGAGTCATCATGAGACCACTTAGTCTTTGAATGGTCCAGTGCATGTATTCCTCCTTTTCTAGCTCCTGAGGCTAGGGTAATGAGGAAAATGGTTTTGTACATGAACTTGTTAATGGGAACTCAGTCCATATGTCTCCTTTCAAAGGGGTAGGATCAAATCCCTCACACCACAATGGTTAAGTCCCATGGTGGAAAGATATTATGACAAACTGGCCTATCTATGTATAAACTCTTTATGGGTCTAGGAGGACTGAACTCAAGCCAACTTTCTGCCCTTTTAATCAAGAGTAGGGGATACAGCATAATTATAACCAGCTATTCCCACATCTTGGCCAAGATAAAAAATTTTGTGTAAAAACAGTGTTATGCCATTCACCGTGGCCTTCCAGGGGTCAACCATAGGATCCTAGGCCTGTCACCACTTAGCAAAATGGGACCACCTGGCATCCTATACTTTTTAAAAAGCACCCTGAAGTTAACCTCTAGGCACTCCTGCCGCCACTTTGTACAAAAGGCAGGAAAGAACAAAGTTTTTCTATAAGAGCCGCCACGCATGAAGATAAAGAACTTTTGGATTTGAGTAGAACACTGACATTGCCAATTGCCAAAGGAGGGTGTTCCAGTCTGGAAGAGCCCTGTCAGGCTCCAGATTGAGCTCTAGTAGATCCACCACCTAAGGCTTCTAAGGCCATCAAGGAGCTACTAGTATCACTTCTACTTCCTCCTTGCCTATTGTCAAAAGTACTTTTAGAAGAAGAGCAGTTGGCAGGTAGTCATATGCCCACATTCCACTCCAATGGATTGAAAATGCGTCCATCACCCATTCCTTTTCATCCAGAAACAGAGGTACAAAGGTTGGTAGCTTGTGGTTCTCGTCTTGTGGCAAGGAGATCTATGTGTAGGGTGCACCACATACCCCACATGGCTTGTATCAAGCAAGGATAAAGTAACCATTCCGTGTCAAACACCAGCATGACAATCTGTCAGCCCTCACATTAAGGGCCCCCGCAATGTGAGTATAACAGATCTCTACTTGGTTTTGAAGAGATCAGGAGAAAAATCTGCCAAGTCAGACAAAATTCCCTTGACCTTGTCCCTCCCTGTTTGTTGATGAATGAAATTGCCATGCAATTCTTTGACCTAATCAACACGTGCTTGCCCTGCACTAGATTTTGAAAGTGAATAAGAGCCAAGCAAATTGCATCAAGCTCCAGCTAATTGATCAGATAGTCTCCCAGACACCATGGCTAAGGGCAGAATATTGTGGAGGAGAGTGCTTAACTTCCCCAACCTTGTCGGGATGCATCTGTATTCATCACTATGCCATCCTTGAATGCATCTAGTGATTGCCCTTTCAGGACATTCTCACGATACCCCCACCAAAAGGGTGATTGTTTCAATTCTTGGCTTATCGGAATCATTTAGAACTAAGACTCCCTGTCCCACAGTTGAAGAAAAACCTGTTGTACTACCTGTGTTCCAGCCTTCAAAGGAAAACTTGGAAGTCCACTGACTTGAGAGTCCCTGTGAGACTTGTCCACTGCTTGGCCTTCAAGGATTTGTGGTTCGAGAAAATTACCAATACCCACTGAATTCTGTGATATCTGTCCCCTGCAGGATAGTATGTGCATGGGACAGTTTGATAGAATGTCCACAGACACTCACAGTCTTGTGTCGGGTTGCAAATGGACTTTGGGAAGTTCACTGTAAGCCCTACGTCTATGCAAATCATCAGTATCAAGGCTAAATTCCATTTCAGGATAGACTATGATAATGCTCTCACCAGCCAGTCATCCAGGTAAATGTGCAAATGTCACCTCTGCTATGTGCATAATTCGTGATTACTGCCATGACTCTGGAGAAAATCAAAGGGGCTGGAGCCAGGCCAAGTGGAAGAGCTAGAAAATGGTTAGACGCTGTGTTTACCGCAAAGCAGAGATACTTCCATCACACCTCCACTATTGCTATATCAAAATAGGCATCCTTCAGGTCAATAATGCATGTGGCCAATCACCATGTCTCATCACTGTGGCTGGGGTCTCCATCTTGCACTTGTTGATGACTAGGTACTTGTTCGAGCCTTTCAACTCTCTGACTGTATATAAGCCACCATCTGCTTAGGGACTTAAAACAACTGACTGTAAAGCACTGGTGAATGTGGATTGTGACCAGAAGGTCTCAAGTGGGGAAATGAATATTCTGAAATAAAAAGAGGAGTCTGGACTGGATTCGACCCTATGAAGGCAGATATTTCTGCATATTTTCTCAAATCATATAACCAACAGCCAAATGATTAATTTGATTCTCAATGTGTAAACTATCTCTAGTGACAGGACAAATACATATTTGAAGAAAAAATACGTTGTATATATATTAGGTGTGCCTGTGTGTGGGTGCGTGTGCATGTGCAAGAACTGCATGTCAGATGTGGCACTGTCGCTCCTGTTGTCAAATACCACGTCACGACAGTCTCCAAAGCAAAAAAGATCCTTTACATGCCTATAAGATTTGATTTGCACATGGCTTATGAGTGGAGAAAGTGGCAGGACTAATTTTCATTTCAATTATTCTGCCTCCGTCTGGGTGTCTGTGGTTGATCCACAATTTAATTGGAAATTCTTTCACTGTCCTTGTTTTCTCTCCGGGATGAGTTAGATAACAGTTTGCACAGTCTGATGTCTGCTGACAAGAACTGCAGGTATGTTGAGTGAAATGGAGGAACTCATTCTCATCTCAAGTCGCATTTGACAAAACATTCCAGTTCACTCTTCCATAAATTTGCTGGGACATGATGTCATCATGCATTCTGTACTTGTTTGTAAGCTTGGCTTGCCATAATATTAATGTGCACTTCAAATTTCGCGTCTCTGGAGGTCGTGACACGACCTCTAGGCATATCTAAGTTAGAATGAAACTCTGTCACACAATCAGAACATCAGCATTTGAGCGCCAAAATACAAAGGTCCAATACAATGTATTAAAATAAACTAGACCATCTTCAAAAGTTGACGTGCCCATAGTGATCAGCATTCTAACCCACTGCCAAGTGCCTTTGGCGCATGGACAGTGCCATTAAAAAAAACAATAGCATCAAATTAGCGGGTGTTAACAATGTAACAAAACCAAGCAGTGAACCGCATATTTTACTGTTTCGTTGCATAGGACCCCATACAGAGACCCTCATGTCACTGGGAAGTATCTCAGGGCTTCTGTGAAGAAAGATACTTCAAGGTCATTAATTTGTTTACGGTCATGCTCATTTACCGTAAGAATGTCAGGATATACACTTAATGCATAGTTGTAAAATCATGAACAGTTGACAACCAATTAGGCTACAGATGAGTAAAAATAGATCCATTCCTTAAAAATAGTTACAAACAGCTACATCTCATCCGCATAAGAGTCAGCTGACCACAGTCAACCCTCTGCGACAAAGGGTCGTGGTATGATGTTAAGAAATCGCAGTTGCATTGGTAATATTTATGTTACCCATGGTTTTTCTGTTTGACAATTTTTTCCAATTCTCTGATTCTTGGTTCCACAGAAAAGGGCGTCTGGATTAAGGTGTTTTGAAAGCACAAAAGCAGATTTTAGAAATTTTGTGAGCACGTGAAATATGGGCTTCAATATTTTTTGTGCAACCCTTGCCTCTGTCACCTGGGGTCAATCAGGTGTCTTCTACCTTGGGATTCAAAGTGTTTTTCCGCAATAGAAAGCAAACCACTCACGCGACTCTCAATCTCATAAATACCTATGAATATGACTTTCATATCAAGGCATTTACCACCTAATTACAATAAATATGCTGAACATGTAGGACTTCTGTATTTATTGGCAAGCACTACGAAGACGAGCAAACGCCATGCATTGCGAAGAGCAGAACATTTAATATACTGGAAAATACTGTGCTCAATAAAAATTATGCCAAATAGTCCTTTGTCCAACATTATGGCATGAATATAACACAATTTTCACTGTTGATATTCTATAAGCTCCTTTCATATTAATCAGTTTTGCTTATAACATATTCAAAATAAAGTTGACAAAATGAAAGTGTCGCAATCTTCCTTCATGAGGAGGTTGCTATTGCTACTCTGTTGCAACTCGAGAGGGGCTATTTATATTTATGACAAGACTCAATCTGCCAATTTCTTATAAAACAACCAAAAACGATGCACACTGGCAACAAACATGCCAGCAAATGCGATCCTTTACTTTAAATTATTCTAATCTGGGACGTGGTGGTTATAGTCCACAGTACAGCCATTATCCAAATAATAAATTAACAACATCCCAGTACTTTTCTCGGCTATGGTTTCAGTGAACATTGTTCAGAGAAACCATTTTGAAAGGGAAAATTGCAACAAATGAAAAATGTTGTGACTCCTATTTTGGCACAGTGAATTTGGGCCATGTTAAACTGAAACGAATTGAATAGTTACCAGTCGCTGATTGGCATTTCTCCTTGCACATAACAAGCACAGAATGGTAAGTAAGGCTAGTAGTCATCACGGCATCGCCTGCAGTCAGGGTAAGAGACTTCAAGACAGCATCCAAACCTACAGATATACCATATATCTCTCAAGGTCATGATCAAAATATGTTGCAAGAATACGCAATACCAGATTTCTCTGACTATATGTTATATCCATTGCTTCTTTATTTGCAGTTACATTTGCAAAGTAGATGATCAATTAACATTTGTATAATTTATTATCAATACATATATGAAAAGACAAGTTTAATGCGTACATATATTTCAGATAAAAATAATAAACTGGCGCTTGTATAAAAAAGACAAACATTCGGATTAGAAGACATGAAACTCCACTTCAACTTTTGATGGTTCTTTTTACATGCTTCAGGTGTATCAGCAATTATGTTGCCTTTTGCACAACAATAGTGTACAGAAAAGTATATATTTTTGCCTGCTCAATGCACTGATCTTCTATTATGATATTGTCACTAAGATATATTATTAACCTATACAGAAAATGATTGCATACATAAGGGCGTTTCATAATCGCACGTGATCTCCATTCACGGCCCGGCGGCAAAAAAACTGTTTTCAATGCTTTACACATTCGATGCCCTGTTTGCTGGTATTAACCTTTTTTACCTTTTAGGTACAATCTCTCTGTCATGTTAGCCGCGCTATGGTTAACACAGTTAATTGCCTGTTGCGCTTTCAATAAGCATCAACTCTGCACAGAAACATAAAGCAAAACTTTTAACGACACGCTCTCTATGGTAACCTCCAACCTGCAGCATTTGACGTGCATTTTAACCTTTTCTGGCTCAAACTGCCCAAAGGTACACGGATGTAAATTTTGGTGTGATTCATAATGTTTCCATGCTTCAGACTCATGAAAAACATTTCAATTGAGAGTTGTATATAACATCTATCATGATACCATGCCTCAGCACAACAGATTGGCACGGTTTGGGCACATCGTGGCCTGCTCGCTCCAGAAAAGCCATTGAGCCAGTCTTATTCTACCCATTGAAAGACTTACAGATTACTGCGACATACAACTACCTTGGCTTTGCAATGTCTTGCATTGATATCGTTGAGCATGGTAGGTTGCAATCTTGGATGACGGTTTGCTTGGTCAGCATAGCAAGCAAAAGTATATAGTTACTTGAAGATATGTATAATTGCACAAGTATTTGTAATTGTAATAGAGGTAAGCCTATTTCTAATGCACATATGTCCAATTGGTATATTCACATTTCTATTTACCCCAAGTCACACAAATAAGGAAATATCTACATTTCAAATAGATAAGCAAAATAGAAATACAGTTCTATGTCTTACATATAATTGTAATAATGATACCTCTTTTCAAAGCAGAAAATGCGTTTTACAATACAGACGTGTATTTCTATTGGCTATATCTCTATAATAACGACGTACCTATTTGAATACATAAATCTCTGGATATCTGGTAGGAAATTGTAATAGACCTCTTTCTGAATTGCAATCGTTCAAGCTACCTGAAATTCTAACTTAAACTACCGTGTGAAAAAAACTACTTAGGTCTTCGCCGACTGAAGATATTATCAGAATCTTTGGTGCTGCGTTAAATTATACCCATCATGTAACATCTCTAGCAGAATGACAGAAAATCGCACCGGTGTTTGAACAATTTTGCATGGACTGTAAAGAGCGTTGTGTGAGGCTGAGCTGGGTGGCTAATTTTGTAAATAAATTGAACTCAGCAGCTGTATTAGGTTGCAGGCCACAGCTGTGATTGGCTGCTTGCGTATTCCAACGGCGAGAATCCATAATTGTGAAAATAGTATGTTTTCAGAATGCTAAAGCGTCTGTGTAAATTAAGTGAGTTACGGCAGGTTCCCTGCATTGTAGAGTTGCTTCATATGTGGTCATATAAGTCCACTGTCCGCCAGGCCAGGTGAGAACTATATGCTGAGGAAGGACAATGAAGCGCCCCTGACCTGTATTAAGCTGTTATCCATGTGTTGTTTCATATTTCAGTTATTACCAATTTATGAGCTGGGACTTATATAGAATAAATTAATCTGTGTTTTTGCGATATTTTGCCTGTTGAATATTCTTCACTAAATTTAATATACAAAAATAAAAAATAAATGAATTAATAAAACTGTGGTTTTCTTCCCAAAACCCTTACGCGGCGCCCTTCGCAGGAGCACGTATACCTCTTGTCCCTTATAGATATTGAATAATCCCAGTCGAAACTATGTTCATTACATTATCTTTGCCGTGGTGAAAATTGACACTTGAGGAATATAAGTTTAACAGAGTTGTGATTGGCTGCCTGTGCATCTCAACAAAGATAGTCTGTAAGTGTGAGAATACTGCATTTTCAGCATGTTGTCTCTTCTTGTGAATGAAGCCTAGCTGAGTCAGGTTTCTTGTAGTACACAGCTCCAGCGTTGGCCGTCATGTAGGTACACTGCCTGGTGGGATAGGTGACAATTCATATACCGATATAAAGCTGGCATCCAGGTGTTGTTTCGTATCTCAATTACAAAAAAAAACTGTTGAACTCGGATTTATACAGAATAAATTCGCTGGTGTTTTTGTGACGTTGTATTTTTGCAATGCTGTTCACTAAATCCTACAATATAAATTTATTGATTTTTAGAGACAAAGATGCCATTATATAAAATCGATGGAGTCACAAAATCTGTAGTCTGCTGCAAGTTGGACATGTATTGGGTGATAATTTGTAGTTTTCTCATTTATTGTTTTCAATATTGTTTGATGGTGTGTCAAAACTGACTAATTTCCATGTTCACCTTGAACCAAAACAACCTGTTTTTGATAGTATTACACCGACTTAATTATACGCAAACAAACATTATATTCCCTTGGACTGCTTTCACATTGCTTAAAATTGAAGGATGGTGTTTGTAGTTGAATGTAAAATGCGTAGCTTGTGATAATGTGGTTTTGTTTGGAAATGCCACTAACGTATGTAGGTGACATAGCCCGAAATATCTAAAGGAAAAGTAGAGTTTCATTTTAGCCCTAATTATGATTAGTGAGGCTCGTCAACATAGATTTGTTTTTACCCATCGGCCTTTAGGCCGGAGGGCTATTGTCGTCACCTACCCATCCGTCCGTCTGTTTGTCCGTCCGTCCTGCCCGAGGGGTTTTCCGTCACCGATCGGCTTCTAGTTGTAAGATTTTGATTTGTTAATGCTTGCTCAAAATTATGCCCCCCTCCCCTTTATCAGCACATTGAATTTAGTGTCTTTTTCGGAAGTGCTTACTGACCTTGAAAAATAGGCCAAGATGACGCACCATATTACCAAATTTGACCATTGGCCTAATGAATATTGAGTGTAAGTTTTCTAGTTGGTTGAAACATATTTTATTCAACTAAAGTGGAACATGTCTGATTTTGATATTGTTTCCTTGTCCGAAACCTTTCTCAATTCGAATTCTACTTCAGTTAATCTTCAATTACCTGGATACCATGATATCATTCGACGGGATCGCCCTGGTGCTATGGGCGGCCGAGTGGCCCTTTACGTTTCTACCGACTTTAATGTGTCTCGTCGCTTAGATTGGGAGGTAGTTGATCTCGAACTCTTATGGTATCAAATTAGATTACATAATAATAATTTCCTTTTTGGTGTAGTATACAGACCACCCAATCCCACGGTCTCATTTGGGGATAAATTCGAAGATAGTCTGGATCTTGCGCGCAACACAGGAATTCAAAATATTAGTTTGATTGGCGACCTAAACGCAGATTTTAATACGTTATCCGGTCACAAGCTTGTTCACTTTGTTCAAACAAATTCTTTTTTTACTCTTCATGTAAAAGAGCGTATTCGTGTCACTGAGCAGTCTGCCACCGGCCTTGATCAAATTATTTCAAATATACCGCATTATCTTCATGAATTCTTTGTGCTTCCTCCTATATCGGACTGTGACCATTCTGTTGTGGGGGCAAAGGCGTCTTCTAGTTCCATCTCAATTTATTATGTCATGGGCATCACAATAAAATCACTTCATATTACGCATTTCCACTCCGACCTTGAAAAAATTAGGTCAATATCATGCAATATCGAATTCCTACATATGATCCACATTTGTGGTACATTTGCAATTATTAATCTTCTTATTTGTCAACAAGTTTTTTTTTAAATATCATTTACTACATATTAAATAACCTTAAAAAATTGTGATGGTCAATCAAATTTTACAAAAATTGATCCTTGGCATATTTAGCGTAAATTTTACAAGTCCCATCTCAGTTTAGAATCAAACTAATGAATTTAATGCACTTTTAATACTGAGTACTTAGGATGCTGGTTCCACTTAATACCACCTGGCACCACCATGACTCCACACGTCATAGACTTTTGCCTGTATGATATTCATCTACATGTACAAGAGTACAGACGTAATGACCATAACTTCTAAATTCTTCTGAAATAGATTCCCTCCGTGACCTAAAATGTGGGCCACGGTCAATCATATAATGTAATATCGAAATTCTATACATGATTTACATTTGTGGTACATTTGGCATGCAAGCCTTCTTATTTCTCAAAGTAAGAGATTTAGTCTCCTTTACTAAATCCTTGTGACCTGGAAAATTAGGTGGAGGTCATTTAAAATCTGGTGAAGTTGGACCATTGGCCCAACGCATGTTTGCTGTAAATTTAAAAATTATATCTCAATTCGTAATCAAAATAAAACATTTATTGTACTTTTTACACCTGTAGTGCTAGTTCCGCATCATGCCACCAGTGCTACCACTTTGACCACACATGTCCTAGTTTTCTGTCTGTTGTGAAGTTTCTGTAATGGTATATTGACATATGTGCACAAGTTCAGATGTAGTGACTATACCAAAACATAGTGTCCTGACATGTATTTTCTCTGTAACCTTGACAAAGTAGTTAAAGGTCATCCGTATCATGCAACATATAACTTTTGCATATGACACACATTTGTGGTACATTTGGTATCATCAGCAGAGGTGATTAAGGAAAACTTCAACAAAAACAGCATTCTCAAAATTTTCCAGCTTTGGCCCAAATGTTACATAACACTTCAGGTGGCCCCGCCAATATCGAACTCGAACTATATTTGCATACAATTGAGAACTTGGACTGAGCTCCTACAGGCCTGCCAAAAACACTGTTGACTGTATCGTGTTCACAAGCAAAAGTTTACGGACGGTAGGACCGACGGAGTGACGAACAGTGAGACAAGAGTGATCCCATGAGTTCTGCAACCTATTTTCAAAAGTGTTAAAATATACCATCAATTCTTAATCGTTAAATTACTTTAAAATATAATGAAACCGCATGATATGACTCATGTGTATGAGATCACTTATACTGACAGGGCTACATCGATATGCGTCCAAAATCTACAAAATGTTTGCAATAGCACACTCCCTGAACATCTGAACAATTCCAAGTGTGAACCAAAAAAAGTCTGGTTAACAAGTATAATTAAATCGATAGAAAGAAAACACAAAGTACACTGGAAACAGCCTCACTCTTTTGGGGGGGGGGGAATATGCAGACACTATTGATCTGAAAAATTCTAATTTATCTAAGGTTTAGGAATTGATCAATAGTGTTATTAGTAATGGGAAAGGATTACACATAGCTTTCAGTTATAATGTGGTAATAAATTTATGACAGACATAATCGACAAAGCAAATAAATTTAACCCTGACTTTTCAATTCAGGGGCCTTATTTAGCCAAAGAAATACCACAAACCTTTGTTTAACCAAGATTTTATCTCCAAGGTAAACATCTTACGTTTTTGGATTTCCCTCCTGTTGTCGAGTAGAACATCAGACTCACAAATAATTCGCCGTAACATTCCAGTCCATGGTTGGATGACATTCATGCCAAAAGTCTTCAATTTCCCAGCAACGACAAAGCAACTGTACTGGTACACATCATTAATATATCACTCCAAACTGGCGCTTTCCCGTAACGCCTTAAACTTTGCTTAAATCCCACCTGTTTTTATCAAGGAGACTCAGGTTTTAACAGTTATAGACCTATTTGAGTATTGCATGTTCCTTCAAAAATGTTTGTAAAATACAGACTACTTAAACACAAACCATGTTCTATACTGTTGCCAATATGGGCTTTGAAATAGGTTCAGTAATGAAAATATGTCACGTGTTATTTGCCTGTAAAATAACTGAGGTCTTGGATCGAGAGGAAAGAGCAAGCACTTGGTGTGTTTTTTCGCTCTCGGTGGCCTTCGATACTGTAAATTACACCATTTCATGTCAGAACTTATCATTTTGTGAAACACGAGGAACAGCCATTGAATAGTTCAGTAATTATCTGTCATGTAGAACACAGTACGTTAATTACGCAAAACCTCGTCCAATTATAATATCTGTCACCTGTGGTGGTCCTGAGGGGTCCATTTTGGCACTATTATTGTTTTTAAAGACCCAGGTGAAGTGGCCCCATATGTTTTCTGGATGGTGGCTGTTGAGGACACAAGTTTACTTTTCAGACAGTGCCACTGACAGACTGAAGTGTCAAGTCCACAATGTTTCAAATGGCGCCATTAAATGGCGTAATTAATACACGCAGGTTGTCTCTCAAAATTGAAAAAAAACAAATTAAATGGTATTCCTTTCACGAAGCAGTGGAAACTTTTTAATTATCTGTGGGCATTTACAGTAAAGACTTGCAAAATCGACACAACTCAATTTTTAGGAGTTGGGTTTCACAAAGAAACAACGTATGTTGCATAATAAAATAATATAAGTGAGATCCTTAGTTTTTATCAAACAAACAAACACTTCGACCAAAATTTAAAAATATGTTTTAAATCAAGTAGGCTATGCTCTGGTGTATCCTTAATTCCCTTATTTTACATAACTTGGGCTATCACATGTTAAATCTAATTGGAGAAAACGATAAATTGCAGTAGACAAATTTGCGGGTTATTAGATTTTTAAGCTATAATTCTTACACTGATGTTTTATTCCGCAAGTGTATTACTCTAAACTTCTCTAACTTATATATGTACCTTATGTAATTACTTATGCCTAGGGGTAGAACAGATTTTGTTCATCATATAAAATATATTTCCTGAAGTCTGAAATGTTCATGATCAGCACTTGAAGCAAAATCAAGACTTTTACATGCATATCTTTCGTACGAATTTGACCAAAAATTTTTTTATCTCATTGACCGACCATCTCACGTTTACTCCCCATTTATTTTCATAAAGTCTTATATTTTAGCTTCACAATAATACCAATTCCTCTGATATTGAGGACTTTCCATTCTCCATATTTTTGTCTTCAAATTTTGTGGCAGTTTAGCACTTCACCATCAAAGAGGGACTACAAGCCCGGGGGGGTCATCCTTCTTCTCTAAATTATGTCTATGTACTTTGTACCTATCTGTACGTCTTATCTGGTGTCACTGTTGCAATTTCATACATTTATACGGTTTGCAGCTGATAATGCAGTTATAAGTATATAATACAAAATGCAATAAATATATAATATTGGACCCATTCACGAACACCAATGGGTCACTGTCTTCGTGCAACTCCAAAACCAAAGTCTCAAATCGAAGGTCAATATCTACAGCACAAAAAACTAAAAACAAACATGACATGCACTGGTCAAACACATACACACATACACACGTCGTACAACCCAAGCCAACGCGCTGTGGTGACTGCGCCCCTGGCCGGGGTCGCACTATGCTGCAGACTCTAATTATTTTCCAGCTACCTTTGTTATAAGCTTCATATGTACTTCAAAAAAATCTAGCAAAATTCCATAGGCCTCGCACTCTGAACTATGTTGGCGCAAATTCTTGATAGCAGCGGCATTTTGAGCGACTTGGAACTGAAGAAAGAGAATGATAACCTACTTGACTCCAGGAAATAATGTATTGGCAAAAGAAATGGCAGCAAAATTGTTGATGCCTTGCTGTATATGACTTAAATGGTTGTCCCTGTAAGTAGCGATGACGATCAAGGACGCATGCATACACCCCGGAGGTACTGGCTAGACCTGGACTACAGAAAAATGTATATGTATTGTTGTTGTGTTTTTATCAATTATAATAAAACCCGTCGGTTCCTTCGGACCTGTATTCACTTTCGGGACAACCTTCTGCACTGAGCTCCAACTTTGATGCAGCGGGGAGCTTGGCACGTCCGCCCAGAGCTGCTGCTTAATTCATAGCCTGGGGACGACTTCAGTGTCTGATACAATATTCCTATTCTGGGCCCCACCACCGCCAACAACTGGTAATTCCAAGGCGAAAGGTCCTATTGTATGCGTTACATTACGATCCTTCTGCAAATTAACTTTCCGTTAACACTAATCACACATATATTTTGGATACAAGCTCTTCAAAATATACAGTCAGGACTGACCCACTGGCTTGACTGCCAGTTTCAAAATTGTAGATTCAGCACCCAATGGTTTGTAAGTTAGGATGGTATTTGGACGATCTTGGGGGGGGGGTATAATATATGAAACCAAAAGTATATATTTTGCAAATATTTCAGAGCACTAATAATATAATATATTTGCTGTGGCCGGGATTCAGTTTGATATACAACTCAATGCACTTTGTGTGACTGTCCTGCACTGCATTGTGCAATGTTCAAAATAGCTCTCCCCAACCTGCAAAATTTGCAGGCTCAAGGTATCGTGTCACATTTGGATTTGTAACTGAGGATGATAACTGCTTCAGACACAACCAAGCAGACAGGATAAAGTTAAGATAGTGAGTCATGTTTTAAAAGTACTTTAACGCCCATTTGCCCTGGTAACTTGGAGAATGGACACCTGGAACCTGGCGAAATATTATAATAATGATCACCAGGCAATCAGGACTATGCAGTTTCATGGAACAACCATAGCTATGCATCTATGCTGTTTCCGCGGCTCAAGTTGACCCTCCAGACAAGTTGAAACAAAATGCTGTGTTTGAGTTGATTTTAATGCAAATATTGGCGCACGACGGCCACTTTCTCGATAAAATCTCAATTTTTATCATGGAGGGGTGACTTGAAACTTTTTTATGTTTAAGAAAATTTGCTAGGGGGCCTTTTCAGTAGGGTGCCGTCGGTTTACCAGAACCACACATTTATTTTTGTAAGGTACTTTTGACACTCGTTGAAACATGTTCAAATGCATGTTCTTCCCCTTCTACAAATTACTTCATTGACCGCATTTTAATCTATTACATTGGCATGCCAGAGGCACTTATTACCACTTATATAAAAACCTGCCACTATCAGAGCAACCTTCTCCGATAAGCTTCGTCTTTGACACAGTGGAGCGTTTGGCAGTCAGCCTATTGCTGACCCTGCATTCACTGCCTCAGGGCGACTTCATTATCTGATACAGAACCCGTATTTTGGGCCCTACAACTGGTAACTGTTTGTTGTTTTATGTACATTCTCAGGTAATGCTCATTCTGGAAAAGTCTACTTATCTATTGCACATTACATTCATTCGACAGATTAACCTTCTTTTAACACTAATCATCAATTATTTTGGATGCTACCTCTCCAAAATACCCAACTGACGTGGCTGCCATTATAAAAAATCTAATTCCGCACCAAATGCTAATGGATTGTAAATCAGCATTGGGATGATCTTGCCGAGTGGGTGTAGGAAGAGGGTTATAATATATGAAACCAAAAGCATATATTTTGCAAATATTTTAGAGCATCAATAATGATATGATAAATGCTGTGGGAGTGTGGCCACAGTTCACTTTGATATTCAAATCAAATTAATGTACTTTTGTGAGACTGTCTCGCACTCATTACATTAACTGCACCATATTCAAAATGGTGCTCGACACCAGATGGCGTCCTGTGGCATTTGGATTTGTAACTAACGATAACTGCTTCAGACCCAACAGAGTAACTCGGGAAACAGACACCTGGAAGCATGCTGAAAAGACGTGGCCCCGATTCACTGTGGTTTTCCTTTCCCGAAATGCATTGCGACAAGTTTTTAAATATTGCTCACCATATTTGCATGCATGCCATGGTGGTATCGTGCTGCAGTTGGATTTATAACCAGCGGATGATAACTGCTTCACACACAACCGAGCAGGCATGTTAACCTTATGACAGTAAGTCATCTTTTAAAAATAAGTTGATGGCCATTTTTACTGGTAACTCGGAGAATGAACACCTGGAACCTAAGGTTACTAGTTACTGATAGTGATACCGCACCACTGTGGCTATATGCAGCAGCTACACTTTTCCCCGGCCCAAGGTAACCGTCCAGACAAGTTGAAATAAAATGATGTGTTTGAGTTGACTTTACTGCAAAATAAGGGCACGTTGGCCAGCTTTTCTGTTAACTTGCTACTTGGTTACGGTTGATTAGAAAGACCACTTTTTTACGGTTAGAACGACTGCCTTTTTGCGGTGGTCATGTGTGGGGCAATTTGGCTGGTCTTTGGTGGCGTGTTGCAACTTGTTTAGGGCTGTACAACTGGAGCATTGGAGCAAAATTTGTATCACAGTTCTTGATAAATGCTATAAAGCTTATCCAAAATATGGGTTTCTCATGTGAAGAAGTCTAAATTTGCTACTACAGATATTTTCAGTTGGACAGCACTGTGGTCATTCGCGTCAGGTCATTTAACATTGCAAAAGCGCCCATGCCAGGGATAACTGGTCGTTTTGACCAGGTGGGGACTTGGGTCGGTAATTGCCGGTACTACTGTACCATAATCATATCATGCAGAACCTGCCAAGGTACACCACAGACATTGAATGTAAAAATATTTTCAAATAAATTAAAGTGAAAATATTCTTCATGCATGACTGCCATGAGATGGGAGTACTGGAGAGGGACCGCCTTATATATTTATAATTTCAGTATCTTAGTCTTACAAAAAATTATGCCTTTGGTGCTTGTAGTTATTTATTTATTCATTTTTTGTTTATTTATTTATTTGATGGTTTGCTTTTTTGTTTTTTTTTGTTTTTGTTTGTTTATTTATTTATTTAGTCATTCATTCATTCATCTATCTATCTATCTATCTATCTGTATCTATTTCTTTATTTATTTGGATCGATCTTTTAATTCATAAATGATTAAAGCATTTCAGCTACAAACCTGTACAAAGCAACTTAATATTTTTTCTGATTTCATACTTGCTATTTTCATGTTGTGGTCCACCATGGAAATAAGCCAAGGCAAGATTCCCTAGGCATTTGGTGCAGCCATTTCATGCATCATAGTTGGGTGTGCTTCAGCAATATTCTGCACAATGCTGGCATATGTTTGAATAAAATATGTTCAATCAATCAATCAATTAACCAACATTCAGTGATAAACGTTAATTATATTTAGCCCTAGCGATTATCTTAATGCTTTTATTTCCTCCTGCTTTTTAGAGAAAGTACACAACTTACTAATTGCAGGACACTTTATCTGTAAACTAGAAGAGGCTGATTTTCCAACAGAAAATCAAATGTTTCCCAGTGCACCCTTATTTTTATAAATAGGCATACCGATTGTGAAGATCTACAGATATGGTGTAGATATACTCTTTATTGACATTTCTAAACGTTCATTTTTGACGAAACTCCTACGTGACCATGAAAAATAGGTCAATATGATTAACCTGCAGGTACAAGCAAGGGCTTAAAAAAGTCTTACATAGTCACGCAAAATGTCAACCTCTTTCAGACAAATCCTTCTCGAGTGAATCTGCAATGATTTTTAAAAATGGCCATGTGACCTTGGAAATAGGTCAAGGTCACCGATCTACAATCCCAACCTACCTGGTATTATGGTACATAAACATGCAAAATTTCAACCTCCAAATGAAATCCTTGCAGAGTTGTTGCATCTGCGTCAATTTTAGACGACATGATCATGTGGCCTTGAAAAATATGTCAAGGTCACCCATCTGCAATTTCATGTAAGATCATATATAGGAACATCTTCACACAAAACTTAAAACTTCCCAAGTCAAATCTCTCTTAAGTTATCATGTCCATATTGATTTCAATCAAAATGCCCACGTGACCTTGAAAAATAGGTCAAGGTCATACATCTGCAGTCACAAGCAAGGGCGTACAAAAGTTTTACATAGAAACATAAATACACAAAATGTCAACGTCTTTAAGACAAATCTTTCTCGAGTGCACCTGCAATGGTTTTTAAAAAATAGCCATGAGACATTGAAAATAGGTCACGGTCACCCATGTACAATCCAAACCTTGTTCATATTATGGTGCATAATCATGCAAAATTTCAACCTCCTAAGTCAAATCCTTGCAGAGTTATTGCGTCCGCGTCAATTTTACATGACATGCCCATGTGACCTTGAAAAATATGTCAAGGTCACCCATCTGCAATCCCTAGCAAGGTTTTATGTAGGAACATCCTCACAAAAAAATTTCAACTTCCCAAGTCAAATCTTTCTTCAGTAATCGCGTCCACAACGCACGCAGCAAGAAGAAGAAGAAGAAGAAGAAGAAGAAGAAGAAGAAGAAGAAGAAGAAGAAGAAGAAGAAGAAGAAGAAGAAGAAGAAGAAGAAGAAGAAGAAGAAGAAGAAGAAGAAGAAGAAGAAGAAGAAGAAGAAGAAGAAGAAGAAGAAGAAGAAGAAACAATATGTTCCCCCCCTTGCACGTGGAGACATAATTCTATATCCATTTACTTGAGTTCAGAGTAACTGGCTATTGCTATAAGCCCCTAACAATTTTACAATGATTAAGAAACAAGTTCCAAAGTTCTTTATAAGCTGTTCATGAAACGTAGTTTCTAAAGTTGTCTCTCAGACTGTTACCTCGTAACGACAAAGCTCACCCTGATCATTTTTCTGAAAGCAAGCTATTGAAAGACCCAATGGTGATTTTATCCACCGTGCCCTAGAGAGGACATGAGAGAGCTAGAGAAAAGAAATAGCGTTACCTCTCAAAAATCTTTAGGTACCCTCGCAAAGATTTTACGTTCCCTAGCACAATATATAGGCCTATATTTTTCCACCTCCTGTCACTTTGTCGTAAAATAATGCCCTGGAAAGCACAGATATAAAGGGAAAATGTCGTTTTGTAAGAGAATGAAATACAAAATAGCTTTCCAATGTCACTTTGGGGGCTGTATTTACACTGTTTGTTATATATTTTTTCTGTGAGGTAACGCCTAAAGGTTTGCGAGGGAATGCATTTTTTTTCCCACGTTATATGTCCCCTCTGGGGTCCGAATCTATTGGGATCTTACAAATTTGGAGAGCTACACCCTTTCACACTTAACATGTAGGCCTATTTAATACATCTTGGCTGTGTGGAACCATGTTTTAAAAAGTGTATGCTTCACCTGTGGTTGCGTTTTCTACAAAGATGGTATTTTCCACTTTGGCCCCGATGATGTCACACAGAACGCGCAGGCTGCGGAGGTGATACTGAGGGTTGTGTCTTCGGTACCAGGTATCTGGATGGTGCTCCATCTCCTCGCGAAGCCTGAGTAGAAAACCGAAAGCTGCTTTACTTGTCAGAAAATCAAAATTAAAAGTTAGGAAAGGTTACTTCAAATATTTACGATACTGATTTATAAACAGAAATAACAAGAACAATAGTAATTCTATTGGGAAAAACGCTACTTTACAACGGGGGTACTGGTGGAATGGGGTTTATTTAGGGAGGGTAAGGGGGCCTTAGTACGCTGGTACAAGCAGAAATTTTGCCTGTACGTAAATACGGCCAGTATGGCAGTAAAAATGCCCTGCACGCCAGGATGTAGAACCCCTTACCCTCCCTCTTTATTCCGCAATGCGTTCAAGAAATGTAAAAATCGAATGTTCCAATACCAAGGGGCTACATCATGGTTTCGACTCGAGTTTTGGGGATTAACACTTGTAAACGATCACTTACAACGTGGATTTCAATGATCGAAGTAGGTCTAAATAGGCTATATAAAAAACAACAGTCATACCGGTACCACGTTTGAAGACATGGTTGTCTTTGATTCAGAGCTCCGATTTATTTCAACCACTCAGCCTTACTTATAAGTAATAGAAAATTTGCAAAATATATGTATACCTTTCTTTCTGTCATTATATTTCATTGTAGAACGCCTTCAGGACTGACATTATATTTCTCTCTTCGGTGAAATAAAATGACAAGAAGACATCAAACTTGAAATTGAAGCATGCAGTACAATTTCTGAACGTTTTATCACGTACTTAGGACCATACCTCGAAATTGGATGGGCTATGGACAGGGTAGTGAGACACACCATAGGCCTACTACCTGGTGTCGGCTGCATTACCTATTGACAATAGTGGGCCTACTATAGCCATGCAGATGAAAGTGATGGGACAACCAGATGTAAAAACAATGTCATGTGGCTGGGTCCTAAATACCGTGCGATATAGTTCTTGTTTCGTTTTCATAACCTGTCTATTTACACTGCAATCCAGTGCGGCCAAATCGAATTCGTTTAGGGACATTTGGTAAGTTTACTGTGGCATTGTCAGAAAAAAAGTCTCTAGGCCTACCATAGAAACATTTAACCACGGCTGCGCTTGACAGTAAGGGGTCCATAGTACGCTGGTGCAAGTAAATATTTGGCCCTCGTACAAGGTACAGAAAATAATAAAATGTACAAATAATAGTTGGTACGAAGTGCAGAAATTAAAAAGGCTTTCAGCACGTAATACTGCAAATAAAAATATCCAGTAGGCCAGTAAGGAAAACCCCGAGAGAGAGAGAGAGAGAGAGAGAGAGAGAGAGAGAGAGAGAGAGAGAGAGAGAGAGAGAGAGAGAGAGAGAGAGAGAGAGAGAGAGAGAGAGAGAGAGAGAGAGAGAGAGAGAGAGAGAGAGAGAGAGAGAGAGAGAGAGAGAGAGAGAGAGAGAGAGAGAGGTTTCTTTAATAGGCCTATGTTGTAGGCATAGCCTTAGTAGCAATCACACAGTAAACTATCGGGTTTCATGTGTACTATTCGTCGACAATTCTTGTACATTTGTGTGAAACATTTTAGTACAAGAAATAATTGTCCATCTTCACTTTGTACGGCTAGGTTGCTGGCGTTTTATGCACCGGTACTCCTACAGTAAAACGCAAAAAAAAGGTGAACCTTTTTGAGAGAGAACTATAAAATAAAATTCAATTTCAGTACTTGTGATTTATCTGTCGGAATTTCGTATGGCCCTCGGGCTTCACAGCCATACAAAACAATTGGCGATATAAGTTTTCGAAATAAATTCAACCACGTTGGAAGAATGATTGTCGAACTATAGAACAGTTTCGTCGGTCGAGCAATAGATTTCAAAGCTTTATCGCTAATGGCTAAGCATGTTGGTAGCGCCAGTAAAGTATCCATCTTTTTATTTGAACCGAAATCATAATTTTGAACAATTTCAAATGGTCGGCATCCAAAATAGAATTGTCGTTTCAGTTTTTTCCGCCTTTATTGAAAATTATAACTCTCGTCTTTTGAATATTTATTGTTAAATTCCATTTTTGTACAATATTCGTTAAATTTATCCAAAAGAGTTTGCAATCCTTTTTTGGTTTCGGACATCATGATCAAATCGTCTGCTTATAAGAGGAAATTAATAGTTTTGTCAAATAGTGTAACAGGCTGGCACTTTCTGTCTTGACAGCTTCGCCATGTTTTAAAAACTTGGTGTGACACTACTATTTCCCGCCATACTACTACTAGCTCATCTGTCCAAGGGGCAAGTTGACGGTACGATTGATAGGCCTAGTTGATCATCAATTAGTTACTAGTGCTAGGCTCGGCACCTAGCTGTGCCTTCGATCTTGTATTAATGTGCATGTTGACGGTACCACTACCAGTGGCAGTGACACTGGAGCCGATACTGAATCTCTCAGACAACCGGCCCTTCCGGAACGAGTCTGGTGTCTGACAGCTTTATTTAGGCCTACAGGGGCCACTTTAATGGTCCAGTAACCATAAACATTCCTGATATGGCTCTGAATATGTAGTTCTTGTTGTCTGTCAGTACCAGTGCAGGATGACAAGTGCAGGATGACAAAAAGTTGTTTTCAAGCCCGTCTGCATGTTCGTAGGCCTACGCCAGTCATTAAAATAAAGTAGTGCTCCCTTATACTGACTTAATTTTTGCGTTGAATTATTGATTGAAAAATGTAAAATGCTTTAAATCTTTATGGAGCAAAAATAAGACTTTTCGTCAGCAGACTGTTATGCAACATTTCCTCCCATGCGCTCAGCAACCTTTCCTTCGGGGCAAGAGATGGGGTCGTCTCCTCTGGTATGACAGAAAACCACCCCAGATAGTTTTACTATTATCTATCAGATAGGAACCTACGCTCAGTGGAACAGCTGAAGATCGAAGTTTGTGTCGAGCTCGTGGTCAATCAGGGCCACGTTTCGGCGACATGTAATTTGTAAAATAAAATAATAAAACTAACCAAGTGTGGAAACTGCAATCCAGGACTCGCGAACGAGTGATCCGGCCATGAACGAGGCTGTCCTGGGTTGCAGTAGGCCTATTGTACACGAAGCTGGTTTATATTTTTATACAGAAATTATAGCTGTAGCCTATTGTAAAAATGATTAAGATACGCCTATGTAATGTAAAAATATAACAGTTTTAGTTTTTATATGTGAAAGCAATTTTGCAATTCACAAGTGCACTTTCATGCCCAGAAGAATCGGTTTTATGGAACAGTTATCATTTCATCACATGCGCGTAACATTGGTCAACGTTCAGTTAGAAAATTAAATTTGGCTGCTTTTATAAAAAGGCAACCAATATCGACATGACAGATGTAGTTTTCAAGTATATGGGCTTCCACAGAAGCAATACCCACAAGCTAGAGCCACACTCCTGCTTTAAAATTAGGGGAGAGCCGGGCAAAGTAGTAGAACGGGAGAAAGAGGGTTACCACTCATTTTAAATAGCAGGGGGACGATGTACCTTGTCTAGGGTGTGCCATTTGGTATAGTCAGTACACTTGTTGGAACACAGTTAGAACTATAGCCTAGGGCCTAAAAGGTCGCTGACCCGCTTTGCCCTTTGAAAAGCCAAAACGGGACAACTTGACATCCCCGTTTCAGCATATAGGCCTATACTTTGAAACTGCAAAACTGCAGAGCAAAGCAAAGCTCTGCAACCAACATAGGCCTAATTGATAGTGTTAACATTTTATGTTGCAATGTCAATTTTGTAGGCTGGCCCAAGATTTATTTTATTTGTATCTTAAATATGCTTTAACTGAATACCGGAAAAACGGGAGGCACACTTTGCCCAGGCAGAGACCGACCCAAATTTTGTTTGAAAAAAATGATATGGGTATTTATTTTTTAAGTTGGAAAATTCTTCTAGTAATTTAAGTTAAAGTAGCAGTATGAAACTTGTGCTTTAAGAGATCTATATCTTGGCAAAAACTCCATATACTTTACTTATTTAGCATCTTTTCTCAAGTGGCCCACTTTGCCCGGGTCTCCCATATTGTTTTCGATTTGGTTATGGTTGATAGCGAGCGGTGCGAGCTCTATACATGTATATAACACATGATTTTTTTTTTTTTAAAGTAAGGTAATTCATCGATCAAAACCTACAGTCTATGCATTTTGAAAAACGTGGTCACATCCAAATTATCATCATTATCAACGTTATGTAGCTCCCCAGCGCAGTGTTTGGAACCCATTCACGTGGATCATTGATTCACAGTCAGTTCTCTTATTCGCTGTATTTGGCATCTGTAGTTTTCCCAGATATAACATCATTTGGGTAAATTTTTGTTCATCCGAGGTGACAATTTTCTCCTATTATCGCCATTTTTTTCCTTCATGGAACTTAAAACTTCCGGTTAGCCTGCGCATGGCAGAAGTTTCAGAATGCCAATCACTGTAACGTAGCTATCTTTGGGTGGCTTGTTTGCATGCAGGTGTTGTTGCGCGAGATTCCAACGATCACTCTTCGTACCGCTACGTGTCTGCCACATCTTACGGCACTATTTCAATGGGGATATAGAGATCTTGGGCACAGTCCTTAAATTTGTGGAACAGTTTCTAACAAAAAAAAGACTATACGACAGATTGGTTCTTTCAGCTGCCCAAGGTACTACAGCCTTGCCTCTCCAGACTGATTTAGTGAATGGCCGCTAGAGGGACCTAGCGACCAGGTACTCCTGCCTGGTCCACCGACGTTATTATCGATACTTCGCAATGCTGACACTCGCCTGTCAGGCAAGCAACATATTTAGTATAAATGCTCGGCTCGCTACTTGGTTCAAGCTACTTCCATATTATCCATTATAGCGAGAGTGACAACATATTTAGTATGAATGCTCCGCTCGCTACTTGGTTCAAGCTACTTCCATATTATCCATTATAGCGAGCATGAGCGAGCTCTTGCCATAAACACATGTGAATATAAGATATAACAGAACGGTAAATTATCCAATCAGAAGAGTACTCAGTATCTATCCAACGAAGTTGATTTTCTTCGTCATCCCTTACTGCGCATGCGCACATGAGCGCAGACATTGCGTTTTTAGGCACCCCGGGTAATTTTAATCCAAAGTCTCATACTTACCGGCCTTTATGGAAATCATGTCAATAATTCATAACTGGGCTTCAGAAAACGTTGTCGGCAGAGTGTAATGACTTATAACGATTCACCGACATGCATCGTTAACACCTCGATGGAACGTGGACCTGGCAAACACGCTTCATGGGCTGAAAGTGGGCTTCTGCGGAATAGAAAAACTTGACAGGTGTGAGGGTAACCTAAAGAAACATCCCAAAGTACGTAGTATTTGTTGCGCATGTCGCGTCTCATTTTTACCAATATCTGCACACTGTGTAGTCACCAGGTCGCTTCTCGGGGCCTTCCAGATCGCAACTTCCAGTCACACTTATCCCCTCAGGGACCCCAAAACGCCATGTTGCCAAAGCCTGCTCCGATTTTGGTGTTGTCGCACAACAACCCAACAATCACTCTCCGTACGCACAATGTCTCTGCCACAGGATACGGCACTAGTTCCATGGCGATATACAAATCTTGGGAACAATAGGCCTACTTAGATATGTGGAACAGTGTCTAACAAAAAAAAAGGGTATATGGCAGATAATTTTGTACATTTATTCAAGGTAGTACGGCCTCGCCCCTTTAAGACTGGTTTGGTAAATGGCCACCACAGGGACCTAACGACTAGGTGCTATGTACTGCCTGATCCACTGACTTTATTATCGATACTTTATAATGCTGACGCTCGCATCTAAGGCTATGCCTACAACATATTAAAGAAACCTCTCTCTCTCTCTCTCTCTCTCTCTCTCTCTCTCTCTCTCTCTCTCTCTCTCTCTCTCTCACTCTCTCTCTCTCTCTCTCTCTCTGAATGGTGTATTTCATAAATTGCCATTACTGGAGGAATGGGGTATGGCTGTGGAATAAAAGAACACGTCATAAAATAGGCCTTAAAGTAATCTTTCAATTCGCTGCATTTCGGTTGTATTCGATATAATTTGGTGCAATCGGGAGAAAAGTACCATGATACACAGTGAATCCAGTACGGATAGCCCAATGAGGATAACGTCGAGATTACGAGTTCTTGGATTTTCGTGTTTTCGCGAGGCACAGCCTCAAACATGAAAATCCCACAATAAGTCATCCCGACGCTATTTCCAATGGGCCGCCCACAATGGATTTTCTTTCTCCTCTGTATAAAAACGGCAATTACCAACCAAACAAAAGTTCTGTCGGAGAAATAAGTTTGAAAACAACGCCATTTTGAAAGTGGGAGGAGTAGGTATTTTACTAAATGCACCATGGTCTCTCATTGGTTTGTCAACTGCTTGAAACCCATGAGTGAAAAAACAAATGAAAGATTACAATTAAAACCTTATCCTTCATACCCATGCAGGATAAGCTGTAGACATGGGAGAAATACGTATCCGTAATGCTGGCCGGCCCTTTCTCTGCCAGGGATTTCCAGTTTATATACAATGTTGCCTGGTTCCCCGTTCGATGAAAACTTGGCATATCTAGATTCTTGGTCGTACACCAACATAACGATATGTGGCTGTGTAAAATTAGACACACACTTGGCCACTGGAATGAATTGAAAGTTTGTTCTACTTCAACATTTTCAGATAAGAAAGCAAGCAAGTAAAGTTTATGCAACAATTTAATCGAGTAAAATAAATGAATAAAAGATAAAAGGACTTGACTCGGAAGCATTGGGAATTCATGTTATCGATGTAGTGGTTCCGCTGATTGAAAAGCACATTCCATTTTCAGTATTTCGATCCATTTTTACAGTATGTTCCACCCATAGAAATGTTGTTATCTAGGTCAGTAGTAGTCACTATAGGTCGACGTGCAAAGCACGTCCACAAAAAAAGGGGGAAAATTTTTTTTAAAAAACCGAGCAGAATGCAATGACGATGCAGTCCATCGTTGAGGCTACTGGAACGTCAACTTCATTGATAATGATAACCTTGTAGCTTCGTGAGAAACATTCATGCTGACATCGGCTGGTCCAGACGTGTTTGTCATTGTTGCTGTACTAACGTCACTTGATGTGGATGCTTGAACGAGAGAGGAAGGAGCGAAACTGAGGCACGCGCAGCGGGCACATGAAGGGGCATGCCCGGCAAATTTGCCACGGCGGAACCAATATTTCAATACCAAATGTTTTGGCCCGCGCCGCAGCCATCAGACATTGCCTCATGCAGATGATTGACCGAGAGAGGAAGGATACCTTCAATGTTGCTTTCCCTTTTTTCAGATATTTTTTTCAGGAGTTATACCCTCTAACCCTTGAATTGTAATGGAAATCCGGCAAGTCATTGCGGTTTCAGCCCACACTGACATGTCTTTTCTTTTCTCATCGTTTGCTGTTTGTTGGGTATAGCCGCATTTGCTGCCCATGCATATTCTATTTTCAGTCATGAAGATAGATCAAATATAACAGAATCAAAATCTACTCCTCTTGGCAAAATCCAAGGTTCAAGCCTATAATATTTTTGGCAATTATGTTACCAAAAGCTACCATAAAGTTTTACTGTGTCAGAATAGATAAGCCAAAATATTGATGCTGTCAAATCCTCTGTATTCACAATTCATGTGAACCAAAAGAAGGTTCATTTTCAAAATTAGTGCATGTAAGACACAATTGCAAGCTTACATTTTTTGGTAATTCCGTTACTATCTGGTAGTAAAAAAATATTACAGAAAATACAATCATGAAGCACATCAATAGAGTTTGTCTGAATGTAATTCCTTTACCATGGAATTGTCCATTTACAGGTTACGATGGCTCTGCCAATTTTTGGAGTGCCATTCATTTACACACCCAGCTTTCTTGGAGCAAAAATCCATCCAATAGACCACAATGACATCACCACTTAACTCATTCCATACTATGGTTACAGGCCTTGGTCAGTGGTTCTGGCACTGCCTGGCAAGTCATGCTGCAGCTATCCTTGTGGCAGCTGCAGCATGACTTGCCAGGCAGTGCTACAACCACTGACTTAAGACTATAGACATGTTGGTACTTGAATGAAAGCTCTTTTCATGAAGAATTTAAATATGCAATTGTCGTCTTAAATCTAGGTTAATATACGTAAATATCAGAAACTGGTATGGAATGAGTTAAAGGCTCCTACATTTCAAAGATGGACTGGATAATTGGTGCCCAAATTTCGGATGTATTCATAGCTTCCAATATTTGCCCAGGAGACTTTGCTCATGACGTATTGATGGGTGTGCTGAAGATGATTAACTACGAGTTCCTGGTTTTTATCCAGGCTGCAATTCCCTTGTTCCCAGCACATTGTCTTTCAAGCATATAATTGTCAAACATATACCTATGATGGAGAGATGTGTCTCCAGCCTCGAACAAAAGTAGCACAAGTTGCCTGCCTCCACCGATGCAGCCAGAACATATTATTGTCTTCGCCTGCGCGACCAGCAGAGAACGTTTGGCCTATTCCAGAGGAGAAATTTTGTGAATGTGCTGACTGTTCACCCATATCATAAATGCCTATTGTGCATACCACATGACCCCCAGACATATGCCCAGGAATATTGGAAAAGAAATGTTCCTGCAGAGAATTCTTAGAGAAGGCGTATATGCAGATTTACATGACAAGCAGTCCTTTCATTGCATGTGCACCCCTGTTTCTGCCAACACAGTCACTTCCCAAAACTGTCATGGCTATATACACATATTCACAATTGTTTCGTTTTTGTTCACTTAGTAGGTAATGGGAGTTGCATTTATAGGATCACATGGATAATACCTGTAGATGAGGCTAAGGATGGCTTCAAATGTGTCCCTTTTCTTTCTTTATTGTTCCATCTCCATGTTATTTCTTCCAGCTTAGTTGGCATTTGATTTTGACTTACACCATATATGCTCTTAATCCCATCTTTTGTGTTGCCCCAAAAACCTTCAAGCATTTGAGTTTTCGCTCCTGTTCCAGAGTCAACGAAGTTCTCCGAGAATGATTGACTGACCTGTGCACCTTCTGATTGGGATGTTTTGACAATGACCAGTAACCTCCCAACATATCAGTGTGTGGTATGGACCTGGGAGCTACATACTGTCCAGTGTGTCGTGTTAGCTCCCTCTGTGTCCTGTTTGGGACCTCAAAGATTGGATTTGTTCATCTGTCAACCAAACCTGGGCCTCCAAGTATAACAGGATTAGCCACCATATCTCCGGACATGTATCTCCAAACATACTCATCGTAAACCCTATCCTTGTCTTTTTGATGGCTTACCCTAACATTGCATGTGGTACAAAGTTGGCCATTCTTGATCAGGCGGTGATCCCTCCAAAATGCCAGCGCTTTCTCTCGACTGGACTATTTCGCCTAGCTGGATTAAATTCATAATGAACAGAAAAACAGTTATATGTCGCCGAATAAATCCAGTTCACTGCATCGATCTCGAAAGCACATGGCGTCAACTTGGCAAACAGTTAGCAGCTATGGCGAAAACATCCTACTAGGAAAGATGATTTGCTGCATAGCAAATCAGCCTGTGTCGTCTTCATATTGGTATGGCAATGTACAACTATTCCATAACATAGGAGTAGAAGTTGGAATTGCATCTCTATCTATTATAGCTTTGAAGTTATTCAAGATTGAACATTTCTATTACTGCTAATTAGCATAATCTAAATTGCTACAACTTTTGTTTTAGATTCATTACATTTGCAATGGTCAACAACCCCCTAGTAGAAGTAAAAATGACATTTGTATCTATAATAGTATTGAAGATATTCAAGTTTTAAAATTTCCAATGCTGTTAATTAGCATAATTTAAATTGTTACAACTTTTCTTTTAAATTCATTAGATGCGCACTGGTGAGTAACCCCCTAGTAGAAGTTGGAATGACATCTCTATCTATTATACTTTTAAAGATATTCAAGATTCAATTTTAAACATCTTCACTCCTCTGTATAAAACGGTCAAACTCCTTGTATGGAGGTACAATCATGCCAAGTTTGGAGTTTCTATGTATAATAGTGTTCGAGAAAAGTGTCGGACAAATACGCTGGTAAAGAAAGAAAGAAAGAAACAAACAAATAAAGAAAGAAAGAAAGAAAGAAAGAAAGAAAGAAAGAAAGAAAGAAAGAAAGAAAGAAAGAAAGAAAGAAAGATAGAAAGGAAAAACAGAAAAGAGTGTTGACACACACAGTTTAATAAACAGTTACGTGACTGTTGCTCCTCCCGTGCCATGCTAAATTCCTCATATTTGGTCTCATCACAACATTGACATTTGATGCAGTGATTATAAAGATACATTATTATTATTACATATTGATAGCTGACCTCCAAGATAGGCCAAGAATAAAATTTACTGTAAAAATAGTTTCATTTATTCCATTCTGTGACATAGTAAATAGCATGGTAAGGCGGGAACTGTTCTCGGCTGTGCAGGTGTGTCAAAGAGATGTGTGTGCGAGCACATGTGAAACAAAATGGCGGGTACAGCTTGTGTGTGGATCGGCAATAGCATTTAAAATGAAGGTAAAAGAATAAATAGGACTGTAACGAGTATATCAAGTACGTGAAACGAGAAGAGTAAGGTACATGGCTTAAATACGGAATTAGGACCAAACTGAGCGATAAAGTAAGTGAGTAAGTAAAAATTGTATTGACAAAACTAAAGGTCAATACTGACCTATTTGTCCTAAATGCATGGTAACTCATCATATAAATGCCTGTTATGTTGACATCGACATGATAATAGCTCAAAAAAGAGACTAATACATAAATGTCTGAAAAGCATACAAATGCAGGAAGCAATGTTACCGAGGGACTCATTCACTACAGGCTTGCCATATCGATGTTACGGAAAAAATAAGAAAATGTCCTGCAGCAAAACATTAAAACTGATTTAATATTCCATTATTTTGCAGAACTTTAATTATGGCCAGACATGTGGCCACATTTTTGGACCGGTCTTTCTAGTATCTTTATTGTATATATTTTAACTATGCATGGCCACTTTTATAAACATCCTATGAGTCCCCCCCCCCCGCCCCCTCCAAAGCAGCACCAAGGGGCGGAGCCAAGGAAATTCTGAGCTTTATGCATTTCTGAAGGCCAGGAACTGCGGTTCCTGACATAAAAAGATGTACATAGTTTTCATTTTGCTGCTGGGGCTCCGCTTTCCCCATCCCTGTCCTCGGGATCCGCCTGGTGCATGGTGAGCTGCTCATAAGCCCAGGTTTCCAAAGCACAGTCGAGTGCACTGATAGCTGTGACACGCAAGTATTGAATTCCTTTTTCCTTACCTCGTTTGAAAATTGAAGACCCTTTTTGGGACAGCACCATAAGAACCATTGTTCAGACAGACTGCATCTGCATCCAGCAGAAAATGCTGCTTTCTAAAATGTTTTCCAAAGACGACTGAATCCATACTGTGGCGGACTGAAATACAAGTAGCAAAGTAGGTCGACCAATGTGCGCCACACAATAGATGGCCAGAAATTGATGTGCACACTTGGATTGTTTCTGCAGCGATGACTAATTTGACCACATTTTCTTGGCTCCTGGTCTTCGTGTCAGCTGGAATGTGTCCCGTATAGACAAGTTTATGATATAAGAAGTGATAATGATGCAACAATGTGCAATCTACGTCAAAGCAAATTAGACAAAATACCAGAAACACTGTTTAGTTTGTTGCTTGAATACTTAAAACAAGCAGATCTGGAGTGCCTGTCTTATAACGTCTGTGATGATGATGATGATGAGGAGGAGGAGGAGGAGGAGGAGGAGGAGGAGGAGGAGGAGGAGGAGAAGGAGGAGGAGGAGGAGGAGGAGGATGATGATGATGATGATGATGATGATGATGATGATGATCTTACTTTTTTCAGCTTTGTTTTATAGACTTTTTCTCAGAAGCGACAAGCGTGAAAATCGCGAAATTTGCTGTCAATATGACCCTGGGTGCAATTGTTCCAAAAGCTAGACAAGTGATTGTATTCAAAATTTCACGATAAAAGAATTCAAAGTTATATTCATGAATATTTTGAAACCTGTTAAATTCAGTCGTCCTTGTAACATCTAGCAAGGTTTAGTTTTTTAACGCAGCATTTCAGATGAGTGTAACCTGCTTCCGCTGCGTGGACCCAAATATAACTAGAAAACATAGATTTTCTGGAAAACAAAACTATGCGCACATTTGGATGGATGGCAGTTTGAAATGTGATTAATTAAATATGCAATAAACTGGACATCGTACCCTATCTTGTCGAAAGAAAATGGTTCCTGAGGGTGCCATGAAGTCTTTATAGAAGGGTGTAAAGGGATTTATCCCTCCTGGCACACTGGGGCATTTTAATTATTTTGTGTACCATCAAACTGGAAGCTCTCTTATTTTCTGTACTTCGTACTCGCGATTATGTATCACTAAGATAAAACATTATACTCTGTACGCTGTACGGCGATCAAATTATTTCCTGTACCAGCGTAAAGGGATTCTCACCCATCTCCTTTGTACAGCATGTATTCCCAGCGGGTTTTTTTTGGTTTTTTTTTTGTTTTTTTTTTGTGTGTGTGGTTTTTTGTGTTTTTGGGGGGGTATTTTTTGTTTTGTTTTTTGGGGGGGTTGTGTTTTGGTTTTTTTCTTGTTTTTTTTCTTTTTTTTACGAAATTTGCAACAAGCCTTCAAATTCCACAACTTTTCATAACATGTCCATCAACTTAACTAAAGCATAAACATACCAGTAGCATCTATGTTTTATCTTGTGATACTTTAACCTACCAGATGCTGCCTATTAGCATAATTTACTGAAATAAGTCACCTCTTGCGATGTGAAGGTAAGATAAAACACCCTAACAAGCACACTGAGACACCTGCTGCCTGTGGTCACTGGTGTGTACCAGTCATGGTGCTTCTGTTGGTCACATTTTTGGACGGAGGGGTCAGGTTCTGCGGTGAAAGGCCACCTGTTGTATAGTCACTTTTCATGTGCTGAATGAAGGGAAGGCCAAATGCACTGGTTGTTTAGAAACATAACTCCCTACTTTGAAGGACCACCCCCATGAAAAACCCAAAGTGATCACACACAGTGTGTTCTCTTGGTTTATGGCCGTATGAAACAAAAAAAAATATTGCACTATGGACCTCTTTATCATGTGGTCTTAATAGGCAGGTATTACATCTGCAGGCTTCTACCCAGGGGTCTAGGGGCCCAGTGGTCTCTTGAGATCAAGGTCAGGCTCAAATTACTCCGAGCCAGACTCACATAACTCCGAGCAGCGAGGCACAATGCTTAGATCTGCTTGGACCAAGGACATATATATATACAGTTACGCTCGCATTCAAGTTAACAAACGCCAAACGCACCAACGTTTCCCAAACGTTTCCCAAACACTTTCAGTGAAAGTCAAACGTTTTGCAAACGTGTAGCAAACACTTTGCAAACACTTTCCAAACGCTTTGCAAACACTTTGCCAAATACTTTCCAACACTTTTCCAAACGCTTTCAAACACTTTTCCAAACGCTTTCAAACACTTTGCCTAACGCCTTTTGGTGAAAGCCGACCGTTTTCAAACACTTTTCTCAACGCTTTCAAACACTTTACACTTTGCGCCAAACGTATGTGATACATGTACATGTACACTTGGTAATATAATTCTAATGACAGGAATATTTTTTTACAAGTGTCTAAAAAGATTTATCAGCGCCTAAAAATCCCAACAACATGTGCATGCCTTCATTTATGGATAAGCCAAAAAGCTCTACTATGCATATTTCACAATACAGTTGAAATTATGCTTTTTCAAAAAAATCAGTTCTCTCTAACAGTTTGTACATGTATCACTTACAATGCGTGTGTATATATTGGAGGTTATATCATTGTTTTCTTGTTTGCGTGACAAATTGCAACTGGTTTATAGTGGAGTACGCCAGGCGATACTCCATTGGTCCTTGGAGTAAATATATATATTTTAATTGACAATTAGGAACTATTTCGGAGTAAATTTATAGGCGATATCATGATCAGATCATGAATCATGATCTGATCATGGTATTGCCTATGGATTTACTCCGAAACAGTTTTTGAAAGATGTATTCATAACATCTTAAATGAAGAATTAAATCTTGAATTAATTTTAGTTGAATTAGACACTTGGGTAAACGTATTTGGATCGTGTTTTATATAAATATATACAACCTATAATGCTGGATAAGTGCACATTTTACATGTAGGTACATCATATATTGCTGGACCTGTTGAAAATACGTTTGGAGATTCTTCATCATTTAAATGGAAGTGTTTGAAATGCATAGTGTTTGAATGTGTTTGTGAAAGTGTTTGAAATCGTTCGGGTAATTGTTCAACGCGTTTGGAGAAGTGTTCGGTAGCTTTGTGAAAGTGTTCGAACGTTTTGTAAAAGTGTTTGAGATTTTTCCCAAACGCTTTCCAAACACGTTCCAAACACTTTCCAAACACATTCCAATCATTTTCAAACGTTTCCAAACACAAGCCAAACACAAGCAAAACGCGAAAAAAGCGTTTGGCTGTTAACTTTTAGCCGGGCGTAACTGTATAATGGGGATTTGGCCGAGTAGATATGTGCGTTTCCCATTTCAGCTAGGCGACGGATGCCAAAGGTTATAGGTTCGAGTCCCGCTCGTCCCGAACATGAAATATATATATATATATATGTATATATGTATATATACATACATATATATATACATATATATATATACATATATATAGTATATATATATATATATATATATATATATATATATATATATATATATATATATATATATATATATATATATATATATATATATATATATATACACTGGTTCCCCGCTTGCGGGTCTCTCTATTACTATTCCTGAGCACAAAGTGTGACACCTTTTTGTCTCCCTCCACAAAGGCCACTCATCTGCAAAGACCACTTTTCAACTGAATTCGGGGTGGCTTTATAACACACCTTTCAAGGCAGACAGTTAACTACACTATGGAGTAAGTTACCAGGGAGAAAGAGTGTGACATCCCGAGCTAGTTCGTTATGCATGCAAATGGTTGCATAACAGCGTAACTCTTACCTAACAAGAAGGTAACAGTTACCAGTCTGTACATGTTGTGGTAGAGGGGGTTGTATTGTTGGAGAAGTTCAATGAATTTAGTATTAATTGTAATTTCCCAGCTTTTCTGTGCTTGCCGAAGGAATAGCATTTTCCACAAACCCATATATTCAACTGAGAATTGTACCTCTATCCATAATAGGTTTGAAGATATTCAACTTAAAATTTCTACATGGTCCTCATTAGCACAGATTTAAATTTTACAACTTTAGTTTGTGGTTCATTTGATACATCTACAACACAAACCTGTGCTCTCATGCTGTACTGGTACTTCTGTCTATGGCATTTTTTAAGAAAGAAAGAAAGAAAGATAGAAAGAAAGAAAGAAAGAAAGAAAGAAAGAAAGAAAGAAAGAAAGAAAGAAAGAAAGGAAGGAAGGAAGGAAGGAAGGATGGAAGGAATTAAGGAAGGAAGGAAAAAAAGAAAGAAAGAAAAAAGGAAAAAAAGAAAGAAAGAAAGAAAGAAAGGAAGGAAGAAAGAAAGAAAGAAAGAAAGAAAGAAAGAAAGAAAGAAAAAAAGAAAGAAAGAAAGAAAGAAAGGGGGGTTTCAGATGTACCGTTCAGAAAACAGATCACCAACATGAATTTAGAATTCAGAATAAGTCAGCTTAAAGCTTGGTATGACACACAAGTCATTACATATAATATGGTCACCAGTTTAGCCAGTTCATAACACTCAATCAATCAGATCGTTTACTGATGTACATTTCAATAACAAGTTTTGTACCAGCTTAGATAGAGACCAAATAATATATAAGATGGAATTAAAGAAATGTCAATTAAGTTAATTGAGACTACATTATTGCCTGTACCTCGACCAGTCTCTCAGTAGGCAGGTTTTACCAGCTTTTACAGAAGAGGCGAGTCACGTACTTTTGTTTCCTTCCAGAAATTATCCCACCAGTTCCAACCAATCACGTTATTTCATTACTTTAATTGACGGTTCTAGAATTTAGTAATAAATTTCAATGATATGTCTATAATATAAAATATGTTCACTTGTCATACGTGCCAAATTCGCATAATTTAGAATCCTACAGCCTTGCTTCAATGTACAATGGATAGGGCTCCATCATAAGCCTGTGAATTGACGTTAAAATGGTATCTTTCTCTGTGATAGTTTTGGAACATATAAAGTTTTTAAAAATTTGATTGCCCCTAAAATTTGCATAATTATGAACAACATGGCAATTCAATACCCAGGTGCACAACTTCCCTGGTAGATGAATCTATGTGCCAAATATGGTAATAGCAGGTGCATCAGTTTCTGAGATAGCGCGTGGAAAAATTTGAGTGCCATGTAAATAAAGAAAGAGTCCGAAGAAAAACAATACGTCTGGGTTGGCACCCAAACATAAAGTTTATGCATACCCCCCCCCCCCCGCATGCCCTCCCCGAGAAGATGATGAGTCCTTGCATCATATGATTCATTGGCAGCTGACACTTCCAAGTCCCAATGAAATGTGAGACACAGGGCACGGGCAAACCTCTGTAAATGAGGCCACGAGAATAATTGACACAGTTTACTGTCCGAAGGGGACAAAGTTGCTGAATACGACCAAATTTGCTACTTTAGTACCACATCTATACGTATTTTTGATCCCATCCACGTACTGCGTATAAAAAAACAAACAAACAAAAAGTGTCCAATTTCTCGTCACTTTTAAAAATCTGTGTACTTAAAAAAAAATAAACGACAAAAATTGTGAGTAACTACTCAGAGTTCAGGAGTATGCATCATTTTACATTTTTCAAAATTTTCCCAGCTCGGGAGGGAGGGGGTACCCCTTCGCCTCTGGGTTGCTTCGCTACCCACCCCTTCGCCTCTGGGTTGCTTCGCTACCTCGAAAAAGCTACTTAGTTTCTTTTTCTCTCAAACTTGGCAGATCGATCAACCAGTTTTGTCTGGATAGAAAAGGCGAGAAAATGCACGGATATGTACCCTAATCTTAAGCGTGGACCACGTTGGGGGTAGGTACGTAGCTCAACACCGAGCCGGACGCCTTGCCATGGCCATTCTCGTGAAAACATGGATGGAGCGATGAAGTGGAGTCACCGAAGAGACCGTGGAACGCACTCCACGAATGGATCTAGGAATGAATTTATTAATAAAGTACCACCACCCCCACCCCTGCAGCGCTTATATATATCTGACTTGTACTATTTTGGAAGATAATATGTTTAAATCTTTCAGCGCCCTATCCTATTTTTGCCGTACAGTGCTGTACTTTTTATGTTTATGCGAGAGGGATTCATATAGAGCTTTGCCCTTGTTAAAGTGTGTGTGTCAGCACACACTTTTCTGTTTTTCTAGGAATTCTTTATTAAAGTGTGTGTGTCAACGCACACTTTTCTGTTTTTCTAGGAATTCTTTACTTCTTTCTTTCTTTCTTTCTTCTTTCTTTCTTTCTTTCTTTACCAGCAAATTTGTCCGACATTTCATTTGAAAAGTATTACATGTAGAAACTCCAAACTTGGCACAATTATACTTCTATGGATGAAGTCTGGCCTTTTTATAATGAGAAGTCATGCTTTTGAAAATTATGCAAATGAGGGCTAATTAAAGTTTTAAATCTTCAATATCTTATATACTATAGTAGATGTGGTCCCGAGTGTATAGGAGTTCGATCATAGCAAGGTAAAGGTCATCTCAAATGTCAAGGTCATGTCAAGGTCAAAGGTCATGTCAAGGTCAAAGGTCATTTCAAGGTTAAAGACCACGTTCCTTGGTCTTCTTCTCGCCATAACTTGGTCAATTTTTATCCAAATTTGATCATGTTGGGCTCAAATTGTAGCTATTGTAACCCTGCATATTTTAAAATTTATATGTGACCTCTAAAGGTCAAAGGTCAAGGTCATTTGAACCTTTGAAAGTTTCATCCAGTCACAACTTGGCTATTTTCCATCCAATTCTAATCATGTTAGACTCAAATTGTAGGTATTGCAACACTGCACATTTTTATAAGAACACGTGACCTCGAAAGGGCAAAGGTCAAGGTCATTTGGCCCTTTGAAAGTTTCATCTTGCCATAACTTGGTAAATTTTCATATGATTTGGTTCATGTTCATGTCAGTTTAACTTCTACTAGGGGGTTACTGACCATTGCGCATGTATTGAATCTAAAACAAAAGTTGTAGCAATTTGAATTATGCTAAATAGCACCATTAGAAATTTTAAATCTTGAATAACTTCAAAGCTGTAATAGATAGAGATGCCATTCCAACTTGTACTCCTGTCTTATGGAATAGTTGTACATTGCCATACCAATATGCTTTGAAGACACACACACTGATTTGCTTTGCAGCAAATCATCTTTTCTAGTTTCTTTCTTTCTTTCTTTCTTTCTTTACCGGCAAATATGTCCGACATTTCATTTGAAAAGTGTTATATCTAGAAACTCCAAACTTGGCACAATTATACTTCTATGGATAAAGTCTGGCCTTTTTATAATGAGAGGTCAAGCTTTTCAAAATTATGCAAATGAGGGCTAATTGAAGTTTTAAATCTTCAATATCTTATATACCATAGTAGATGTGGTTCCGAGTGTATAGGAGTTCGATCATAGCAAGGTAAAGGGCATCTCAAATGTCCAGGTCATGTCAAGGTCAATGGTCATGTCAAGGTCAAAGTTCAATTTTAAGCCAAAATGTCATTTTTGAGGTCAAGGTTCACTTTAGGTAGAGGTCATCTGAAAGTCAAAGGTCATTTAAAGGTCAAAGGCCACTTTCGGTGCTGGCTTTCTTCTGGCCATAACTTGGTCAATTTTTATCCAATTTTCATCATGTTGGGCTCAAATTGTAGCTATTGTAACCTTGCACATTTTTAAACGTACATGTTACCTCTAAAGTTCAAAGGTCAAGGTCATTTGGACCTTTGAAAGTTTCATCCAATTATAACGTGGCCAATCTCCATCCAGTTTTTATCATGTTGGACTCAAATTGTAGGTATTCCTACACTGGACATTTATATAAGAACATGTAACCTCAAAAAGGCAAAGGTCAAGGTCATTTGGCCCTTTGAAAGTTTCATTTTGCCATAACTTGGTCATTTTCACTCCTATTTGGTTCATGTTGGGCTCAAATTGTGGGTATTGTAACACTGTGCAATTTACATGTGACCTGTAAAGGTCAAAGATCAAGGTCATTTGGACTTTGAAATTTGCATGCAGCTATAAGCTTAATGGAATGTGAAGTACCAAAGGACAAAAGTGGTAGCATATAATATTTACAACCTTTGAAGGCACACAGACAGATTAAAAAAAAAAAATCTTCTTTTCCAGTTTCTTTCTTTCTTTCTTCTTTACCAGCAAATTTGTCCGACACTTTTCTCGGACACTATTTAACATCGAAACTCCAAACTTGACATGATTGTACCTCCATACAAGGAGTTTGACTGTTTTATATAATGGAATGAAGATGTTTAAAATTATGCAAATTAGGGGCATTTGAAATTTTAAATCTTGGATATCTTCAAAAATATAATAGATAGAGATGTCATTCTAACTTCTACTAGGGGGTTGTTGACCATTGCACATGTAATAAATCGAAAACAAAAGTTTTAGCAATTTAAATTATGCTAATTAGCAGCATTTGAAATTTTAAAACTTGAATATCTTCTACACTATAATCGATAGAGATGTCATTTCAACTTCTACTAGGGGGTTGTTGACCATTGCACATGTAATGAATCTAAAACAGAAGTTGTAGCAATTTAAATTATGCTAAATAGCACCATTAGAAATTTTAAATCTGGAATAACTTCAAAACTATAATAGATAGAGATGCCATTCCAACTTCTACTCCTGTGTTATGGAACTGTTGTGCATTGCCATGCCAATATGCTTTGAAGACACACACACTGATTTGCTATGCAGCAAATCATCTTTCCTAGTTTTTACTATTTTCACAAATAAAGAGCCGTCAGAAAATGCATTCCCACTAAAATATTCTGTCTAATATTTACAGAATTAAACCTGAATCGCTGGTAAAAATGGATACCAAAACGAACTAAAAACGGATACAGTGAGTTTAACCTTTTTCCTAATCACGTGCGCATGCCTGAATGGATAGCCGAGCGCGACCATTCACGCAACGGATCCCCTCGGATCGGATCGGGCCACAGGAGCTCGTAACGTTCAGTCAGTCAAGCATTCGTGCAAATATACGCGGGGCGGCGGGGTGGGCGTGGGGGCAGAGAGGGTGAACCTGGAACACCTATACGTGCAATTGCCCACATGGGGCCTTATCTGCAATAAAATATTTTGCATTCATCTGTGAAGTTAATCATTCGTGCTAATAAGATTGGGGAGGGTGGGCTTAAAACCACTATGTCGTCAGATGGAGCTCCTACAGTTCACAGAAAGGTTTGAAGCGAAGCTCACATTTGGACCACCATCCTGCTTCACGTTTGACATGATTTCTCTGTTCATGTATATACCAACAAGCTGCAACTCACCAGTCAATTCCAAAACTATTATCTACATGAATATCACACAAATAATCCATTGAAATCCACATATATCCATAGCAACACGCCTATAATTTTCGCAAATGTCCCACAATAATCCATTTCGGGCATAAAAACCCCGACATTTCAGCCCCAAATTCAAACGGGTATCTCATCCAGATCGAGTTCGTTCAGTGCCATTAGCGGTACGTCAACTGTTCTCAATTGTCGATCAAACCATATTCTTTGATCGACTGGCGTTTTTATCCTGTGTTCTATTCTACAATTTGTGCAACCTGCCCAGACTTGATTCCGCCAGTGCTTCTCTTATTCATCAAAGCTCTTTTGCGCCCATACTTTTGACCGGACACAGATTGGCAGCCCAGCTGCCGTCTGACTGGCTACACATACTTTCAGGCAATCAGACAGCAGCTGGAGCTGCCAGTCTGTGTCAAAAGTATGGCCGTTAAAAAACTTTGACGGATTCGAGAAGCACTCGAGGAATCAAAACATCCGACCATCAAAACTCATTGTGTTTTTGTCTCCGTTTCTGCTGGCCTTTTCGGATGCGTTAGCATTCATTAGTTTGGTTTGGACCCTAATTGGCATCAGTCGTCATTTTAGCCATTGAGTGCATCATATTTAAAGTGTGTGTGTCAACACACACTTTTTTGTTTTTCCTGAAATTCTTTCTTTCTTTCTTCTTTCTTCTTTCTTCTTTACCAGCAAATTTGTCTGACACTTTTCTCAAACACTATAATACATAGAAACTCCAAACTTGGCATAATTGTACCTCCATACAAGGAGTTTGACCGTTTTATATAAAGAAATGAAGATGTTTAAAATTATGCAAACTAGGGCCATTTTAAATTTTAAATCTTGGATATCTTCAAAAGTATAATAGAAAAAGATGTCATTTTAACTTCTACTAGGGGTTAATGACCATTGCACATCTAATGAATTTAAAACAAACGTTCTAGCACTTTAAATTATGCTAATTAGCAGCATTTGAAATTTTAAAACTTGAATATCTTCAAAACTATTATAGATAGAGACGTCATTTTAACTTCTACTAGGAGTTTATTGACCATCGTGCATGTATTGAATCAAAACAAAAGTTGAAGCAATTAAAATTATGCTAATTAGCAGCATTTAAAATTTTCAAACTTAAATATCTTCAAAATTATTATAGATAGAGATGTCATTTCAACTTTTACTAGGGGGTTGTTGACCATTGCACATGTAATGAATCTAAAACAAAAGTTGTAGCAATTTAAATTATGCTAATTAGCAGTATTCGAAATTTTCAATCTTGAATATCTTCAACACTATAATAGATAGAGATGTCATTCCAACTTCTAGTTGGGGGTTGTTGACCATTGCACACCTAATGAATTTAAAATAAAAGTTGTAGCAATTTAAATTATGCTAAATAGTACCATTAGAAATTTTAAATCTTGAATAACTTCAAAGCAATAATAGATAGAGATGCCATTCCAACTTCTACTCCTATGTTATGGAATAGTTGTATATTGCCATACCAATATGCTTTGAAGACACACACACTGATTTGCTATGCAGCAAATCATCTTTCCTAGTTTCTTTCTTCCTTTCTTTCTTTCTTTTTTTCTTTCTTTCTTTCTGTCTTTCTTTCTTTCTTTCTTTCTTTCTTTCTTTCTTTTTGTCCGACACTTTTCTCGGACACTATTATACATAGAAACTCCAAACTTGGCATGATTGTACCTCCATACAAGAAGTTTGAATGTTTTATACAAACGAATGAAGATGTTTAAAATTATGCAAATTAGGAGCATTTGAAATTTTAAAACTTGAATATCTCCAAAAGTATAATAGATAGAGATGTCATTTTTACTTCTACTAGGGGGTCATTGACCATTGCGGATGTAATGAATCTAAAGCAAAAGTTGTAGCAATTCAAATTATGCTAATTAGCAGCATTTAAAATTTTTAAACTTGAAAATCTTCAAAACTATCATAGATAGAGATGTTATTTTAACATCTACTAGGGGGTTGTTGACCATTGTGCATCTAATGAATCTAAAACAAAAGTTGTAGCAATTTGAATTATGCTAAATAGCACCTTTAGAAATTTTAAATCTTGAATAACTTCAAAGCTATAATAGATAGAGATGCCATTCCAACTTCTACTCCTGTGTTATGGAATAGTTGCACATTACGATGCCAATATGCTTTGAAGACACAGACACTGATGTGCTATGCAGCAAATCATCTTTCCTGGTTTCTTTCTTTCTTTCTTTATTTCTTTCTTTCTTTCTTCTTTCTTCTTTACCAGCTAATTTGTCCGACACTTTTCTAGAACACTATTATACACAGAAAATCCAAACTTGGCATGATTGTACCTCCATACCAGGAGTTTGACTGTTTTATACAAAGTGTTGAAGGTGTTTAAAATTATGCAAATGTTGAATATCTTCAAAAGTATAATAGATAGAGATGTCATTCCAATTTTACTAGGGGATTATTGACCATGGCGCATCTAATGAATCTAAAGCAAAAGTTGTAGCAATTCAAATTTTGCTAATTATCAGCATTTTAAATTTTTAAACTTGAATATCTTCAACACTATAATAGATAGAGTTGTCATTTCAACTTCTGCTAGGGGGTTGTTGACCATTGGGCATCTAATGAATCTAAAACAAAAGTTGTAGCAATTTAAATTATGCTAATTAGCAGTATTCGAAATTTCCAATCTTGAATATCTTTAACACTATAATAGATAGAGATGTCTTCCAAGTTTTAGTTGGGGGTTGTTGTGCATTGCGCACCTAATGAATTTAAAATAAAAGTTGTAGCAATTTAAATTATGCTAAATTGCACCATTAGAAATTTTAAATCTTTAATAATTTCAAAGCTATAATAGATAGAGATGTCATTCCAACTTCTACTCCTGTGTTATGGAATAGTCGCACATTATGATGCCAATATGCTTTGAAGACACAGACACTGATGTGCTATGCAGCAAATCATCTTTCCTAGTTTCTAGTATTTTCACATATAAAGAGCCATAAGAAAGAGCGTTGCCACAAAAATTGTCTAAAATTACAGAATTAAACATGAATCGCGACCAAAAAACGGACAGGAAAACGCAGTGAAAAACGGATCCATTGAGCTTTACCTTTTTCCAAACGCGTACGAACACGGACAGCGAAACACAACCACTACGGATCGCATCAGATCGGATGCAGCGGAAAACTTTATCACCCTCAAACGAGGTCCGCACGGCGGTTTCGGACTTGGCAATGGCGCAGCGGAAAAGGGTTCTCATGCGCTTGTCATTTGAGAGCAAGTGAGCAAATGATTTAGAATGCGCTGAGTGAAATTAACTTGGGCAAAAGCAGGAATGATTGCATTACAACAAATTTGTATCGGATGTGCCATCCTCCAACTTCCAAAACATCGTATTAAGTTCAGCTGACTTGTCATTCAGTTGAGCTTATCTTATAGTCCTCAGTCTGTTGTCGTCCGTCCGTTGCCGTCCGTCAACAATTAAACACTTGCAACTTCCCTAGAAATGTCATATTCACAACAAACTGAGTGAAGATGTACATTGGATAGGTATATAACAATTATACAAATATCTTCAAATGGTCACACTCAGTCTCAACTTATAGCCAGCTACTGCACCGAAAGTCCATATTTACATCTTCCATGAAAATAATTTCTATCACAGAGGCCACATTGAGATTGCTCAAAATTATGCTGCAAATCGTCCAAAATTAATGCTTCGATCAGAACTTGGAGGATAGCATTAATAATTATTGATATGCATTCAGATATATTAACTGAGAGACTAGTTTAATTATAAACACATATATTACATATCATGGTTCGCGTGGAGAGAACCGTTTATTACCACGGCAAAACTGCGTATACCAAATGTTAGGGTCTGTATGCCAGAATAACGATCCATGAATTTTTTTTCTCTCTTCGAAATCCTAAAGGTACAAAGATCGAACTAGAAAAGAAGATTTGCTTTGAAGCAAATCTGTCTGTGTGCCTTCAAAGTTGTAAATATAATTGCTACAACTTGTATTCTTTGGAACTCTACATTACATTAAGCTTATGGCTGGATGCAAATTTCAAAGTCCAAATGACCTTGACCTTTGACCTCTACAGGTCACATGTAAATTGCACAGTGTTACAATACCCACAATTTGAGCTCAACATGAACCAAATCGGATAAAAATTGACCAAGTTATGGCAAGATAAAACTTTCAAAGGGCCAAATGACTTTGACCTTTGCCCTTTTGAGGTTACATGTTCTTATAAAAATGTGCAATGTTGCAATACCTACAATTTGAGTCCAACATGATTAGAATTGGTTGGAAATTGGCCAGGTAATGACTGAATGAAACTTTGAAAGATCCAAATGACCTTGACCTTTGATCTTTAGAGGTCACAGGTAAGTTTAAAAAATGTGCAGTGTTACAATAGCTTCAGTTTGAGCCCAACATGGTCAAAATTGGACAAAAATTGACCAAGGTATAACCAGACGAAAGCCATCATCGAAAGTGGCCTTTGACCTTGAAATGACCTTTGATCTTGAGATGACCTCTATCTGAAGTGAACCTTGACCTCAAAAATGATATTTTGGCCTTAAATTGACCTTTGACCTTGACATTTGAGATGACCTTTACCTTGCTATGATCGAACTGCTATACACTATGAACCACATCTACTATAGTATTTAAGATCTAGAAGATTTAAAACTTTAATTAGCCCTCATTTGCATAACTTTGAAAAGCGTGACCTTTCATTATATAAAACGGCCAGACTTCATCTATAGATGTATAATTGTGCCAAGTTTTGAGTTTCTACGTGTAATACTTTTCAAATGCAATGTCGGACAAATTTGCCTGTAAAGAAGGAAGAAAGGAAAGAAAGAAAGAAAGAAAGAAAGAAAGAAAGAAAGAAAGAAAGAAAGAAAGAAAGAAAGAAAGAAAGAAAGAAAGAAAGAAAGAAAGAAAAAACAATATGTCTGTGTTGGCACACAGACATAATAATATATAAAAAGACGAAGAAAACTAACCAAGCAGACGCTTAGGCTTATGTCAGAAGTATTAGGAATTTGTGGCAAAGCCAATTTGAATAAAGATGAAAAAAAAAGAAAAAGAAAAAGAAAACTCCAATGACAAGTTACCGAATACACACACATAAAAAATGTATGTAAGTTGCGGTGAAATGAGAAGGATGCATTTAAACATATTCAATTTCTACATAGACTCTTGTGTACGGCGTTAACTGTCGACAGTTTCGATGAATGCGAAATGATTGCAACAGTTATCATGAATACGTCTCTTATGTATATAGGTATATGTCATCCTTACAGCATATCTTATATTTTCATGTGTCTTGCTTTAAGTTGCACATATACTTTGAACGCTTCGCAGAGGTATGTTGACCTGTGATGCATACGGTGTAAAAGGGTAGTTTGTAAAAAGAAAATACACTCCCTTCCCTTCCCTTATGTAATAGAAAATGCTGATATGGTGTCCGTCTATGAATGGCCCAACAGTTGGCGTATCACTTTAACATTAAATCCCGTCAGACCCGAATGTATGTAAATATCCAAAGCACGTAACAGCGTTCCGCTGGCGCTCTATTTCTATTTGATAATATACAGTTTTGAAACGTAGATTCCCACTCACATCGTGGAATTGTCCTTAAAACTAATCTTTTATGGAGTAAATATATACAAGGTTTAGTTTTAAAAGGTACCAAAATGATCAGTATTGGCTGAAACATTCGGCATAAGAAATTATACCCTTGCCCTATGTGAGATAATTATTTGAATATGAACGTGCTTACACTGATGAATTGTGATATAGAATATTTCCGCAGGTTCGGCACGTATTGTTTCGGCGCCAATGAGGAATACGCCCACAATGAGAAACTAGACGGAAAGCACTTGCGGAAAGGCGGGAGCCCCAAAACACCTATTGTAATCTAATGCACACTATGGTTAAGAGATAAATTTATCTTCCTTTTCTGTTTTAATAGGTTTAAGCACAGTAAACCGTTCAGTCGCGGAGTGTTCTCCCACGGACACTGTGTCATAAAATACAATATAGGTAAGCAGAGTATATAGTTAGTCAGTATATTAATACAACAAATACGAAGTACGTAATAAAATGAACTTTAAAAAGAAAAGAAAAGAAATGCATGGCATAATATAAACGAGCCCTCGCCACGTTAACACCCAGTTATTTGGAGGATATATTATAATACCGCCCTTAGTATTACTTTCATACAACGTAGAATAATAGCATTCTGTCTCTTTTTCTCATTCACATTTTAAACTGTATCACTCGCTTTACCATTAGGTGTTTGAAATTCTGGAAATGTGCTGGGCTTAAAGAATAATTTGAAGAAAGGTAGGCCGAATCCCATGTATTGGTTATTTCCATCGTTTACGGGAGGTGAAAAGTAATTATTTTCCCCCGTCATAAGGAGGAACTGAATGGTTTACCGCTCTTTTGACCATTGGCCAAATAACATATCCCATGTTACAAAGTTGAGTTTTTGTTTGTTGAAAGTGTGGTTGCAACAGTAATATAGGATATATTGTTCGTCCACTCCATGCACAGATATAGGCAATAAAGATGGACTGTACACGACTGAAAAAAAAATCATTAAAATGAACGTTGTTCGATTTTCTTCTCTGTTCTTGTGGTAAAAGTATTGAGGATGATTTGAACGTCTTTTTTAAACTCTGACAACATGTTTTGAAAACATAAAAAAATACATGGAAATATTATGGAGTATGTGCTATTCACTGCCATCTTTGGGTCTCAAAAATGTACCCTTTGAATTTGACAAAACATGGTTAAGTTGGTTCATTTATACATGAGAGACAAAGGAAAGGTACAATGTTTATTTCTTATACACGTGCCTTTTGTCTTTTGTCTTTTGTCTTTTGTCTTTTGTCTTTAGTCAGCTACTCAATGAAATGGAGGGTACCAAGTAAGCCGCAATGCCACGTGGCAATGGGGCAAACCTTCTGACTTAATTAAGCTGTCACTTCAGTGACTAATCTGGATGTAGAACACATGTAACAAAGTGCTAGCTATGAAGATATTTGTTTCTAAAATAGTAGTTATGAATTATGGATATTATTATGGACATCAAGATATTTATGAATCATGAACATTATTATGGACATTAAGTATTCCTTAGTTTTGTTAATATCCATTAAGGCTATTTATTAAGTATTGTTATTCTTAGTTCTTCTCTGGCGGGCCCCACCGCAAAAATTTCCACTATTTTTAGATCAGAAAATCCAGTTGGAACAAGCTACAAACTTAGAACTGCTGTCTTTATTTTGTCCACGTCAGTCGCATTCCTAGTTCTCCATTTCCTCTTTTGGATATTTTTCATTAAGATGATAGTAAATCTGAGGTTCATGTGACTTCTAACTAATAAAACTGTCTGTGTTGGGGATTTCCGCCAGAGTTGGGTATGTGAGAGACAGCAAGATGCATAAGCGGTGTATTCTTGCCTGTACAACATCCATCTACAATTTCACTGCATACTGATCTTCGGATACAATGTGTGCAATCTAAAACACAACGAGAAGTTTCGTCGTTTATTCACAATTTATTCATCATTTGGTGATAACCACGTTATACACAGTTTCCATTGGATGCTGCAGCATCCCAACAAAGATTATCAGTAACTGGACAAGAATGTATGTATGCAGCATAGTGTACCATCCATAAGGATGAAGTTTACCAAGCCAGGTTTCCTGCAACACAGAATATACTTTACTGAAAATCACATGGGTGCAAGGTCTGCTCATAAGCACGTGTATTGAAACATTGAATTAATTATCAAATACATGAAATTGGTTCAGTATATGACCTACACATAACGTGCGGCAGCCTTGAACTCAATATAAAAAAGTAAAAGGATGTGTATAATTGATCACTGATATTCCTGTACCTCTTAAGTCATATTTTTGTCTTCAAAAATACAGAAATGTCAAAACATCCCATTTTATACCCTGAATTGATATCACTATACAAGTTTTCGTTTATTTGACCGACCCTGGTCCTTGTGAACAAAGAACTTTATCTCTTTTTATTGTCGATATTATCGAGCTCAAATGCAGGTTTTCGGCGTCTCGGGCGTAACTACGCGATCACGTTTTAATTTGGGGAATGTCGCCGTTGTCAACAAATGAACTTGTACAAAGTAGAGGAATACTGTTTTTTTTTTCTTTGGAATTTTCTCTCTCTAACTTTGTTGTCAAACACAACATCCCTACACATAAGAAACAGATCAGCAAATACAACATATTTGACATGAAAAAGGCCTGGTACAGGGTTGCTAATCCAATACTGTTTGTCGAGCTAATTATTCAGCCACGTAATCTGATGGTCATTTTCGGAGTGACAACTGTGAATTATTATGAGAAAGGACATTCATGTGAACCAGGTAAGAGCACTCTTCACACACCTGTGTAAAGCTATGTTTCAAGTGCTGTTTCGCATTTCAATTATCAAAACACGCGTGCTCGTCATGTCTACAATGTAGATACGAATTCATCTGCATCTTGTGACATCTGTCGCTGTTAAATACAGTATGCAACTTTTCGAAAAACTGTGTACTTTTTTGATACTTCTACGTTCTAATATTAAACATACAGATTTGTACATGTGGTCTCTTGCTTCAAGAAATTCGTACCGCGAAAATATAGATGGCAGCACTAGGCGATCCCATGCTAAACGCTGGAAGAGGAAGACGGCTTGTCAGAGTGACCTAAATGCTGCATTTTGGGATCAGAGAGATTAGACCTTCAGACATTATGTGTATGTATACTTATCACACGGCCATAGACAAGAAAGGTAGGTTAATTGCGGCAACTACGTATATATTTTTCAACTGTTTACTGTCAGGTCATTGAATATGATCCCACGTTGCCTGAGAATCTAATGCAAGATAAGCTGCTAAGCAGCACGTGAGATACACATCTGGTTTGAAAAGAATACTGTCAGGCTGCAAGTGTGTACGTTCTGCAATGCGGGCGCTAGCGCCTCTCAGCCATGTTCGTGTATATTTTCGGTGCACTAGGAAAAGGTATCACGAGGATGACACAACGCAGTATATTTTTGTGACGTAGGACATTAGAAGTATTATTACGGACCATATCGAAGGTAGGTGGATTATCTCGTATGTCGAAGTCGGAAACCGAGGGAGATGTGTTGCAAATTTATCTCCATTTATGTTATATATTGTTTATAATTTTTATGTGGTTGTTATATAATAATATACTACCTTCTTGCCGGGCTTAATAAAGGTGTCTGAGAGAACTTGCTTGTAAGAATAAAAGTATAAAAGCCACGAGCGCATGAAAGAGTTCATTGTAATGCACATATGTCTAAGAGACCTCTATATACAGCTCGCCGTTTTATAATTTATGATAATTCACGTAATTAAAATTAAATTTGACACAATCAAAATAATAATGTCCTATAAATATCGTCCTATTTTACAACCAACACACAGTCATGGCAATTCCAAAGTTCCAAGTCTTTGAGCGATAACACTCTCGGTATGGTCGTAGTTTAAGGGTTGCATGTGTATCCCCAAAAACTGCGCAGTCTCCTTTTAAACGAGTTTATTATTGGCGCACAAACCACATTTCCTGGAAGGCTATCCCACGCTGCCACCACTCTGAGAGAGAAGCTGCATTTACGTACATCTGGTCTTGCCCTTTGATTATCTAGTTTGTATCGATGACCCTAGCCCCGAGGGACCTCCCCAAGCTCTGTTGGATTGGGGTTGGCAGAGCGTGAGGAAGTCCGTCGGGGCTGCCATGACCCCTGGTTGATGTGTTTTTGCTCATTTCGATTAATTATGTCTGGGTGCCAACCTAGACATTTTGCTTTTCCAAGAATTCATTCTTTCTTTCTTTCTTTCTTTCTTCTTTACGAGCAGATTTGCCCGGCGTTAATCTCGGACCCTAGTATTCCGAAGACCACCAAACTTGCCATGTGAATAGGTTATATAAGACTGTGCCCCCCCCCCCCAAAACCAAAATGTTTTGAACTGTGTGTCAACTCCTGATGATATCATACAAATTTCAAAACCTCCAGTTAATCAGATTATATTCATTTGTCACCTACGTATGTTGCATATATGATATCTTGATAATGGCTATAAAACTGCCGAGATCCTCTAGCTTCATCATGGTGATGGATTTTGTGATGCATATCTTGATTTTGTCATTGATATGTTCAGCCAGTATATGTACTAGAACATGTAGATGTGACCAGGCCAACTTCTACATTCTGCAATATCAAGTTGCCTTGTAAGTCTACATCATGTAAAGGCTGGGGGCAACTTTCCTCGAAGTGTCACTGGCTTGCCTTCAGTTTTGGGGCATTGTGCAAATAGAAATAGTATTTGCACCAAGAATTGTAAAAGTTCCGTGATTCGCGAAGGAACACCTCCCCGCACCCAGTTCCACCGAAATTTGCTCCCCATCACACATGCGCAGTTAACAAACCCAGTCTCTCTTAAATCCAGGTTGCACCCCTAAATTGGCCACAGAGGGCAACACAAAGGTATAATGTCTAATGAGCAGCACTGTGGGATTTGGCTTGACCAGAGTGGTGGAATTTGTGGTAGGCTAAAATCCGTTACATATAATTTTAATTCAGATTTTGTCATCACAAAATTGAGTGATTTGAATAATTAATTTTGGGCATATTTTTTTTCCGGGGTGGTCGGAAATTTTAAGGTGATATTGGGTGCGGACAGGTGAAAATCCAACATGACTGCGTTCAGGTGGGGAAAAGTCAAAAGTTTGGTGTTCATCATATATACTGAACCAAACAAATAACGCAACCCTTAAACTTTTTAACTTAAATATTTATTGTTACTTTCATATCACAGAAACAAATTAGATCCATATTCTGCAGTCTTTTTGGCATAACATGTGAAAAACAAAAACTTGAAACTGTCAACAAGGGCGCGACCAGCTGGCAATAAACAGGGCAACATTGATTTGTAAAGTTCACAAATTGGCATGTCCACTAATACTGTGTGTGTCCACCATCAGCATCTGTAACTGCTATGCAACGTCGGCGCATGGACGACACTAGCCGCTGCACCATCTGCCGGGGCACACGATCCCACTCTTCTTGAAGAGCCTGGCGAAGCTGCTGGTGGTTGGCCGGCGCTGGATCCCGTCTCCAAACACGCTGGTCAAGGTAGTCCCAAAGATGCTCAATGGGATTGATATCAGGTGAGAAGGCTGGCCATGGAAAAACGTTAATTCCTTCTCCTTGCAGAAAATCCATTGTCAGTCTAGCGGCATGGGGCCGAGCATTGTCCTGTTGAAGCAAGTGGAGTTGGTGGTGTCTAATGAAAGGGACAGCAACAGGCTGAAGGATCTCATCCCTGTAACGGGCAGCGTTAAGATTGCCTTCAATGAAGATTAGCTGGGTTTTGGCTGTGAATGAAATTCCACCCCACACCATCACTGATGCACCTCCAAATGGATCTGTTTCCAGCACACAGGCATCTGAGTAGCGTTCTCCCCTTCGTCGCCAAACACGTGTCCTACCATCTGCATGATACAGGGTGAAGCGGAATTCACCGGTGAATAGCACATCCCTCCATTGTTGATGGGTCCAGCGAGTATGGGCAGTAGCCCATTGTCGTCATGCTTGCCTTCTTGCCTGTGTCAAAATTTGACCCCTGTAAGGACGCCTGGCGTGTAGATGGTGTTTTGTAGTCTATTACGGACTGTCTGGGCAGATATTCTGTTATTGGTTCTGCCAGGTGTCTGTTGTGCAGTTCTAGTGGCTGGTCGAGTTCTGTTCTGAAGATGTGACACCCTGATGTGTCTGTCTTGTGCAGGTGTGCCCAAACTTTGAAAGCCTCATATCCTCGCACACAGTTACGCTTGGGCTGATTTCAATGTGGCCTTTTCCTGTCCCAGAATCAAAGACTTGGCAACCTTAATTTCAGGTGTCAGAGACTTGCGTAAAATAGCCTGCTGTATTCACTCTTGATTCATGACAATGACCCCATGGCAAGGTCAGGATACTCGACCTTGAGGTCACACTACTTGGTGCATTATTTTAGACTGATTTAACAACGGTTCGTATATTTCTGAACTTTAAATACAGTTCCAATGTGAAAATAAACCCAAATGAAAAAGTTGCGTTATTTGTTTGGTTCAGTATATGTTAATGCCTATTATTTTGTAAGTCAGACTTGAACTTTATTGGTGAGCATAGTCTTCATTAAAGTTAAAGCTCTTACTCTCAGATACGCCAGGATGTGTTATAATGGCCGCCTATTGGAAATTCAGTTTAGTGGTGCCACCTCCAATCTGTGCAAAGCCACAGCCATCCGAAGCAACGAATTATCATTGCCCAGACGGCAAGCTGTCATGGTCTGGCTGTCCCACAGCTGCACTCTCTGCAGTACTGGACTAGTGACGGCAGGGTTCTGGGCGTCCCAGTCATGTCTGTTAGGCTGAATGATCTTTTTCTCTGCTGCTACAGCTTTTTCTTATTAATTCTTCTTCATCCTCATAAGACTACGTACAAGAAAAACTCAATTCAGACTCTCCGAAATTACTATGCTGTGCTGTATCTGCCGTGACTCTTGGCCAACTGAAGGCACTCGGGCTTATAACACATTCACCTTGGCCAGCGGGTTGCGTTTGGGACGCCACGAACACTTTCCCACATCGGGCCACGATCGGAGAAAATTCTCGCGCTTCCGTGTAGCAAATTTGGTGCACTTTTGGAGCTAAAAAAAACATTATTCGAAAATGAAATTAATTTGGGTTTTCAGACATCATTCTAACCACCCTAAACAACAACTTTCTAATTTGTGGTACCCATTCAATCAAGAGGACCTTTCACGTTAAGCGTGCGAGGACGGTCATACGTCGAAAAGACTGCTGGCCATTCTCTTTACAAACCCTGCGACTCCTTGCGCACTCAACCGTAAGGCCACCCTTACTTTGCTTTGAGTGGTGACCAGCACTGACGACTCGACGACTCGGGTAGTTTTTCTGTTATTGACAGCTCCTGATCAAGACTTATGGCTAACATGGACAGTGCTATGCTCTACAAATGAACACATAATGAATAACGGACATGCGCCACTTGTGTAATCTACCCAGGTCTGTGGTATAATGCATTCTTCAGATATCGAAATGTGAATTAATAAGACCTTGTGCACCGATGGAATTATTTCAACCCAGTGTACAAACTTTGTTAGTAAATATGCAGTTTGTTTTATTGGCTCTGCATGCCAAGGTCACAGAGCTTATACGATAACTCATGTTTAAATCCGTCCGCCCGTAATCCGTCGCCTGTGAAAGCGATAGTGTCCACATTTTAAATTAATTAGCCCTTCCAACACTCAGGACATGTCGGGTGAATAATAATCCAAGTTGAGTTCGAGGTTGGTGCTGCCACCTAGAGTACATGTATTAGGTAATATATGTGCCAAACTATGAAAACGTTATGAACACTCTAACTTCTTCAATTTTAAATGGATCTTCACGAAAATTGACGGGATTCTAGGAGTGGTCAAATACTCGAACGAATATAATGCTAGTGGCGCCAACTATAGTTTGGCGGAAAGTATGAACCAAAATGCCCTGAACCTTATTTAAAATCAATAATCCCGCCAGAAAATTAAGCTAGTCAAAAGACATGTATAGGATATATCTATCATGCCTGCAACTAGAATATTACATAGCATGGATGACCCTGGTCTATATTATTGTTAAAGTCACCAAGGTAATAAACTTGAAAGTGGTGACTTGCTGATGATGAGTTGCACATTTATTTGTGAACATAGCATGAATAAAACGTTTTAGGTATATGACACCACATATGGTATTTTGTAGAAAATGTATGAAAGAGGTGCAAAACACATTTAAATTCAATATTCTCACATCATTTTAGATTACCAGGTTTATACCAAAAATATCATAGATAGAGACTCATATTGTATGTTTATATGAATAACCTTGACGAATATCCCAAGGTCACCAAGCATTTTTAAAATTTTGGATGTATCACTATTAAATTCAGTAGGATTGTGGGAGAGGTCATGACCTCAAACGACTTTAGTACTACTGGCACTGGCTGTAGCCTGACAGAAAGAGTCAGCCAAAATGTGCTGAAATGTTTCTATTTATTATCCGCGTAAAATACAGATAAATCAAACCACATTTATACCATGTATATATATATATATATATATATATATATATATATATATATATATATATATATATATATATATATATATATATATATATATATATATCATGTTTAACAATATGATGTGAATGCCTTTGGACGACTTGTCAAGATCGCCAGATATTCAAAATTGAAAGTGGTGGGTTGCTAATGGTGAGCTTTGTATATTTAATTTTCGATATAATATGAATATAACATTACAGATAAATTATGGAGAAGCCCCTGGTTTGTAGAAACCACTGGTGGCATCACCAGCGGGACTCACATGTGAACAGAGTATTAGGCACATGCGCCTGTTGTTGAATTTTCATTTTTTATGCTGATGAATGTACCACGTGAAAAGCGAGTTACCCTGTGAAGATACGGGACTTTTCATTTTTATGCAGGGGTAGGGGCCCCTGCATATTGTCATCGCGAAAATCCAGGCGTTTGCGTACGTGTTACGTAACCTATACACCACAGTACACTGGATTATGTCTGAAATAATACAATTTTAAGTGTGCACGATGTGAGAAGAGCCAATAAAATGTTCATTCAACATGTTTTATTTAAGTTGTGTCGTGTCTTTTTTTTTTAAAAGCGCTATTTTACTGTTGAGGGGTCGTTTCTAGAATCATAAAGGACCGCTACACAAATCGTAAAGTTGCCCTAGTTTTTGTTGATGGTTTCAATAATTTTGTACCATGTGACAAAGTTTATTGTCAGCCAGACAGCGCCAGAATTTAGTGTCAATGTTCTTAAAAACCATCCCTAATAAAAAAAACGGGACAAAATATTCAAGTTACTGTAAAAATATATAAAGTTTGAGGTACATCGAGAGGAACTGTTTTGTACGAAAAGGAGCTGCAGTCCTGTGACAGCGGTCGCCACGAGGCTATCACATGTCAACAAGGTCAAGGTCAACCATTAAACAAAGGAAGAACTGGACTCGCACGTGTTGACCAGTGTTTACGTTTAGACGCATCACTGGGCACACGAACGGAACTAGTGGACTGGCGACAACAATAAGTGGATTTTAATTACGAGGTTGTGATACAAAGTGTGGAGCGGTAATTTTGTTTAATAAAACTTAAAAGCTTAATTAGCGTACAAATGTTACAAATTGGCAGAAGACTTCATCGCAACGATGCTTCGTTTGTTCATCATGAAAGATGTCATCATACACGCGATGGCGGGGAAGCCAGATTGATTTTGGAACATTCGTCACTATATAGTTTTTCGGGTCTTTTCGATTAAAATTTTATGGGCGCTGTTTCAAGAAGTAAACAAGATGATCGAGTTAATCTGTTGTGTTATGCTTGGTGCAGTGGGACTACGAGGCCGACGTGGTGAGGCACTGACGGAAACCACGCTTTCACCGTCTGTGCGAAGAAAAAAGTGCACAAATCCGAGTACAGTAGTCCCGCTTTTGAGCGACCAACCCCCGCGCAGACCAAAAAGCGGTTGTATAATGCAGGTGGTCTCTCATTGGAGGAGCCCCACACTCGCGAGCTGAACACTAACAGTAACAGCTCAAATCCTGGGCGGCCTTTCCCTGGTGGTAGCAAGGTACACAAATTTCTGCAACCACCAGTTCATCATGATCGATTACACATGCTTTGGGAAAAAGCACGATTTATTATATTTAACCATTACAACCCTTAAAATCTTTATTTCAATAACGAACTATAATGCTATTAAAGATTGGAACAACCTGCCCCAAGAAATAAAATTGTTGACGGGCAAGGCCAATTATAAGACTAAGACAAAGGCTTTTTTACTTTCCAAAATGGGCACAACAGATTTTTTATAAGTTAAGAGACAATAACAATTTAGTTAATATCCTTTTTCAGTGCCTTTTTGCACTGGCTTTTTATATACCTTTGTTTTCCAGATGTATATGTTTACGACCTGATTATTGTATTATTGAAAATTATTTAAAATTTAATTTATGTATGGTTAACAGGGACCCCCTGGAAATAAGTCTTGTATTGACTTTGGGGGTTATCCCGGGAGGTCAACACATTGTGTATTGTCAATTTGTGCTACTTTTATTCATTTTTACCTGTATATGTACTTGTATGAGCTGCTGACTTCCAAATAAAATCAATCAATCAATCAATCAACTCTTGCCTTGGTGGTGAAACTAGTGAAAGACGTGTGTTGCAACTTGAAAATATTTGCCGGTCCTGAGTTGTGTCTTTCCACTACGCTCAGCCTCAATGGGGCTGATGCAGAATCCCGTGCGGAGCTTTCGCTTGCGAAGTAATGAGCTTAAAGTTAACTGTCGTAAAATTGTTTTGATGATATAACTCACTTCCTTAACTTTATTCTACACGTTCCATGGAGCCTAACTCACCGTAGTTCATAAGTAATGGATCAAAATAAGACTCGGCATTTTCTTACTGCCACCACGTGTGTTTTGGGCACCATGTTTACCTCGATCTGAACCGTGGGAAAAATAGATCAACCCACTTCGTCAGTGTCGGTCGCTGAGTCATGCAGGCAAGCACGTGCTTGATCGGGGTTTTGATCCAGCGAAAGTTATCATCGTTCATTTTATAAATATTCTATCATAAAACGTCGTTCAATTAGAAATGAGAACACTAAATAATATTTCTGTAGCTTTGCTCGTATCTGCAGGGTCAGGTAAGGGTTCGCATGCAAAAAAGAGATGACCACGTGGGTTGTTGATCTGCGGGGAAATGACGGAAGATTGTTCCGGACATTTCCGGAGAGCGTCGGCAACATTCGTCCTGCATTTGGATTTGAAGTATTTCAGAGTGGATGATGTGAACGATCATGAGTGCGAGCGACCAAGTTCCTACCACAAGGAAATTTCTGCCGATCATTATGAGGTTTAGTTCAGAAAACGATCCATAATATCCAAGCAGACATTTTTTTCTACTCAGTCACAAATCACGGTTAAGTAAACAGGTCCAATAACGAAATAACCCCCCCAGCCCACCCCCACCCCATTTGTATAATGTGGTCACAAAATCTGTTCATTTGGCATGGTTGCTGGTCACGTTTAACAGGTGGTCGTTCATAAGAGGTAAATTATCAAAGAAAAACAAGTGACCGAATTTGGTCCTTCAAACCAGGTGGTCATTTATACGAGGGGTCGTTCAATACAGGGAGAGACCCATATATTATGGGTTAGGGCGATGGTCATGGATGCTATCGGTATATTTCAGTCAATTTCCGTATACAGTGTTGGCAAATTATTCACAAGATAGTGTTTTTCATTCAAATTCAAATGAAAAATAAATTTAGAATTTGTTCTTTTAATCATGGATCGTTGAAGCCTCGATTGTTTTTTTTTTTTTTTTTTTTTTTTTTTTTTTAAATAATTTTTTGTGTGCTTTTCCTATTTGAGTCTCCTCCAGAACCATCACTCATATTGAGCAGAACCTTGGTGGAGATGTTCTTTGTGGAAGGGTCCAAGTTTTTCACTAGGTGGCACTGTTGTGGATTCCTGATTTTTGCCGGGGTTTTTTTTGTTTGTTTTTGTTTTTGTTTTTTAGCTCAGCTGACTTGTCAGTCAGCTGAGCTTTTGTTAGGGTCCGTCGTCCGTCTGTCCACAATTTACATTTTCGACTTCTCAAAAACCGTTGACCAGATCCACTTCAAACTTAGTGGGGATGTGCCTTGGGTGGGTCTCTACAAAGTTTGTTCAAATGGTCACGGTCCAGTGATTTTGGATTTTTAATGATTTTTTTTTTTTTTTTGTTTTTTGTTTTTTTTGTTTGTAAATCTTTAAAATCTTCTGGGAAACCGCTCAGCCAATTGCTTTGATATCACACAGGAACACTCCCTAGGACTCCTACTTTTTAATTTGTTCACCAGGTGGCGCTGCATTTTTTTTCTAATTTTTTGCTAATTTTTGTGTGATATACCTATTTTTGACTTCTTCTCCAGAACCGTCACTCAGATTAAGCTGAAACATGGTGGATATGTTCCTTGTAGAAGGGTCAAACAAAGTTGTTCACTATGTGGGAATGCTGCGGATATCTGATTTTTAACGATTTTTTCAATTCGGGCACTTATCAGTCAATGCATCTTTCCTATTGATTACTATGCAAGTCAATGGACATTCTAATGCTAATTCACATTTTCGACTTCTCCCCCAAAACCGTCATCCAGATTAATTTCAAACTTGGTGGCAATGTACCTTGGGTGGGTTTCTATGAGGTTTGCTCAAATGGTCATGCTCCAGTGATTTTTGGATTTTTTTTCAAAAATCTTTACAAGAGTTTTAATAGAAAAGTTTAACATGGAAATTTCTTCTAATGGTTATTACTTGAATAATTTTGGCCAGATTTACTTCAAACTTGGTGGGGATGTGCATTGGGTGGATCTCTAGCAATTTTGAACAAATGGTCACGCTTTATTGATTTTGGGATTTTTTATGAATTTTTCTGTTCTTTTTGGGGGCAAATCTTAAAGAATCTTCTTCTCCAAAACTGCCCAGCCAATTGCTTTGATATCCCACAGGGACCCTGCCGGGGACACCTAGTTCTTAGTTTGTTCACCAGGTGTCGCTGTGATTTTTGTTATGAATTTTTGTACGTTTTTGCTATTTCTGACTTCTTCTGCAGAACCTTCACTCAGATTAAGCTGAAACTTGGTGGATATGCTCCTTGTAGAAGGGTCAAACAAAGTTGTACACTATGTGGGAATGCTGCGGATATCTGATTTTTAACGATTTTTTCAATTCGGGTACTTATCGGTCATTGCATCTGTCCTATTGATTACTATGCAAGTCAATGGACATTCTAATGCTAATTCACATTTTCGACTTCTCCAAAACCGTCATCCAGATTAATTTCAAACTTGGTGGCATGTACCTTGGGTGGGTTTCTATGAGGTTTGCTCAAATGGTCATGCTCCAGTGATTTTTGGATTTTTAATGAATTTTTTTTCAAAAATCTTTTCAAAAGTTTTAATAGAAAAGTTTAACATGGAAATTTCTTGTAATGGCTATTACTTGAATGATTTTGGCCAGATTTACTTCAAACTTGGTGGGGATGTGCATTGGGTGGATCCCTAGCAATTTGTTCAAATGGTCACGCTTTATTGATTTTGGGATTTTTTATGAATTTTTCTGTTCTTTTTGGGGGCAAATCTTAAAGAATCTTCTTCTCCGAAGCTGCCCAGCCAATTGCTTTGATATCCCACAGGGACCCTGCCGGGGACACCTAGTTCTTAGTTTGTTCACCAGGTGTTGCTGCGATTTTTTTGTTATGAATTTTTGTACGTCTTTGCTATTTTCGACTTCTTCTGCAGAACCGTCACTCAGATTAAGCTGAAACTTGGTGGATATGTTCCTTGTAGAAGGGTCAAACAAAGTTGTTCACTAGGTGGCACTGTTGCGGATTCCTGATTTTTAATGATTTTTTCAATTCGGGTACTTGTCGGTAAATGCACTTTTCCTGTTGCTTACTCAAGTCAATGAGCATTCTAATGCTAATTCAATTTTTTGACTTCTTCTGCCAATCCTGGCAATGTTTTTTTGTGTTTCATTGCTATTTTTGACTTCTTTTACAGAACCGTCACTCATATTAAGCTGAATGTTGGTGGATGTGTTCTTTGTGGAAAGGTCAAACAAAATAGTTCACTAGGTGGCAATGCTCTGGATTACTGATTCTTCACAATATTTTTAATTCGGGTATTTACTGGTAAATGCATCTTTCCTATTGATTACTGTGTAAGTCAATGGGTATTCTAATGCTGATTCACATTTTGACCTGTTTATGCAAAACTGGCATTCAAATTCACTTTAAACTTGGTGGCAATGTACCTTTGTTGGAGTCTCTAACAGATTTGTTTAAATGGAAACACTCCATTGATTTTTGGATTTTTTATGAATTTCTTTGTTCTTTTTGGGGACAATTCTTAAAAAATGGCAAGTGTATATGTACATGTCAGCTGAGCACAGGACTGTCACAGTCCTCTTGGTTTATAAACTAAGTAAAGCATAAGCAAGGAACTGGGTATTATTTTCATAAATTATATTCAACAAAATGTTTTTGTTACACCTGAACAGTCTTTCCTTCAATTATTTCAATTTGTTCAACAACCCTACAGGCCTACATATGCTTTGCCCCTGCATTTAGGCCACCAGGCCTTGTTATTCTTTCTTTCTTTTCGGTAGGGGGTCAGGAGGTAAGTATTTGTGGTACTAGTAACTTTTAAAAAGTTAATGTATTGAAAATAAGAGTCAATTCTGATTCGTCAGACATTTTTAACGCGGGCATAATGAAATTACGTGGAAAATATCTGTCTTCAGATAAAATCATATTTATTTTTCCCACCTGAGTAGGACAGTGACGTGATAGTCTTATGTACCGTTAGGCTGACGGACAAGGTAGTCTGTGGTAGAACGGGACTCGCACGCGGACTGTTTTTCTGTGTTGTATATTTCTTACAATTTGACAGCTGAAGTGTGTAGGTGAGAGAATGTGGCCGTACACGTTTACTGTGTTCATGTTCACAACATTTTAAACACAATGCTCTCAGCACCTCCAGCTTTTGTAAGGAAACATATGTCGAGGTGGTTTTATAATCACTTATTTGTTGCCGAAACGTGCTGTAGGTATATCGGTGTTGGTTAATGCATCTACCTTTTTAAAACCCGTCCCTTCATTTTCATTTCTTTTTTTTTTTCTGGGGTGGGGGACGAGAAAATGGGGAGTGTGTAACTACGATTTTGAACTGCAATTACAGTTTTGATACCCTTTAAGGTATCCATTATGAAGTTCACGATAAAGCTGAATGCTATACAGGCAAGGTACGAGATAAGCTTGCCAGGACAAGGTTTTGATATGGTTTGATTAATTTGCAAAACCATATAAACACTCTTTCTTTACTTTTCTGTTTGTAGTGGTGGAACTAGAAGAATGACACACAGATAGCAGAATGACCACGTACACGCAGGAATATTTGCTGAATTTACTTGCTGATGTCATCACAAACCATCGACCACTTGAAGATGTCAAGGTGATTCTCAACACAGGAGTGGCTGTCAACTGCGCTGTACGTAAAGAACTGAGGCCTTTGCATTACGCTGCTTATGAAAATTCTGCAGATTGTATCAATTTATTGATAGAGTATGGGGCTAATCCTAACATAAATGATGAGGTTGGCTACACACCGCTGCATCTTGCAGCAAAACATGGCCACAAACAGGCAATCGAGGCGCTGGTCGCTGGTGGCGCTGTGGTCGACTTCTCAGACGAGAACCAATCAGATTCTCTGACAGATTTGTCACGTGCACTCGCAAGCCTCACAATAGCGCCACTTAATCTTGCCATAGAGAACAATCAAACGGAGTGTGTCAAATTATTACTAAACCTGGGAGCAAATCCAAATACCCAGTACTTCCTTGGCTGTGAACTGAACTTAGTACCACTGGAGAATGTAAAATGTTTAGAATTGTTATTACAGTATGGTGCTAATCCAGACACGTTCAGCCGCGGTGGCTTGTCGGTTTTAATGAAAGCTTGTAAGCTGCAGAGACCAGATGTTGTCAAGCTGTTACTGCATTATGGGGCAGATGTCAACATCCAATGTCCACCACGCTTTGAAGAGAAAACGGCTCTGCATTTTGCTGCGATGAGCGGAAATACAGAAATTACACGCATGTTATTGGACGCAGGGGCAAGTATGAAAAAGAATGAGCAATTTAAGTATACCCCAATGGATTTTGCTTTAACGCAGGATAAGGTCCATGTATGCGAATTGCTCCTGGATTATGGAGCGGACCCAAATGAAGTAAATGGTGACGACTGTTCCCCACTGCAGGTTGTCAGTTCAACTCCTGGATTGAAATACCAACATTACATGATTGAGTTGCTCCTTTTGAGCGGGGCGTTACCTAATTTCTCCAGCAAACATTTTTCCTATGGATCTCCATCTCTTTCACCACTGATTGAGTATTTCACCTACCAAGATGAGTACTTCTTTGACACGGTGCAAATGTTTTTGCGCTATGGTGCGTGTATTAACATTACCCAGCCGATGAAACTGTACAAAATCAAAGACCCGTGTGGAATTCTGGGACAATTTAGAAAACTTTATGGGGCTGATGACATCCAGGTCCTTGTCATAGAAGCGGCAGAGAAGTTTGATGCGGAAGCTATATATGCAGAGAGTACACTGTCGGCTATGCAGAAACATATTCTTCTGGAAGAGGCTTCACACCCCAGGAGCCTTAAGCAGCTGTCCAGGATTGCCAGCAGAGGGCACCTCCATCTGCCCATACCAAAGTCTGTGGCACAGTTGCCCTTACCCTCCGTCCTGCAGCGATATTTATTGTATGACATATAGTCATAGCCCATGAAAATACGGTACATATATACCGTGTGGTTGGTCTTGTGGAAAGGTTTGGATGAGTGTGGACATTGTGTATATCACTAGCATGGTGTTGGTTGAAGTGAGCTCCAATGTACACGTGTGTACCCCGCATGACTTCCATCACAAATGACAAGATGACTGCCTTTTTGTACTCGAGTTTAAATCTAATTGCGGCCCGAACATTCAATAGAATGAATTGCAAGTTGTAATTTTTGGATGGTGCTATCAACATTCCCACTAGGACGGAAGTGGAATTAGGTTGTAGTCTAATCTCTAGTACCGAAGGAACAACAACAACAACAAGAACAACAACAATATATGAAACATATTAAAGTAAGGAAACATTATCATATAGGCCTATGTATCACTGTATTCAACCTTAAATGTGTTTACACTAAGGAAATTAAATTCCACGACACGTTTCTTTGCTTTGTAGCACATAAGCTTTTTTCTTAAACGTTGAAAGAGCGGACCATTACATTATCGGGATCCCGTGGGGGTTGAAGGTGAGCAATGGCGGAACTCTGCACAGAAGGGCTTCGGCAGCCGATTGTCCCTTCCGAGCAAAGCGAAATTGGCACGCAGGCTGCCGAAGCCCTTCTGTGCGTAGTTTCACTACTGCTCACCCTTATCCGTCATGGGATGTCATTCTATCATAGGAAAAAATTTTACTTGACACAGAATTATACATTTGGAAGCTCGAATGTTGTTGTGAAGTTGGTGGAAGATCTCCACAATAATATCAAGCGTGATAAGGATTTATTTATTTATTTATTTATTTATTTATTTATTTATTTATTTATTTATTTATTTATTTATTTATTTATTTATTTATTTGTTTGTTTGTTTGTTTGTTTGTTTGTTTGTTTGTTTGTTTGTTTATTTATTTATTTATTTATTTATTTATTTATTTATTTATTTATTTATTTATTTATTCATTCATTCATTCACTCACTCACTCACTCACTCATTCATTCATTCATTCATTTATTTATTTATTTTATTTATTTACCGCTATCTATCTATCTATCTATCTATCTATCTATCTATCTATCTATCTATCTATCTATCTATTTTCTTTGGGGCTGAGGGGCTTTCCAGTATTTGCCCGGGACCACTAACCGAGATGTAGGCCACAGAAAATATACATAGCAATAATAATTTACTGCGCCACAACCGGAAATACAAAGCGATTGGCATTAATCATCAATTTTCTATCTCATATGTCGTGATTTGTGGTGCCATCTATGTGACTGCACTACAGTGCAGATGGCACTTCTATATAATATATTAGTATCAATGTAGTGCCAGCCTACTTCCAGTTGGCAAGTCGTGGTGATTTACGAAACTGTGCACCGTCTGCAATAATAACACAGCAATGAAATGACCCGACTAATATGACAGTATGTTGATCTAATACATGCATGTAAATAGTAAACTGCATACAAATACGAATAGATGAACTAGACACAAATAAATATTTTGGGGTGTAATAAAAAATATAGAAATACATAAAAGGTGCCAAAGGTAGCAGGTTCGAGTCCCGCTCGTTCCGAATATAAAAATATAAGGTTGTAATATTCTTGCTCACGTTAGATTAATTAATTAATTTTATAAAAAAAAAATAAATCTAGCGGTTCCAAATATGTTGCAGATAATTTTGTATTCTTGGAAAAAGTATCATCTGACTAAAGGTCAAAAGCTAACATTACGTAGCGAGTGGGTTTATTGTATTTCTGTTTTCTACATCAATCTAGATTTGACGAATATAAGAAAATGTACATGTAAATTGACCTGTTATTTAAACATAAGAAGCTTGAAGTTACCGGCATGTCAAGTTCGAAAGATGGTCCAAAATGGCCTCTAGTGGATAGTCGCTAATGACACCCTATTTTACAAGATGGAGCCACAGATACGAAAGGCTAAAGTGTCCGTGGATTGGCTGCTCGTCGTTTTCCTAGAACAAACATGACGTGTCACGTGATCTGAGGCGGATTTTTTGGGGCTCAGTTTGAGATATGCTCTCAGGTATAAGAAGAAAGAATTATTCACTTTTAATCATATACAAGACTACGAGTGAATATATTTATGTGTGCCGTTTAAATCTGATTTTTGTGTGAACTGCTTTCGTGTGTAGAGTGATAAGGTTTTCCAAAACCACGTGCCATGTGTTGAGAAAGTGCACCTGATCCAGCGACAAGATGACTAATATACACTTGGTAACCGTCATTAAGATCTGCTGTCATATGATACAATTTGACGAGTCTGTGGATTTTAAGTATTTTTTGGTATGATCATTTACAAATAATCTTTGCAAAAAATACAACTAAAATAAAAACCAGTTTGCCCAAAGAATAAAGAAACAAAATCAGGAGAGAGTACTCGAAATTTTTTGTTGTATTTGAAGGGGGAAGCAACATTTGTTTCGTGAAAGTTCTTTCAAGAGATTTTTAAAAGTACTCAATTAGAGGTAAAGCGGGCATAACTGTAGTTATACGTTATTCTTTTTAAATTACCATACCATGCAAGAATATTTGCTCAGTTCGCCAGCGTTATTCCTGCGTGACACTTCTATCTGGCTGATCCAAAAAAAAGTTCATACCAATAATGCCTCGGCATTCTGCTCTGTCTGTAGCCAGATACCTCATTGTGTGCATGTCTAGTTTGGTCAAGAAGGCAACGAAGGATAGGACTGGTAAGCTTGCAAACATCTCACAGCGCCAGATGGATGAGAAGAGCTACCAGCCAAAGGTACGCCCTCTTTCTATTTGAAGCTTGACATAAATACCATGTTAAAGGCTTGAATACCATTTTTAAACAGGCTTACCATGAATAGAGACCGGTACCATTAAAAAAATAAATACTGAACAGAAATAATCTATATGTATATGGGTGCGGATACCTCGATGAAGTGGGTAATTCTTGCGCACCTCTACAATTGTCACCAGGATTGTTGCTGAAACCAGAGGTATGTCGGTATGGGATGTATTTGTGCACACAGTATGCAAAAGTATAAAACGTGTCATGTCAGCCAAAGATGAAAAGGTTTATCATCATCAAATTATGCCATTGTGAAATGAATCAGGGTAACTTTATTCCAAAACAAAAACAGAAACTCAAAGATGATTTTAGTTTTCACACGTGGTGTTTGTATTGGCGACAATGACTCCATTTTTACCGACCAAATGTAACCCATTAATTATCATAATTAGCGTCAGGGAATGTGTGCCTTTGATGACCTTCAACAGTGAGCGTAACGGTGACAGAAATCTCCTGCTATATTTTTCTGAAACAATCGTTCAGTTATGTACTGACGATACTGCAACAGCAACAATGAATGAATTTTTCATAATAAAGGCATAAAATTGGGACCTCTAGGGACGTTTCGAATTTCTACAGCCAATATCGTAAATGAAATGCACAGGATACAGTACCATTTGGTGAAATTCTGTAAAGGTTGTACAGACGGTTACTTCAAACTGTGATTTTCAATGAGGAGGCGTATTGTGTGATTCTCAAAATATCCACGCTGGGGCCAGTCCAGTCACAACAAACGTCCAATTTACGTCGATTATCTGGGGGGGGGGGGGTTGTGAGCGTCACCATATCTGTCAGTTGAAAGCTCCGCGAATTTACCAGCCACAGATGGAAACAAAGATTGAATATGGCGTGCATGTATAAGGATACAATGCATGAAAATGAAACGATTGTATGCAAATTATATGGTCTGGCTGATATAAACAGAGAACGTGGTAAGCTGTACTTGTGACATATGCCCGCAATGCGTGCGTCTCAAGCTCTGTGATGAACGAAATAATTTAAGGAAAATAAAGAAATATATTTGTGAAATATATTATCTGCTGTGTTGAGTTGTATGCTTTTGCTCACGCATTCCCATTGTCACCGTGTAATCTACAAAAACGTCTTTATGCCAGCAACTGTGATAATTTTTCAATAAACGAATTTGTTGGCTCTGCTACAAATATGTGAGACATAAAAACATGTCAAAGAGATACATACAGGCACACGCACAGAGAGAGAGAGAGAGAGAGAGAGAGAGAGAGAGAGAGAGAGAGAGAGAGAGAGAACAAACATGCTGCAGATGCAGGTTTTCTCATTAGTTTTAATAGTCAATAAAAATAAAAAGTTAGCTGAGCAAAAAAGTATTTCTATGCCTCTGAAACTTTTTATTTATTTATTTATTTATTTATTTATTTATTTATTTATTTATTTATTTATTTATTTATTTATTTATTTATTTATTCATTCATTCATTCATTCATTCATGTATGTATGTATGTATGTATGTATGTATGTATGTATGTGTGTATGTGTGCTAAGACAGACATTCTGTATTTGTTAGTTTTCTTTCTTTCTTCCTTCGTCTCTACCAGCAATTTTGTCGGACACTTTTCTCGGACAATATTACGCTTGGAACCTCCAAACTTGGTACACACTGTGGGGCCAAATGACCAACTTTTGTTTATCTAAGAATACATTTGGTATTATCTTCTGAAGTTAACGACAAATTTTCAGGAAACTTGGCAGATCGTGAGATATGCCAGAGATATATAAACCTTGACCTTGAAATGACCTCGAACACCTTAATGTGGCTATAAACATATTTTTATGTCAATTTTCACCTAGATATTGGTACATAGTCTCAGAATGGCTATTTTGTTTGTAAACGACAAGGTCCGGGAATCAACATAAAAAAAGTATTTTGTATTTAACCAAAAATAAACGGATTTAGAACATTCTGGGTAGAAAGGTATTTTCCTAAATATCATTAAGTTTTGAATTGCCTCACTAAAACATAACCACCATTGGATACCGCTAAAAGAGTAATAATTTTGAAAAAAAAGTTCACATTAATTTGTTTAGTCTCAGTGAAATTATATCAATTTGTAATCAGAGCGTCGTTTTCGATTTCTAAATCCAAAATGTCCGCCAACTATGGGTTTATGGGGTAAAATTTCAAATGGACGTAATTTCTTAGAAACAAGTTTTTTTGGGGGGTGATCCTTTTTGTTATCTACTTAATGAGCGTAATCTTTTCGTTTCACCTATTTTACGTACAGATGTATGCCTGTTATATAAAAATAGAATGAACTATTGCAAAATACCCCTTGTACAATTTTTTTCATTTTTGGGCTAATGTCGGAATTTTTTTTTTTTAAATGTTATACGCAAAATTTTACACCGCTTGTTCTCTTCGCTTATTGCGATTTCTTGTTATAAATGTACCAGAAGGACGAAAAAGCCCGAAAAACGAACTATCTAGATCACTAAGGTGATCGTCAAGGTCACTTCGAGGATATCTCAAGGTCACTGAGCATGTCTAATTTTTTTCTGCTGGTATGATCTAGCAACATGCCAAGTTTCATCAAATACAGATTTCTCTACCATAGGTATCCAGCATATCAATATGGCTATTGTAATGCTCACTTTTGGCTTCATTGGCTCCAGTGTGTTAGTATGGATCCATACATGAAGTCCAGCTTTTTTGCAAAGAGGAGTGAACATTTTGAAAATTATGCAAATTGGCCATTTGAATCTTCGCAACCCACAAAAATGTGTCTTGTAGCTGGGGACATCTAGTGGCAAAAAAGTTCATTTCAGGGTTTGGAAGGCTTGTGAGGCAGCAGCACACTGGTCTGGGCAGGTAGCAAGTGATATTTGCTGGCTTGAAAGTGCAGCTCAAGGTATTAGAAGCGTGCTAGGCAACAAATTTTCTTTCAGTGGAAAGCAAGCTAAGAACTGAGAAAGTCAATACTTCTCTTTGAAGTGTTGTCTTGAGCATGAAATGTCTTATGTATGAAACAGAACACATGCAACTAAAAGAGCAAACGCATGTTGATGTCTTTATACTATGATGGTTGGCAATAAACACATGCAACTGAAAGAGCACACGCATGTTGATGTCTTTATACTATGATGGTTGGCAATAAACACATGCAACTAAAAGAGCACACGCATGTTGATGTCTTTATACTATGATGGTTGGCAATAAACTCATGCAACTGAAAGAGCACACGCATGTTGATGTCTTTATACTATGATGGTTGGCAATAAACACATGCAACTGAAAGAGCACACGCATGTTGATGTCTTTATACTATGATGGTTGGCAATAAACACATGCAACTAAAAGAGCACACGCATGTTGATGTCTTTATACTATGATGGTTGGCAATAAACACATGCAACTAAAAGAGCAAACGCATGTTGATGTCTTTATACTATGATGGTTGGCAATAAACACATGCAACTGAAAGAGCACACGCATGTTGATGTCTTTATACTATGATGGTTGGCAATAGAAAGAACCCAGTCATAGATGTAGACATGGAAAATCACACTTAGGAATGTCCCCACAGCATAAATTGGCCGCTTACTCTTGAACATTGAAATAGCCAACTTTTTATCACATTTTGACAACAATTGAAGAAGTTCAAATTACATGCCACGGCTACACAGTACTTCACACCCTGTAGTAAGCTGGAACAAGATGGTTTATCAAATGCCTGCTGTGTCTTCAACATTTACACAGCAAACAACCAGGCATACACGCCAAACAGAGAGCTGTCAAGATGGTTCCCAGTTTCCAATGAATTTTTAACCTGGGAACCAGTCTCACCAGTTCAAGTTTGTTTTTTGTTTTTTCTTAAACAGCTTTGTGGAATTATTGTTTGAGTAGACATGTTTGGGTAGGGTGAAACCACATGAGATTAAACGTTTTTTAGTGCCTATGCTATCCTCAAATTCAATCATAAATTTGTGTTCCAGAATGTCCCTTCATTGATAAATTAGTATGCATAAAGGTTACGTAATTTGTGGACTTTTTCAATGTACAGTTGTATTTTGGCATCATCAGAGGGGCATACACATATGGATGCAAGCTTTTTCAGCCAACTTGACTAGATTTGTTTCACAATTACTGTGACGGTACACTACGGTTTGATTTCTAAATACTATATACTATTTTGTGGTAAACTACTTTTGGCTAATCTAAAGTTCGTACTTTTTTCTCCTGAAAGGCAGTAATTCTGGTGAACTTGACTGGCTTGATTGGATAATAATTGTGTGCCATCGTACACCGTTAGAAGACTATTCATTTTTAGAAACTCCAAACTAAGCATGATATCCTTCCATACATGGCTTTTCTTAGTAAGATGGGTGAAAGTTTTGAAAATTATGGCATGTGCACAAGAAAAAGCTTTGAAAGCAGGCAGTCAATTGTACTATGGATTGTAACTTGCCTAGCAGAAAGATTCTGACCGAGAATGCCAGTTAATTATGCATGGCCAATGGTTTTATTACATCAGGGAGGCAGAAAACATGTTTTGGTAGAAAGCGAGGGTTGTGTATCGAGCAAAGTCTGCAAGATATTCAGTGAATTCATCATAAATTGAAATTCCACAACTTTTGTTTGCATGCCATAGGAGTTGCCCATGGCAGAACCCACATATAGCACTGGGCATCACACCTCGAAATTTGGCTATTTCAATGATCAAGAGTAAGGAGCCAGTTTATGCCCTGGTGCTGTTTCCAAGTGTGACTTCATCCACGTGGCAGGGCATATTACAGCGTACACCTATGACTAGCCCCTCTGTATGGCCAGCCACCATATAGGCTGTGGGGTATAGAGACGTTAACAGGTATTTGCTCCTTCAGTTGCATGTTTTGTTTTACATATATACAAAGTTTTATGCTCCAATCAACATTTCAAAGAGAAGAGTTTATTTTCCCAGGTCTTATAGCTTGCTCTCCTCTTATTGAGAACCTGTTGCCTAACCACGTCCCCACACGCTGAACTGCACTTTTGTGCTACTAAATGTCACTAGCTACCACACCAGACCAGTGCGTTGCTCCACAAGCTTGCCATATCTTGCACTGAACCTTTTGCCAACAGATGTCCCCAGCTACCAGACCCATTTTTGTGGGCTGTGAGGATTCCAATGGCCCTAATTTGCATACTTTCGAAAAGTTCACTCCTCTCAACCTCATGTATGGATCTATACTTGTACAAAATTTGGGGCTTCTATGTGTAATAGTGTCCAAGAAAATTGTGAGACAAAATTGCTGGTAAGGAGGAAGAATGGGAAAAAAAGAAAGAAAAGAGAGAGACAGACAGAAAGAAAGAAAGAAAGAAAGAAAGAAAGAAAGAAAGAAAGAAAGAAAGAAAGAAAGAAAGAAAGAAAGAAAGAAAGAAAGAAAGAAAGAAAGAAAGAAAGCAAAACGCCTGGTCAGTAAAACTGGAAGTACATGCTACTCAGCACGAGGTTTTAGAAAACCTGAGTGATATGAAATAGCGCACATATTGACTAGGTATGGGCAATGATATAGTTTTAATGAACTTGTCATTTCTAGCATACCAACCTATTGATTTGTCCATATCCTTGGTTGATTGATGGGATATAAAGTTCTAATTAAAAAAAAAACCCTGGTGACACTGAGGGCTCTATCATACGTAATTATTTCCCTGCAAATTCAAGTTTAAGCTTACTTATTCTAAATTCTAAGCTTGTGTGGGTGTGAATCTGTTTTCTGGTACCTCACTAATTCCCCAAAATTTAGAACATCTCAAAGGTTGCTAACATATGATGGAGATGGGTAAGATATATCAGCAACCTTCATATTACCAGTAACTCGACTAAGCAAACACTTCGTAAAAGAAAATTAGCAGTGAACTATAAGTAAACCTTTGATAAGATGAGTAGTAACACTCCTCCAAATTGTATTTTGCACAACATGACTATGACAGGGCAAATTATCGTATAGCATAGTGCAGACATTTTTTTCATTGTGTGTGTGTCTGTGTTTGTTTTGTTTTGTTTTTTAAAGTAACATGTACAGGCCATGTTGTGTTTGGTGTTCTTCTATGTTAGTCATAGGATATGCAAGTGATATCTAGCATATTTACGACTAGTCTTTCTACATTGAACCTTAATGTACAGCTGATCTAATATAATGTAGCGATGATATTCAGTCCCTTGTTAACACATACATTTCTTGGATAGAGATAATGCTATCCAAGATGCAGCACGAGAGGCTGGTTATACCTCTATGCATATTTTCAAGCCTGAATATCGCGTTTCTCTTAACTCAGTAAAACAAGCAACAGAAATTTTGGTGACGTATGTGGGTCGAAACTAACAGTTCCAAAAGTGGGTCCGTATATGAATGTTACAAAGGTGTGAAGACGTGTAGGAAGTTGTCTGTGCAACGTGCGACGAAAGAGCTGTCCATACATTATTACAAATTAACTCTTTCAGTGCCAATCACATCTAAAGTCGATCTACTTAAGTCAAAATAGTTTGAATTATCATAAGGATCCCAGATTCGTATTCCTCGGAAAAAGACCTTTCATTCAAGCACCAGTGTGCCGATAGTTCCAGAGAGATTACCCTAGGTCAACAGCTTTTCTCGGCGCAAATTTGGCGCAATTTGCGCCGAGAAAAACTGTTGACTCAGTCCAAATTTTGGCACTGAAAGAGTTAAATATTATGTTCTATAAACGCAAAACAGCCATTTTTCTGGAACAGCATAAAAAAGCTAAAGCATAAGAAGGTTAACGCGGCCCTTTCTGCTGACGACCTCGCTGATTTTTTATTCTGCTGTCATGAAAGATGAATGTATTTATTGACGTCTGGACAACAACATATTGTGCATACTGTGGAAAAAAATAACGGGAACTTGCACGACGTGTGGTTCCATCCGATGACAGGTTTCTGATTACACCAGATATACTTTCTATTTTGGCAAGCAAGCTTAAAAGGAACTGTCTCCAGTTAATGACGGCATGACATCCAACAATGTCACCGCTACATCAACCCCACAAACACATTTTGATATATGCTTTAAATAATCTAAGTAGTGGAGATTTCCCGTTAATTGTGTATATGTGCCAACACAGACATATCGTATTTTTAGGAATTCTTTCTTTCTTTCTTACTTTCTTTCTTTACAGGCAAATTTTTCCGACATTTCATTCGAAAAGTATTGCCAAAGAAACTCCAAAATTGGCACGTTAATACTGCTATAGGTTAAGTCTTGCCTTTTAATAAAAAGAGGTCATGCTTTCAAAATCATACAAATGAGCGCTAATTAAAGTTTTAAATCTTCAATATCTCATATACTATAGTAGATGTGGTTCCGAGTGCACAGGAGTTCGATTATAGCATAGCAAATGTCATCTCAAAGTTCATGTCAAGGTCAAAGGTCAATTTTAGGTCAGAAATGTCATTTTAAAGGTCAAGGTTCATTCAGGTAGAGGTCATCTCAAGGTCAAAGGCCACTGTCGATGGGGGCTTTCTTCTAGCCATAACTTGGTCATGTTCTATCCAATTTTACTCATGTTGGGCTAAAATTGTAAATATTGTAACACTGCACATTTTTAAACTTCCAAGTGACTTCTAACGGTCAAAAGTCAACGTAATTTGGGCCTTTGAAAGTTTCATCCAGCCATAACTCGGCCAATTTACATTCAATTCTAATCATGTTGGACTCAAATTGTAGATATTGCAACACTGCACATTGTTTAAGAACATATAACCTCTAAAGGGCAAAGGTCAAGGTCATTTGGCCCTTTTAGAGCTTCATCTTCCCATAACTTGGTAAATTTTCATCTGATTTTGTTTATATTGGGCTTAAATTGTGGGTATTGTAACACTGTACATTTTTGCAATTTACATGTGACCTGTAAAGGTCAAAGGTCAAGGCCCTTTGGACTTTGAAATTTTCATCCAGCCATAAGCTTAATGGAATGTGAAGTACCAAAGGACAAAAGTTGTAGCATTTAATATTTAAAACTTTTGAAGGCACACAGACAGATTTGCTTTGAAGAAAATCTTCTTTTGTAGTCTAAACTTTATATATCCCTTCAGCACATTTTTAAACTGAATGCTTTGCTGCTTCGTGTTCAGCTCAGCTGACTTGTCAGTCAGACGAGCTTATATGATGGGTAATAATTCGTCGTCGCCGGTTTACATTTCACATTTTCTACTTATCGAAACCCGAACGTTATATTCTCTTCAAGCTTTGTGGGGGTGTACCTTGGGTGGGTGTTTACCACTTTTGGTCATATGGCTACGGTCCAATATATTTTTAATGATTTTTGTTTATTTTTGGCAAAATCGTAAAAAAAATTCTGAAACCGCTAAGCCAATTGCTTTGAAATTGCACTGAGGCACTTCTGGAGATGCTAGACGTTAATTTGTTCAGCAGGTGGCGCAGTGGTGTTTTCCATTTTCTTATGAATTTTTGTTGTATTTAAGCTGTTTGCGATTTGCGCTCCAAACCTTATCTTAGATTCTTCTAAAACGCGGTGGAAAATGTAGTTTGTGGAAGGGCCAACAAATCTGTTCACTGGGTCATAGAATTATTCAGCGATATAATATATAATTTTAGCGAAATTAATCACGTTGGGTGCGTATCGGTTTATGCATGCATTCCCATTGATTGCAAAGTATCTCGATGAGGATTGCAACTGTAAGTCACATTTTTTTTCTAAAAAACCGTCAACAACCTGGTTTACTTCAAACTTCGTGGGGATGTACCTTGAGAGGGTTTATACCACGTTTGTTCAAATGGGCACGGTCACGATTTTTGGATTTTTTAGTGATTTATTTTTTAGCTAAATCTTTAAAAATCTTCTCCGAAATGGAAACTCCGATTGCTCTGAAACTGCACAGGGACACTTCTGGAGGCCTCTAGACTTTACCTTCTTAAACATATGGCGCTGTAATTATTTGTCACCTTTTTAAACATTTTTGTGTCTTTTCACTTTTATTGACTTTTTCTCCAAAAGCCGTTAGTTGGATCCTCTTCAGACTGACTGGGTTTGTTCAAAGGCTTGACCTCTACCAAATTTGTTCACTACATGGTGGTACTGTCATTTTATAATTTTTAACAAATAATCAGAACTGGGTAAAATCAGTAAGGGGATACGTTCATGTTGGCAACAGCGATGGTGGTCTTAAACAAAGGTGACCTTGATAACACTCTGAGGTTCACTGGACCACTATACTCTGTGCATGCATATTAGGTCAGCTGAGCATAGGACTGTCCCCTTGTTATACTCATCTGCTTGCCGAGTACATTGTGGATGAGCATAAAAGTATGGAAGCACAACGGAAGAGGAGAAATATGCATGTATGTGTACACACGTGCTTCCGTGTGTGTGTGTAATCATGAAATATTACATAAATTTACTAGAAGAGTATAAGAAAATGAACAGATGATTTTATAACAAAAGTAGAGACCGACATGAGAGATCTTTGTCCTTTTCTGCGGAGGAGGCCAACTTAAATCTCTGTATGATGCTAGAATTGAGTGAGATGTCAACTTCAAAACGGTGTTGCCCTTTGGCCTTGAAAGGAAGACACTTGTCTCTCCTCACTGCTTCTCTAATATCTACGCGCATACACCTACACTTGATGTGGCGCGTGTCCAGTTTTTGGTTTTTAAAGTGCATTCGATGACCAAATTTGCCAGACAGGAAACGATTTGCCGAATTATCTCTCTTTTTAAATATGGCCCAGCTTATATAAATGATCTAATACTCGCTGAACATTTAGATCGTCATAACTAGAAGTTAGTAAGTGAGATCCCCATCATTTCGATTATTCGGACGAATGTCTCTTTTCGCTGCTTCATTCTGTCCACCACTTTAAGTTGGAATAATAATAATAATAATAATAATAATAATAATAATAATAATAATAGTAGTGGTAGTAGTAGTAGTAGTAGTAGTAGTAGTAGTAGTAGTAGTAGTAGTAGTAGTAGTAGTAGTAGTAGTAGTAGTAGTATCATCAGCACTGTTATTTGTGAGCAGCTCATTGCACCGCAACAAGTCGGGATGTATCTGTTAAGTGTCAAATGCAACAAAAGCAATAGTTCAGTTTAAACACATTATGTCTCCCGGTGGAAGCCGGGGGACATATTGTTTTAGTGCCGGTTTCTTCCGCTTCTTCTGCTTGTTGTTGTTGTTGTTGTTGTTGTTGGTGGTGGTGGTGGTGGTGGTGGTGTTCAGGTTCTTCAACACTTGGTTTCCTTGCCATAAGTCTTGAAAGACTTGACAGAATTTGATGAAACTTGATAGGATTACGTATCTAGGCAAGACCTAGGTTGGGATTATATTTGGATGACCTTGAGCGAATTCTCAAGGTCACAGGGTCACTTATGTGAAATTGGTTTCCGTTCGATAAGTCATGAAGAACAGGATGGAATTTGATGAAACTTGGTAGGATTATGTATCTTGGCAAGACCTAGGTTGCGATTGTATTTGGCTTACCTTGACTTAATTTTCAAGGTCACAGAGTCACTTATATGAAATTGGTTTCCTTGCAATAAGTCTTGAAGAACTTGATGAAAATTGCTAGAATAATGTATCTAGGTGACAGCTAAAATAGGATTGTAATTTTCAAGCAAACTTGGTCATTTGTAATATGTTATCACTTGTAGCTTATTCAGAGACGTAAGTGTTCCACCGGGAGACATTTGATTTTCTGGTGGAAAATCAGTCTGTTCTAGTTTAAACTGGATTGCCGTATAGTACAATGAGACAAATAAATGGGTTCTCCAGACACAGAGAGACGTAGGATATATATACAGAACACACAGGACAATACAAGGCTATGTTAACCATGCAGGTGAAGATATAATACAATAAGATACAATACAATATCTGTATGCCTGTACTCATACATCAGCATTATACAATTGATTCATAATCGACACCAAAAAATATACACACGAAATATAGAGTTATGCGTCAGACAGAGGAATGAACAATATGACTTGCTACTTTGTAATACAAATTAGGAAACAAAGCGTCCAGTACTGACAACATAAGTTTGTACTGCATCAAAAATGAGGGTATTCATGGCATCAGGTAAGTCTTTACTACCTAACAGGGTGATTTCAGAAAGCCTTATGCGCAATATCACGAAATAAATTGGGATGCACGTGAGCACCAGGGGCTGAAAGGGGGTGACAGTGTCAAGTAAGATCTTGCTAAATCGACAGTAGAATGGACAGAACAGAAGAAAGTGTATAGGATCTCAAACTCTATGGATTCAAGGATGTGTGGTACGCCCTGACCACACTTATCAAAGAGGACACAGCCATATTCGAGAATGGGTCGAACTAAAGAAAGATATAGTCTAGCTAGAGTTTTACGTGAGAGTCTATATTTGAACCTACGGAGGAGAGCAATTCTCTGACTAGCTTTATTGGTAATACGAAAAACGTGGGCACGCCAAGACAGACTACTGCTCAAGGTAGTACCAAGATGAGTATGAGTATCTCCTTCATGTATTGCTGATTGATCAAGAAAAAGCGGAGGATGTCTTGGTTTTTTTTTTTTTTTTTTTGTTTAGCAGAGAACACAACTGATAAAGATTTCAGGGCATTAAAGATTACACGCCACAACTTTCCCCAATTCCACATTGAAGAGAGATTTGTTTTTCGGTGGTGGGAAGACTGAGCCGGGTTGTTAACTTATTCAAGTACACAGGTATCTTTGGCACAGAGTCTGACGTCACAGGTTAGGTTATGTACAAGGTCGTTCAAAAAAACAAACAAACAAACAAACAAACTAGAAATAACATTTGGCCCAAAATGGGATTAAACAGGTAACCAAGTAGATTTATGTCCATGAATAAACACACGCTGAAAGCGCTTGGATAGATAGCTTTCCACCCACGATACAAGATTGTCCGAGATGCCTAGTTGTCTAAGTTTAGAAACGAGGCCAAGCTGCCATACCTTATCAAGTGCCTTGGATACGTCCACAAATACCATTCTGGTTTCCTGGGAAGATTCCAGGCCATTGTATATACGGTGAAGAATATAAACAAGTTGTTTAATGGTATTGTCATTAGCTTTGAAGCCGGAGTTCTTGGGAGTAAGGAGATTGTTCCGTATCAGATATTCATACAATGCATTAAATATCAGTCTTTGAAACACTTTGGAAACGTCGCAGAGTAAGGAAATAGGACAATAATTACTTATAATTTGTCTATTTGACTTTTTGAATGCCGGACACACATTGGATTTGTCCAGGATTTAGGAAAATATGAAAGGCTAAGCGACAGTCTGAAACTTTTAGTTAATGGTTTACTGAGAGTCTCAGCTGTACTCTTGAGTAAGATATTTCCAATGTTGTCGGGACCGGAAGCAGAGAATGGTCGGTGAGACGGTAACACCTTCTTCACATCCTCCTCACTAAAAGTGATATAATGCAGGCGTGCATCAGTTCTATCGGAAAATTCAGGCATGGGAGGGGAATCAGTGTCAGGTAAAGTTTTGCAGTACATCATTTGCTTGCACAGTAAATGTTGAATAATTCATATTATTCCGTCATGCAGGACATAACATTATTATTGCCGATGATGGGGGTATGTCTCGATAGATTTTGCTGCCAAGGACAGATTTGGACAACTTCCACCATTGATTGGGATTGATGTCTTTCTCGTTTAGTTGTGAGTTTAATTTTAGAAAATATGAACGCATCGACTGGCGAATTTTGTTTACAACCATGTTCCGTGACTTTTTATAGAAACGATAAAACTTTTTGGTCTTCGTATGAATATCGAAGCTGTGGGGGCAGGGTGTATTAGAGTATCGCTTAAATCGTTTCCAAGTTCGCTTTCGATGCCGAATACATTTCTTTATTTCTGTGGTTATCCAGGTTTGTCATGATGGGGAATTGTAACTTCTCTGTAGCGAGTAAAATCTTTAGCAGTGGCCAGAAATAGGTCAAACTAATATGAGACAATATCGTTGACAGAATCATTAACTTCGTGGGCTGTATCCCATGGAGCGGAAGAAAGAGCAGTGTTAAGATCTTGAAAAATTGCTCTGCCATAGTCCCATTTAGGTCCCTTTAAGTTTTATCTTTAAAATTAGAGAGAGGAAGGGAACAAAATATCACAGAATGATCAGAGTTTGAAAAGGGGTCAACACATCACTGTCAAGATAAGTCCTGGAGATCAAATCCAACAAGCCACTTGCATATTCACTTATCCTAGTAGGTTCATCAATAAATTGGAAAAGGTTGTGCTATATACAGGATTAACCAGTGAGGTGCCTAGCTCGCTGTCAGGGTGGTCTGAGTCCCAATCAGTACACCTATCATTGAAACATTTCTGCTAATTGACCGGGTAGACGATAGTAATTGCCAACAACTAGACCCTCACGTGTAGCAATCTCTATCCAGACGCATTCACAGTTTTGCCTTTCTAAATCATCTCACCTGGAGCACGGTAGGAATGAATGTACATAAGTTAAAACTCCACCTCCTCTACCCGTTTGACGATCGCGTCTGAAGGGCGGTTGAAAGCTCTCAATAAGCAAAAGCTGATCAGGATAGTCAGCATCCAGCCAGTTTTCAAAGATGGTAATAGCTTAAAAATTTTCAGACTGAGCCAATATCTGAAATTCTTCTTATTTCCCAGCATTGTTGATACTTCGGACGTCCAGTCATTATTCAATGGGTTATGAGCAGGGCCGGGGTTAGGATGTATATCAGCTGCAGACATAATGAATTTACACAAGATCAAAATGATATGACGGACACAAAGGAATCCATTTAGTGGCAAAGTCACAAGTGATAGGGCCAAGAAACTGAATGATATTCTTTCGGTTTCAACAGATACGTGTGCAAAGTATGTGCAAATAGTGTGGCTACTACATCTACCTAAATGTAAGCCAATGGCTGCTCTGTATTGCTCAATACTGATGCCCATTAAGGTAGAAATAGTTTACAATTATTCCACTATGGATATGAATAAGTCTTGACAGAGGTAATTTTACCGACAAAAGACAGAATTCTAAACAAGGGATGCCACGTGTTTTTAACCCATGTTTAGTATTGAGACCACTGTATTGTACTGCAAGCAAGCGACATACAAAACATTCAAGTGAAGACATAGTGAACAAGTTATAAAACAAGAGTGACCTGAACGCGAGATCATAAGAAAAGTTGCGAGTGACCATAATTCTGGAAGGTATCAAGTACATCGAAGGACGTCAGTACTACCATAGGAAAAAAAAGAAGGAAAAATCGGCTAATTGCGGGTCAAACAGTTGTAATTAGCGATCATTTAAACAGTCTAATATTGAAAAAAGCAAAGTGAATGCTTTTCCATCAGGGCTATCGTACATATAATAAAGGAGTACAAATAGATCTTAAAGTCCTGCGTATGAGAATACATTAATGTTGTTATAATCAGCCAAAATTAATAGCTCACAATTGTGTATCCATATTCTCCGGAGTGAAAAAAGACACTCCTGTATGCACATAGAGTCGACAGTGCAACAAGCTGGTTGAAAGGGAAGCGTCGTGTATGTGAAAAAAGAGTTTCAACAAGACCGAGACATATTGAGCATATTGTCATGTGGCGATGAAGCCTGCATGAACTAAATTGCCGCTTGACAGATAAGTCTACAGAGATGAACATTGTGACATACATTCTTGTGGAGCAGGTAGAATTCAATACAAGTGAATAAGATGGTGAAATTCAGCGACCTAAGGACCAATTTGGGAAAAGCACTGGAGTGAGGAAGGCCATAAACTACTATAACACGTCCCCGATTACATGTGCCATATGGGAGAATAACGGGAAAATAATAACATAAAAGTTATACAATAAGTCGAGTAGATACAAATTCGAAAATAAAGTACTGAATAATTTGTTGGGAAAAAGTACTTGCATATATTCCCAAGGTAAAAAATAAACATCAGTACGAAAGTAGAGGGGATGGATCATATTTGTCTCTCGTCTCCATAGAGCATTCAGGGATGTCATCATACGGAGTGTATAAAATGTTTGTAAGCAGTGTTCTGCTTCACCCTTTCTATGTCCAGACAGGATCAGATCACGTAACATATACCAATACGGGAGAGGGAAGAAAGACCATTTGACATGGCGATGTTAGATATTTGGTAATTTACATGTAGCAAATATTGATTTGCTGTGTTTTGAAAAAGATGCTGCCGAGTGATTTTTATTGCAGCGGCCTCTAGTGGCCGGTCATGAAGGGATTGAGACAGGGTGGATAACACTGTGACGTCCCCTAATTTGGAATCACAAAGGCGTGCGGCTCAATAAAGGTGCGACCGGATTGACAAGTGGCACTCTCCTTGTTGGGCGGTGGAACAGAACAGTGGAACTTTGGAGTATGGTCTAGCGGTCACAGCGGGCTTCGGATCTTTTAGCCAGCGTGTTGAAAAGGGTAAGTGTATCTTCTGACTTTCTATGGAAAAGTTACTCATGTTGAAATGAGTTAGGATATACTTACCTGATTCAACCATGGTTGGAGATCTGGAAAATCCAAATTTTCACTGTACGTGTTCACGTGGCATGTTTAGCTAGGCGTTAATAAATATTGGGTGATCCTGGTCATGGTCCCGAGCCAAAGGCCAATTTGATTAAATATGTAGGGTAAATATTAGGGAAGAGTTCAAGTAAAAATAAACAGAACTAAAATACGTTCGTGGTTTCTAGGTGAAATTTAGCAGCGGTTACAAATTTCATGTTATAAATACCTCGTGGCGGGCCGGTAAGTTGGCTTCCGTAATACACGTGGTTTGGTCATTTTTCTGTAATAATGGGTCGTCAAAGATGAATAATTATTAAGGGCATATGGACGTCCTATTATGGAGCAAGGATAAGTGATTTTCGTGACAGTCGAAATAAATATAACAATGTCTGTTATGAAGACTGAATAACGGAGATTGTCTTTAGCTGGCTAGGATTATGGTCAAGTTTTGCGCTGGTTAGTGAGCCTTTGCAGACGTTTCGTAATTATTACCGGCCAGAATGAAGAGGTGTGAACCACGAGGGTAAACTTGTCTTGTTCTGGAGGTTCTTGTTGGAGTCTTGTAGACTAGGGATTTGAAACGTAATTGATTAGCGCAAAACATTGATTTAACATGAATTCACATTTTGAAACAAAGACGAGAGAAAATAATTGGGAGAAGATATTTCTTGGAATCGGTATATGCTGATTAAAAATGGATATCAGAACCATTTTCCATGAAAGAAAATTCTATTTTTTCTGCTCGGGAACACTGTAAGCAGTTCTGTAATTTGATCTCGTTAAGTCCTAAAAATGGTGTTGTAAGAACGAGTTTCTGGTTATGGAACTGAAATATATATATTTATAGGAGAGTAAACTAAATACTGGTGAGCAAATTGGGAATATATTCCAAATTTCCATTCTGTAGGCATGGTTGAAAAAATTACAATACTAATCTTGGAGAAATATTTGGGTGGTGTGCCCTCTAGTGGCAAAACCAAGAAATACAGGTTATTCTGAATATGTATATGGTTATTATTGAAAGGTTAAAATGCATTGGTTAAATTCGAGAAAGACATTAAAAGTAGTGAAACCAATAGGTTTCTTCCATTTTTGATGTGGAGTTATAGTCATACTGGTAATAGAAGTCTTAGGGTTAAATAGAGAAATTTGAAACAAGATCAAGGGTTAAACCTGGTAGAACAGGTTTTCCTGTTCATTATATATGCAAATTCTTTATGCTCTACCTGAAGATTTAACCCCATTCCTATTTTCACTTTAGTAAGAACTAGGCAGGGAAAACTGAACACATAAATTATGTTAATGAGGTAAATATTTGTCTGAAAAGACTTCAGTTGAAGTTTCATTAATTTTATAGAATTATGTTACAAAGTATACTTGTGTCATGGAAATCATAATAAGTTATGATATTTCAAAAGCATTCCATAGAGATTATGTACTTTTATTTTATGTTGACCTTAAATATCACAATATTGAAGTTCATTTTTTTTGAGTTGTTTTGAATGTTGACTCTTTTCACTTCCAGAATATATTTAATATGGATGGTCCTATTGGAAAAACAGATAGCTGGATTTCTGATAGTAGATTTTCCATTTTTATACCATGAATGGTCCTATTAGGAAGACAGGAGACTGAATTTCTGATAGTTGATTTTTCAGGAAATGGTATACATAAATTATTATAATTTACCGGAAGTTGACCTTCAAGGTCAAGGGTTATGGGAAGTGACATCAGAATTAAAGGTCAACTTTCATCCTTTTATTATTGGTCTTCATGAATTGATGATGTTGAAGCATTGGTCTTCATGAATTGATAATGTTGAAACATTTTTATTTTTTTTTACATTGGAGTTCTGATTGAAGTTTTTCTTTAAGGAACACACTTCCACAATGATTATAGCATGAAAATGTTCAGGCAACTTTTACTCAGTATATACATATCAAATTTTCTCCAGGATTATCTTAGGGATAAGTTTAGGATTTTTCTAAATTTGGGAAGATTTATTAAGTGGGTTGGACTTAAGAAATTAAATTGTGATTTAAGTTAAATACTTGATAGTTAACTCACCAGTTGAAGTTTTCGTATCACATAGTATTTAGTATCTTGCAAAATAAAACATTTTGCAATCCTGTAATATTTGACAAGGTAAATATGGTATAGCTTTCACTGCTGCATAAATTATCCAGTTACTTTACGGAGTATCTAATTATAATAATATTGAATATTTATGAAATGACAAATGAATAAATTATCTATTTGTACATGGATAGAAACAATGAAAATTATATTTGAAAGATTATAAGAAGTCTGAGTGAAGAACTATCAAATCTTAGACGGAATTGATATATATTGATGTTATTAAAATTTGTTTTGATGAACTCATAAATATTATAAACTGGGGCCATCTTGTTAAGGCTTAGGGTACTTGAAGAGGTATTTTTCTTTAAATATGGCCAATTTTATTCCAAATTTGTTAACCCTTGTGGGTTTTTCCTCTTAAAGTTTACCTAACCCTTTCAAGATAAATTATTCTTTGACAATTGATCTATGAAATTAGATCAGCATTTATTTTTGATTTATTCCGACTTGGAATATACTTAGAGAAATTATTTATTAAATTATTATATAAGAATTGAATATTTTTTTTAATTATAATAGGGAAAGTCTCTGACTCTGGTTTTTGTTGAGTTGCAGTGCAAATACTTGAGCCACGGGGGTTAAGTCGGAAAGTCAAGGCCTATACTTCACCTTTCCTGAGTGGCCGACCTTTCCTGAAAATTGAATGTTTACATGCGGTGGTGAGAACTTGAACAGATCCAGGTTGTGCCAACTTTACACATCAGTATGAACATTCTTATCTTTGGAATTTAATGGAGGTTGACACTTATAGTTTTTTTTTTCTTCCCCTTTCGACATTTAAGTAACTCAGGCTCATTTACAAAAGAAATTTTACGTTTGAACATTTTTGGATCGGTGAGATTGGAAATTATTCTCAATACTTTGGATTCAGAATTTCATACAGAATTCAACATATCACTTCAGAACTGGGAAGCTTTAGTGAATAATAAATAGGTTAGAACTAATTTTATTCCAAATTAAATAATTAAATTTGGTTTTAATCTATAAAAATACTTTGGCCGATTAAATTTTTAGTAAATTAGGATTGGATCGTCGTTGGACCTTGGTACTCTGTAATGGCTTCACTCTTTAACATTCTTCATTGTGAGGGCAATGCTCATTCGTCATTGTCACCTTCAAGACAACATTGTAATTGGAAATTTAATTGTTTTAGTTTGTAAACTTATAGGTCTCCAGTAATAAATTTTATTTTGTATACAACTTAAATCTTCTTGATTGTTCTTCCACTACGGGTCACTGACATCTAAGTTTAAAATCCTAGAGCCGGCAATAAGAATGTCCGCTTTAGGTTAATAGCCTCTTCAGTGAAATGTAATAAGTTAATATGGTGTCTCTGGAAAAAAAAATGAGGTTATTACAAATGGTGGCAGCGGTGGGATGTCATGTGACCTTGGAAGAACTTTAAATAAATTTTACTTTTGTGAGAAATAAAATAACTTTTAAAATCTTACATTGGCTTTGGTTCGGGACCCCTTTGGCTTGGGACCATTATAGTACCAGGAGTTACCCAATATTATATTTGAGGAGTATTAGAAAAGGGAATTTAAAATATATTTGTGATAGTGATTGTTCATTGATTATTTTTCTTTGTCTTTATCTGGTTGGATGGCAGGCATACCGACTATGGAGGGGGGTGCTCTCGGGGCACCCCACAGCCGTCTACCATCAGCCGCTCAACAGGGGGGTCCGGTTGGGGGGTTTCCCGGAGCATTCCCTTCACCTGGAGCACAAGGACTGTTGGTAGGTTTACAAGATCCTTTAATGCCACAGGGATATACTCCAGTGGGAGAAGGAGTTTTCGACCCATTGAGAACTCCCACGACTCCTCCCACTAACCCTCAAGGTTTGTATTGGCCAGACCCCACTGGGTTTGGGTTGGATAGACAAATACCAATATATGGAATGGTAACACCGGGGGGAGGTGATCCTCTTTCTAATTTCAGAACTTCTCCAGCCCAACCAGTTGCTTTTCGGCTAGACGCAAGACGACCGGAAAGGAGGGGAGCAGAAAAACCAAGTATAAATCCGGACAAATACTACGGTAAGCAAACATTTGATGATTATTTGAAGCATTTTGAAATAGTCGCTGGCATCAATGCTTGGGATAATGAAATGAAGAGAATATTTCTCTTAGTTGTACTACAAGGCAAAGTACAAGAATATGCTAATGATTTACCTGAGAATGTCAGGGCTGACTATGATTTATTATGTGGAGCACTTATTGAGCAGTTTGGAGCTCATAAGTTGGTTGACAGCTATAGACAAGAGCTTTTATCCTGTCAACAGGGTAAGGATGAGAAACTAAGAGACTTGGGCTCTCGAGTTAGAAGATTAGTAACTCGTGCCTTTCCATCTGGTGATTTGGTTACAAAGGAAAGTATGACTGTACATCATTTCGTCCAAGCTATTAGGGAACAGTCATTACGTATACAGGTAAAAAGAGTTGGTCCCTCTAATTTGGAGGAGGCTATAAAGGTTGCCATGAGAGAAGAAAGCATTGTTTCAGGAGAAAAAGTAAAGTTTGTACCTAGAGTTCATGCTTCTCAACCTCCTAAGGAATCAAATACATCAGATTCTAAACAATTGGTTGAGAAATTACAGAAAAGAATCCAGGAGTTGGAAGATCAGTTAAAGGGTAAGACTGAAAGTAAGAGGGAGACTCCACAAAGGAAGGAGGGAGAGTCTAAGTCTGGTATATCCTGCTGGTATTGCCATCAGCCAGGCCATTGTAAATATAATTGTGCTAAGTTTCAGGCTGATTCACCTGATGGCTTTCTTGAATATTTGAGTAAAAGAGAAATTTTAAAACAGGGAAACGGGGAGGGGCGGTTGTAAACCCGGGATCAGCTGCCCTACCCAAGAGTTCACCTGAAATAAAGAGAAATGTGACTTATTTTGTGGAAGGAAAAGTGAACAAAATTTCCACAAAATTTTTACTGGACACAGGAGCATGTTCTACTTTATTGCATCCATCTATATTAGAATTATGTCCTGATGTAGAAGTACAACCGGATAAGACAGAATTGTTGACTGCTAATGGAGAATTAGTGCCAGTGGTAGGGAAAGTGAAATTTAGTTGCCAGTTTGGTAAATTAAGATTTCAACATGAGTTTCTGTTGGCAAACATTTCCTACCAAGGTATCTTGGGGGCAGACCTGTTGGATAGATTTCAAGCTGTAATTGACTTGCAAAATAGTAAAATCAAACTGGGTAATCAAGATATACCGGTGCTAACTGAAAAGCAGTTGTATTGGAAAGAGGCAGTGTGTGTAGTGCACGACATTCATTTGCCTCCTTGTAGTGAAGTTTTGGTTTCAGCTCAGATTGCCGGACCCAGAAGAAAGGGACTTGCTTTGATTCAGGCCTCCTGTGTAAATGAAAATGACACTGGAGAGGGAGTAATTGTTGGTAGAGGACTGATTGACTTAGGTCAAAAGGAATTTCCTCTACGAATTCTTAATCCCGGAAATTTTTCAATTCAGGTCCTCAAGGGAGCACAAGTAAGTACAGCCATTCCTGTCCAACATGTGGCTCATGTTTCTTTGCAGTCAACAGACAGGTCTACTCAGCTACATCCAGTGGTGCAAGATTTGTATGAAAAAAATTGTACTGAGTTGAATAAACACCAGAGGAAAGACTTTAGAGCTTTAATGTGTAAATGGCAATCTGTTTTTGCCAAGGACGACCAAGATGTAGGTCATTGTGATCTTTTACCTCATACCATTGATACTGGTGATGCAAAGCCTATAAGACAAAGAGCTCGCAGGGTCTCACCTCATATAAGACCTGAGATTGAGAAATGTATAAACAAGATGTTAGACAAAGGAATTATAGTTCCCAGTAACAGTCCTTGGGCCAGTCCCATAGTTATGGTAAAGAAACCAGACGGTTCATGGAGGTTCTGTGTGGACTATAGGAAACTAAATGAAGTTACCAAAGTTGACGCATGGCCATTACCTAGAATTGATGAGACACTTGATTCATTACAGGGTAACAATTGGTTCAGTAAGATAGACCTTCTATCGGGCTACTGGAACAATCAAATGGACCCCAAAGACCAAGAAAAGACTGCATTCACTACAGGTACGTCTCTATATGAGTTTACGGTCCTTCCCTTTGGGTTAAAGAACGCACCATCAGGATTTAGCCGGTTAATGGAATTTGTGTTAGCTGGTTTACACTGGTCTACCTGTTTAATTTTTCTCGATGACGTCATTACTTTCGGTAAGACGTTTTCTGAGGCCAGAGATAGGTTAGATTTGGTGTTAGGAGCTTTACATAAAGCCGGTTTCAAACTAAAACCGTCTAAATGTGCATTTTTCCAGAAGGAAATCGAGTACCTTGGTTTTGTAGTATCTGGTAATGGAATAGCTACAGACCCAAAGAAGGTGGAAAAGGTAAAAAACTGGCCTACACCTAAGAATCTTAAGGAGGTCAGAGGTTTTACAGGGTTAACATCATATTACAGGAAATTTATACCTTCATATAGTGAAATTGCTGCTCCTTTACATAGACTTACCAGGAAAGGAGTTTCTTTTATATGGTCCCAAGAATGTCAGCAAGCTTTTGATAAGCTTAAATATGCTTTGTGTAATCCACCTCTGTTGGCTTTTCCTGATTTTTCCCTTCCTTTCATTCTGGACACGGACGCGGCGGGTAGGTCAATAGGAAGTGTTTTGTCTCAGATTCAAGGTGGAAAAGAGCGTGTTGTAGCTTATGCTAGCAGAACTTTAAGCCCAGCAGAATGTAATTATTCTGTGACCAGACGGGAGTTGCTAGCAGTGGTGTATTTTGTGCAATATTTCAAAACCTATTTGTTTGGTAAGCAATTTTTGCTTCGCACGGATCATGGCTCTTTAAGATGGCTATATAATTTTAAAGAACCTCAAGGTCAGATAGCCAGATGGCTAGAAATTTTAAGCCCGTACAGGTTTGAAATAGCCCATCGCCGTGGTATATCTCATGGAAATTCTGATGCCATGAGCAGGTATCCAGAACCAGAGATTGCTGAGGTTCAAAAGGTGAGTACAGTGTCCTTAGAACCTTCTATATACACTCCAGACAAACTTAAAGAAATGCAAAAAGCTGACTCTGACTTAGGTATCATATACACGTTAAAAGAGAAATCTAAAGTTAGACCGTCTGCAGAGCTCATTGCTACCAGTAGCAGACGAAGTAAACTATATTTTTCTCAGTGGGACCAAATTGTATTACAGGATGGGCTATTAAAACGAATTTGGACGGAAGAATCAGGGAGTAGGTATTTACTCATTGCTCCACATGCAATCCATAAGAAAATTCTATTTTTAGCTCATGATAGCAAATCTGGTGGCCATCTTGGTATAGATAAAACCGTAGAGAAAATTAGACAAAAATTTTGGTGGATAGGTCTCAGAAAAACGGTAAGTTCCTACTTATCCTGTTGTGAAAAATGTAATAGCAGGAAAGGTGGAAATCGTACATTTAGAGCTCCATTAGCTCGGAGACCAGTTGGTTATCCCATGGAACGAGTGGCCATAGATATAAAAGGACCACTACCTACAACCCAGGCAGGTAACAAGTACATTTTAGTGATTTCTGATTATTTCACTAAGTACAGTGAAGCCTTTCCTATGCCTAACCAAGAGGCTACAACCATAGCTGACATCTTTTGCAGGAAATGGGTTTGTAAGTACGGTTGCCCCAGGCAATTACATACGGACTGTGGAAGTAACCTGGAGGGCAAGGTCATGAAATATGTATGCCAGGTATTTGACATCGAGAAAACTCATACTGTTGCTTACAATCCTAAAAGTGATGGGTTAGTGGAAAGACTAAATAAGACTATAGGAGAAATGCTTTCAGCCTATGTAGCAGAGGACCAGATTGACTGGGATGTACATCTAGATTTTATCATGATGGCCTATAGGTCAAGTGTGCAGGCAAGTACAGGATTTACCCCTAACAGACTTCTCTTTGGCAGAGAAAATTGTTTGCCATTAAGTGTACTTAGAGAGCCACAAGATGGGGTACATTTCTTTTCAGTGGAAGATTATTTGACCCAGTTGGACGAGATATTGTCATTATGCTACAAACAGGTAAGAGAGCACCTAAAAACAGCTCAACATAGGCAAAAGACTTACTATGACCAGAAAGTGCATGGAAAACCATACAAAGTGGGGGATTTGGTATGGAGAAGTATCAAACGTACTAAAAAAGGTTTGACTTGGTCGTTATCACCTCATTTTGATGGTCCATACAAAGTTATAGAGATCCTCTCAGATGTAAACTATAGAATCCAAAAAGTTGGTAAGCGAATTACAGTAGTGGAACATTTTGACCATTTAAAACCTTACACATGTGTGGAGGGGGCTGATGACTCCCATAGTGATGTGAGTGGGTCAGAATCGTCTAATGAGAAAGGAAGTTTATCTGAGAAGGACACTTCTTTGCCGGAGGTAAGAGGTAGAGAAAAGAGAAGCAGGAAAATACCTGTAAAGTATGGCGACTATGTATTTTATTGATCAAATGTGGACATTGAAAATTATTGGAATTTATTGACATTATATGGATAAATGTATTTTGAAATATGTAATTACTAACCCCGACGTCGGGTTGAATTTACTAACAAATGTATTGAATTTTTTTGAGGAAAATCATATCCTTGAAAGAATTGTGAAATGTAAAGTTGATAATGGTGAAATGAAAAGCCACTTGAATGTATTGAATTTTTTTGAGGAAAATCATATCCTTGAAAGAATTGTGAAATGTAAAGTTGATAATGGTGAAATGAAAAGCCACTTGAATGTATTGAATTTTTTGAGGAAAATCATATCCTTGAAAGAATTGTGAAATGTAAAGTTGATAATGGTGAAATGAAAAGCCATTTGAATATGTTGAATTTTTGAGGAAAACCATATCCTTGAAATTATAAAAAGTGAAAACATGAAGAAATTTTTATTGGGAAAAATTTTTGTGATTCTGATAAATCATCAAAAATTTTTCAGATAGGAGGAAGCTCTGTAGCAAATATTGATTTGCTGTGTTTTGAAAAAGATGCTGCCGAGTGATTTTTATTGCAGCGGCCTCTAGTGGCCGGTCATGAAGGGATTGAGACAGGGTGGATAACACTGTGACGTCCCCTAATTTGGAATCACAAAGGCGTGCGGCTCAATAAAGGTGCGACCGGATTGACAAGTGGCACTCTCCTTGTTGGGCGGTGGAACAGAACAGTGGAACTTTGGAGTATGGTCTAGCGGTCACAGCGGGCTTCGGATCTTTTAGCCAGCGTGTTGAAAAGGGTAAGTGTATCTTCTGACTTTCTATGGAAAAGTTACTCATGTTGAAATGAGTTAGGATATACTTACCTGATTCAACCATGGTTGGAGATCTGGAAAATCCAAATTTTCACTGTACGTGTTCACGTGGCATGTTTAGCTAGGCGTTAATAAATATTGGGTGATCCTGGTCATGGTCCCGAGCCAAAGGCCAATTTGATTAAATATGTAGGGTAAATATTAGGGAAGAGTTCAAGTAAAAATAAACAGAACTAAAATACGTTCGTGGTTTCTAGGTGAAATTTAGCAGCGGTTACAAATTTCATGTTATAAATACCTCGTGGCGGGCCGGTAAGTTGGCTTCCGTAATACACGTGGTTTGGTCATTTTTCTGTAATAATGGGTCGTCAAAGATGAATAATTATTAAGGGCATATGGACGTCCTATTATGGAGCAAGGATAAGTGATTTTCGTGACAGTCGAAATAAATATAACAATGTCTGTTATGAAGACTGAATAACGGAGATTGTCTTTAGCTGGCTAGGATTATGGTCAAGTTTTGCGCTGGTTAGTGAGCCTTTGCAGACGTTTCGTAATTATTACCGGCCAGAATGAAGAGGTGTGAACCACGAGGGTAAACTTGTCTTGTTCTGGAGGTTCTTGTTGGAGTCTTGTAGACTAGGGATTTGAAACGTAATTGATTAGCGCAAAACATTGATTTAACATGAATTCACATTTTGAAACAAAGACGAGAGAAAATAATTGGGAGAAGATATTTCTTGGAATCGGTATATGCTGATTAAAAATGGATATCAGAACCATTTTCCATGAAAGAAAATTCTATTTTTTCTGCTCGGGAACACTGTAAGCAGTTCTGTAATTTGATCTCGTTAAGTCCTAAAAATGGTGTTGTAAGAACGAGTTTCTGGTTATGGAACTGAAATATATATATTTATAGGAGAGTAAACTAAATACTGGTGAGCAAATTGGGAATATATTCCAAATTTCCATTCTGTAGGCATGGTTGAAAAAATTACAATACTAATCTTGGAGAAATATTTGGGTGGTGTGCCCTCTAGTGGCAAAACCAAGAAATACAGGTTATTCTGAATATGTATATGGTTATTATTGAAAGGTTAAAATGCATTGGTTAAATTCGAGAAAGACATTAAAAGTAGTGAAACCAATAGGTTTCTTCCATTTTTGATGTGGAGTTATAGTCATACTGGTAATAGAAGTCTTAGGGTTAAATAGAGAAATTTGAAACAAGATCAAGGGTTAAACCTGGTAGAACAGGTTTTCCTGTTCATTATATATGCAAATTCTTTATGCTCTACCTGAAGATTTAACCCCATTCCTATTTTCACTTTAGTAAGAACTAGGCAGGGAAAACTGAACACATAAATTATGTTAATGAGGTAAATATTTGTCTGAAAAGACTTCAGTTGAAGTTTCATTAATTTTATAGAATTATGTTACAAAGTATACTTGTGTCATGGAAATCATAATAAGTTATGATATTTCAAAAGCATTCCATAGAGATTATGTACTTTTATTTTATGTTGACCTTAAATATCACAATATTGAAGTTCATTTTTTTTGAGTTGTTTTGAATGTTGACTCTTTTCACTTCCAGAATATATTTAATATGGATGGTCCTATTGGAAAAACAGATAGCTGGATTTCTGATAGTAGATTTTCCATTTTTATACCATGAATGGTCCTATTAGGAAGACAGGAGACTGAATTTCTGATAGTTGATTTTTCAGGAAATGGTATACATAAATTATTATAATTTACCGGAAGTTGACCTTCAAGGTCAAGGGTTATGGGAAGTGACATCAGAATTAAAGGTCAACTTTCATCCTTTTATTATTGGTCTTCATGAATTGATGATGTTGAAGCATTGGTCTTCATGAATTGATAATGTTGAAACATTTTTATTTTTTTTTACATTGGAGTTCTGATTGAAGTTTTTCTTTAAGGAACACACTTCCACAATGATTATAGCATGAAAATGTTCAGGCAACTTTTACTCAGTATATACATATCAAATTTTCTCCAGGATTATCTTAGGGATAAGTTTAGGATTTTTCTAAATTTGGGAAGATTTATTAAGTGGGTTGGACTTAAGAAATTAAATTGTGATTTAAGTTAAATACTTGATAGTTAACTCACCAGTTGAAGTTTTCGTATCACATAGTATTTAGTATCTTGCAAAATAAAACATTTTGCAATCCTGTAATATTTGACAAGGTAAATATGGTATAGCTTTCACTGCTGCATAAATTATCCAGTTACTTTACGGAGTATCTAATTATAATAATATTGAATATTTATGAAATGACAAATGAATAAATTATCTATTTGTACATGGATAGAAACAATGAAAATTATATTTGAAAGATTATAAGAAGTCTGAGTGAAGAACTATCAAATCTTAGACGGAATTGATATATATTGATGTTATTAAAATTTGTTTTGATGAACTCATAAATATTATAAACTGGGGCCATCTTGTTAAGGCTTAGGGTACTTGAAGAGGTATTTTTCTTTAAATATGGCCAATTTTATTCCAAATTTGTTAACCCTTGTGGGTTTTTCCTCTTAAAGTTTACCTAACCCTTTCAAGATAAATTATTCTTTGACAATTGATCTATGAAATTAGATCAGCATTTATTTTTGATTTATTCCGACTTGGAATATACTTAGAGAAATTATTTATTAAATTATTATATAAGAATTGAATATTTTTTTTAATTATAATAGGGAAAGTCTCTGACTCTGGTTTTTGTTGAGTTGCAGTGCAAATACTTGAGCCACGGGGGTTAAGTCGGAAAGTCAAGGCCTATACTTCACCTTTCCTGAGTGGCCGACCTTTCCTGAAAATTGAATGTTTACATGCGGTGGTGAGAACTTGAACAGATCCAGGTTGTGCCAACTTTACACATCAGTATGAACATTCTTATCTTTGGAATTTAATGGAGGTTGACACTTATAGTTTTTTTTTTTCTTCCCCTTTCGACATTTAAGTAACTCAGGCTCATTTACAAAAGAAATTTTACGTTTGAACATTTTTGGATCGGTGAGATTGGAAATTATTCTCAATACTTTGGATTCAGAATTTCATACAGAATTCAACATATCACTTCAGAACTGGGAAGCTTTAGTGAATAATAAATAGGTTAGAACTAATTTTATTCCAAATTAAATAATTAAATTTGGTTTTAATCTATTAAAATACTTTGGCCGATTAAATTTTTAGTAAATTAGGATTGGATCGTCGTTGGACCTTGGTACTCTGTAATGGCTTCACTCTTTAACATTCTTCATTGTGAGGGCAATGCTCATTCGTCATTGTCACCTTCAAGACAACATTGTAATTGGAAATTTAATTGTTTTAGTTTGTAAACTTATAGGTCTCCAGTAATAAATTTTATTTTGTATACAACTTAAATCTTCTTGATTGTTCTTCCACTACGGGTCACTGACATCTAAGTTTAAAATCCTAGAGCCGGCAATAAGAATGTCCGCTTTAGGTTAATAGCCTCTTCAGTGAAATGTAATAAGTTAATATGGTGTCTCTGGAAAAAAAAATGAGGTTATTACATACACACAAGGAGTGCGGAACACACGCCATTAAACGGTCCAGAATAATCAAGTAGTCGTTGGGGGCTCAGTAGACACTTTTTTCACCAGCAACTCTGTCTCTTTCTCAGTACTTTTCCAGGTCTTTTTACGTGCGAATTTCCGCTTCAAGGCCTTCTCTGTCGACAGCTTCGGTTCCCTTATACACACACGGCCATCTCTTGAATAGCAGAACTTGATAGCTTTGCCGCGCCTGCGGCGTGAAATACATGGAGTGTAAAGCAGCATTTTGAGAGTAAAAAAAACAATGAAAGATACTAGGAAAGATGATTTGCTGCATAGCAAATCAGTGTGTGTGTCTTCAAAGCATATTGGTATGGCAATGCACAACTATTCCATAAAACAGGAGTAGAAGTTGGAATGGCATCTCTATCTATTATAGCTTTGAAGTTATTCAAGATTTAAAATTTCTAATGGTGCTTTTTTACATAACTTAAATTGCTACAACTTTTGTTGTAGATTCATTAGGTGATTAGGTGCCAATGGTCAACAACCCCCTAGTAGAAGTTGGAATGACATCTCTATTGTACTGTTGAAGATATTCAAGATTGAAAATTTCAAATTCAGAAAGAAAGAAAGAAAGAAAGAAAGAAAGAAAGAAAGAAAGAAGGGAGGGAGGGAGAAAGAAAGAAAGACAGACAGACAGACAATAAGAAAGAAAGAAGAAAGAAGGGAGGGAGGGAGGGAGAGAGAGAGAGAAAGAAAGAAAGAAAGAAAGAAAGAAAGAAAGAAAGAAAGAAAGAAAGAAAGAAAGAAAGAAAGAAAGAAAGAAAGAAAGAAAGAAAGAAAGAAAGAAAGAAAGAAAGAAAGAAAGAAAGAAAGAAAGAAAAGTGTGTGTTGACACACACACACTTTAATGATAGAATGCATGAGCAGGGATCTTGAGCATTTCCTGGACTGTGTAATTGTATATAAATAATGTAGCCCAAAATGTTTTCTTTAAGAGCCACTGAACTGACTGGTGTCCAGAAAGAAAACATTAACTTATAATTAAATTACCAAACAGACATAGTCATTCAATCAATGCAGCCAATGTTTATATGACAAAATTAACTCATTCAGTGATGAACCCAAAGAATATGCTCTTTGCTATTTTTTTCAAATTTGTATTGCAAATACAATGTGTGAAACAAATAAAAAAGGTCAGAATATCACAAATCATGAGCAGATATTATATTCTATTATGATTGTCAGAATTTTAAATCAGAACCCCCTCATTTAAAAGATAAGAATACTCAGTATATCCCTTTGATACAAATTTTACTGACAGTAAATGAAGACTTCTGTCCTGAATGAGTCACACTTCCCAGGACTTTGGAATAAGCTGGCCATTTGATAGCAATCATTCACTGTCACTGGTCATGTGTGTTTGGTGGGGTGGCAGACACATAGAGGGCCAGCTCCACAGTAAAATGGTGTCCCTTTAGCCGGATTATTTTGTAAAAAATCCAATTATTTGACGCTACAAAAGTGAAAATAAAACCCATATAAATGTCTACAGCAGCACCCATGTGGACCTGTTTACAAACACCACTAATTATAGCAGCCGGGTTGAGTGGCAGGGCAAAGAGATCAGTGATAGGCTGTTTGGCCCAATAGCACTGTGGTCACAACTAATGAGACGGCCCCCAGAGCTCAAGTTGGAATGCACTGTATAGTATATAACATATTGAAGATTTAAAACTTTAATTAGCCCTCATTTGCATACTTTTGAAAAGCATGACCTCTCATTATAAAAATGCCAGACTTTATCTATAGAAGTATAATTGTGCCAAGCTTGGAGTTTCTACGTGTTATACTTTTCAAATGAAATGTCGGACAAATTTGCCTGTAAAGAAAGAAAGAAAGAAAGAAAGAAAGAAAGAAAGAAAGAAAGAAAGAAAGAAAGAAAGAAAGAAGAAAGAAAGAAAGAAAGAAAGAAAGAAATAAAGAATTCCTAGAAAAACAGAAAAAGTGTGTGCTGACACACACACTTTAATAAGACTATGTTCAGCACTATAAAAGAAGATTTGCTTCAAAGAAAACCTCTCTGTGTGCCTACAAAGGAAAGTTGTTGCCTTGTACATTCAAATTGATATTTCGAAAGGCTACATGCCAGAAAACATAAACATGAAAGTTTACAAAACCCTGTAGCAAAATAAGACTTTGGCATGAAAAAAATGCAGGTAAAAAGGAAATAACAGACAGACAGAAAGAAACCTGGATAAAACAGAATGTCAAGTGTTAGTAAGCAAACAAGATTTGGTCATGTAGTGAGAACTCTAACTATTTCTAGTGCACTTTTTATTGCAACTTTGATTCTTTTATCTAGGTTCAGAATATATATGTGTTTAACATAAGGAATACACTGTGAAACAGAACAAATGTAAAGCATATAGTGCAAATAACTGTGGTTAACAAAATAAAACGTAAATGCAACAAAAGTGAGTCAGGATGACCCTAGCTAAGGATTAAGAAACCCGCAGTTGCATCTGAGAGCTTAGCTCCAGACAAAACTAATAATGGACAAACCTAGGGGGTGACGTGAGAATGGTACATCTGAGCATAATAATTTTGAAGATAAATATTCAAGATTCAAATGTATCAAGTCCCCCGAATAGGTATAAATCCAAATGTACAGCTTCCCTTTGTGGTTCACAGGATGCACCCACAGTACGAACCTAGGGCTTGAAAACCTCTTTACAATATTGTTTAAAATATTCAACATTTAAGCCACTCAATTGCTCTTAATGAACATAAAGCGAAATTCTACAACCGTTGTTTGTGGTCCATTACCTGCGCTTACGGCAAAGACCTATGACTTGCTAGAATGGTGCCTCTATCTATATTAGTATTGAAATATTTAAAGGTTTACATTTTCAAATGGCCTTCATTTGCATAATGTTCAAAACTGTAACCCCTCTTCATACAAAAGCCAGGCTTTAAGTATGGAAGTATGTCCAGTTTAGAATCACTGCGTACCCGAGTCTTCAAATAAAATGTCGTGTAAAGAAAGAAAAAGACAGACAGACAGAAAGAGTGAAATAAAGAGAGCACGTTAGTTATAGCATGAGTATGACCAGGGCTAGTTCCCCCCCCCCCAAAAAAAAAAAATCTTTTCTTGGTGACCACAAATCTAACACCTAGAAAGGAAGATTTGCTTCACAGAAAATCTGCCTGTGTGCCTTCAAATGGAGAACAGTTTTGCAGCTACTTCAGATTTAAATTTTGTGTATTCACCTTATGTACATAACTCAAAATGCTACAATTTTGGTTGTTGGTTCATTGGATGCAGCTATATCACAAACGTATGAATTGATATTGGAATGCCCCTCTATCTACAATAGTTTTGGAAACCCTGAAGAATTAAATTTTGCTTATTCACATAATTTGCATACATTAAAACGCCAGAACTTTGAGACATGGTGCATTGGATGCGGCTATGTACCAAACCAAAACTGAAGTTGGGATGGCACCTCTATGTATAATAACTATGGAGATATAAAACTTTAAAATTGTTCAAGTGCCCCTAATTAGCAAAATTTAAAGTTATACAACTTCTATTAACTGTCCAATAGATTGACAGTTGTCGCAAACCTACATGTGTAAGTTAGAAATTTGTGTCCATCTATAATATTTTTGAAGATATACAGCTTTTAAATCTTTAATTGCCCCTAATTTGTGTAATTTTAAACATCATGACTATTCCAAACGAAATGCACAATTTAACTGGTAGGCAGTCAGTACCCATGTCAAGCTTATTGGTTATCAGAATAATAAACCTGGGAAAAACTCTGGACAAATTTGGGTCTAAAGAAAAATAAAAGAAAGACAAAAATATTCCTGCAAAACCATAATAGCTGGGTTGACACCCAGACATAATTAAACTGGAGACATGATTCTGAAATTTTAAATTTTCCAAGTGTGCCTAATTAGTGTACATTAAATTTTACAACTTTCGTTTTAATATATTTAGATGCACGTAGATTATAAACCAATGAATTGAAGTGAATTGACACTTCTGTCTATAATACACGTACGTGAAGATATTCAACATTTAATTTTTTAAGTGTCCCCAATTTATTTGGCATTCTAATTTCATCAAATGAGCCCATAGTGCAAACCTAAAGATAGATAGAAATTTTATGCATAATGCATTTGAAGGTATTCAATATACACGTATATAAAATGTGCTATAATCCAAGACATTTGATATTTTAAAACTTGAATAGCATCAATGGTAATTACTCAGACACAATTTCAGTCTTTACTTTTTCAATGTACAGTGAAACCTCTCTACAGTGGGCACCCTTGGAACAGAAGAAAAGTGCCCATTCCTGAGAGGGTCAGCCCTTCTGGGCAGTATGGATGAGTATTATGTGCATGTAAATGTACATTATCCATACATGCATATATACATGTACAATATGTACATATTTTAATTCAAGGGGATGTGTATACATGCAATACAAAACTGTCTTTGTTCCTCTATCTCAGAAATAAATTTTAACGGTTGCTGTCACAAAACTCCATGTACACGTACATGTGATCTGAGACTAGCACTTTACTGTCTCATGAAAAAAATCAGAGATTGACATTTTAATGCATAATGCATCTGAAGATGTTCAACACACACATATACATTTAAGTTTTCCTGCCATCAGATTTGCAAATAGCACATTATGCGGGTTTGTGCACTGACAGCTCTGTGCAGCACTAGTGGGAACTATAACATGCCTGGTACATATGGAAGCATGGGGGAAGATCTGTTCTTGCATGAACAGAAAGTGAGAATCTTCATTTCATTGACAGCCTCATTACACAGCTATTAAGAATCTCTGCTCCCCGTTTGTTACAAAACCCAATCCTTCCAAAACATATATATATAGCATGCATGGATAGAAGGCTGCCTTTGAAACAGGTTCAAGCTAATTAATTATGAATGCAAAATGGTTGCCTAGCAACATGGAGGTCAAACAATAGGTCATACAACAAACAGTTCTAGGCCTGCATTTGGATTGTGGACAAATTCGCTAAATTTTGTATACATTAAAATTTAAGTTTTGTTTGTATGCTATTGGATTTGCCAGTTGTTTAAAACCTACATGTGTAAGATAGATCTGTATGTCTATCTATAATATTTTGAAGATGTAGAGCATTTAAAACTTTGATTGCCCCTCATTTGCATACTGATAACCATCATGACTATTCCAAACCAGGTGCACAATTTCATTGGTGGGCCAGTCACCATAGCCAGCTTGGTGCTTCTGGGAATAATAATGTCTGAGAAAAGGTCCCGACAATTTTGGGTGCCTTGGAAAGAGAAAAAGGAAATAAAGATCATGAGGAAAAATAACATGTCTGGGTTGGCATCCAGACATATGGAAAGAAATAAAGAATTTAAGGAAAAACAGAAAAGGGTAAAAGTGTGTGTTGAGACATGCCCTTTAATGACACCACTATCTACAGCAGTTAGGAAGCTATTCAATATTTTAGTTTTGTGTATTGCATAATTCGCATAAATTAAATGCCTACAGCTTTGGTTCATGCTTCGTCGGATGCACCTATGTCCCAAACCTACAGTTGCAGTGGTACCTCTATGTATAATAGTTTTGAAGTTATTCACGATTAAGATTTTGTGTACTTGCCTTATTCGCATAAATTAAAGTCTTACAACTTTGTTTAATGGTTAATTGATAGCATCTATGTCACAAACATATAGTGTGAAGTTAAAATCGCATCTCTATGATAGTTTTGAAGTTATTAAAAAAATAATTTTTATGTATTCGCCTAATTTGCATGAAGAAAAACCCTGCAACCTTAGTTCATGGTTCATTAGATACGGTTATGTCACAAAATTACAAATTGAAGTTGGAATGACACCTTTATGTATAATATTTTTGAAGTGAAGATTTAAATTTTGTGTATTCACCTAATTTGCGTAAATTAAAATTTTACAGTTTTGTTTCATTGTATGCGCCTATGTTACAAACCTTTAAATTGAAGTTAGAATGACACCTCTTTCTAAAATAGTTTTGAAGATATTCAAAAAGAAATATTTAAATTTTGTGTATTCACCTTATATGGATAAATTAAAATTTTACAATTTTGTTCATTGGATTTGGATGTAATACAAACCTTTAAATTGAAGTTTGAATGACACATCTATGTATACAATTTTTAAGCCATTCAAAAATAGGATTTTGAATATTTTACTATTTTGCATAAATTGAAATCCTACAACTTCGGTTTAGGGTTCACTGGATGCGGCTTTGCCACAAACTTATAATATAGAGTTGGAACGGCTACACTATCTATAATAGTTTTTGAGATATTCAACTTTTAAATTTTTCAATGCCCTAATTTGGCATAATTTGAAATTACACAACTTTCATTTATTATCCATTGTATTGGCAGGTGTCACAAACCTTAAGATGCGCATTGAAATTTTGTGTCTTCTCTGTAATAGTTTGGAATATATGGAGCTTTTAAAATTTTAATTGCCCTCATTTGCACTATTTTAAACATCATGACTATTCCAAACAAGGTGCAAAATTTCATTGCTATGTCAGTTACCATAGCAAGTTTGGTGGTTTTCGGAATAACAGTGTCGAATAATAATAAATCCGGACAAATTTGGGTGCCATGGAAAGTTGGAAAGAAATAAAAAACCCAAGGAAAAACAAGGTGTCTGGGTTGGCAGAGAGAGAGAGAGAGAGAGAGAGAGAGAGAGAGAGAGAGAGAGAGAGAGAGAGAGAGAGAGAGAGAGAGAGAAGAGAGAAAGAAAGAGAAAGCAAAAGAAAGAAAGAAAGAACGAAAGCAAGCCAGAAAGAAAGAAAGAAAGAAAGAAAGAAAGAAAGAAAGAAAGAAAGAAAGCTCTTGGAAAAACAAAATGTCTGAGTTGGCATCCAGACATAATTAACTTCAGCTAATTTTGACAAATTAAACATCGCTGGATTATTCATTGCCTCCTTTTCAACATTTGCGTAGACGTGCATTTGCTGCATTTGCCAACCACACATTGAAGAAATTTTGGAAGGCAGAGTGTGCATATCTGTGATACTACAACAAGTTTTTTATGTCTGTGTGCCAATACAGACATACTGTTTTTCTATGAATTCTTTATTTCTTTCTTTCTTCTTTTTAAAGCGTGCGGTCAACACACACTTTTCTGGTTTTCTAGGAATTCGTTATTTATGTCTGTGTGTCAACACACACTTCTCTGTTTTTCTAGGAATTCTTTCTTTTTTTACAGGCAAATTTGTCCGACATTTTATTTGAAATGTATTATATGTAGAAACTCCAAACTTGGCACAATTATACTTCTATGGATAAAGTCTGGCCTTTTTATAATGAGAGGTCGTGCTTTTCAAAATTAGGCAAATGAGGGCTAATATAAATTTTAAATATTCAATATCTTATATACTATAGTAGATGTGGTTCCGAGTGTATAGCAGTTCGATCATAGCAAGGTAAAGGTCATCTCAAATGTCAAGGTCATGTCAAGGTCAAAGGTCAATTTTAAGCCAAAATGTAATTTTTGAGGTCAAATTTCACTTTAGGTGGAGGTCATCTCAAGGTCAAACGTCATTTCAAGGTCAGAGGTCATTTCAAGGTCAGAGGTCATTTTCTGTGGTGGCTAGCCATACCTTGGTCATTTTTTATCCAATTTTTATCATGTTGGGCTCAAACTGTAGCTATTGTACACTGCACATTTGTGAAACTTACTTGTGACCTCTAATGGTCAAAGGTCAAGGTCATTTGGACCTTTGAAAGTTTCATCCTGTCATAACCTGGCCAATTTCCATCCAATTCTAATCATGTTGGACTCAAATTGTAGGTATGGCAACACTGTGCGTTTTTATAAGAACATGTCACCTCAAAAGGGCAAAGGTCAAGGTCCTTTGGCCCTTTGAAAGTTTTATCTTGTCATAACGTGGTCAATTTTAATCCGATTTGGTTCATGTTGGGCTTAAATTGTGGGTATTGTAACGCTGTGCACTTTACATTTGACCTGTTAAGGTAAAAGGTAAAGGTCATTTGGACTTTGAAATTTGCATCCAGCCATAAGCTTAATGTAATGTGAAGTACCAAAGGATAAAAGTTGTACCATTTAGTATTAACAACTTTTGAAGGCACACAGATTTGTTTTGAAGCAAATCTTCTTTTCTAGTTCTTTCTTTCTTTCTTTCTTTACAGGCAAATTTGTCCGACATTTCATTTGAAAAGTATTATATGTAGAAACTGCAAACTTGGCACAACTATACTTCTATGGATAAAGTCTACCCTTTTTATGATGAGAAGTCATGCTTTCAAAATTAGGCAAATGAGGGCTAATTAAAGTTTTAAATGTTCAATATCTTATATACTATAGTAGATGTGGTTCCGAGTTTATGGGAGTTCCATCATAGCAAGGTAAAGGTCATCTCAAATGTCAAGGTCATGTCAAGTCTGAGTTGGCATCCAGACATAATTAACTTCAGCTAATTTTGACAAATTAAACATCGCTGGATTATTCATTGCCTCCTTTTCGACATTTGCGTAGACGTGCATTTGCTGCATTTGCCAACCACACATTGAAGAAACTTTGGAAGGCAGTGTGTGCATATCTGTGATACTAGACTTGGGTGTTGGTTCAGTTTATATGGCAGTCTGTCTGAAGAGTAAATACGGTCAAAATGTCATTTCAACACATAGTTTTCCAGCAATGCTTACCTTAGTTGGTGATTATTCATTGTAGCTATACATTATGAGTTTTGTCCACCTCAACGGTGTCTGCAAAGGTGGCATAGACCACCAGGTCTGCTGTTGTCGGCAGTGGCTAAGAAAATCTGGCTTCCACTTTTATATTGCTTTTTCTGCTTATAGGCATGACATCTTGCATCTGTTTGGATGGATCAATGTTGAACAGATAAAGACGGTAGCCATTGGGATAATTATTTCGGTTAATGTAATTATCATCGTTGGTATTGTATTTATCAGTCCCCATGATCAGTCCTCTTGTCGGGTATGGAACACAGTCAACTGTGACCTATAGGTAATTCACGTTATAATGTTGAAATTTAAAGGGTTCTTAGTGCAAGCTCCACAGCTTCAGAAGCCAACAAGCCAACCATGCAGGATTTGTGCATGGACGCAACCTTGGAATAAGTTGTTCAGTTGAACTGTGGAGCACCTTGTGTCATGAGGTGCGACTTCGCGATGGGGTACTTGGCTGTGTTATTTTGCAGACGTCCACTCATTTTCATGTAGAGTGTGGGGGCCAAACTGACTGCACATATTCACAGTTTCACTGTTTGAATATCCACTTTGTAGTTCTATGTGCGCATTCTCATTACACAGAATGTATTTGGACTGGGTGCCAATTTGACCATAATTGGAATTCCATTAAGTAATCGAATCTATGAGGTTGTTGAAACGTGTCGGAATACAGGAGTCCAGTCATGGCCACACTTTGACCATTATTTGTTTAGGAATTTTGTTATGTCAATCCGAAATTCAGACCAACTAAAGGGTCTGTTTCGTCCATGTAATCTGCAATGTCTTTAAAGTACAGCTGAGTCTGTTGTTGACTTTCTTTTGCATCTTCAGCATAATTCAGCACCGTGTTATGTGCATTAAGTTGTCCACCACTCTGCAGTCTGTTTTGCCAGTATACTTGAACCTCCGACCATCGACTATGCAAATTCAAGTTAACAAGACCTGCTTTGTCTGCAGCACCCATAGGAGAACCGTCATTCTTGGTGATGCGACATTTCACATTTTAACACATATTTTGCAAACCTATCGAGCCAGTCCCTGTATTGTCTACATAGAATTATACCGGGTTCCCATCACGTAATTGAGCCAATGGTTATTTCCCTATCCATTGAATTTGCTGTATGGCTTGTCTTTCCAGTACCATGTCAACGTTTACGAAAGCCATCGTATCCTCAAGGTTCGATCGTTGTCCAACTTGTCTTTTATCCTACTTATAAACTATGTCTTACAGAAGTCCTCTTATATCGTCTCTGCTTCTATCTTTAAAGTATGACTCATCTCTGGCTTCTCCTCAAAAACTGATGATATATCTCTTTGGGGCTCTGGTTTCAAAGAGTGGGGGTCCAAAGTGCTAGATCAGCTGTGTGGAGTAACGGATCATAGGTGCCATCCAGCCGTTGTCCTTACTACTGGTGATATTACCTGGAGCAAAATACTTGATCATATGCGCTGATCAGATAAAATGTAGAAATGCAACAAGTAATGTTATCTTAGATTGTAAAAGTATTGTAAAGGTATCCTCTACATAGTATGTAATTTATGCATTATATGGTGAGTGTACATTGTAATTTCTCCACTGGGCGACAAGAACGAACAGCGATATACTGATTGGTCATCTTACAACACAAATGTGTAATTACCTCGGATATTTTGGAAAAAATGTGAGCAATTTGGTGCATTCTAGTACATTTTACAGCTGAAATATCTGTAAGACAGCTGTTACGAAAATGCAGAAGTGATAGGGTTTTTCGTAAGTGTAAATGGATTTGGTTTGTCGTGGCACTAGTTTGTTGTAAACAAGAGGACTGTGATAGTCCTGTGCTCCGCTGACTTTGCTAGTTGTAAAGTACAGCGTCAACAGTTAAAGGCCAAGGCCAGATAATCCCAAGCTCAAGTAGATTTCAGGTGTAGGGTTAATCTAGCCCACATAGAGGGCTACCAGCATCGAAATCCTGAGTCAAAAAGATCTCAAGTTATCAAGTGAAGAGTAAAATTCAGTAAGGGGTCCTATGACCTTAGGGATGACGTCAAGGTCACCAATATACTGTGGAAGTCTGTTTTTTATATAATAAAAAAGTATCCCTATGCGCGTTCAAAGCAACTAGCTGAGCTTTTTCGGTTAAGAAAGATTCTTAATAAATATTTTTGGCAAAAAAAGGAGAAAAAAAAGGAAAGAAAGGAAAAAGAAATATAAGTTCCTAAAAAATTTAAACATAAATGGACCATGGCAATTTCAGCACACGTGGTAAAGAACTACCCAAGGCCCATCCCAGCCAAGTGAGTCTGGGTAACGGCTTTGAAGAAGTCGGAAACGTGAATTGTGGATGAAAGGGTGGATGACTGACCATCCCATATGCTCAGCTGACTGACAAAGTCAGCTAAGCTAAAAATAAAATGTACTTTTCCCCTCCCCCGGCCATATTGCTTTATATAGTCAAAGCCGTCTTTTTGACAAACAAATTGTCAATAAATATAGCCACAGTTAGTGTAGTTCATATTAGTTGAAAAATACATTTCACTTTTAATTTGCTGTATTTATGGGAACCTGACAATGGTTTCAATGCTATTTTGCATATGAGTCAAGTTTTAATGACATTTACGACAATATGCGAGATATTTTGGCTTTTGTTACGGTTGCGACAGTGCTTTTCAGGCAGCGGTATAATTTGGTTGACCTGTGTTATATCTATTACACTTCAAGTATATACATCTTTCTTAAAGTCTGAACAGTTAGAACGAGTCTGTAAAGAATTCTGAATTGTTTCCAAAGCTTTGTCTTTTCATACAGTACTGATGTACATGCTTGTCAATCGTTCAGTTTGGGCACACATATCAATATTTTAATGTCGGTTAACTCCTTGGTTAATTACCGTCATAATAAAGACTTAGTGTCCTTGTTTTGACACGTCGAGAGCTTGAGAGTTTCCCAAAATACAAATAAAACATATATCATTTGTATGTATGCACACACGACAATATCTGAGTGTCAGTTTATGACATAGCTATTCGACGGCAAAGGGAGCTGATTTAAGGTTTAATGTCACATACGGGTTCTTTTAACACTTAATGGCAACTTGAACACTTTGCGGTAATGCAATTGCCATTACCTGTAAAGTTTAACAGATTGCGTTGTTTTAACAGCGGTACTGAAATTGTTTAATCTGTAAAATTTCACAGAGTGCGTTATTTGAACACCTACGGGTCGTACAAGGACGAGCGAAGGCTATTTTAATACTTGCTGATTATCTGTTTGTGTGACGTACATACTTAATCGGATCTGGTCGCAGTCGACATTGTCACTGTTACATCGTTTGAACTCCCTTGTTTTGATGTTACTCATGATATACAGTGCTGGGGTCAAACGAGTAAGCTATGCAGACCCGTCAACAAGTTAAAAAGGTAAGAAATTAAGTACCCTACCTTGAAAACAATGCAGCATTTGGCCTTTATAGCTTTGATTAATATCATATTCTTCACTTAAATGCCCAGAAAAAGATCACGATATCTATTCCAGGCTGTTTGGGCCTACAACAGCCACGTCATATTAAGAAAATCTTGTATGGCGAAGCATTTGGAACTGCGTTGGGACACGAGTGGATGCATTTTTCGGTTTTCGCGAGGTTAGACTCAGACTCAGACTCACATATCTTTTATTTGACTGAATATACATGTACATTATTTCATTAACATATATAGCCAGGAGACCCTCATTAAGGCCACAACAGCCGCTATCACAAGGGCCACCTAAAAATACTATAGATATACAAAAATTGTACTTAGAATACAAGGTTTTAAATAGAGATGCAAGTACCTTACCCAGTAAGCAGGGAAAAAATTATGTCTTACATATCAGCAAAAGCAAATGGGGGCTGCTTATGGAGTGTTACAAACATAACAGTTTGGGATAGAACAAATAATATTATACTTTTCAATATAATATTTTCTATGTAGAGGGCAAAACCATTTTTGCTATGAGTATGAACCTTGTTTACAATGAAGTCAGGGGTTGAGTTCAATGTTTTTATGATTTCATGTCTTAGACAATTTTCTGTCCCTACAAGATTGCTTCTTTCTACAAAAATATACGGTTTCTATTTCTAACATTGTAATTATGAAGTACAGAAGTTGTATTTATTTTAAAGGTTTTGAAGTATTCAGGTAACTGATTTTTGATATACTTAAAGCAGAATTTCAGTTGTTGTTGGAGAAATATATCACTAATCTTCAATAACCCTAAGGTTTTATAGATTGGCTCTGTATGTGCATTAAATCTGCTGTGGCTAATTATTCTCACACATTTTTTCTGGAGCAAAGCAATTCTAATACTTTTATTACCCCAGAGAAGACATCCGTAATTAAGATGAGGAAATACTAGAGAGTAATATAGTGTCAGTAGAGTATTCTGTGGTAGGCATTCTTTTACTTTGTTTAAGACACCAATAGTTTTGGATATCTTTGAAGAAATTTTATCAATATGACTGTTCCAATTTAAATGTTTGTCGATTTGTATGCCTAAGAAATTAAAGTCATTTACACATTCAATTTTTGTGTTATTTATTTCTATTTCAGGAATTGTCACCTTTCTTTGTGGGTTATGAAATAACATAAATTTTTTTTCTTTTCATTGAGGGACAATTTATTTAATTTCAGCCATTTGCTGATTTTACATAGTTCAGCATGTATATTGTGTGATCATTCTTGTGTGGTGTCAGATTTTAGCAACACTTGTAAAGTAATGTATAGTGTTGTATCATCAGCGTATATAAGAGGCTTAAAGTGGCTGGAGGCTGAGGGTAGATCATTTATGTAAATTATAAATAATAAAGGGCCTAAAATCGAGCCCTGTGGGACACCAGTGGTTAATATTAAGAGCGAATGACTTAGTGTCATTTAATTCCACATATTGTTTGCGGTCAGTTAAATAGTTTTTGAGCAGTTTAAGTGCCATATCACCATGACCATAATATTTAAGTTTCTGAATTAGAATGTGATGGTCTAAAGTGTCGAACGCTTTGAAAGGTCCATGAAAATACTGATAGGAATCTCATTTGTGTCCATACTACTTGATATTCTATCGATTAGTTCAAGGGCAGCAAGCTCTGTGGAATGTGAATTACGAAATCCATACTGGTGATTGTAAAATAAATGATGTTCTGTGAAGTGTTCATTTAATTGGTTAAACATAATTTTTTCAAAGATTTTTGAGAAGCTTGATAACAGGGAGATTGGTCTGTAATTATCGAATAATCCTTCATCACCCTTTTTGAAGAGGGGAATAACTTTAGGTATTTTTAATTTTTTTAGGAAAAACTCCAGTAGCAATCGATTGATTAAAAAGAAGTGTCAGAGCCCCACTGATTTCATTTTTTATGAATTTCATTAGTTTGACCGAAATTCCGTCATGACCGCAGCTTGTTTTTGTTTTTAAGGAGTCTATAGTCTTCATTATAGTTTCCTTGGTCACCGGTTTAAAGTCAAAATTGTGTTCACTTGGGTTTTGTAAGTAATTTGAAAACCCTCAGTTGTAGACGGATTTACTTGCGTTGCAAGTTTGGGACCTATCTCAACAAAATATTTATTAAAATTATTAGCAATTATTTGCTTGTTAGTGACAGTACTATCTCCATTAATTTTAAAAGTATTGGGAAAATTTGTTTTCTTCTTTGTTTTGTTAAGTACTTCCTTAATTGTTTCCTGAGTATTTTTTATATTACCTTTGTGTCTGGCAAAGCAGTTGCTATACAAAGTTCTCTTAACTTGTTTAATATTATTCTTAAGAATATTATTACGTGTGTGTAAATTGGTTTTGCGCTGATCATATTCCTCTGAGTTAATGGGAGTCTTTTTCAGTTCTTTATATAATTTGTCTCTATTTGCTATGGATATCAATATGCCCCGTGTTATCCAACTAGATTTTTTTGTGTTTATATTTATTAAATTTGACCTTTTTGGTAGGAAAATTATTTTCAAACGCATGTTTGCAAATATTTTCCAACAGGTTATAATTTTCTGTGGGGTTAGTATTTGGGTTTTTTTTCATTTTATCAAATATGTTTGATGTACTGATTTCTTTTAGAAAATTATTATAGAATTCTGATGTATTCTGCCTAATATAAGTGTATTTTGGATTTGATTCAAAGATTTTACCACAATCAAGAAATATGAAGTATGGAAAATGATCAGAGATGTTTGACATTAAGATTCCAGTGGTCGGAGAATGTTTAAAGTTTGTTAATTTTAACAGAAAATTATCTGTCAAAGTGCCTCTATTTTGGGAGAGTCTGGTAGGTAAAGTTATTTGTGGGAAAAAGCTAAGTGATGTAAAAGTGTCGAAAAATGTGTTCACAATATCTCTTTCATTGATTTTTAGTAAATCAATATTAAAGTCTCCAGATATAACAACATGGCTATTTTTACGATTAAGCAGGTCAAGTACAGGAGTCAACTGACTAATGAACAAGTTATAGTTATCAGTTATGTCTCGTGGGGGTCTATAAATGTTACCTAGTATAATGGTCTTTTGGAGCAGGTTACTACTAAATTCTATGAACTGGCCATCCCAAATGTCAGATTTATTATAAATATCTAAAGTTTTATAGTTGAAACTGTCTCTTAAATACATAGCTAAACCACCATGAGTAGAACAAATATAGCCTTGACTAATTAAATTGTAACCTTCTAGCTGAAAAAGAGAGACATCCATCAAGTCTGACTGCCAAGTTTCCTGAATACATATTGCACTAGGAGGGCAGTCATTGTTTGCTAATAGGTCAATTAAGATTCTGTTTTGATCAAATTTGGCATTAAGAGAGGTTAGACCTCCGGAAAACCGATACATAACTAATCAGTGTGCCAACACGGTCCCATATGGAGGTATACAAGATATTTTCCTCATATGCCTGTTTTTATGCATTCTTAATCACCAAAATTTGTTCTGAAGCGACAGAAGATTCTCCAGTGACGCCGTTTTGGATGACAGACTACATGAACTTTTATTCATGCACCGAAACTGCAAACAGGCTTTTTACTCCGCACTCTTATGAATGACATGCATACCATAGTAGTCACGTGACTCCTCTAGTTTTACCACAGAAATTGGTGCCTAAAATGCTTACACATATTATTTAAGATCGTGCGAAACGCCTTATAGGCCTACTTTAATGCGCTTTTCGGGAAAAGATTTTCGCCCCTTGCGTCGCTTAACGACCCCATATCCCAGTTCATTTTTAAAAGCACACTCTCACTAAAACATTGTGCCAGTTGCTACTTTTAATCGAAGTACCGGTAAGTTTTTAGATTCAAAGTTGTACAAGTCAGTTTTACTCTCCCCCTCCCCCTAAAAAAATTTCTTTGCCACCCCTTTGAAAGCATAGGCCTATATATATCACAAAAAGCATTAACTTGAAAGTGGGATCCTGTATGTTATTTGCATGTTTTAAAAAAGAAAAATCTTCAGAACAGCCTGTTCCAACATGTGTTCAGCGACTATAATAGTAAAATGAAATCCTGTTCCAATCAGTCCATGGGCTATACAAAGTGCACATACGAAAACAGCCTACACTTTTGAATAGTGTGATAATAAGTTATGTGGTGTACGCCCACCATGAACGTAGGCCTACCCAATGTGATTTTAAAGTGAGACCCTGGATGGAAGCCTGTACCGATCACATAGTTTTCGCGCCCCTCGGGTGCTTGCGGTAAATGTTTAGCCTATGTGGCCTGTAACAAAATTATTAAGTTTGAAACCAGGGGCGTATCCAGGATTTGAGTTAGGGGGGTTTCCAAATTTGATGGTATACGAACTGCGAGCGGCCGAAGGCCGCAAAGCTGTGCTAGGGGGGTCCGGGGGCATGGCCCCCCCCCCCCCCCGGAAAATTTTGAAATTGTACACCTTAAATGGTGCATTCTGAGGCCTAAAAATGCTCCTATTTATCATTTTTGGCAACCAATAATAAAAAAAAATTCAAGGCTATTTTGAACAAAAATACAAGGAATTTTCAATATTTCTAGTTTGTAATAAATGTCGTGTAGGCCCTATATTTTGTACTGTTAAGAACATGCACGAAAAATGCAACATTAAGAATTCAATGAGCACCTGTCTTAATAATTACTAATCAAATGGAATAATAATATGTATTCATTGCAACTTGAAGTAGCAACACGTTAATCACTTATGATAAGATGTGATGAGAGATGGTTGACGTATCTGCAATAGTTTATTGCAACAACAAAAAAATACAACAACAGGTCATTCTGATCTTTATTGAGAGGTACCTTGACGGTCTGGTTAATATAACCTGTCAGTTCCAAAATTGAAATAGATCAATGGTTTGCCTTGGTGTACTTTGCATGTATAATTCAAGCAAAATACCTTACGATTTCCAAGGAAAGCTGTTGACTGAGGCCATGGTTTCTGAAATTAAAATTAAACAAGTCATTTGATCAAGGCAATTTATGCAAACTTGAAAGAATGCAATAAATACTGTATACCGCTAGATGTCGCACATTGCATATAGCTTAGGCCTTACGCATAGCCTACTTATTTTTAATTTAAGCTTACTTGGTTGTCTCTCATTTTCTTATCATGATAGCCTAGGCTTGACTGAAGAGAGTAAATGGAGGAATATATAATGCCTGACGTTTAAAAATAATAATGGGGATCAAACGTTAAGTATGGACGAAAAGTGGTCACATCATGAGAACAAGTTAGGCCTGTCATTTTGACTTCTCAAGTTTTGTAACGTGTTCAGTCATGATGAATGTTGTTAGGCAGCAGTGATCTGATAGCAGAATTTGTTTATTAAATGTTATGATTATGTGATTGTCAAATATTACCAGACTGTCAACAATACTTTACCTGTTGAAGTTCTTGTAAAATGATTGAGCAGAGATGTCTGCTTCATTGCCTTCAATTTTTTCTCTGCTGGCGCCTCCATGACAGCAGGCCTAACGCTGCCTGCAGAAGGCAACCCTTACGGATAGGCCTCATGAATTCTTACTTTGGTCAATCTCGTCCTGTAGAGGCGGAGTCTGCGAGCAAATTTGTCCGCGGTATCAGGGAAGGGTATTGGATATAGGCCTATGCGCGAACAAAATTAAAGTAACTTTATAGGCTGTATGTAGTCTAACGTTAAGGTTATATTCACATTTGAGGCCAAATGAAAGTGAACAGTGGTTTGTGGTAACGCTAGGTTGAAGATAATTGCTAATTTCTCGCAATTTGTGACAAATCAGCCCGTGAGAAGGAAACCCTTCTTTGGTGAGGCGGGGGGGGGGGGGGGGAGAGGGTTCCGGGCAACCAGGAAACCCCCCCCCCCCTGGATACGCTAGTGGAAACTGAGCGACGGTTTGAAAAGTTTCGGGACAATTAGGAAAGCGCCATCAATGAACATTTTAGCTACTGTACTAGTACTGTGACTGTGAGTTTCCTTTTGCTTGGTGCCGGTATAGTATCTAAGACATTAAGCACATGGTCACGGAAGGATCATTTCGACCGTAATCCAAGGCAGGGGGTGAGAAGGTCTAAAAGTCTAACTTCGTATGACTTTAACTATGTATTATACAGTATTATATACCTCCATGGTAATAGTAGTCCTGTATTATGGACCTTAAACGTTACTGTGCTGTCTGCACCCATATTCGGCTATTTGGAGCTGTGTATGAAGTTCCCGGAGTCTGCTACCTGGAATCAAGTCTTAAAGACATTAGTACTCATCCTGCGCACGAGGTGGCAATATAGTTTGTTGTTCAGAACAATAATTTCGCGAGGAGCTATTTCCAGAGAGACCGCATAGAACTGGGTCATGACTTGCGCGGTGCCGGCAGACCATGCGTAACGGTGGCTATTGATTGTGGTCATATATGCATCATCGCTGCATCAGAGCAACATGCGGGGCAAAAGAGGATTCCTGTCTTTGTTTACGTCCATACCGGATCATACAGAAGAAGTAAGTAACTTTACAAATGTCATGAGGGGAAAGGATGAATTCCCAGGAAGGCAAACACGGAGACCGCGAACATGTTTACCAATAGCAATATGCATTGGATGTGCAGCACGCGGTTTCCTCTATCAAACAATGTCAGTGACTCCATCCAGTTGATAGGTAACTGGACCATGGCCGTTGTTCAAATTGTCAGTGTTGGTTTAAACGCACACAAAAAGTATGCTGGAGAAATGTGTTATCAAACGATACATTTTTTGCAGCACCTTTTACTGCGTTGCATTTGGAATGCTGGCAACACGCAGGGACAGTATCTAAGTTCGGCTAACGTATGTATATTTCACAAAAAGTTTGCCGACATTCTGATGATAAACAAAGAACGCGCCTGCGCAAAGGCCTATATCTGTGTCATCGTGACCGACTCGCGAGGACTCCCGCCACATGTGGCACGTGGCTTGTAAGTTGCCTTGATGCTGTGCATATTTTCATCATAGATTATTGTGGTGGGGATCAAACGTGTGTTCATTTGATAATCTGTGATGCTAAGGGATCACAGTTACGCTGTCCACACTAGCTGCAGGCCAAATGGCCATGCCATCGGGATTGTCGGACTTTATGTTACATTAATGTTGTCAGGGAAAATTGTGTGACAGTTTACTTCGTCCGTCATTTTGTATCACCCCATGAGGCCACACTCTTGCACAGGGGCAAAATGGTCACATGTGAAAGAGACATGTCAAATTTATTGCTTCTTTATTTCACCGTATGCCTAGTTTGATTCTCTATCGCACTGTCAGTTGCCAAAAAACTTTAAGTTAGAAGGATATAAGTCAACTGCAAAGAAGAAGAAGAAGAAGAAGAAGAAGAAGAAGAAGAAGGAGGAGGAGGAGGAGGAGGAGGAGGAGGAGAAGGAGAAGGTTTCCCTTTGCCCATTTGGTAGCGACACCGTTTTCTCTGCAATTTGATTTATGAACATGGTCCGTGTTTTTTTTTTTTTTTTTTTTTTTAAATCAGATGTGATATACTATGTCCCCTTTCTCAGTGCAGGTCGAAAACGAAAGACGTGAGGCACACCGAGGAGGTAAATTTATGGGTTCGTGTGGACAGCAATGGCGTTATTGGCATCGGAGTTTACCAATTAGCTTATAACTGGCCCCTTTGTCTGTCTTGTCACTGGGTTGTGTTCTGCAATCACGGTTAAGTGAGTGTTGTGTTGTCCTGTGCCCTTGTCTTTTCTCACGAGAGGGATTTAAATATGGATCAACCCTCTTTTCCAATCGCTGTGTAGCCACTGTGTACTATGATTTGTAACTGTAGCCAATAAAAAAATGTTTAAACCAAACCAAGTGTAGGTCGCTGGTCATAAAAACGTCAGGATGTGTTTGCTCATGCCTGCACCATGTAACAAAGCTTGCATTCATTTTTCGTTCACAGTTATATCATTGTTGTGTGAGATTTTGTTGAGACGTCATGTCAAGCGTAACAGCACAAACTTGAGTGTTTATATTTATTCATTCAAATTAAGTTAGTGGCTGCCGGATGTCACGTGATGCTGTGAATTTCTGCGCGAAGTGCTTCAATGGGTGTTTATATTTAATTGAAAGACATTCGCCGCAACTTTAACCGGTTCATTTAGCCAGTAACTCATGGTCTTTCATGGGAAGAGCAAAAGAAACAGTAAATATTTTTATAAAAAGAAAGTAACAAAGCCACGAAATGATTATGAAATGAACTTTATTCAGCTGTATCACTACACACACGTGACGTTTTGTTGCACACAGACACAAATGCAAATACAGATGCAACAGATACGGCACAGCGAGGAGAACCATGAAATATACCAGCAATTTTACCAATAATTTTACAAAGTTGTATCGAGGCGCCCATGGCGGGCTAAATGGGCTCTTCGTTCGTATATATCTTACTTGGTTTAAACATTTAATTGGAAAAACACTTGGCTCACCAGCTTATGTGAATTCCTCTTATATCTTACTAGTGGGAGGATCAGTTCAGGCACCGGTCAGCTTTATTGACTTGCGAGCGTGTGGGCTCATATAATTCGTTTTATACTTCAAATAGAAATTGTGTTGGGAGCACCAGAAGAGCTGAAATGACTAGCAATTTAAGTGACCCTCTGTGTCTCGTATCCCTCTGTCGTATCTTCTTTTGTTGACAGTTTTTTACATTCAAGCACGACTTCAAGTGGAGATACGAAAAAGTATAATACTAAGGCGATGAATTATGTTGCATAAAATTAAAATATACGAACATTTTAAAGTAAAGTTTACATTCATCTCACAAGATTAGTGACAATTTTATTTAACTGCATGCTACGATCACTGTTACAGTAGTTTAGCAAACAGAGGTAACTCTCTCTTTCTCTCACTCTCACCCCCCCCCCCCCACACACACACATCAGGTACAAACACGTCTCCGTTATTATAATGGCAACTGACTGTTTACAATTTAAAATCAGCAAGCACATCATTCAGTGCTAATTGAACAAATGTGCATGCCATTCTGTTTTGGTCCGACAGTCATCAGTTGACCCATACCTACTCGTGCATGTTCTGGAACCATAGTGAGCACCCAGGAGTGAGTAACAAGTGGTGAACCACATCAAACATTTTTGTGGCATGATTATACTTCAGTCTGGTATGGCAGATTTGTCGAGCTTTAAATCTTGAAAAGTAAACGAGTCAGCTGATAAGGTAGTGCCACACAGACAGCTGCAGGTCGTACTTCCTTCTCCCGATGTACGGAAACACGTTAAACGTACCTTGTTCACACGTGTCACACTAGTACTGTTCAATTTATTTACTGTTGATTTTCTTTTACTTTTGTTCCTTTCACTGGTGGCACAAAACCGTGAAAGTAAAAGCAGCATGGAATAATATCTTAACATAGGGTTAAGGAAGAAGTCCAACGATCTCAAAGGTGCAGTTGAAAACATGAAAATTAAAACACATGAAAACAGGTAGATTTTTAACACATGAAGGAAATCAGCGGTCACGTTCTAACATATGTAGTTGTACAATTCTGTCAACATAAGGCCGCACAACACCTTCAAGATATTCCACATGAAGTTAAAAAGCAAATCGAATGTATATATATTCGCAATAAATACTGTCGTGGGGGCCGTGATGAATATTGTTTCAGTCCAATCCAGGAAGAACAATGTAGAGGCTTATACATCCAATGATTGACCGAGATGAATATTTTTTCTTAAGATAGATCATTGCTTTAACATTAAGATACATACCCAATGTTCAAACTAATTATAATCTTGGTGAATGTTGGGAAGGGGGGGGGGGTTGCAGCACAAAATTCATTCAGAATCTCAAAGTCGGAATCAGATATCTTTTTTTTCAACCAATCAACATCACAAAATATTAAACAAGTATATATTTAGCTATGTATTGGTCGAGGGGCTAATAAAATATGGCTGTCACAAAAGTCCTTCCTCAGTGAGCTGCCACATTGACTGTCTTTAAAACAAATACAGAAATATCTTCGAATACCTATATTTTGAAAAAGATGACCTGAAAGGCAAAAGTGAATTGTAAGTAATTGATTGTTCAGTTCTTGGTACAGCATGTACAGGTTGAAATTTGTCACTAAAATATTGATACACATAGCTGATAAAGTATAATATGAAATATATAATCAGCAGATCATTGTTCAAGGCGCTGATTTAAAATTACATAACCCATGTGTAGTAAGAATTTAATTGTTCATTTTTTTTACACGTGGAACAATTAATAATGATGGAAACACTTTTATAATCAAAACCATATTCTATGCGACAATGCAGAGGACTGGATAGATGAGATTGAAGACGGGAGGTAATCTTGATAAAAATATCAAACGTTGTTAAGCATAGATTTGTGGTAAATGGTTAATATATAATATGGGAGTGGTCTCTTTGTGGCGAGGAGTTAATTTAACTCTTTCAGTGCCAATTACGTCGAAAGTCAATCTGAAGTCAAACTAGTCTGAATTATCAATAGGACCTCAGATTCGTATTGCACGTAAAAAGACTTTTCATTCAAGTACCAGTATGCCTTTAGTTCCAGAGAAAAGCTGTTGAGTCCGGCCAAAATTTGGCACTGAAAGGGATAATCTGTACAATAAGTTGTCCTCACATGCTTGTTATTGCAAGAGTGTGTAAACAGGTGAATATCTGTCATGCTCACACGAAAATGCAACTATGGCATAAAGACATAGTTCATGGAGACCCTTAATAAAACAGAGCAAACCCAATTCGCCTTATGATATATAGGGGTTGTGCTACACTAAAAGTTAAATAAAACGATAAGAAACAAGTCACATTTAGATTTCTTTGTTTTCAAATGGCAAACTTCCCTTGCATAGCTTCCTGTGAAGTATTTTTTTTTTATTATTCTTTTTGTGAACTTACGACCTGTAGACCGTAATCGACGAGTGCCTGGCATGGAAGTCTGATATACCCAGTTCACAGCGGAAAAAAGTTGTTTGCGTTACAGGGGAAATGCGTTGAGTATCGACCATGAACATGGCATCCATCGAAGGTTTACAATTTTCCTTGAACTATGTGGTTTGCAATGCACGCATGAGAACTTTTTGAAATAACTTCGGTGTATAATGACCATGAAATATGGTCAAACTGATTGAAAGACCTGTGGTTTTCTCCGAGTTCTTCAGTTTGCTACACCACATACAAGGTAGGAGGTATATGCCAACATCTGTGCCATGGAGAGCGACTCCATAAGTCAATGCTTGACTTCCTTCACAGTCCATGTAAAACAAATGTGTCTATACTTTTTGCTTATTCGACCTAACAATACCTGTTTATCATATAGTATTGGCTTGTTATCATGTTATGGAAGACAGAGTTGGTAGCACCAAGTGGTTGTATGTGCTGCTGGCCTGCACATGGATGGACAGAGCTATATATGCCACACCGGGTATGAATGTATGGGCCATGGGCTGTTCACTTACAGCTTTTGTCGTCCAGACTAACGTCACGCTTACAAGGCCACTTGTAGGAAAATTATATATGTATTGATTTCAGATTTTAATACAAGAGGCGATAACACATGGTTTAGTAGAGGCAGGCCTACGGCCGTCCAGCGTAGCTCATGTATGTAATGTGCCTCATTTATCAAACACTCATATATACACCTCAAAGGCAAACATATGTACGCAAATAACATGAAAGAACACACCTATTAACCGAAAATAATTGCTAAAACTACTTTGTAGAAACAAAAATGAAAATTGCCCGCAATTCTCAGCCATGAGTATGGAAAGAGTACCGACACGAAAAGCCTTGGGTTCTTGCCACGATCTTTTCAATTTTGTTGGCAAAACAATACTTTTCTGTGTACATAGACCTGCCACAAGTCGACATTTTTATTTTTATTTTGTTTTTAATTCGTTTTGTCAATTCATGTTTTTGTAGTTTTTAAGGAAAATCATTGTTAACAAAATGTGTTCATTTCTTTGCGTCTTATTTTGCTTCACTGGAAAAGCAAAGTACAGTCTGACCATGCACTCTCCAGTTGAGCAATCCCCACTTCAGATATACTGCAGTCAGTGACTACGGTCCTGGTGACCAATTTTGTGCATGCCTCATCTGGATAAATTCAATCTACTGTGACCATAGGAGGAATCACCTCAGAACCAGCACACCAGAAAAAAATTGTAATTTTGCGGTCCACTGGTAAATTAGGATAATTCTGTGACCAACCCAAGGTCTAGTGTGCGCGTAACCTCACTAGTTATGATAATGGTCCACAGATGTCGCGCTCAAAACTCGCAGTTCTGTGGGCTGTGCCAGTGTGAGCCCAAAGCTTCTGCTGAAGTTGCGGAAGTATGGATGTACACATGTGAGTGATAATAATGAGGAGGAGGAGGAGGAAATTTACCCCTTTATACGGGTCGCTGATCGAGCGGGGTTAATTACATGGTGCGGCCATAGTGCGAGTGATGTCAACATAAATTAGCAATAGCACAAAACAAAACATATTTGAAACAACTCCTCAGGCATATAATGAGTGGCAAAATAGCACCCACCATTTGCATTACAGTACTCAGAAACATAATATTAGTCATTAGTAGTTTTACCACTTTTTTACGCATGGGAGGCACCACAAAGATAAATTTAATACAATACATACATTGTCACATATGTGACTAAAATACGTACAGAGTTTAAAAACAGAAACAATAGATCATGAAATAAAGAAGTTAGCAAAAGTAGCTATGGCACGTTTTTGTAGTCCATAGTTTTTGTGTTTTAAATTATATCACCCAAATTCTTCTTGTCGTTAGTGTGATAACACCCCTGTATATAAAATAAAAAGCGTTCAAGATAATCACATTTCACAGTTGGCTACACTTAGCATTTACATTGGACAGGATCAAAATTATGACTGAACGAAAACTCCATTTAGTATTATTGCAAGGCATCCAAGTTAAAAAATGCAACATACACAGACTTTTATGAATTTTGATAGCGTTTATCACAGGAATGTTACCCTTTACAGGTTATCACAGTTCATCTTGATTGTAAATAAAGGACATGAGCCAGTGCATCACATTTACTTCTTGTTGCAGCGACAAAATAATTAAAACAAAAAAAAAACCAAAAAAACAAAAAAAAAAACAACAACACACTATTTGGTATAACCACGATGGTTCCTCACACCATGTTGACATCTCTTTGTCACACTGTATATCAACTTTTGTACAAATTTCTGTGGCAAGTTTGCCCACTCCCCTATCAGATAGCGCACGTTGTAAGTATTACAAGTGGACGCATCTGTTATTTTCTTGTAGATTCTTTGCTTCTGATAACTTCACAAGGTGTCCGTGGGGTTTAGATCTGGGAAGCAGGCAGGCCAATCCATCACCTCAACTCCTTAAGCTTCCAGGTAATCCGTCGCTGCGCGGGAAAGTTGACATTGACGTCAAATTCTCCCCCACACAACACCAGACTGTGTGACTGCGCGATATCCAAGGACCTGGTTGATGTACCGTTCAGCATCCAGTGTTCCATCAGTAAACATCAGGTCGATTTTACCACCAGTAAGCATACCCGCCCATGCCATCAAACTACATCCGCCAGATAGGACAACAGGTTGGACACAGCAACTGGAATGTTCTCTCCTGTCCGACGCGAAACACGGGACCGGCCATCAGAGTTATACCATGGAGGTAGAATACCCTCTTATGCTTCCATGGCTATACAAGCAGAAGCGGCATTCGTCTGTCAAACGTATGCTCGTCCATTGAGCCTTAGAAAAAGGAACATGCTGTCTGGTCCACAGTAGTCTTAATCTTGCTGTCTTGTGATGTTTGGTAAAGGTCTGCTTCTTCACGCTCCCGGACTGTAAGATCTGCCACATGGAGTTTTCTTGTGACTGTTTGACAGGATACACGTCTCTGATGAGCATGCGCCATGAAGCTGGTCCCGTATGTCAAAAGCAGTTCTAGTTCTGGCAAATCTGTCTTGCTGCTTTGTGGCCACTTTTGGCCTCCCTGAACGCGGGAAATCATCCACAGAATTGCTGGTAAGAGATTACCTACTGGGATCAATTATTTTTGCTACTGACGTCAAAGGTCCTGGGGACGTGACGACCACTTTCGCCAGCTTCCAGTTTACCTGTGGCTTTTGCTCTGTCCTGCATTGCCAGCCTTGACATGGTGATCTGTTTGGTGCAAAAGTATGGACATGCCAGGCTTGGTGGAATTTATACCCAGAAATGACACAGTGTCTGGAAATGCAACACAGATTCCTACACCAAGAAGAAGAGAAAGATAAATTATGCATGAAAGACAGTTAAGTCCATATCCTATCAACCAACACAGTAAACTGGTTTTGCAAACTTTGTGTTTTGACGCCGGATTGTATCCAGTGTAAGTGCAACCAAGTATGGAATCCAATACATTAAAACTTCACACTAAGACAAGTTGTAGTTGCCCTTTTCAATCGAATTTGGTATGTAATAAGACAAAGACAAGCCAAGAGTCTTGTTTAAGAAATGATCATACACTGCTTGTAGATATGTGATTTCCTGTGGTCTTTGACAGCTTCCTCTTCCGCATTCTTACAGCTTAATGTGAAATTAGATTTCTTTTATCTGTCAGTGTGTGCATGTTGTTCGCAAATTGTACAGAACATGGGTTGGGTTATTTCTTCAAAATGCAACCAATCCACTTCTTTTTGCGCCTGTTTATTCAACTGACGTGGTATTGGGATGGTACTCAGTTGTTCGCATAAGTATAGGCAAAAGAAACTGGAAGCTGTCAACGATCATATGAAACTGAGTGTTTTGCATTCCTACCCATGCTCTTCCAACACAGTTTGAGCCTTGGGCAGAAAGAGAAAAGCCGAGGTGTGGAGAACTATACACACAACCGCTAAGAGCAGACAACACATATACTGCCTGTCAGGTGGTGGAAGAAAACACAGTAGAGTTCACGGTGACTCAGAACGATAACCAACCATGGAATGACGTTTTTGTGTGTTGAGCTTTGTTTCAGCAGAGCTGATCGAGCTTATCGTCTAGTCCTTCGTCCATCGCCAGTGTCATCGTCGTCCATCTGTCAACAATTCACATTCTCGACTTATTCTCAAAAACTGTCAGCTGAATTCACTGGCAACTTGTTGGGGATATACCTTGAGTAGGTGTCTACCAAGTTTGTTCCAATGGTCAAACTCCAGTGATTTGTTATAATTTTTTTAAATAAAAAATAAAATATATTTTCCAAAACAGCTATGCCAATTGCTTCGAATTTGCGTATAGACATTTCCTAGACCCTAATTTTTAGGAGGTGGTACTGTGATTTTTTTTCTAATTCTTTTGCAAATTTTTGTGTTTTTGCTATTTTCGATCCAAAACTATCACTAGGCGTGTTCTGAAACTGAGCGTAAATGTAGTTTGTGCAAAAGTCAAATACTAGGTCAAGATATTCGGCATCTCTGACTTTTACACGCTTTTTTTTCACTTTGGGTAATTATGGCTAATGCACACATTCCAATTTATTACAATGGAAGTCCATGGGTATTGCAATTTTTGACTTGTCCAAAACCGTCAACCAGGTTCACTCCAAACTTTGTGGGGATGTGCCTTACCAGTTGCCTTTTATGGGTGATCACTCGTCTCAAGTCAGGAGTGAAATTTTGTTTCTTTACATTTGTATTGGAAATTCCATGTTGATGTTTTGGATTGTTGAATTAAAAATTTATGAATATGGGTAAGGTCTTTCCGAACTATTTGGGTGGGTCTTTACCAATTTTGCTCAAATGGCCTAGCTCCAGTGATTTTGGCATTTTTATTATTTTGTTCATTTTTTGGCACAATCTTTAAAAACCTGTATCAAAAAAATTGCAAAAGCCAAGTGCTTAAGAATTGTGTAGAGAAGCGTCTGAGGACTTCAAAACAACAATTTATTCAACAAGTAGTGTTGTAATTATTTTTCGCATTTCACCGATTTTTTGTGTGTTTTCTTTTTTCTTCATTTTTTCTCCCAAAATATAACTTGAATCCTTTTCAGACTTGTTGTGTATGTACATGGACTTTATTTTCAGTACATTTGTTCACTACATGGTGGTGCTGTCATTTTCTGATTTGTCAAAAATTAGCAAAATTAGGAAAAATCAGTAAGGGGACAAGTTTATGCTAGCATCAGTGATAATGGTCTTAACCTGTGGTGACCATGATGTCATTCTGAAGTTCACAGGACCACTTCAGTCTGTGCATGTAAGGTCGGCTAAACGCAGTGCCATTACATTTCTCCTGTTTCAAATTCGCCTCCTGAAACAACGAGAAATATACACTCGCCTAATTAGCAGCCCCTGATCCCATTTCTGCCATCCCACTGTAAAATAAAAACACATTTGGCAGGTGATGGGTGCTAATTTCAAACCCTGGATAGGCGGTTAGGGTGCACATCTTCCTTGACGATTGGCTTATAAGGTGTCTCTATCAGTCCCTGCAGTCAAGAGACAAGGAGTTTATGATCAACCTTTGTCAGAAGCCTAATTGTCAATTTTTTAATATCCAGTTTGAATCCTTAACACGACTTTGTTTTCCTAGGGATGCAGTCTCAAACAGTTCCATTGACTTGTTGGCCCCTGGAACACTGCTTCAAGAGGGTCTTTGCAATTGCTTATGGCTTGCAGCACAGCCTTGCAGTGATGGCGTGAGCTTGGATGAGGATGATCGGAACACTGCTGTTGAAGGATTCTCAAGTGTTGCCAGCTTATCTACATTACTGACCTCTGCAGTTCTGCTTCAGAAATTAGTGAGACAGGCACTGCTACTGGCTGGTTCAGCATATCATGGTGTGTTCTTTCCATCTGCTGGTTTTAGCTATGCTGGTGCACTATGAGATCCAATGTCATGAGAGGTTGTTGCATTCCCCATTCCAAGCCCAGGTGACCATTTCCACGGCTGGTCAGTTGTGGTGCACACTTGGACCCTCATCAAGTATCCATTATCTGGCCTTCAGTGGCAGTGCTTTGAGGTCCCCATGTTTTGAGCATTGAACAAGAGGATGGTAAGGGTTTCGGTCAACAAACAGGGAGGAATTTGGTCAAGTAGACTGTTTGTGGTGACAAAAGGATCATCCTCTGGTTTGCAGAAAATTTGATCTTGATCCTCTATTGTTACATGGAAGCAGAACTCCATGTTGTCACAGATGGGCTCAGCCAAGGCATTAAATTGTGTCCACATGGTGGTTGCTTCTGCCATAAGTGGGCAAGGCTCTGTGGGCAAAATGAGGACACTCCATGTTGAACTTGTTGAAGACAAGTGAAAACCACAAATTGTCATCATACATTTCACCATTCCTGGATGTTTGAGCCTGGGCTACAGACAGTCTTTGGGTGTACGTGTATCCTTCCACTACACTTGTTCCACAAGAAGGTCAAAAGGGAATAAGTCACACTGATTCTCTTCACATCATGGTGACAAAAAGGGGATGATTGTAAGACCCGCTCAATCTAAGTCTCGGGCATTTGAGGGCTCTGCCAATCAGACTAAACCATCTGAAGCAACCAAGATCAAACATCTTTCATAGTAATGCCTTGGTTCTGAGACTCCATGCATTGACGTTATTGCACAGTGTTAGATCTTGTGGATTGTCAGAGGAGGTAGCATCTCCGGTTGCCAGAGGGAAACTTGGACTCTTCCATGAAGCAGTTGTATCACACATTGGTCTCAGGTTTCAAAATGGTGCCAGGTGAAGGGGATTTCCCCTTGGTCAGCCTCCGTTATAAACAGTAGCCCTATCTCCTGTTCTTGGGTGCTCTCTTCTTTTGCTGTCAGCTCAGCTGACTGACAGGTCGGGAACACCAAGGAGTGGCAGGCCTACCAGGTCTCCTTCTGTCTTTGACACAAATGATAAATTTTGGATTTTGAGTGGTTAACTTAGGCCTATATGTTTTGGAGAAAAGCTGGGGTCTGTGGCTAATAATAACATTTCAAAGGTTGAGAGGACCAGTTTAAAACCACTAGTTGCCTGTGATAGGTGACTGTCTCGAGTCAGGAGTGAAGTTTGTTTCTTCATTTTGGTACTGAAAGCTGAAAGTTGATGTTGTAGTGATTCTTTAATTTCTGCCTTCAGCTGTATTTAACTTTGCTATCATTATTGGGTTCGAATTCGTAAATATGGGTAATGTTTTGCTGAACTATTTCATGATAAAAAGTTTGCAGTGTGGACCACTGAGGCTCAAAAATTGGTCATTGTATCTTCCTTGTGAGAACGAGTCACTGAAGTAGGAATGGACTCATCCTTATGTCAACTTATTGACAGTTTTTAATTTGACAGACTGGGAGCAAACAATGCTTTCCTTCAATGGGATCTGGCCTTTGTTTTCTCTGCATTAACAAGTTTATGTCAAACTGCATGTCCCCCATGGGGATCAGGCATTTTACTTATAAAGCAGTGTTTTTAATTACTGCGGCCTCCAGTGCTAGGCGTGGCAATGCAAGTTACATGCCCTAGATTATCCTGAATTATCTTGGATGGATGGTCACAATGAAGTTATTCTCAATCCTTATGTGAGCATTATGTTTAATATCCAGAATGGCAGCAATCCCGGAACCACTCTACAGGTTTGAGGATGAAGTCCCTGGCATGTAGGCCTACATTGGACAGCCTTGCATGGACCCTGTCAGGTCTAAGTGGAGACCTCCTTTTCTCTCCAATCGTGTGCCTGTGTCTAGGGCTTTGTCTCTGAATACAGTCTCGGAATAGATCAAGAGTACGATATGGCTCACATACGTTGCTGTGGCCTGTGGGGAAGGATAAGGACTTTGCCAGACTTCATTTTGTGCACTCTGATGATGTGAGAGCTCTGTCAGCTTCAATCTCGATTGATGGAGATACAAGTGGCGCCACCAACGGAAATTACTTTTTGGTGATGGTTATCAGATTATATGTCAGCACAGCATTAGGCCCAAGGGTGTTTTGATTGAGTCCCTAGTGTTCGTTGACTCTTGTTTCAACGAACGATGTGGTAGTAAGATAGGCAGCCACGGTGATTCTTTTGTGTTGTACCGCGGGTTCACTTTGCTTGGAGGAAGCCTCCCTCCTCCTTTCGGCTGCTAGATCAGCTGAGATCATGTATATGTGTGGGGTTATGTAGGCCTAACAAATAGGAGATGTTCTAAGTAGAATCATTATTTGTCAACAGAACTCAGCTGTACATGATGTTTATTGCCCACCCTCTCCCGTTCCCCGCTCGGCTTCGCCATCCTGGGTTATCCTGAGGATACCCTAACTGCGGATGTGCACGGAGCCACATAGAGCATCAGCAAGCCGCTAGAGACAGCAGCGTCAAAGAGGCAGTGTGGCTCCTGCGCAGGGATTGTCATTATAGTAGCTGTTATTGTCAGATTGTACGCAGTCTGGCATTGTTTTAATTTGAGGGATTATGACCTCTGCACTCAATGATGCTACTTACAGTTTCATATTTCTTTGTCAAAGATATAATGTCAAAAATTCAATCTCAGCCCATTCACAAAATTATGTACTTCACCGCATATGTTTTCTTTTTACACATATGCCTTGCTTAATTAAAGGCAACCAACTTTTTCTTCATCGGGGTCTCGACACAGCTTTGCTGACTACTCCTTCATGCTGTGGTCGTAGCAGACGACAATCCCGCATGGGCATTAGAGACCATAGTAGATAAGTGAACATAGAATTCTTGTTTTTCCTCAAATAATCAATTGATCGATCGATCAATCAATCAATCTGTCTGTCTGTCTGTCTGCCCATCCATCCATCCACCCATCTATCTGTCCATCCATTCATCCATCAATATATTTTCTTGTGTGGAGTTATTTTCGGACACTATTGTTTCGAAAAATACCAAACTTGGCATGGTGATAGGCCTGGTAATGGAGTTTTGCATTTTGTTAGGAACAGTCATGATGTTAAAAATTATGCAAATTAAAGGCAATTAAAATTTTAAAAGCTCCATATCTTCCAACCTATTACGGATAGACACACAGTTTTAAGTAGTACATACAGGCTTGTGATACCTGCCAATCTAATGGACAGTGAACAAAAACTGTAGCATTTTAAATCATAATACTTAGGGACACTTGAAACATATAAAAGTTGAATATCTCCAAAACTTCTATAAATAGAGGTGCCTATCCAACTTTGATTGATAGGTTTGTGATATAGCTGCATCCAATGAATGGTGAACCAAAGTTTTGGCATTTTGATGCATGCAAATTATGTGAATACACAAAATTGAATCCTTGAATAACTTTCAAACTATTATAGGTAGATGTGTCATTCCAACTTCAATTTATAGGTTTATGACCCATCTAATGAAACATGAACCAAAGTTAAAGCATTTTAATTTATGCAAAAAAGGTGAATACCAAAAAAAAAAAAAAATAATAATAATGACTTCAAAACCATTATAGACTGCGGTGTCGTTCAAACCTCAATTGTTAGCTTTGCAAGATAGCTCCATCCAATGTACCATGAATCAAAGTTGTAACAGTTTCAGTTTTGCAAATTAAGCAAATGCACAAGATTTAAATCGTGACTACCTTCAACGCTATAACAGATTGAGTTGTCTTTCCCACCTTGAATTTATAGGTTTTTTACATAGCAGCATGAAAAAATGTATTATTATTGTTGAAAGAGTTAAATAAATACAGAATAGGCAATCTTGACCGGTTTTCCTGGCACACAGACTGATTTGCTGACAAGCAAATACAATTTTTCTAGTTTTATTCGTATTTCCTTCAACGAAGGTCCAACATTTTGCAGAAAATACCGGCCATTAGGATGTTTTTGCCTCAATTGGCCCACAATTACGTCAAATTTCCCAAATGAAGGCAAAATTTTTTATCCAGCACTTCTGATGGCTATTGGGAGGTTAGTTTTCACTAATTCATTTAAAATTATCTGACTTCCGCGTTATAATTTTTGTGGAAATGTTCCCTAAATGAAGAACAGGCCTTACGCTGTGTCCGAGAAGCTTCAAAGTGATTTCCCCACCGAATGTAACAATGAGGATAATTAAAGCAGAGTTTGATCAGCATGCGAAGATCCGTCCTCCTCCAGGCGAATGAGCTTGACATGTCTGATCTCGAGACTGACACTTCTGAAAATAAAATTCAGCATGCAGACACAAGGTCGCTTGATGTCATGTCACTTCTCTTCCTTTGCTGCTGACAGGAGGCTGTAGTTTTTTTTTTACCTTATTACATCAGTGTGATAACTGTTAACTTTCCTGGATGCTCTTTGACATCGAAGGCAACCGTGTTAAACGTGAAACTTTATTGGCTGTAGCAAAATACATTAAATGTTGAGTTTTGTCGACGAACATACAAACACATCTGGAACACTTCTTTATATAGAATTACAACTACGAAATGACAACTCGACAACACAATAACCCCATGACCAAATATACAATGGAAAAGAATTAGCAGGGGAAAAATAACCCGTAACTGACCCCTAGTGGTAATGACGGAGCCCTCTTTCCCCCTCAAAAAAAGCTGTGTGGCATATCACATGAAAGTTTCTTAATTTCATAAGGAAAATTAATTTTTCCACATCTGAAAAAAAGAAGAAAACATAAGAAAAATTTCGATAATTTTCACAACAAAATATTTACATTGGGCCGAAAATTGATGAAAATATGTATCTCGTCTTTGATTGTTCCGCATAGGCCTCTGTATGACCTCTCTGTCGACAAGCTGACAGAAGAAAACGGCTGGTTTGTCCTCATAGTCTGCGGGGTCATTCAAGGCCATCCAAGGTAAGGGTCATATTAAGGCCAACCAATGCAATACGCAATATGTGTGGTCGACGATACGCTAATTCCATATCGATCATTCAACCATGCAGCCTCCGTGGAAGGTGGATGCTGGCCACGCATGCAGGGAGTTGTCATAAACACAGTTGCACACGAAGGCCAAGATGCAACCTTCTAGTTCCGGATACAAATAGGTCTGCTCAGCTGTTGCTTCCAACATGATGAGCTTCATAATGACGATTTTTAAGTAATATTTTGTTTTTCCAAAAGTTCATTCTTTCTTTCTTTCTTTCTGCCGACCTAAACACATTGTTTTTCCTCAGATTCTTTCTTTCTTTCCATGGCACCCAAATTTGTCCGGAGTTTTTCTCTGATACTATTATTCCAGAAACCACCAAATTTGCCAGGTGACTGACTACTACTATTGGTAGTATTGCTCCCAAAGGACTTCTGATCTGCAATAGTACGTAGCACCACATGCAATATGTACTTTATGATATATAGACTTAATTGTTGTAGAATGTTGGAGCCTCTTCACTTCACAGCAAAATTAACAAGAAATCATTGCAGGGTTTTCAAATTTCATTTGATTAAAAACTAACACTCAGAGGTTGGTACACTACCTATATTCTATCATGGGCAGCGTGCAATAGCCAATCAGATGGCTGCATTCTAATCTTTGACCAGTGTGAGTATGAGCACTCACCACAACTCCGATAAGAAATCTATAATGACTTTTTTTTGGGGGGGGGGGGGTGTTATGAGGGGACGGTGAATAACATTTATCGATCTATCCAAAAGAAACCATAATTTTGTGTTTCCATATTTTAAATATTAAGCAATCAGTTTGAGGTGTTCAAATTATTCGAGGCAGGGCGGAACGTTTTGTTACCATACATGCAGCGCCACCTGTTGACAGAATTTCAAACTTCCATTTGAAACAGTTGACCGTGTCCACAATATGGCTTTCCCAATCGTTTTCAAATGTGATGCAAAAGTTGAACACCATGTTTCAGGGCCGTACCCAGGATTTGATTTTTTAATTTTTGTGGGTGCATATGAGGTAAAAGTGGGACCTGCGAGAGAGTGTCACAACTGAGCGGGGGGGGGGGGAGGGTCTAGGAGGGGGGGGGGTTGCCCCCCTACCAGGGTACAGAGCTTTTGCCAAAAAGTGGTGTGTTTTTTTAAGGTCTCGGGTGCATTCTGAGACAAGAAAAGTGATATTTAAGCAATACAGAATTTTTCTTACATATTTCACATTTGTTCATAAACAGCATTTATAAACAGGTGTTGATTCACTTTTACTGGAGATAAAATGCTATATTATGTTGTATCATAAAATCTGAGGCATCTGTATCAGTAATGAATGGTTCCAGGTTGGGTTATTCGGCAGAACAGAATGTTCTGTTTTGATTAGCGCTATAGTTCCGTCCAAGCAGAAACTAAGATACTTTAGAACTTGCTCGTGTAGTCCGTTGGAAATTCTATTTTCTCTTTGATGCATCTATGTGATTTCACGAAGTACTTTTGATTATGAAGAATCGTTACTATTTTTATTTATGTATTGTGACATCCTCTAATTATTTGTGTTCTTATTGGTTTGGAACATGTAGAAAAACATTTCTCAGCATGTAAACGTTGTCAATTATCAACTTTGTTATGAAAGTCCACCCTCAACATACACTTTGTAAAAGATGTGGAGGCAGGACTTTCTGATTTTTGTTGTGTAGAAGAGCAGTGTGCTCCAGGACACCCTACCTATAGACTTCAACTGGGCGAACTGGTGTATGGAACCATGTGGAATAGAAGGACAAGTGTACATTGAAGACAGAAAACCTGATTCTCCATTATATAATTAACCCAATCCCATCACAACATACCCCATCCCACCATAATTTAAAACAAAAAGAAAGATACTTTATTTACATGAATCTTATTGTATAAAAACAAAGACAAAACACAGAGAGAGAGAGAGACTTTATCGTTCTACACAGAAGGCGCGTTCTGTTACAGTGTCTGTCCGTCCTTCTCAACACGTTCAAAAGCAAAAACGTTCACCAACAGAATCAGGCTACTCATACCAAATGTTCCACAAACGTGTCTCATGTGTAGAAGTGATATGTTGTGTAATATGGATGACACTGACCTACTTTCTCAAGGTCACGTAGGGAATAAATTTCAGGAAAATAATTTTTTGTTATGGTCACTACGTCTGGACCTGTGCACATATATCAATATACCAGTACAGAAATATGCAGAAAAAAAAAGCGATGGTGCATGGTGTTATTGTGGCTTACCTGGTGGGATGAAGTGGAACTAGCATTGTAAGTGTAAAAAGTTCATTCAATTCATTCTTTTGATTGCGAATTGATATGCAACTTGTAAATTTACAACAAAATGTGTTGGGCCAATGATGAGATTTTGTCTAATTGTCAAGATAATTAAGATTGTAGTAAAGGGTGCCAAATTCTACATTTTGAGAAATAAGAGGGCTAATAATAACAAATCTCCCACAAATGTGTGTCATATAAAGAATTTGGGTATTACATAATGTGGGTCACCGTGACCTGCTGGCACAAGGTCAAGGGGAATACCTATAAAGATTTTTTTTTTTTGTTATGGTCTTTACCTCTGAAATTAATTACTTCGATGTTAGGCGCAGATAGCAGTGACAGAGTTAAATTCATTATTTTGATCATAAATTGAGATGGAACTTGCAAATTTACACTAAATAGGCATAAGGCGTATGTTCAAATTTTGTAAAATTTAGTGAATGTTGACTTTTTTTTTCAAGGTAATAAAGGATGTAGTGAAGGGCATTAAATTTCACATGTGGAGAAATAGGAAGCCTAATAATACCAAATCTACCACAAATGTATATCAGTTTTAGAAGTTTGCATAATATGGGTGACCTTGACCTACTTTCTCGCGGTCACGGAGGGAATGCATACCAGCAGATGGATTTTTGTGATGCCCATGACATAATAAATTGAGATGGAACTGCAAAACTTGCGCCAGATATGCATTAGACCAATGGTCAAATTTTGTTTCATACGTCTGATCTTGACCTATTTTCAACGTTAAGCACTTGTGAAAATGTTGATAAAGAATAAGGGAACCGATAACACAAATGTGTGATCATGTGAAAGTTTGATGTTGCATCATATGGATGACCTTGACTAATTTCTCAGGGTCGTGGAGGGAATGCATGTCAAGAAATTAAATTTTGGTGATGGTCATCAGATTATATGTGAGCAGAGTGTTAGGCCCTTGGCCTCAATCTTCCCTGTGTTAACGTTAACTATGTACAGAGATTTGCATGACTTTTCCCTAATCTGGCCCGATTAAATGCGTATAGGCTTTTGGAATAGAGGGTTACAGGGGTTTCTACAATTAATGTGGCGAACTTTGTACTTTATTCCAAAAGCCTAGCCATACGCCCTATTTCTCGCAATGTGACCTGAAAGGATGCCTAACTGTTGGCTGACATTAAGCCTTGAGTCGTAAGGTTAGCAGTAGTATAGTACTCAGGTGGGAAGCCAGCGAAAGGGAAGATGGATTGCACTATGTCAGCGAAGCCACAGCGTCGTAAACAGCATGTTATCATGAATAGATCCAAGTAGAGCTTAATTACCACTTTGCCGAATAAACCGGTGGACAGATTGTCAATGTTTTCTGCTTAGTCGCTCAAGATTCTGATTGTCAAGTTCCATATGATATGCAGACATGGTGAATGAAAATGCAAATACGGTAGGCTGAATACTTGCCTATAATGTTCCATGTCAGGTTTTTTTTTGGGGGGGGGGGGGGAGCGGGGGAGGTTCGCGTCAGGTGCTCTGCATGGGAGAGCACTCCTGATCCGCAATGTTAGCCCGGAAAGGGTTACGTGCAGTATTAGTGATCCAGTGTTACCAGCTTGAAAGCTATTCTGGGACCCCATGTCTAAGGTAGACCCACTTGGAGAAAAAAAACACTGTGGTTCCGTCTGTACCCACATGGATAATTTGTGTCAAAGTAATGGTCTAATTAATATGAAAGAAGATAATGTAGGCCTTATTATGTCTTGGTGCCAACCCAGACATTTTGTTTTTCTAAGAACTCTTTCTTTCTTTCTTTCTTTCTTTCTTTCTTTCTTTCTTTCTTTCTTTCTTTCTTTCTTTCTTTCTTTCTTTCTTTCTTTCTTTCTTTCTTTCTTTCTCTCTCTCTCTTTCTTTCTTTCTTTCTTTCTTTTGTTTTTTCTTCACGACCAAGCTGGTCTGGAGATTTTCTCAAGCACTATTTTTCCGAAAACCACCAAACTTGCTATAGTGACTTACCTAACCAGTGAAATTGTGCATCTCATTTGGAATAGTCCTGATGTTTAAAAGTATGCAAATTTAGGGGCAATTGAAATTTTAAAAGCTCCATATCTTCCAAAATATTGCAGATACTCAAAATTTCAATGTGCATATATAGGGTTTTGACACCTGCCAATATAATGTACAGTATGAATTAAGTAGAATTTGATATTATGGTAATAAGGGCTTTGAAAAGATTCAAAGTTGACTCCAAAACTATTACACATAGGCATGCCATTTCAACTTCATTTTATAGATTTGTGGCAAAGCCGCATCCAATGAACGAATGACCAAAGTTGTCGGATTTTAATTTATGCAAATTAGGTGAACATGCAAAATGTAAATATTGAATTGCTTCAAAACTATTAAAGATAGAGGTGCCATTCCTACTTCAATTTATGGGTTTGTGGCAAAGCCCCATCCAATGAACCAGATTTGTTGTGAAGCAAATCTTCTTTTCTAGTTTTCTCTTCCTCTACCTCCTCCTCGTCCTCCTCCTCCCGCGTTCCTCGTGATCATATCTTTGCGATAGCTGACCTGTCGTAGTCACTTCGCCTTGAAATCGACATATAGTCATCAACTTTGTGGCGCATTGCCATGCCCGTGGGGAATTGACGTTGTGTTGGCAATGGGAGTTCATACTCATGGTCGCGAGGTGTGATTCCAAATTAACTCTTTGCTGCTGTAATTTGCCAGCAGAATTTCAAATATCTGCATGTTTGCTTTACACATTTGCATTCGTTCTTTAGTTTCCGTAAACTTTGCGTAGTCTCGATATATTTTGAGTGATAGTTACAGTGGTGCTTCATAAAGATAAAATACCTGTAATGGCCTGTTATCGACAATGTTCGACCTAAGTCAGTGAGCAGTGTGTATTAGAGCAAGAGGCTCATGGGCCCAATTCATCGCTGACATGTAATGTGAAGACCTACACCAATGACCTTCACCTACAACCCAGATTAAAAAATTACTCAATTCAAAATGTGCACCCTGCGTTTACCTACCCGTACATGACTTATTTGTTCAAATCGGGAAATACTTTTTCGAGTTATAGAAGATAAACGATAAACATGGACAAGCGGCAAACTTCATCATCATTGTCTCACGATAACACAAAAAGTAGATCACCATTTACAGTTCTCTGAATGTGCTCAAACGCAATTCTGATATGGAGATTTAATTCGCTTTGCCGTTTGTGTCCAAGCTGCACTCTGCCAGAGCAAAATCATGTCTTTCAACTTTACTGGCCGTGTGACCTAATAAAAATCTATGCATGCCAGTGATATTACATTACCTGTTAGCATTGTATATGATCTATAAATCCTATAAATTTGGCATGTTTAATTCAATTATTCTTAACATCTGGAATTTTATATCATTCAAGACATTTTAACTCATGATTTCCGTCGAAGTATAGGTAGCGCGCCAGGTATCACGTGCAACCGAGACTCTGATCTCTTTCACAATCCCACAAAATTGCATATAGATACATTAAATAATTAACGACACTACACTGGTCCCAAGATTGTCGCATTTTGATCCATATATAACAAAATACTGTAGGTGACACCACTAATATCTAAGTCGATGTAAATTTCATACACTTTATTAGTCCTAGAAGTTATATGGGTCTTACTCAGAAATTGGGTTTGCAGAGGGTCCACAATATTTCCGCATCTTGACCCGTATATTCTAAGTGGTTTGTTCCTGTTTGTTCAAATAAGGTAACATCTAATTGAGTTATTGAAGAAAAACAATAAACGGTGACAAAAGCCAACCTACATAATTGGGCCCTGATGACCCAAATAGGAGGAAAGAGTAAAAGTAGCTAAAAGCGAAAATCACAGACTAGGATAATACACAAGTGCAAAGTTTCTTGTGGCAAAACAGTTATAAGTGGAAAAGAAGATTTGCTTCCAAGCAAATCTGTCTGTGTGCCTTCAAAAGTTGTAAATATTAAATGCTACAGCTTTTATCCTTTGGTACTTCACTTTACATTAAGCTTATGGCTGGATGCTAATTTCAAAGTCCAATGACCTTGACCTTTGACCATTACAGGTCACATGTTAATTTCACAGTTTTACAATACCCACAATTTAAGCCAATATGAACCAAATTGGATGACAATTGACCAAGTTATGGCAAGATGAAACTTTCAAAGGGTCAAATGACCTTGACCTTTGCCCTTTTGAGGCTACATGTTCTTATAAACATGTGCAGTGTTGCAATACCTACAATTTGAGTCCACCATGATTAGAATTGGATGGAAATTGGCCAAGTTATGACTGGATAAAACTTTCAAAGGTTCAAATGACCTTGACCTTTAGAGGTCACATATAGGTGTCAAAATGTGCAGTATTATAGTAGTTACAATTTGAGCCCAACATGATAAAAATTGGATACAAATTGACCAAGTTATTGCTGGAAGAAAGCCACCATCGAAAGTGGCCTTTGACCTTGAAATGACGTTTGACCTTGAGATGACCTCTACCTGAAGTGAACCTTTTTGACCTCAAAAATGATATTATGGCTTAAAATTGACCTTTGACCTTGACATGACCTTGACATTTGAGATGACCTTTGCCTTGCTATGATGAACTATACACTCGGAACCACATCTACTATAGTATATAAGATATTGAAGATTTAAAACTTTAATTAGCTTTCATTAGCATAATTTTGAAAAGCATTACCTCCCATTATAAAAAGGCGAGACTTCATCTACAGAAGTATAATTGTGCCAAGTTTCGAGTTTCCACATGTTGTACTTTTCAAATGAAATGTCCGACAAAGAAAGAAAGAAAGAAAGTGCCTGGAACACCTGGACGGGTTCAAAATCCGTTACATTTTGGTGCTCAGTGTGCGTGTGCCTAGGGATCATCAAGCAGTAACTTCCCATTGCCTTGTGCATGCGGGCCATTTCTTCGACGTTTTCATGTACAGCGCTGGTTGTATCTGATTTTCCCAATGTTGAAAGTCTGGAACAATGCGGCCACTATTAAACTCTCCCGAAAGGTGAACATAATCGGAACGGAGTATATCACAAAGCGGACTCAGTTGTCATCAAATGCTTCAGCGTCATATGTATAGAATTTAAACTCAATTACAAATGCAGTCAGGTTTTTATTTCGTAAGAAAAGCAACACTGGATACAATTTTCATGTACTAAATATGCACATTTGATCTAGTGAGCGCAGACTCTATTGAGTCGTCAAAAAAAGTTTGACATAAATTTGTGTTCTGTGCAAGCATTTCAATGTCGCCCTGGCACAATTTCCTCCTTTTTCCTTATCAGTTCTATTTGCAGTTTTTGACGTTCCCTCCAGAGAATGTAGACGCATAAAAATTCGTGTGTGGCGGTGATTACAGCCTCAGTCAATTAAATCGGTTGTAGTTTTTGCTATACCGGACAGAGGGAGTAAGTTGAAAAGGGCCTCTGCCCTTTCAAACAATATGCACCAGCTAAGGATTATGACCATCTTTTTTGCCGTATAACAGAAAAAAGATCTGGTATCCCGGTAGGCTAGGCCCTTCCCGCGATAGCATTATGATTATATTTAGACCATGGTAGGATTATATCAGATTAAAGAATTAAGATTATACCATGATTTGACTGCATCATTTTAATAGTTGAACACTACGGCCGCATGATCCGTATTATTTCTAACAGCGCTTCGGAATCGAATGGGTTAAAGAGAGTAAGGTCCAAGTTCTTGCTTCAGGGATGTAAGAGCTGGAGGCTTGTATGCGAGTGGAAGTTATTACATGCACATGCAAGATCTGGACACGCATAACAACCTGTAGGGACACCAGATCTCTCGCTCTTTCTGTTGTGAACTTCAAGAGTGACCGCCCTTTTTCAATCAGCTGATTTCTTGTAACTCTATACGTATGGACCCCAAAATACACTGCTCTTCGCCATGCTGACGCGTCGCTGATGCTGCAGCGAGGGTCGAGGTGAAGTTGTGTCCCCGTTGCAGGAGTACAGTTGGGGAACTCTCATGTATTGCAGTCCGTACTCTCCAGGAAACACCAGGATACCGTGATGGGATTTTTAGATTTTGGAGGCAAAGCGGACAACCGCAAGAAGGTAAGAACGAGATCGGAAAATCCGAAGATGACCAAAGAAAGTAAATATTGTCGTACATTTCAAAATCAGTTATTTGCATACAGCCACATCCTCATATGAAGTGTCCCTTTGTCGCCATGGTGGTGAAATTTCTTGCCATAATGTAGGACTTGCCCTGGAAGTCGACTTTGAAATGATGGACTGTGCTGACCAAAGATCAGTGCATTGTGCGGGTACTAGGTGGTGGTGGCCCGGTGATGACTTGTGGACTGTTTCAGTGTTTGAGCAATGGAGACAGTGCTGCACCATTGGCAGAGCTTTCGATTTTGCGTGTATGAGGTAGGGTCTTGCCTGGCTGACAACGCTTCACAGCGTGTGCAAAATATCCTGGCCTGCTTGGCAAAAAGCGAGGTGTGCTTCATGTTACATGGAGTATGAGAGAGTTGATGTATGTGACCCGCGTGGATCACTTCAAAGTGTAAGTTGGCGTTGTGTATACCCGTCAATTAGTGTGATCGAATGAGTGACATAAGTGCTTGGTCTGACGTTACATAATGCATTTGAATGTGATAGCTTTCATGGAAAATATAAGGTTAGATAACATTTCGACACGTTTGAGATATCATCAAATTTTGTCACAAAAACCATGTTGTCAACTACAAGTGAAAAAGTGGAGCTTCTAACCCCTGTACAAAATGAAAAATAAAAATTGAAAAAGACTTAACATTAAGGTCAGTGTACTATGTTGACGTATGAATTCTGATGCTTGAACATGGACATCGACAATAAATTTCCAACAGCACATGAATGTATCTTGGTACTTAAATTTGGATTTTTATGAGACGAATTCAGGCTCTTCCGGTTAAAAACCTCAGCAACAGCTGAGACCCTGAGTAAAAACCTCAGCAATATTTTTTATGTCGGGGGAGGGGGCAGAGGGTTACGTTTTCAGCTCGGTCCCATCAGCGTTTGTCACCACGATGTGTCAATAATTCATGTACCTTGACCTATTTAGTGCAGAGCATACATCAGCTTTTTTACCCTCGACACATAAAGTGCCGGACGGTATTGTTGCCTCCTGCTTCGTCCGTTCGTCCGCCTTGCCGACGTTACCGCAATATCTTAAAAAAAATATTCAGCATACCTTTACCAAATTTTTATCATAGATGCACCTTATAATGAATCAGATTCGTATTGAAAATCAGCTTCGTCAGATTAGTTTTAAACTTTTTATGAAAATTTTAATGTATTTGTTTGAAGACCGTCTGAGTGGCGTCAACTCTGACGACGTTTACCGCAATATCTAAAACAATGTTGACCACAGCTTTGCCACCTTTTTTATCAGAGATGCACCTTATAATGGACCAGATTCCTATGTAAAAGCAGCTAGGTCTGATTATTTTTAATTTTTTTATGAAACTTTTAATGTATTTATTTGAAGGCCGTCTGAGTTCGTCAACCCTGACGACGTTACCGCGACATTTCGAAACATATTCACCGTAGCTTTACCAATTTGTTATCAGAGATGCACCTTATAATGGACCAAGTTTCTACTTAAAAGCAGCTTCTTTTGATCAGTTTTATTATTTTTTATGAAACTTTTTATGTACCGTATTTATTTGAAGGCCGTCTGAGTGGCGTCAACCCTGACGACGTTACCGCGATATCTCAAAAAAGATTGACCGCAACTTTACCAAATTTTTGTCAGAGATGCATCTTATGATGGACCAGGTTCCTATTTAAAACCAGCTTCCTCTTTGTATTTATAATTTTTTAATGAATTTTTTTTTTATTTCAAGGCCGTTTGAGTGGCGCACAAGGGGAAAACGTTATAATATCTCAACAAGGATGCATTGCAGCTTCACCAAATTTTTATCAGAGATGCACATTATAATGGATTACAATCCTATGGAAAACCAGCTTCCTGATACTGTTTTTAAACGTGTGAAACTTTTGAAGAACTTATGTGAACGCCATCTGAGTGGCATGCAAGTGGACAATCTTGTTACCATAATATCTCAAGAAGGGTTCATCACAGCTTCATCAAATTTTTGGTGCAATTACACCGTGTTATGGCACTTGTGAAGTGTCAATAAACATAAACAAAAAATTACAGAATTGATGAAAAAAAAGATTGTGGGTGCCGAGGGTAATCCGTTCTGTGAACGCTATGTTTAAGCTCTGCTGAGTTGTCCGGACAGCTGAGCTTTTGTGATGGCCTGTCGTCCGTTGTCCACAATTGACATTTCCAATATCTTCTCCAGAAAAGTCAGTCATGTTCATTTGAAAATTGGTTGGGGTGTACCGTGGATGGACCTTTACCAACCATGTTTTTTTTTTAAATTGTCATACTCTATTGATTTTTGGAATTTTTAAATCGTTTTTTATTTTTTATTTTATTATTTTTTTTTTAATCTTTTAAAATCTCCAAATCCGCGAGAGCAATTGCTTCGAAATTGCATACAGACACTTTTGGGGAACCGTAGACCTTTTTTTCACCAGGTAGTGCCTTTTCTATCTTTTCACGCATTTTACCTAAGCTGACTTGTCAGTTAGTTGAGGTTATGTGGAGGATAGGCCTCCGTTGTCCGTCCGTCCTGCCGGCATCGTCCACAACTCACATGTTCGACTTCTCCAAAATCGTCAGCCAGATTTACCTCAAACTTGGTGGACATGTACCTTGGGTGGGTCTCTTTCAAGTTTGTTCAAATGGTCATACGCTAGTGATATTTTCGAGTCTAATGATTTTTTGGGTTCATTTTTGGGCAAAATCTGGAAAAAATCTCCGAAGAAAGCAAAATCAGTGTCTTCGCAATTGCGAAGGGACACCACGAGTGTTCAAGTGGTCGTACTCCAGTGCTTTTTTTGCATTGTGTATAATTGCCAAGACTTCCAAATTGCCTACGCGCACTTCTGGGAGTACGTATGGGGATCATCAGATCTTAATTTGTTCGAGAGGTAGCTGAGCGATTTCTTTTTCTTTCTTTCTTTCTTTCTTTCTTTCTTTCTTTCTTTCTTTCTTTCTTTCTTTCTTTCTTTCTTTCTTTCTTTCTTTCTTTCTTTCTTTCTTTCTTTCTTTCTTTCTTTCTTTCTTTCTTTCTTTCTTTCTTTCTTTCTTTCTTTCTTTCTTTCTTTCTTTCTTTCTTTCTTTCTTTCTTTCTTTCTTTCTTTCTTTCTTTCTTTCTTTCTTTCTTTCTTTCTTTCTTTCTTTCTTTCTCTCTTTCTTTCTTTCGTGTGTTAAGGCTATTTTCGTCTTATCCAAAACCGTCACCCAGGTTATTCTGAAACTTGGGGACATATCTTGTGGGAAGGTTAAACAAAGGTGTTGACTAGGTGGAGATATTGTGGATCCCAGATTTTTAAGATTTTTTTTCAATTCGGGTACCTGTCGGTTAATGCATGCATTCCTATTGATTACTCTGCAAGTCGATGGAGATTACAATAGATGCGTTTTTAACTTCTCTAAAATCATCAAGCAGTTACATTCAATTCAAATTTAGTGCAGATACACATTGGAAGAGTATCTGTGATGGTGATAGATAAATAAATAAATAAATAAATAAATAAATAAACAAATAAAAACACGTGTATTGAATTGTTACTTAAAACAAAGTCATTGGAAATATAACTTTGGTTATTCCAAAGGTTTGATTATTCAGTGAAAGCAGAGACAAGTAAGAGTATACGTTTACGACTACAGAAGTGTTAGAAGGCCGTCCGAATGCTCAAAAACTACTGTCTGATTCTTTTTACTTGGGTGACCATATTAGTGAAACAACAAAATAAAACAGTTTACGAGACTCACTCGTGATGCTTGCGAAACAATGACGTCACATGTGCAGATACACGATTCGTCATGCCTTGTATTACCATCTGCGACATTTGTACTGTCACGCATCTGAAAAAAAAAATCACGCTCCGCTGGATCCATAGGAAGCCAAGCTACCATTATAATCAGTCAGAATTTAGCACTGTGTCGACTAGTAATAACAATTAAATAGGAAAGGTCAGAATTAGCTCTAAGGTGTGCATTCGCCCCAATACACAACTGAATACACAAATATTTGAAGGGCAAGAGCAGTGTGTTCCCATTAGTTTGTATGTTAAAGCAACTTTAAATAAACCAGTCACTTTTGTAGCTGTGGTTATATGATTTTTGTGAGGTATTTAGTTGTGCATCGAGATTTACTATCTGAAACTTGGTGTTTCTATCTGTAGTTGTTTCCAAGGTATCAAGTTGCAAATTACAATGGAAAGTAATGGGACTAGACAACCCTTGCCCTCCACTGACTGCAGTGCCCTCTTTTATGCAGTTCTTGAACCTTCTGTTCTTAGCCTTGCCTATTGCTGGCTAATTCTTTCAGTACCACATTTTGGACTGAGTCAACAGCTTTTCTCGGATTGCTTTCGATGCAATCGCCCAAAGCGCGCCAAGGAAAGCTATTAACCTGGACTATTATCGTCTGTGTCACTACATGCATACTGGTACTTCAATCAAATGTATTTTTACAAGAAATCTGAATCTGGCACCCTTATTTCAATTCAGAGCAGTTTGTTTTCAGAAGTTCGACTGGAGTCTCAGATTGCACCGAAAGAGTACGAAAAAAAAGTTTAGTGAAGGCTGCCAGCATTATGTCAGTTGGTTTGGGGACTTCCTCACTTTTTAGCCGGTACAGTGGTAATGTTAGTTGTTGTCCAGAGGGCAGTATACATGAGAATCAGTAAACTGTGTGAATCTGTCAGGCAATTACGTTTGTCACAAAGAAGTCCTGTAATAATCGACTTGTCTCCAAGTGTGGCCAGATTTAGAGAAGATATTTTTTGTCTGGGTATTGGCATACGTTTGAAGCATAGGCAGCCACATATAAGTGTTTTAGCGATACTAAATTCTATCAGAGCAACAAGCCTCAGCAGATAGCCCACTGCGTTACAGAGCAATAAATGTCAATCAAAGGGACTGCAAATATTAATGTACAAGACTGAATGCCCGTTCTGTGTTTATACTCCTCACCACGTTGCCATAAAAGGGTGTTCAGCAGACCTGCCATGTGCCCACTCACACGCATCTCGCGTGTCCCACACATTTAGCTGTCTCAGACTTGCAGGCAGTAGAGTTGTATTATAGTGTCTGGTTGCCAACCCAGACATTTTGTTTTTCCAAGAATTCTTTCTTTCTTTCTTTCTTTCTTTCTTTCTTTCTTTCTTTCTTTCTTTCTTTCTTTCTTTCTTTCTTTCTTTCTTCACAACCAAGTTGGTCTGGAGATTTTCTCAAGCACTATTTTTCATAAAACCACCAAACTTGCTATATTGACTTACCTAACCAGTGAAATTGTGCATCTCATTTGGAATAGTCCTGATATTTAAAAGTATGCAAATTTAGGGGCAATTAAAATTTTAAAGGCTCCATATCTTCCAAAATGTTGCAGATACTCAAAATTCCAATGTGCATATATAGGTTTGTGACACCTGCCAATATAATGGACAGTGTAAATTAAGTAGAATTTGAAATTATGCAAATAAGGGCTTTGAAAAGTTTCAAAGTTGAATATCTCCATAACTATTATACATAGACATGCCATTTCAACTTCAATTTATAGGTTTGAGGCAAAGCCGCATCCAATGCACCATGAACCAAAACAGTAGGACTTTAATTTATGCAAATTAGGTAAACATTGAAAATGTAAATCTTGAATAGCTTCAAAACTATTATATATAGAGGTGCCATTCCTACTTCAATTTATGGGTTTGTGACAAAGCCGCATCCAATGAACCGTGAACCAAAGTTGCAGGCTTTTAATTTGTGCAAATTAGGCAAATATACAAAATTAAAGACTTTTGAATAACTTCAAAACTACTACAGATAGTAGTGTCAGTCAACTTTACTTTATACGTTTGTGACATGGCCACATCCAGTGAACCAAGAACCAAAGCTATAGATTTTTAATTTATGCAAATTAGCAAAATACACAAAATTTAGAGTATGTTGAACAATGGCAAAATGTAGCATTTCAAACTTTTCTAATTTTGAGGGCACCCAGACAGATTTGCTGTTAAGCAAAGCTTCTTTTTTTAGTAACTTATCTGAATTTACTGGAGTTAACGCATAAAATTTCTGCCATGTTGGACTGTCTGCACGAGGACTAGAGCATATTCCACAAGAGGTCTGTCGATATGTCCGGACAGCACTGAAAGACGTTCCTTTTAAGAACGATATGCAAATGCTGCTGCAGGAAGTAGTGCCTTATGGGGCAGGGGAGGAGGGAGGGGGGGCTGTATGATTCTCATTGTAAGTCTACAGATGACATATGTTTGCGCAGCTTCCCACGAAACAGATGCTGCTGTGTGAGGCTGCTGCAAATTTCAATCACAGAATCTGCTTCAAATGTACAATACTGCTCTACAGGGCTGTAGCAGAGTCGAGCAGATGTGAAGGGTTTTTAGCTGTTACAGGGCCGAAACCTATCCCCGTCCACGATGCTAGCACATAGCTCCTTTAAGTTTTCATCAACCGGCTGCGTTACTGGTGGGCAGGGCTGCATGCATTTTGTTCCCACCAAGTTTTAAGGTCTTTGGTACACAGGACCTTGTAAACAAGTCCTATAATGTATAACAGACCAACGGGGGAGAAAAAGCGATGATTTTATTGACGAGGGTCACCAAGAGAAAGAGATTTGTGAAATTGTATATTCTGAGACTGAGGAAAAGTAGTTGTAGAAAGATGAGGAAGCATGGTTTCAAGCAGCCCCAGATTGACGTGAAAGATTGGTTTTTGGTAGTGACAAACAGGTGGCCGCTGTATCAGTTGGTTGGTCGTCCTTCAATAAGTTCGGAAGATGGTTAAGTTTGAGTTATCTTCGACAGGCTGAAACACTGTACTCAATTTTCCTTGAAGGTAAATAAAAATATACGTACACACAACGGATTCCTCGACAATGACGCAACGTTGTCAGCGGCTCCAAACAATTTGCACTTACCGGATTCAGCTATATTAGTGGTAGTTAGATACTACGATAAAATATAATAATATATTACTGCGTGCTGCAGGCACATAACGTATGAAATTCATTTGATGCACATATTTTGCAGAAAATTTAGACATTTAATGTTTTTGTGTGGCAGGATGACACGCCATTGCAATACGGACCAGCAGAAATGTCAGAAAATGTGTGTGTCAAAAGTAACAAGTTACTTGTTTACAGGCCAAAAGGACAGATGCATATTTTCGTTTGCATAAGGTCGCAAGTATTGAGTCTGAAACTGCACCTAGGTCATATGGTCTTCCATGGGCAGCGCCTCTTAATAAATAAAGGGTTGGTAGATGAGTGTCCCTCTGAGATATTAGGTAAAAAAATAACATCAAGGTTTAGCATCTAGATTAATTTTGTGACAGTTAGATATCTACTTTGTTACTAATTGTTTGTAGTGTTTCTTTACAAATAAATCTTGCGGGCGATCGTCTTAATATTAATCCAATCTATGTATAACAATGTTCACAGTTGATCCAGACACCACAATATCCGGCAAACAGTTCCAAAGCGTAACAACTCTGGGAGTAAGGTTGTGCTTCCTTATATCCAATCTTGTGCGCTCTGCCTTATCATGTTTGAGCATGATGTCCCCGGTAAAAGCATTAAGATTTCTCAGCAGTAAGTCCGAAGCCACTGACTAATCATATCTGAAATAATTGATAAGGATTTTGAAGACTTCAAGCATGTCACCCCGGGCTCTCATGTGTGATGTGAATTTATGTGTTTAGTCTTTCCTCATAGTCTCAATCTTGCCACAGGTTTTGTGGCTTTTCTTTGAACATTAACGTATGGTTAGAATTCAAAGCAAAATTTGGCTGACACCTGCACAGGTTCTGCCCGTGTTGATGGCGTGAGTATGCCTCTGAAGCTTTGCTTTCTTCGAAAAACCGATGACAGTAATGTTGTAGGTGCCCTGTTAGCTGGATACCATGCACATGTTCGAACGCCTTCTCCCGTTTTCTACACGCAGGTTGTGGATTGAAGCTGCCATATACAGGGTGTCGCACATATTATTATACATCGCAAGATGCTTTTCCTTAACAAGAACCACCTATTGACAGTCCCGCTTTTGTTTCTGTTTAGTTAAATCCTCTCCCCGAAAGTATCATGCGTTTTTGTGTGCCTTTCTCGAAACCACCGTTTAGACGGTGTCCGGTTGTCGTAAACATGGCAGCTTGCAAACAAATACAATGGCCACTTGTGGGTTGCACATGAAAAGAAGGAAAATCACTCGTGGATCAAGTAAATCATTTTATTTCATTTAGCACATATTTAACAAAGAGACGTGTACTCACCTTATACTTTTTTCATGTTCGGAACGCGCGGAACTCGAACCTGCAACCTTTTGCACCAGTCACCTGGCTCAAATGAGAAATGCACATATCCACTCGACCAAATCCCCATTCTAAAAAAGAATGGTTCAATGTAGGTAGTTATGTGCGAGTGCCATATCAACACGGATATGCAGTATATTTACTGAGTCGGCATTTATTACCAGAATCGGGGACTTAAATCCACCAGCATTAAGGAAATGCCGAAAATATATATTTTATGTTCGGAGCGAGCATGCTGAACAAATTTACGCCAGCATAGTGACCAATCAAACTCTACATACAGCCAACTCAACTGAGCTTTCTAGCTCAGTTGAGTTGGCTGTCTGCAGAGTTTAATAGGTCACTATCCTGGCGTAAATTGGTCCAGCATGCACTTCTTCGCAGGTCACATAGATATCCAGGCATGCACATTGCTCAGGTGGGTTATACACATATCCAAGCATGCGCATTGCTAAGGTGGGTCATACACATATCCAGGCTTGCACATTGCTCAGGTGGGTCATACACATATCCAGGTATGCACATTGCTCAGCTGGGTCATACACATATCCAGGTATGCACATTGCTCAGGTGGGTCATACACATATCCAGGTATGCACATTGCTCAGCAGGGTCATACACATATCCAAGCTTGCACATTGCTCCGATGGGTCTTTACACATCAATCATGCACATTGCTCCGGTGGGTCATACACAATCCAGGCATGGACATCGCTGAGGTGGGTATACACATATCCAGGCATGCACATTGCTCAGGTGGTTCATACACACATCCAAGTATGCACATTGCTCAAGTGGGTGCAAAGGGGGAAATGTGAAAGGGTAAATATGCAGGAAGCTGTTTTATTTTTATTTCATGCTTTGGGTACTGAGTAATGATCTCAGGGTTTTGATTTCCGTCTCAGTCGGCCAGATCCTGGAGGAAAAATGCTAGAAATTCGTGAAGTTTAAATGTTTCCCCACCCAGCTTATTCCTCCCTGGTCAGATTGACATAGGCTGACTTCACTTGCGTGTATCTTCATTCACCGAATCATAAAATATGTAAGTCAGGAATTCAGTTGTGATAGTGGTAAAGAAAACAAACAAAAAGGGAAGAAAAGAAAGGGAAAATAATTACACAAGTATTACAAAGATGATTAAACCTTTAAATGAACCATTCAGGGGATCTAAATGGCTTTTCCATGCTGACGTACTGGGCATTTTTCAGCCATTATTTCTTAACACTTTTTCAATTTCCCTACCTTTTACTAGGCAAAATTATTCCCTATACCAGCATGCTAGCCATCCTCACTCCAACCCCCTTCCATGTGATGGCCCTTCTCACTCCAACCCCGTTCCATGTGCTGGCCCTCCTCTCTCCAACCCCTTTATATGTGCTGGCCCTCCTCATTCCAACCCTCTTCTACCTGCTGGCCCTGTATGGTGCAACCCCCTTACATGTGCTGGCCCTCCTCACTCCAACCCTTTTGAAAGAATATCATCAACCCTTTTCCTTTGTACACTTTGCACTAATATTTTGTCATTAACGTAAACATGTTTATGAAGTGTGGAGTATCTGAAGTGATTATGTTGATTATTGTATAAATTAGAAATACCAGAAGTGTCTGTACTGATACTATTGCAAATGTCTATTTTGTATCTTGAGTTTTCATGGCCGAGGGTCATATAAGCCCATCAAGGTTTCTACCCTCAAATTTCATTTGCCGTATAGTTTGAATGATGTATTTATGAAAATAAACTTCAACTTCAACTTCTCAACTTCAAACCCCCTTGCATGTGCTGGTACTCCTCGCTCCAACCCTCTTACATATTATGGCCCTCCTTGTTCCAACCCCCTTCCATGTGCTAGCCCTCCTCACTGCAACCCCCTTCCATGTGCTGGTCCTCCTCGCTCCAACCCTCTTCCATATTATGGCCCTCCTCGCTCCAACCCCTACCACTGGCTTTCCTCGCTCCAGCCCCTTCCATGTGCTGGCCCTCCTCACTCCACGCCTTCCATATGCTGGCCCAACTCACTCCAACCCCCTTCCATTAACATACCTGCATTTGTCACAGAGTAATATCACGATGAATAGTGCAAGGTTCTAAGTCAACATCTTCCATTTGGGCGCATGAACATATTGCGCCTTGAGATAGGCATTTGCCCTGAACCAGTCACGTGGCCTCTGCAACTGTAGCGATGCTGGTGCATCTACAGTTTACAGTAGGGTTCGAGCGAGGAGGACCAGCACATGGAAGGGGGTTGGGGTGAGGAGGGCCAGCATATATAAGGGGGTTGCACCATACAGCACATGTAAGGGGGTTGGTTGTACGCAACAGTAACGGTGAGTTTACAAAGAATATGAACGCACTATCGCAATGACCATTTAGGGCAGATCTATTTTTGTCGAAGTTTGCAATGAAAGAGTTAAAACAGGATTGATGATGCTGGTGACCACGATGATGGAGGCAAAGACGACGATGACGATTATTATAGTCCACATGTTTTGACAACATGTAATTAACAACATAAGTAAAAAAGTATTTATTTTGACGTTTGCGGTAAAATATGATAAGTACAAATGATAACACCAGAAGTACCTACTGTTGTTGTTTACAAATTAATAAATTAAATGCCTGAGACCTTGTGTTCTTTCGCCCAACATAACTGGGCCTTCCGGGGGGTTTGAGTGAACATGAAAACGCGGGCAATTTATTATTTTTTGGGGGGGGGGGGGGCCGAGGAAACTTTAACTTGCTTCAGGCAATAATGATGAAAACTATGCGAACAACAAACTATATTACGAGAGAACACGAGGGCAATAATGTTTACTCTCAGGGCATTATCAACATGACATTTTCTCCCTGGGAGGCCTGCAATATAGCAAAGACGTCCGCCATGAAACGAGAGCAGTTTCTCCAGTGGTCGACATGCGGGGAACCAGCGTTCTGTTCATGATGTCAAAACGTGCCCCAACTTGACACTTTAACGCTTGGGCTCCCATTTGTCGACAGACTTTTTATAGGGTCCAGCGCAGTGTTCTTAGAAAGGTAACACAATTATCGTTGAGGCGATATAGACTTTGTAAAGATAAATGTAGATGATATTCACCGCCGTGGAGTTCTTACGAAATAAAGTGTTCATGTCCACCTTAATTATTTGTTTATTAAAACGTAATCGCCATGCAGGAAATTAACAGAATTTCTCTGTGATGTTGGTCTTTGTGCTTGTGTTATTTTACGCAACTCTGAAAATTGTAACATTTTTCAAGTGTCCTAAAATCTATTTACACATTAACATATTCAAAGAATCATATTACATTGCATGTGTTCCCAGAGTAGACAGTTAAGTTTGACTATACCGTAGCGTGCAGTAGAACAAAGATTTTGTAGGCATTGTTAGTGTATTTCGGCCCAAACAAATACGTTTCTAATTCAATTATATAATGTTGACCTTGTGATGCAGAAATATAGATAAACTGGGCAGCTAATAACAATAGTAATTAAGGTAATTACTGTATAATACAACTCCACAGAACCACATGCCAAAATATCGGCGTATGTACATTATACATTCAGACTAATATCAATCAGACATTGCCCTGTGACAACGGGGCTAAACACCAAAGTGGAGCAACCTCGATCCCGACCTACAAGTGACAAGGGAAGCAACCATGACCCAGACAAATCTTGGACCAGTGTTCATACCGTACAACTTATTTAAGACAGAGTGGCAGAAACAAATAAAAAAAAAAAAAAAAAAAAAAAAAAAAAAAAAAAAAAGAAAAGAAAAACAGCACCACCCACCCACTTACCCAAAAGAAATTAAAAACAGCACACTGAGAAACTTTTGCAAGTTCAGACTTCACATGTGCCCCATAAGGTGAGAAATTCAAAAATTTAATGAGACAACACGCCAAACTTGACCCACCGGCACATGATGCTGGTATAAAATAATCTACACATCCCGATTTGAGTCTACGATGTCAACATGTAAAGGTCAAAAGTAGTTTAAATCTATTCTGTAACCTCTGAAATAGAATTTTAACTGCAGACTCACCTTCTACAAAAAATTGACAGGCGTAAATATCAGATTTGAACACGTTTACATCATTTCTGTAAAAGGAAGTAGAAAACTGATGGGAGTACCTTTGAGATGTATCTGACTGTGCGTGACTGTAATGCTTAACTAGATCAGACCTTGAATTGTTGTTGGAAGCCTTTTACGGAAGGCATACAGAAATGCCGGTTTGGGGATAGAATACTGTGATTTACATAAAGCTACAGTTGGTAGGTTAGAAAAATTTTGAGGTGCCACCTGGGGAGAAGGTCCTGTTCATTATGAGTAGCCAGTAAGTGGTATTTAATAGCTGCATATGTAAATATTAAAATCGAGATATGTGACTACTGTCAAACTAACAGTTAGAGTGTCACAAGCAATATGATTAGATCCATGTGAATTAATTGTTAACATGTAGGTAAGCTTGCTTCCGAACAAGCTGTTGTCTCGTGATTGCAGACATCCAACAGGATCATTCCAGAGATCTGCAGCCACAAAGCGGTGTAACCGTTATGTAATGTGTAGTCAATTAGCAACCATGCCCAATAGGCTGATAATATACGCTGTCCACTGCAATAACTAAAACTCAAAATCGAATAAAGGTTACTAGTTTTATTGACATCCAGGAATAGACATATTATACATTGATTGGTACACCTTGTCCACATGTTTATTGCTGCCATATTTTGATCTCCGTTGAACAGCACAACGTACCCCTTTTTCAGCAGAAAGTTGGATTGAGGTCTGCCTCCCAGTTTTGAAGACTAACGAAACCAGTTCCAGGAGAACGAAAAATCACACACCGTCACCTTTAAAATTTCCATTTTTTGGTCCGCAAGGTTGGACTAAAAGTGTATTACCTCATTACACACTGCAGCATATTATGCAATTCAGTAATTTTGGCCACACTGCTATAAGCTTCAGTGACATGCATTTTATTCTCTGTCACGCAAACATGTGTTTGGTGTGTCGAACAGCTTGGGTGAAGATCTGAGAATGACTTTAATCAACAGACGTGAATACTGAAGTCTGTATTTAATGTATTTTGGTGGCACTTGTGCTGGGGCAATTTTTTTTTTAATCTTTTTTTTTCCAATGGAAGTTTCAGTTAATCATTAAAGTGATTAGAACTGCAGTCAAAATTGTGTATAGTATCCCTTTCAGAAAGCTGTATTTGTATCGCAATACATTATCTATCCACTGTATTTGGTATATGATCTCTCAGATCCTATCCACTCCAAAACTTTTATACCATCAGAAACCAATTTGCCGTATGTGTTCTTGTGGTTTGGAGGCGAAAAGGGTAGTCTGTATTGGATGATCGCTTTGCCCTGTACTTGACATCCAGTGTTGATCAATTACATCAATTTTTGCACTTTTGCTGCTTTCGAATCCATGTCTTCTACTATGAAGGAATAAATCCCTTGTTTTGACTGGCATCATGTCATCTAGTCTGCCTTGATTTGGCAGGTGTGATTCAGAAGAAGCTACTGACATTAGATGGTTAGAGTTCTACATGGCACACTTTGTCCTCTGAGCTAACTTTGATGGTACATTTCCTGCTTCTTCATTGTTTCCAAGATGGTGTCTTGTGACGGCATTTGCAAAAAGGATGCCAACGGACACCCAGTGGTGAGTTAGGGCAACCACAATATTTCCCACTGTTGTCTAGAGGCTATAACATGGTCAAAATTCTCTAGTCTAGAGAAAACTTCTGTAATGTGTGTAGAGATTGGTTCCAGGGGTACTGGGAAAAGGTTACCAGAGCTGATCTTAAAGCTGAACGTAAGAGACAGAAATGAGCCCTGATGATTACACCGGCCTTGCTTCATTCATGGGAGCCATTCCAGTCAGCAGTGTGGGCCCAGTTCCTGTCACAGGTATTGGTATGATGACGGACTTGGGTTCATTGGGTACCTTCTCTGCAGTGCCTGTATCCACCACCTCAGCACTTACATCAGAAACCTGCTAACACTTTAGATTCTTCCAATATCAAAATATCATATGTAATTGTCAGGATTATCATGGACATGCAGATTGTTCTTTGGCCTTGAAACTCCAAACTTGCATGATTGTACCTCCATACAGGGAGTTGGGCCTTGTTATACAAAGGAGTGAAGGTGTTCAAAATTATGCAAATTATGGGCATTTGAAATTTTAAATCTTGAATATCTTCAAAAGTATAATAGGTAGAGATGTCATTCCAACTTCTACTAGGGTTTTATTGACCATTTTGCATCTAATGAATTAAAAAAAAAACAAGTTTAGCAATTAAAATTATGCGAATTAGCAGCATTTAAAATTTAAAACTTGAATATCTTCAAAACTATTATAGATAGAGTTGTCATTCAACTTTTACTAGGGGGTAGTTGACCATTGTGCAAGTAATGAATCTAAAACAAAAGTTGTAAGAATTTAATTTATGCTAATTAGCATATCCGAAATTTTCAATCTTGAATATCTTCAACACTATAATAGATAAGAGATGTTATTCCAACTTCTGCTAAGGGGTTGTTGACCATTGCGCACCAAATGAATTAAAAAAGCAAAAGTTGCAGCAATTTAGATAATGATAAATAGCACCATTAGAAATTTCAAATCTTGAATACCTTCAAAGCTATAATAGATAGAGATGCCGTTCTTCTACCGCTGTGTTATGGAATAGTTGCACATTGCCATGCCAATATGCTTTGAAGTCACACACGCTGATTTGCTATGCAGCAAATCATCTTTTCTTGTTTTTTGTTTTTTTGTTTTTGTTTTTGTTTTTGTTTTTTTTTTTTTTTTTGAGGACCTGACAAATTTAGGCCTAGGCTATACAGGTCTTCTGCTCGTGTAATTACACGGATCCTAAAACTACGTACCATGCAAAAATGTCTACAATAATATGATAAGGATAGAACATGAGGTAAACACTATGCACTTGACCGACAACTCTTTAGCACCACATCACGCCGTGCTTAAAACAGGCAGTTAATCTTCATCTCAATGTATGTGGTAATTTCTATGATCATTACTCATGTACATGTCATGACAAGCTCAATTCAGCACTCCTCATGCATAATTACAAGAAATATTTCCTGTCTAGCGTAAACAGGTGTATGGATTATCAAATTTCTTTCATATTAACCGATTAAGTATACTAGGCCTTAAGGCTTTTCAGATTTTTATGTGTGCGCTAAGGGCGCAGTCACGGCTGCTGCTGATTAGCGCCATATTAATCCAGTCCGTCATTGAAAACAACCACGGTTAAAAATTAACGGCACATGAAAAAGTTGGAGCAGACGGCAATAGAAATAGATGCACCCTTTTACCGGAGCCCAGTTGAAAGGCAAAGGGTCAATGAATGTGTTTGTAATAACTGCAAGAAAAATTAAGAATATGATACAACAGGCGCAGATGATGGAGGGGCGCTACGAGAGCCCCCCCCCCCCCCCAAATAATAAATAAATAAAATCAATAAAATCCGGGACGTGACGCTTGTACCATAAGTTATATAGGGAGAAACAGGAATGAGAATACATGGCTAAAACGTTGCCTCAGGCCCGTAACCGGGGAGGGGGGTCAGGTGATGTAAATGAACCATGCCGCTCGGCTGAAGAGTTCCACCCACCCCCACCCCACCCCCCACCCCCCCCCCAAAAAAAAGAAAAGAAAAAAAGGGCAAAGAAAAAAAGAGAAGAGATGTGGACAAAAACATATTCAGGATTAAATAAGCTTAGAAGAAATTAAGGAGTTCCACCCCCCCAAAAAAAAAAAAAAAATCAGGATGTCCACCACCACCACCCCTCAAAAAAAAAAAAATCAAGGAGTTCGACCCTAAAAAGAATACAATGTGTTTTGCAAAGGAATTCCTTTTCAAGTTTCATTTATGCTAGGTACACATGACCCTAAAATTATCATATTATAACGCCTCCAGTGTTCAGATGTCACTCATAATTAGCAGCAACATTTAATGATTTCAAAATTAAACGAAGCTGAACACTAACATAATTATAGTAGTGATGTTTTGTTTGTTAGTTTTTTTTTTTTAAGGGTAGGGATGGGGGAGGGGGCATGGGCCCCTCAGCCTCTGCCATAGATCCACGCATGAACCCCCACCCACCCTCCCACACATCTCAGGGCCTCCGCAGATGGGCATATGGCGACTTCCCATCTCGGATGGTTTGATAGTTGCCAACATGGAGAAAAGACTAAAGAGGTGGATTGGTGGAAGGGTGTCTCCAGACGCGCTCAAGGCGCGTCTCTGCAGGGGGGGGGGGTTGTCCAGTACTTTTTTGAAATTCAGATGCTCTCTGGTGCATTTTAGAGCATGCTGGGAGTGATATTACAGCACTTGTATGCAACCATTTAAGGGTCTTTCATGTGGTAACTTGCCCCCACCAAATGAATAGATAATATATGCCTTGAACCAGAATTACTTCTCTTAATATAACATACAGGCATGGCAAAAAGTCGCGGCACAGCACTCGCCGCAAGAATGCGATAGAATCTCAGTTGTATTTGGCGTGTTTGTGGTAGACGGTAGACCGGCTTCGAAAACGGTAGAGTGCCGCCCAAGCGGTAGAATTGGCTACATTGTGGCTTTAGATGCGACTTGGGCGGTAGAGTTGGCTACAATGTGGCTTTAGATGCGACTTGGGCGGTAGAGTTGGCTACAATGAGGCTTTAGATGCGACTTGATGATCTAAAACATAAATTTTAGCTAGTTTTGTGTAAACAGTGATAACACACAAGATTCTCTCCCAGGCGGCCTTCCAAACAATGGAATGTCCAGAGAGCTTGCTGTCTTTTTTACATATGCACGAAGTAATTTGCAGCAGCCCATAGTGTTAATTCATCTTGTATTATCAGTTAGCAGATACAAACACGGGAGACTACATCAAACAGTTATCATCAACCCAAGTGCCTTTACTGTTAAGTACCGGGTAAGAAGCAAATGCTAGCCACAAGCAAAGTGAATTACTCATGAATGATTCATTCAGAAAATTCGCTGGCGAGAATATGTGGACAGTTGCTGCTACAGGGCACCAGCTCCAACACTGGGGCAAACCGTTAAGTCATATTCTTTTTACATATAACATCAACTGGATATTCTCATAGATGGAGACTTTGTACCTTTTTCTGGAGTGCGAATGAACATGACTGTTTGATGGTAATGTTGAAACTCCGAAGGTTTACGCCTGTGCTATGCGTGAATTATGTGCTGTCCGTGATCAACATTTGGTGGTATTTTAAATTCAAATGAAGTAACGTTGCTGACAGACGCGCTGTGCATAGAGTAATTATCATAGTTGGTCAAAATATATGACGTGGACTCTTCTTCGATTGTTTATTTTTAGACCGCTAGGGGGTCAGTCATTTTTGTAGACGTTTTCACATTAGTACATAGAGTAAACAGCGGGAGGGGTCAAGATCTATGTACTGTTTATCTAATTTTGAATATGTTGATCAATATTTAGCCAAAAATCATCATTTTTAGCACGGGGGCGGGGGCTACAAGAAAGAGTACTCTGTGTACACTTTTGAAAAGGTTGATAATTTTGGCTGACCCCTTACCTACATGTGAATGCAATTTGGAACTAAATTTTTGGGGGGTATTTCGTCTGTTTCTATGAAGATATATGGACGTGTACTTCGAGTTCATGTACAATACACATGCACACATACACATACACACATACACATACATAAATACGCACACACGCATATATATATATATATATATATATATATATATATATATATATATATATATATATATATATATATATATATATCAGGGCGCGAAAATTCCTATGATCCGACGTTCCGGGACAAGCTAAAGCTCTTCTCGGACAAGTGACTTTCAAATTCAACTTGTCCTGCGGACAAGCTAATTTTTTCTTTTTTAATTAGACTGAAATTACATCTGTTTGCATGCACGGCAACATAATGATGAGTAGTCAGAGCCTTCGCGACTCTGTATATGTTGGCGAGTACTGTGGTCCGTGTGAACAGAACATAAACACCAATGCAGGCATGTGCGTGGGGACGCCAATGCGCAATAGGTGATGATAATCCCCTGGCCTAAAGTAAACAATCCAGGTTTAAACAATTACATGGTCAGCAGGTGTTTTCAAAAGGACTTGACTACCTACTTGATTTCTGTCAAAACAAGCAGGTATTTTGACCGTTGCGTGCATACGACGACGAGATCAAAGGTACCAGCAGTCATGCATTGGGGCGTAGTGGCTTTCGCCTGCATCGGGGCAAGGTCACACAGCACCTCACCGTCAGTCTTATCTGCCCAAACGATGACAAAGGAACATCAAAAAATTTTAAAACTTGCATGGCGAATTCTTGAGCAAATTAGCATCAAAGACAATTTATTGGTGGGCTCTAAAAGTGTTGGAGAGATCATGTAATGGTGCCGCAAGTTGACTTCCCGGCCAAACAAAACACACATCTGCCAGTCACACGCAAGTGACCGCGTGGAGTAATCTACGGTGAACGGAGCATCATGCTGACTGATCTGTCACACATTCGGCATTTTTCTCTATCCCCCTACCTTTGCGTATTTGCCTGTGACTCCAAATAATTATTGCTATAAACACTGGAATCTTTATTTTCGCATGCTGCAATTAAAAAAAAAAGCTTCCCGTTTGTGTGTTCCCTCCGTAAATTACGGCATATTCACACATGTTCACTGGGCGGAAGCCATGATGAAAACACTGCAGCACGAGCCGCGATTGGCTCATTTTTGCATGTGACTCAATTGACCAATCGGGTGATGTGTTGTGCGTCAGGCCACATGGCCAAAGCAGCTGTTTGTGTACAGTTGCAGGAAAGATATTGACGGTGCGCACGCTCGATTTCTGATTTGAAATATTAAAATTTTCGTTTGAATTTGATTTAAGAACACCGTTTATTGCGAGGAACTTGCCAATACTGTATACGCAAATTTACTACGATGTACCGATAGCGTTCATGGTAGGTACGCAAACAATATGCATCCCATCACGGCATCAGAGGCAGCGAGAAAGGATCCTGAAACCAATGCAACTATTTTAATCGTTATTTAACTTTAACCGGGATACGGACTCCTATCGTCCCAGAAATTACAAAGTATTTTTCATCGTTAGTCACCCCATGCAAATAGCTTACTTTTTTAATTTGTATTTTTCATGTTTTGCCAGTTTCACTGTCGAACAGTTGCAGCTTGAATCGTTGTAAAATTTGACATTTTTGTGCGAATTTGCAAGCGACAATACGCGGCAAATATATTTTAGGGTAAATGGTTTGCGTAGGCCTTAGCATTATGTTTGAAAAAAACGATGTTTATAGAAGTTTTATCAGGACAAGTGGATTTTGTATGCGGACAAGTGGATTTTGAAATTTACTTGTCCTGCGGACAAGTGACTTTTTAAAAAATTGTCGAGCCCTGATATATATATATAACATGTGGACCTAACATGAACAGAGCATGAATACAATCACACAACAAGAAGCCCATGGGCCTTGTGGTCTGCTAACTTGTAATGTTTTACAATAATATAAAGATTTGAAACAAAACAAGAGGGGGGTAAACTAATGTGTTTATTGTTTGATTGCATATGCAAAGTTCAAGTGAAACATTGATCTGGACGATAGATTCTCTGCTCCATTGATGCCCAAGCTAAGCACTATCATCACCAAATCATTTCTCTCGACTTTACAAGCCTGGGGACCTATATTCCAAAGTGTAATAGTGCGGGACATAATATATAATATAAACCACCAAGCCTTTGAACAGTTAAGTGATTACTGCATGTGAAGAACCAGGGACAAATCCCTTTGGATCGGCCGGTAGTTGAACCCCGAACCCCTCGCACGGAATTACGAAACCGAGGACCATAACCATTCGGCCACAGCAGCTCCCTGACCTCCACAATCCCACTAAACTTCATGGTGATCTACTAAAATTATAGATGACAGAGCACTCACACGATTTTTACATTATGACTTCTAAGTTCCAATTTTCTATGTGACGTCACTTTCAACTCAGATTAAAAAGTTATTCAATTCAACATGTGCACCCTGCGTCTAGCTGTCCATACATGGTCTATTTGTTCAAATCGAGTGAAAACGTTTATAGTTATTGACGTTTGGACAAGCGCCAAACTCCGTAATCATTGTAACTGGGTCACTCAAAAGGTAGGTCATCAAGAGTTTTGGTTACAATGTAGTCAATTTCCATTTTGATCTGGAGGTTCAATTCTCTCTGCCATTCACGTCCAATCTACGCCCTGCCATTACAAAATCACCGCTTTCAAATGTATCGGCCTGGTGACCTTAGCAAAATAGGTCAAAGTCGGTAATATTACATTATGTGTTAGCATTGGCATGATCTATATATATCCTATACATTTGTTAATTATTCTTCGAGATGCGGGATTTTATATCTTCAAACATATTTTGGTTTTACAGGTCTGTTGACCTTAAAATAGGTCAAGGTCACTAGCATGATCTGAAATATAAGCGTTGGACATCAGCTGTATATCTTGTAAATTTGGCATGTCTAACACAATTATTTTTCGAGATACGGAATTTCATGTCTTCCATCCCACATTTTGGCTCATAATTTCAGTCAAAATTATAGATGACGCCACTAGTATCGTATGCAAATGAGGTTTTGTCCTCCACAATCCGGACTACAAAGAATAATGATAGTACTGTGGCTGTCCGCTTTTGTGCCGCGGTCCTGCGTGACACAGGTGGCCTGGAAAAAACCCAGAAAGAAATTAAATGAGGTGTAAAAAAAGCATGGTTATCCTAGTCAGCTTCTTCTGCTATGTTTTCCAGGACCAGAGCCGAGGCAAAGGGTCCACCACGCACTCTTTCACAGCTGTGGTGGGCCCCTGGTCCTCAATACATCCCCCTACACTCTTTGCTTGTAGTTCCCCCAACCCCAAACCCCAAGGAAAAAAAAAGATATATATATATATATATATATATATATATATATATATATATATATATGTATATACATATATGTATATATATATATATATATATATATATATATATATATATATATATATATATATATATATATATATTTATATATACTTCTAGTATATCGCATTCACAAGCAAAGTTTTGCAGACGGACAGACAGACATGAGTGATTGTTTGAGGTCTGCGAGCTTAGGGCACCAGAGTTCAAAAGTATTTGTGTAAGGAATGTAAAGTAGTAAGTAGAGTTGGTCACTGTAAGTTTTACCCGAAGTGCAGCTCTGCCGTTTGCCTTCAAGTTCGTATATCGTGAATGCAGCCCCCCCCCCCCCCCCAGTCCCAGCCCGCCGGTCGATGCCACAGGGGGCTGGCCTATGAGGTCGAGGACCGAGCAATAGCGAGGTACAAGTCGCGAACACTACCTCCTCCCCCACAAGAAGTTTTCGCGACTCGCACCTCGCTATCGTTCGGTGCTCGTAGTTAAGAGCCAGCCCCATGTGGTCCATGTTGGGGTCTCAGATGGGTATATAGCGACTTGCCACCTGGGGTGGCTTCAGAGCCGACTTTATGACCTATAACATTAATTAAGTACAACGTAGGGCAAAATTAAATGTGACAAATTAAAACATAAACGGAGTTGCATGTATTTGTGCTATTATATCCTCATTTCATATTTGAAGGTGTTGTTCGTTGTAGTGTGTGGTGTACTTCCGTTCATTTCCGACACCTGCAAGTCGCGATTGGCTTGTGACGTCACAAACGCAACACCGTTGGCTGACAGGGAAGACTCCGACCATGCTAGCGAGCCATGACTGTCAAGTGTCACTTGATTTTAACATATTTTATTCACCCTTTATCGACAGGATTCAAAATGCATGTAGAAATATTCATTTTTGTCCCTGTTCCCGCCCAGGATTGGACAGTGTAGCAATACAAGTTCTACAGCTTGTTTACATTCCCCCCAAAGACCTGAAGTTATGGAGAGCGTGGACCTGCACAGTCAACATGTTCTTGTTAAATGGAATCTTGTAATTTTTTATTGGAAATATCTCTTTTGTAACGAATTATCATTGCCCAGACGGCAAGTTGGGATCGCCTGTCTGTACCACGGCTACACTCCCTGCAGTACTGGTGACGGCAGGGTTCTGGGCGTCCCCTCGTGTGTGTAAGGCTGAATGATCTTTTCCTCTGCTGCTTCAGCTTTTCTTATTAATTCTTCTTCATCGTCATCAGACCACGTACATAAAAAACTCAATTCATACTCTCCAGAATCACTATGCTCTGTTATATCTAACAGAACTGTTGGCAAACTCGAGGCACTCTGTCGTACAACACATGCACCATCGCCAGCGGGTTGCGTTTGTGACGTCAATAACTCTGTCCCACATCGGGCCATGATCAGAGAAAATTCGCGCGCTTTCCTGTCGCACATGTAACACACTTTTGGAGCTAAAAAACACTATTCGAAAATGAAATTTAACATTTTGGTTTTCGTGTATCATTTCTAACGACCCCAAGCATCAACTTTCTAGTTTGTGGTACCGATTCAATCACTTGGACCTTTAATTCTTGAAAAGGAACGCATCTCGATTGCCATTGTGTAGATGAGTCCAATATACTGCTGCTATTAGTGTTGTTCTTAAAGACAGATTGGTGTCTCTGGTACACAATGTGTGCTTCACTGATTTTCACGGTCCGTAAGCATCATAGTGCTCCCGCAGGTGTGTCCATAAGTCTGCCTGCGTCAGCCTAGCAACAAGACAAGCGATTTTGGTGGAAAATTGCTACGCATGCGTCATGTTGGTGTGGTTGCAGCAGCATGATGTGGCTGTGGTAATGAAGATGTTTTTCACTACTCTTTGCACCGGGTGTTGTAATAATTTATTCAGAAAACTACCCCTTCACTACGGGGCAGCGATGTAGAGGGGTTAAATCCATGGTGCCCCAACGTATTTATATGTTTATATTGGCTTTACCTGACGTACGTAGTTATGGACGATGATAAGTACCACATGAAGTACGGCGGAATTCTTTACTCAGGGCCTACTGTATATTTAGTTACGCGCATACTGATTTTACTATAAAAACTCACACATAGACCGGAAAGTGATGGACACTTGTCGTAATATGTCCTGCAAAGGGGGAGTGGATATATGTTGATTGGTGTCCGGTGTTTCTGATGTGTTGCTTGACACGGGGGAGATGACTCAACTTTGAGGATTTTGTTTGTCATACTATTGCTGAACCTTGAATACAAAGATGTCAGTCTTGATTCTATGGTGGGGATTTTAAACTGTTCAAATGCATCGACATTTGACAGGTATGGGGATATTATCGATAGAGCACGATTCTGTTTCAGTTCAGTTGCATGTTTCTGGTCTTTTGTTGTGCATGTCAACCAAACTTTGCATGTTTATTCAATAACGCTTCACACGTTCTCAGTACTAGGCCCACTCATGTTTTTGATCTATGTAAATGACATTGTAGATATAGTCAAGTCAGAAATTCGTCTTTTTGCAGACGATACAACACTATATATCCAAGTAGATAATCCAGCCGAAGGGGCAAACACTTTAACTCACGATCTTTCCTCCATGTCTGATTGGGCAAAACAATGGCTGGTCAGTTTCAACCCAGCAAAGACCAAATCATTACTTTTTACTCGTAAAAAGAGACCTGTTGATCACCCTAACTTAATGTTCCAAGAAACAAATATTGAAAATGTTGAACATCATAAGCACCTTGGCATCATCTTTTCTGCCGACCTCTCGTGGGCATCACACATAAATTTGATTGCTGTAAAGTCAAGGAAATTAGTAGGTATTCTAAAAAGCCTCCAATACAAATTGAACAGACGGGCGCTGGAATCTTTATACTTCTCTTTCATTCTGCCCTGTTTAGAATATGCCAGCGTGGTCTGGGATGGATGCACACAATCGGACAGGGATCTCCTGGAAAGTATTCAACTGGCTGCAGCCCGTGTTGTAACAGGAGCAATGAGTCGAACAAGTCACAGTAAAATATATGAAGAAACGGGCTGGGAAACACTTTCCGAAAGAAGACGTAAACAAAAATTAGTTCTCATGTTCAAAATAGTAAATGGTTTTGCTCCTGCCTACCTCTGTGACCTAGTTCCCCAGACAGCGGGAGAAAGAAATGCATATAACATAAGATCCAGACAAACCATAACACCTCCTATTGCTAGAAAAAACATACATCAACTCCTTTCTCCCATCTACTATCCGTGAATGGAATCTTCTTTCAAGATCAATAAAAAATTCGGAAAATGTTGACGACTTCAAACGGAAATTAAGCAAAAGTAAACCGAAAAGAAATAAATTATTTTACTTTGGAGAAAGAAAAATTGCCATTATACATGCCAGGATAAGAATGGGTTGTAGCCAGCTGAATTCTGACTTGTACAAAATGGGCTTGATAGTGTCACCACTTTGTTCCTGTGGTCATTCTGTTGAGGATTACTTCCACTATTTTTTTCAGTGCAGCAAATATACCATCCAAAGGGACAAACTTCAAACTGAAATTGTATCCTTGGCACCTTTCAACCTAAAAACATTACTTTACGGAATATCAGGTGGCAACAAAAACGCAAATTATGACATTTTTCGATCAGTACATTGTTATATTAAATCTACGGAAAGATTCAAGGATTAGTCAACCTCAGTAAAGCTTTCAAGCAGGTACCTCTCATTATAATTTACATTTATACAGATCTCGTCGCCAGTTTAAGAAATGGACAAGCAAATTAACACGTACTCGCCCAATAGCCTCTTCTCCTTCTCCCTTTCACTGTCTGCTGTCTGTAACGTACTGTGCGTGTATCTATATGTTAGTCCAACATTGTATGTATGTACTGTCACTTTATGTACAAGAGGTCTTAATATAGGGATTGTGCCTGTTGACCGATTGTTTTTCGAATAAAATATGTTTAAACCAACGCTTCACACTAGTCATACAAAAACACGCACAAGCTCATCTGGAGTAAGTCCTGCTCGTTTTAGTTGTATGACACAGTGCAATCTTCTTGATGTCTTTTCAGCAATATACTCCGTATGCTTATTCCACTTTAATAATCTTGAATCACCACATCTTGAAGTGTTGCCACTTAAATCTTTCAATTTCGTATCCATCATTTGATATTGGTACCATTGCAGCTTTGTCTTTGTCAGCGTGGATTTATTTTATTCTATTTTATTTTTTTGTTTTTGCCAGATCAATATTTTGTTCAATTTCATTCGATCAATCTTTGGCCGACTAACAGCAGTTTGCATCTTCTATGGTACATCACATTGACAAAGTTCCACAAGCGTTGTGTCCTCAACAAATTTGTTATCCGGGACAGCGGTATGGAAGTCGCTGACCATGTGCTTGGAACAGTTGGGGGTCATTGAGTGTCCCCTGGGCTACTCCACCACACCAACTACATGGATGTTTTAAAGTAAATTTCACAAGTTGTTTATTTTGTTCTGAGGGAAATATGAATCCAGTCTAATGAAAAAAGGTTGATTTTGTTTTGCTGCAACTTTCTTCAGAAAGATGAAATGATCTAAGTCCGCGGTCAAAAGCTTCTGGAAAGTCAATTAGGATAAGGCGCCCGTATCATTTTAAGGAGGGAATACATGTTTCTGACCAGCATGAAGCTGACTCGCTTTGACTGATGTTGATAAACATTGGGTTTCATAATCACTACATTGTAATTGTACTTATATTCACAACGATTTAAAAGAGTGTAATGTGAGGAACAAGTATGATCATTATGCCATCATTTAAGCCTCCTTCACGTTTTTCTCACCAATCGTTTAACTTATTGAGAATCACATTTTACGCCACTATAGTAACTTACAGAGCCAAAAGCCTTCTTTTGTACAAAATTGTGGATCTATGAAGGAGACAAAAGTATCATCATTATCTAGCTGTCTATTTCTAATTGAGAACGTTAAGAACTAAAGCGTAGGCTAGTTCCCACATAACGACCTTTTCTGAACTATTATTTTTCAACAATTTCCGATAACTTGCTTACTTGCTAAATAGACCATTCTCTTTGTTTCTGTCCACTCAACTTGGTCTACCCTTTGGCTACATGGACACTGTTTTAGCGTATAAATGTAACTGGAATACTCTGGTTACCATGTTAACAAACCACAGTTAACCAGGGTACACACTGTCAATGACAAGATAATGATCGACTTTCTAATTGGTTCACCAGTCCATGAGGAGGATGAGAGTGCACTTTTATTACCCAACTTTTAAGAAAGACTTGTAGTCCTGGGACTAACCAAATGTGGTAGAGATAATATGGAGGTTGGTCATGTGTGTGTGTGTGGAGCGAATCCTGTGTGAAGCTTTTGTAGATCTTTGAAGGAGCCAAAGCTTTCGCCGTTTTTGTGTTGCAACTCGAGTAGGTGGCTTTGTGGACACACGATAACTGGCAAATTCTCCTGCGGGATAGAAGAGTCATGGATGCACATCTATTTAATACCTTCCAAGTTAAAGTTACCTGCGTGTTGGCTATAATCAATAACTTACGGGGCTTCATAACAAAAGCAAGTGGATGGATTTATATTGTCTCTGGAAAAAAGCATTAGACATTTATCAGGGACAATAGCATGATCTACAAAATGTCTATTGCCCTTTCAACGAGCGCCTCATCGCGGTACCCCACGTCTCCCGAAAAAAGTGGCTCAAGTCCTTTCTGCCCACCTCGCTTTGTCTCTATTCCATCTGTCTCACTTCTCTGCTTCTTTCTTTTGTTCTCCTTTTCTGTCCCTCCCTCTGGCTCTCAAATGCGTGATAATTGTGTATTTGAGCCAACACTGAAATTCTTTTTTAGCTCTGCTGACCGAAGGTCACAGAGCTTATGTGACCAGTCATGTCTGTCTGTCCGTCTATAAACTTTTGCTCATTAACGAGATACCGTCCACAGTTTCCAAGTTAGCCCAATATAACTTTCAGGACTTACAGGGTGTATGAAATCTAGGCCCCTTTTAATATTGGTGGCGCCACCTACATTATTATGTAATATAGGGGTCAAAATATGAAAATCTTGTGAACACTCTAGCATCTTTAATTGTAGGCGGATGTTCATAGAATATGCTGGAATTGTGGGGGAGGTCAAAGTCTAAGTTGCTAATGATAGTAGTGGCGCCACCTATAATTTGACAGGAATTATGAACCAAAATGTGTTTGAAGATGTAAAGTTCCGTATATGGAAAAGTAGTTGGATAAGACTTGCCAAATTTACAGGATATATAGACCATGGCCAAAGGTAGAACGTTATTTAATATCAGTGACCTTGACACATTTTCGTGAGGTCACCATGCCTGTAAAGTTGAAAAGGTGATTTTTTAATGCATGGCCGCCTATAGCTTGGACATCAATGGCAAAGAGAATTTAGCCGCCAGATCAAAATTGCACATGATTAAATAATACATAAAACTGTACTTGGTGACCTACATTTCGGGTCACTGTGACCCAGTAATTATGGAGTTTGGCGCTCGTCCAAGTTTTCTGTTTTTTGTCAATAACTCGGAAAGTTATCACACGATTTGAGCAAACAGACTATATATGGAAAGCTGGATGTGGGGCGCATATTTTGAACATTATTAATCTTTAAAAATCTGAGTTGAAGGTCAAGGTCAATGGCAAGTTTGAATATAGGGGTCATCGTGTGAATACTCTGCACCCCACAATTCTTAACGTTTAGGAGTTACAGAATAGATTAACAATGTTTGTCGACATCAATGTTGGTGGCGCCACCTATATTATGTGATATACTGGTCAAAATGTGAAAATCTTGTGACTGCAATATTGTCCACAGTTTTCAAGTCAGCCCAATATAACTTTCAAGACTTATGGGGGGGGGGGAGCAGGTATAAAAATCCAGGTTCTTTTCGATATTGATGGCGCCACCTACAATATTATGCAATTTAAGGGTCAAATGTGAAAATCTTGTGAACACTGGCATCTTTATTTTGTGGCAATGTAAGCACAGCACCAGGCAATCCTATGGGCCTCTTGTATCACATAATCTGGATGGCCTTAATCTTCTATTCCAAGGTCATTGAGGACATGATTGTTCTCTTGACACATGCAATTGTATCCATCACAGGGATTGCACAAATAAGCGATGACTACATCTGGAGCGAAGTGCCATTTGGTAGACAGTTAATACATGAAATGTGCATAAGCTTATATGTTCAGAAGCCATTTGATGACTTGCAACTTTGAAATGAAGATGCAGGTGGAATATAGCAACGGTGCAAGCAGAGCATTAGGCCCATGAGCCTCTTGCTCTGTGTAGATTTCTGTTCGAGTAATCTATGTGTTGACCTTCCCATGTGTCAAAAGTATAAAATGAATGATCTAACACTTCAACAACTTAGGCGCATGGGTACATCAAAAACAATATAACGCAATATTTTATTTTTTATTAACACGTTTGCGGAAGGATTCCCTTTTATTGCATACAGGGAAGTTTGGAAGATAAAATATTTATCCAGTTCGATTCTTCATACCTACAACTAATATCATCGGCGATTGCTGTTTAACGGAATTGGGGGGGGGGGGGCAGTTTGTCTCTTCCGTTGTCATAGAGGTCAGAGAGACCTCGGAGTGACAGTTCCTCCCGTTCAATTCGCATTGCAACTATTTTGGAAGTTGAGGGGCTGTAATAAGTCGTATCAGTTATAAGTGGGTCAGAGGAAGCTGTGATTGACTGAAGGGAAACGTTTGGCTGTTGATACAAAAGAGGATCTGAATTAATGTACACAGTTATAAATGTCATGACAGGTTTGCATGCGACCATGTGTTATAACTTCTAGTGGCAACAGTAAATCGAATGCAAGATCACAAAGCACACGTGCACAGGGCCCGCCGCACACTCAGAGCATATTAATGATCACAGAGGCAACGGCAAGGCTGCAAGGGAAGCCATGGATGACCGAGAGTGAAGGTGATTCACTAAAGGGGTTAACAGCGAAATACGATAGGCCTTTGTGGTGCACGTCTCCATACAGGAAGAACAGCGTGCATTGTATGTAGTGCAATATCAGCTGCCAGCTTCACAATTCGCAGCGTATGCAGAACATACAGCCAATGCCCGAGACCAAAGTGTTGGCAGTCTCTGGAACTGGTTCATTTGGGTGAGATGTAAATCAACGAGAACACAAATTAACAGTATCAAGCCATATTTTGTTGAACCCTTCCTGTATAGGCATACGGCTCAAAAATGCCACTTGCTGCCCAGATGCAGATGCAACAGGACCAGTTTTACGCGGACATAGCAAAGCGCAAGTTGGTTTCCAGCCAGTCCTCTCAAGCCTCAGATGCTCAAGCTCGTCGAACCCCGGTAAGGCGATCGGTCGCCATATCCAACTCCGTATGTTGTGTCCGATGTTGTGTTGTCTTTGTTGTGCCCAGCCCCATTGTTCCAACCTGGGGGCCATTCAGACTGCAAATGAAAGTTCATTGTTGGTAAAGAAGTGTGCAGTGACAGAAAATATACGAGCCAAAAAAGTGTTCGAAGTAAGCATCGTTTAAGCCGCAACATATCTGAAATCCTGACGCAGGTGACTGGGATGTTGTGGTGCATCACAATCGACCCAACGGAGCCATGTTGTTCCACTACTCATCGATATTATTTCATTGATAATCTCTTACAAATGGGAAATTATCTGTAAGCCCTGAGACAAGCTCACATCTATAATTAGGCCTATGTAGTTTAAATTAATGTAACAGAAACTTTATTTTTTCATGTTGAGTATAACGATAATTATGCAAAAACTAAGGAGGTAAACACTAAGCCACTCGAGAAGAGGTAGATGCCGAGATGGGTCTGTACGCTTGGGCTCACAGACCATGGAAGCGGGAGGCTGTTGGATCTGTACGCGTGGGCTCACAGACCAGGGAAGCGGGAGGCTGCTGACACCGCTGGTGTCGAGGCATTGCATTGTTCTGGCCCAGTTTCATTTAAATTCATTTTTATTTTGTTCTGTATTTTCCCGTCTATGAAATGAGAACATCCGGTTAGTACTGTCAGGACTGCCAATGGTGCTGCGTGTATTGTTCATAAATTTAGCACTGGTTCCATAGCTTCGTCTTTTATCAGAGCATGGAGCTACTAAAGAGTAGCTCCATGATCAGAGCAAGGACTGTACGCTCCTTGATGAGGGGCAAGGATTTGGGGGGGGGGGGGTAAATAAGCATGGGCGTAATTGGAGCATTGTAGGAAATTTTACTCGACAGTTGTTGAAAAATGCTACAGAATTTATCAAAAATAAGTGTTTCTCATGGGAAGAAGTTGAGACAATGCTCCAGGGAATCTAAATTTGGCAACAGAGATTTCCAGTTGGACAGCTGATAAGCCCACGATGGACAAGTTGAGTGTTTCCGCAAATTTAGTGATATTCTTCAAAAATAAAAAAAAAAACCGACCAAACGAGACAAAAAACAAGAATACACAAAAAGACAAAAAACACAAACAAACGAAACAAAAAAAAAAAAAACAAAAAAACAAAAAACAAACAAACAAAAAAATCAACAAAACAAAACAAAAAAAACCGCACCACTTGCCAACTTATCTTGTGCTTTGTTACAAATGATTGGAAATACTGAAGCCTGAATCGTACATAATCTGTCGCATAAACCGTGGACTTGCAGGGGCTCTGTACCTTCCTTTAGTATTTGTGCACAGCTCCAAAAATATTACTGGTTCCGAACGGACGGGCCGGTGTGTAGATAGCAGTATTTATTCTTTGTAATGCCATGTCATCCGTACATGTATAACTTGATACCTAACTCATTGTTGCGAATCGGTCTTTTTGTATGTATTAATAAATGGATGCCTTTGGCCAGTTTGGGTTTACCAGGCAATGCCAGTATCTGACAACAAAATGATAATAATTGTTTGGGCATGCTGTACATTTTTTGAAGTTGTGTTGTATCTTGACTATGTTAAAACGACATTTATAAGCCAGTTATGTGCCAGGCACTGTATTATTATGGCTCATTTTACAGTCAATGTGAATAGAGCTAACCGCATGGAGCGGAGGAAACTGTTTGGCCGCGCACATCAGCTGATGTTTGTACACAGACCTTACCTGACCTACATCGAGTCGCTGGCAGGCTCTGCCGGTGGCATCTTCGCGCAGCGGGGAAAATGGGTTAATTAATACAACCTTGGGAGCAGCTGTTGGCGTAACGCAAGAGCTAGGCTGATAACAGGTTGGCTTTCGAAAAGGATGTTAAGTAGGCGAGCAGTAATACTGCGGAGACCAGAATCCCATTTATTGCGTTTTGATAATGATCAAAGGTGTGTTTGCAGCAATACGGCAATACAAAGTGTCCAGAAATTGTTGTTTGTTTTTCTTTTTTCTTTTTTTTTTTTTGGATCCGCAGGACAAAACTAGAACTAAAAGATTTACAAGCTATGTCAAAAAAACTGATCATTTGAGGCATAATTTTTGGATTAAAGCCATATAATTAAGGTACATCTCTCTCTCTCTCTCTCTCTCTCTCTCTCTCTCTCTCTCTCTCTCTCTCATCTCTCTCTCTCTCTCTCTCTCTCTCTCTCTCTCTCTCTCTCTCTCTCTCTCTCTCTCTCTCTCTCTCTCTCTCTCTCTCTCTCTCTCTCTCTCTCTCTCTCTCTCATTTTTCTTCTTTTGTGAATACAATATAACTAAGAGCTTCTTGACCTATTTTCACTGCTCTGCAGCACACATTTTAAAGTGAAGCATTGTGGGGAAAATGACCCCAAGCAGTTTGAAGAGACACCTTGACACAAATGGATCACATATTGTTTTGGGGGTTGTTGGTGTTCCCATGGAGCCACCAAATAGTAGCTCCATGGTGTTCCTGTGCAACCTCCCTCATGTAACTTTCCATGTGTTGACAGGCACAAAAGCTGCTAAAAGACAGGCCACTTTGGTACTTATAATGCCCCCCCTCGCACCGGAGGAGGGCATATACTAGTCACTTTTTCCATGTGTTTGTCTGTCGTGTGTTTGTCTGTCGGCTATTCAGTGTCCCGGCTATAATTCCCTTGGCCTTCAACTCAGATTAATGAAGCTTTACATACAAGTGCATCTGGACTTAAGGGTTTGTCATGTACCAAAAGTTGGTCACTAGGTCAAGTATCTGTGTCACAGTGACATATTCTTGTAAAATCATGTCCGGGCTATAATTCCTTTACTATCTAACTGAAACTAATGAAACTTTACACACAGATACATCTACATGTAGGGGTGTGTCATGTACCAAAAGTAGGCCACTAAGTAAAGTATCTGGGTCACGGTGACTTATCCTTGTAAAATCCTGTCCAGGCTACAATACCTGTACTATTTAACTTAGTTTCATGAAACTTCACCAGATCAAGTATGTGGGTCTCTGCTATTTGTGTCCGCCCTATAATTTGCTTGTCCCTTAATTTAGGTTAATGAAACTTTACACACAGATGCATCTGGACATAAGGTTGTGTGATGTACCAAAAGTAGATCACTAGGTCAAGTGTCTGGGCCACAGTGACATATTCTTGTAAAATCGTGTCTGGGCTATATTCCTGTACTATTTAACTTAGATTAATTAACTTAGAAACTGTACACACAGATGCCTCTCCACGTGAGGGTGTGTCATGTACCAAAAGTAGATCACTTAATAAAGTATCTGGGTTTCTGTTATTTGTGTCTAGACTATAATTCGCTTGTCCTTCAAGTCAGATGAATGAAACTTTACACACAGGTGCATCTAGACATAAGGGTGTGTCATGAACCAAAGGTAGGTTGCTAGGTCAACTATCTGGGTCAAAGTGACATATCCTTGTAAAATTGTGTCCAGGCTGTAATTCCTTTACTATTTAACTTAGTTTCATGAAGTTTCACTCACACACAGATATCTTAACCTAAAGGTGTGTCGTGAAAAAAGTAGGTCTCTCGGTCAAGTATCTAGGTCATTCATGTAAAACTACATCACACTTTATGCCCATGCTGTAATTCTGTTGTCCTTTGACTTCGAGTCGTGAAACTTTATGCTCTTGTACATCTGGACACATGAGTGTGTCATGCATAAAAGTGGTCACTAGGTCAAGTATCTGAGTCACAGTGGTAGCTTAACTTTATTGACTACAGTCATTCAAAAATGAGACCTGTGAGTAGCAAGGTTGTAATCTGATCCAGCAATCTCTCATTACCTTTCAGTTCTTTTTGTGATACTTCGGTCAGACTGATATTTTAGATTTTACTGTCAAATGTAGAGAAATTACCTTGGGGAAAAAGCAGAATTGTCAGCTTCATGTGGATATTATTGCTTGCTTTTGCTTTCTTTACTTTTTCTTTCCTGTTGTCTCTGCTGACCAAAGGTCACAGCACTTATGCAACCGCTCATGTCTGTCTGTAAACTTTTGCTCGTTAGTATGATACTGTCCACAATTTTAAAGTTAACCCAATATAACTTTTAGGAGTTATAGGGTGTATGAAAATCTAGGCCCCTTTCAATATTGGTGGCGCCACCTACATTATGTAATGTAGGGGTCAAAATATAAAAATCTTGTGAACACTAAAGCATCTTTGACATGTTTAATTTTTGGCATAACTTCACTACTTTATGTGGCATTGTGGGGGAGCTCAGTCTTAGTAATGATACCAGTGGCGCCACCTATAATTTGACAGGATTCATGAGCCAAAATGTGTTTGAAGATGTAAAATTCCATATTTGAAAAAGTAATTGGATTAGACTTACCAAATTTATAGGATATACAGACCATGTTTGATACTAGAACATTATATAATATCAGTGACCCTGACCTATTTTTGTGAGGTAACATTGCCTGTGAAGTTGAAAAGGTGATTTTGCAATGGCAGCGTGCAGCTTGGACATCAAAGGCAAAGAGAATTGAGCCTCCAGATCAAAATTGCACTTGGTAACATTGTACATAACACTGTACTTGGTGACACACTTTTTTGGTCACCATGACCCAGTTGTTGTGGAGTTTGGCACTTGTCCAAATGTATTGTTTAGTTTTAATAACTGGAAAAATTATTACCTAATTTGAACAAAGAGACCATGTATGGGAGGCTAGATGCGGGGCGAATATTTTGAACATAGCAATTTTTTAATCAGAGTTGAAGGTCAAGGTCAAATGGCCAGTTTAAATATGGGCTTCATATTGTGAATGCTCTACACCCCACAATTTTTGAGGCAGGCCCATATAATGTTATGAGGTTATAAAGTGCATGAAAATCTTCACTGACATTTATGTTGGTGGTGTCACCTATAGTATTATGTAATATACAGTAGTACCTGCTATTTAAGACCATCCTTAATGCCAAACAAAAGTGGTCACATATGACAGGTGGTCTTTCACTGCAGGTAAGCTAGCAAAGAATTTAAAGGCCAGTGTCTTGAAAGTGTGGTCTGAAAAATTAGTGTGGTCCTTCACCACAGGTGGTCTTTAGAGCAGGTACCACTGTACTGGTCAAAATGTGAAAATCTAGGGACGGCAATACTGTCCACAGTTTCAAAGTCAGCCCAATATTACTTTCAGAACTTTCAGCATGTGTGAAAATCTAGGTCCCTTTCGACATTGGTGGCACCACCTACAACATTATGCAATATAAAGGGGTCAAAATATGAAAATCTTGTGAACAGTCTAGTATCTTTAATTTTTGGGGGATCTTCATAGAATAGGGTGGGATTGTGGGGGAAGATAAAATCTAACTTGCATATGAAAAATAGTGGTGCCTCCAGTAATTTAATGGAAATTAAGTGACAAAATATGTTTTAAGATATAAAATTTCATATTTGGAAAAGTAATTGGATAAGACTTACCAAATTTATAAGATATATAGACCATGTCCAATGCTAGAATGTTATATAATATCACTGACCTTGACTTATTTTTGTGAGGTCACATTGCCTGTAAAGATGAAAGATGTGATTTTGTAATGGCAGGGTGTAGCTTGAACATTAATGGAAAAGAGAATTAAGCCTCCAGATCTTAAGTGCATTTGATTACATAATACATAAAATGTACTTGGTGACCTATAATTAGGGTCACTATGACCCAGTTATTATGGAGTTTCGCGCTTGTCTAAGTTAAATCTTTCTCGTCAATAACTGAAAAAATTTGGAAAGCTGGATGTGGGGCAGATATTTTGAACATAACAATCTTTTAATCCAAGTTGAAGGCCAAGGTCAAATGGCCAGTTTGAGTATAGGGTCATCTCCTGAATGCTCTGTACCCAACAAGTTTTGAGTTAGGCCCATTTAATGGTTAGAAGTTATAAAGTGTAAAAAAATCTTTGTCAACATCAATGTTGGTGGTGCCACCTATAGAAGGCCTACTATGTAATATACAAGTCAAAATGTGAAAATCTTGTGACTGCAATGCCATCCACAGTTTTCAAGTCAGCCCAATATAACTTTCAGGACTTATAAGGTGTGTAAAAATCTAGGTTCATTTCGATACTGGTGGCACCACTTACAATATTATGCAGTATAGGGGGTCAATATATGGAAAACTTGTGAACGTCTAACATATGTAATTGTTGGCAGATCTTTACCAAATTCGGTGGGATTTTAGGGGAGGTCATAGTCTAAGTTGCTAATGATACTGGTGGCACCACCTGTAATTTGATGGAAATTATGAACCAAAATGTGTTTTAAGATATAGAATTCCACATCTTGAAAAGTAATTGGATTAGACTTGCCAAATTTATAGGATGTAGAAACAATGTCCAAAGCTAGAATTCTATGTAATATCAGTGACCTTGGCGTATTTCTGTGAGGTCAGCATGCCTGTATAGTTGAAAGAGGTGAATTTGTAATGGCAGGGTGTAGCTTGGACATCAATAGCAATGTCAGCACAGTGCCAGACCTATGGGACTCTTGTATTACATAATCTGGGTGGCCTTGATCTTCTGTCCCATGGTCAATGAGGACATAAAGTTAAGGACTCACTCATTGTTGTCTTTGCATATGTAACAGTATCCATCACAAGAATGGCACAAATAAGCTATGATTACATGTGGAGCAAAGCATCATCTGGTGGACATTTTACACACTAAATATACATAAGCTTTATATGTTCAGAAGCCGTTTGAGGACTCGCAACTTTGAAATGAACAGATGCAATATAGCCACGGTGCCAGCAGAGCACTAGGGCCATGGTCCTCTTGTTTTTGTACATAGTTTCATTCAGCCTAAAAAGCTCTTTCCTTTCAAACACTGTGGCATCCTTAATACTTGAAAGACCTTTGTGAAATTTAGTGGGAATGATCTGCTGGCAAATATGTTGACACAACATTATACTTGCGATGCCACCTGTAGGTCAATGGAATGTATGACCCAAATATATATTGAGATTTATGAAATTCAAAATCTTCAGAAATGATACTGCCAATTGTACCAAATGTGCAACAAAACTGTATCCTGTGTAGAAGTTTAATACTATGTAATATGATGACCTTGACGTACTTTAACAAGGTCACAAGGAGGCATTTCAGGAAATTCTTTTGGTGGCAATGCTCATTACACCTGAACTTGTGGACATATATTCATATGCTAATCACATTAAGGTCATGCAGACAGAAGTCCTAGGACTCAAGAGTCAGGGTTGCAGCACTGGTAGCATTAATTAGACTTATGTCATAGCAGTGAAATCACGGCAAATTCCTTATTGTGATAATAAAGTGACAAAGGAACTGCAAATTTTACACCAAAGAGCTGTTAGGTCAGATTATGTCAAATTTTTGCTTTATGTTGATCACTTTGTCTAGGTCATTAAGCACCATGTACTGAACACAAAATTCAGTATGTGGAGAAAGAATAATAAGTTGAATGATACAAAATGTACCATAAGTACATACATATGTATCATATGTAGAATCTTAATATTAAATTATATGGATCACATACCTTATCAAGGTCACAGGGGAATGCATTTCAGGAAAAAATGTTTTGTCATGGTCATTACCCCTGAACTTGTGGACATGTATCTATATACAATTACAGAAACATTATACTGACAAAGTTCTCATGATGCCTGGAGTCATGGGTGTGTCACTTTTATTAATTGTTACTTATATCATAGGTATCAAAAACACATTAAAATCATTATGGTGATAATCTATTGAGATGGAACTACAAAATTTGCACCAAATATGCATCAGGCTAATGTCCAAATTTAAACACAAATTAGTTGACCTTGAGCTGTTTTTCAAGGTCATTAAGCACTTCAGTAGAGGACATTTACCCCAAGATGTTGAGAAGAAATAAGACAAACAATACCAGGTATACCAGAAATATGTATCATGTGTAGAAGGTTGATATTGCAAAATATGAATGACCTTGACCTACTTGCTCAAGATGATGAAGTGAATGCATTTCAGGCAATGATGTTTTTTGTGATGGTCATCTGATATGTCAGCAGAATGTTAGGCCCATCAGTATTTGCTCTTATTTCATCTGAGTATAAGCCTTTGAAATACAATGTAGTCAGAAAACATTTGAATGTGAATAACAAGACACTGTTCAATGATACTCTTTCAATTCCCTGCATTATCGCGAAGAAATGGAAAGTGATGCATTATTTTGCTTGCCCATAATTTGAACACGGCTAATGTTGAGTACAATTCGGCATTATTGGCAGAAGTGCAATGTTGATGACTGAGAGAAAATATAACTGATAGATAACTTGTGTCAGCATGCACTCCACAGTACAACATGCCGGTGACCTCCCTTAAAAAATATTTAATTCTCTGTGTGACCCGCATATTACCAATAAACCATTAAGGCTGATGATCCATTACATGGCCAGAATCCAACCTAACATTACATTTTGTGTACCAGATGTGTCACACCAACATTGAGGCACCTAAGTATGAAAATGACTCTCCTTATCAGATTTATTAGCATGGTGAGACACAAGAGAAAAGAAGATGCTCATGCTGATTGGGATGAGAGCTGTATAATCTTTAAGCTTACTGATACCTAGGACAGACTCTATAATGAAAAGGACTGGGCACTTGCTGTAAATGGCATCATACACAAGTAACCCTCTCATTCTAGTTGTGGGTTTGCTTTCAAGAAAAATATCAGCATTATATTAACCCTTTCCCCCTTGAATTAAGACTGAGTCAACAGCTTTCCTTGGCATGTGATCTTGATAAGTGTCATGTACATTTCTCAGTGAAATTGTTTTTCATAACTGTTGAAATTAGTTGAAAACACTGAAGCAGACGACATTTGACCACCAACCGGTTTTGGCCGGTTTGAGGGGGAAAGGGTTAAGCATGTAAACACAGTTGATGCTGTCTGTAGATGGAGAGAGTACTTAAATTTCATTATTTTTATTGAATTCCCAGCTAATATTGTTCCAGTCTGTTTCAGACTGATGTAATTTTCTTTTTGCTTTACATGTACGTCGACTGTGAAAAAATTATCATGATTTTTATCCAATAATAGCAAATAAATTTCTTTTTGCTTTTTGCAGCACCACAGTATAAATAATATAATTAGAAATCAAGGTAAAAAGCAAAATTACACATGAATATTCTGAAGACTGGTGGTCAGAAAGAGTACTTTCAAATATTTTATGGCCTGTTCTGAAGAAGGCAGGGCATATAGCTTTGATTATTTGGTTGGTTGCCAGAGAGACTGTGGTTTCCGCACCATAACTCAAGGCGTTTTTCAGATGGGACTTTGATAGTGCACAGGTCTATACTCCGTTATGAGGACTAGGTGAAGTGTGAAGGTGGTTGACCTTGACCATATTTCCAAGGTAATGAAGGTACTGTAGTAAGTTTGGTTTCCACATGATAACTTTAAATGTTTTTATGACAAAACCTGTATATATTGCATGGGTTTATAGTCCTTATCCAGGGCTCGGTCAAATTCAAAGATGGGTGACTTTGACCAAAATTCAACAGTCAGAAATTCACTTTAGTGAACTAGGTTTCTGCATTGTAACTCAGAATTTCAGTTATGACTTTAGTATTGCACATGGTAATAGCCCTCAGTTAGGGCTCGGTCAGCTTAGAAGATGGATGACCTTCACCAAATTCCTAATGTCACCATCTAGAGTCCTATTAGTGAACTTGGTTTCAGCATGATAACTTTAGATGTTTTTGACCTGGGGCTTTCATATTGCACAGAAATATAGCCTTCGATAAGAGGGAGGTCAGGTTTTGAAATGGGTGACCTTGAGTCGATTCCCAAGGTCACAGAGCCACATAACTTAATTATTTTCTGCATAATAAATGTAGAATATTTTTAGCCAAACCTTTTATTTTGTAGATGTTTATTGTCTTCAATTAGGGATAGATCAGTTTCATAGAAGGGTAACTTTGACCTAATTTCCAAGGTCACAAGGCCACTTTAGTGAATTTGGTTTCTGTATCCACTTCCCAAGGTCATGAGTGCCCCATTTAGTACTATCAATGAGGGCAAACATAGTGATGGTTGGGGGTCAGCTATGTTTTACAAGCACCTCTTGTTGACCCCCAAAATATACCTTCTTTCTTAAGAATAGCGTGCAAACTGGATTCTTACATTTGCTGTGTGTGGCCCTTTGCACAAACAAACTAACCAGCCATTGTTTGGGATTTTGTCACTGTATTCATGGCTCCTGGTAGATGACACCAAAAACTGCAATTTTTTTTTGGCATTACATTGTGCACAGTATCCACCACAGCAAAATCCAGGAGTGTAATGTCTTTTTGGCTTGAGACTTCTTGTGCTGTATATGTGTTGGTGTATCATGCTACGTACTTGATGCTTGAATATCTAGAGCACTGCTTTCTCCTTGGGAGGCAGCTCTGCCTTTCTCTGAAGTGGATTCTACTGGGTGAATTCACAGCAGCTTCAGGTAGTTATGTTCCATGGATCTATATTTCCATTTGTGAAGAAATATTTCTTGATATCTGTATGTGGCCTCGGTTTTGCCAACTTAAGGAATGTCCTCTTAAATCATGAGTTGGTTGATGGAAATACAGGTCTGGTGCACTCTTGTCTGTGGTTATCCAGTATCTTCTGTGTGTCTTTCACATCAGGTGTATGTCGTCGTTTGTGGAGAGATTCTTACAGAATATGAATGTGTTGGCCTGATGCAGTAAATGTGTTGGTCTATCATGCTAGACACGTTGGTAAAAAATGAGAAAAAATGTTGACATTGGAGTTTCCTTGTGTGAAGATGAATGTGGTACATGTATTTCAATTTCACACCTATCCTGTAATATTGTTAGAGTTGACAACAACAATAGTTCAGGTTTATTTCTTCTGTATTTTTGCAGGATGCAACAACAAATCGAAGGCGACGTCGACATTCAAGTGGAGATCGAGAGACATGGAATAGGAAGATCGAGTATTTCTTTGCATCATTAGGCTATGCTGTGGGACTCGCTAACATCCTCAGGTTTCCTTATCTATGCTACAGAAATGGAGGAGGTAAGTGTCATGCTTCTCAACTTTCCTGTATTGACCAGTACAGGCCTATTGCACAGATTTCACAAATTGTCAAAGTCACAGGACCTTCAGGGAAGTTTGGAGAATTTCGTATTTGAATCATCTGTATTATTAACTGCAGACCTGCTCTGGTCCCCCCAGTTGCTAGGCAACAGAACTACGTCTCTGCCATGATGAGGGTATTTGTACCCTTTATGTTACATATCCATGCAGAAATAACACTTTATCTACCAAACAAATGACTTCATTTATAAGTTTGTGCTTTTTGGGTTTCTTACCGTTATCATAAAAGCTCAGTTGGCCCTGGTTAATACAGGAATTGGCCCACATTCCTGTCAATTCCTTGTTGGAGCCTAGGTGGCAGCACAGGATACCAGTTAATGTGAATACCTCCTTTTGTCTATTTGCTTCGTTTTCTTGCAGTTTTCATGGGAATCTCTTGGGTCAAACACACCTACAAGTGTGCACGACCACAGATAGGACATGTAATCGTGGCTTAATCACCCTGTTAAGAAAATTCCTGGTGATAACTCGAGGAGTCTTGCGGCTAGAACTTTCATGTTGAAAATAATGATGGTCCTCTATATAAGGGCTGGGTAGTGACTACAAGTAGATGGTTTTAAAGTAAATACCAAGGTCATAAGCTTATTTTAGACATTGTAGTACCCATGTAATTACTTGAGAATTTCTTACCCTGATGACTTTGATATTACACATGATCATGAGCCCTCTATGAAAGGTAGCCAGATTTGGCCTACATCTGGTGAGCTTAACATAATTCCTAAGGTCAAGGGGTAACTTGATTGACTTTCCATTCTGTATTGTAGATTGTGCATTGTTTCATCAGGGACTAGGACACTGTGATTTGTGATGGTCCTTTGCCTGGTTTATGATTGTATACCAGTGGCCTTTTTTCAATTTCACAGGACAACTTTATTAAATCGAAATGAATGTCTACCTTTATGCTTCATATTCCGCAGAAGAATGAATATACTATCAGATTACATTATATTGCAATGATATTTAATCCCAACAAGCTGAAGAACAAATTGTATTCCCCCATACACAAGCTCTAAAGACAATGGCATTCCCCCATAGACATGCTTAAAGGACAATGGCATTCCCCCATACACATGCTCTAAGGACAATGGCATTCCCCATACACACACTCTAAGGACCATGGTATTCCCCCATACACACACTCTAAGGACCATGGTATTCCCCCATACACATGCTCTAAGGACAATGGCATTCCCCATACACACACTCTAAGGACAATGGCATTCTCCCATACACACTCTAAGGACAATGGCATTCCCCCATATACACACTCTAAGGACAATGGCATTCCCCCATACACACACTCTAAGGACAATGGCATCCCCCCATACACACACTCTAAGGACAATGACATTCCCTCATACGCACTCTCTAAGGACAATGGCATTCCCCCATACACTCTAAGGACAATGGCACCCCCCATTCACAGGCTCTAAGGACAATGGCATTCCCCCATACATACACTATAAGGACAATGGCATTCCCCCTTACACACACTCTAAGGACAATTGCATTCACTCATACACACACTCTAGGGACAATGGCATTCACCTATACACACACTCTAAGGACAATGGCATTCACTCATACACAAGCTGGAGAATGTTTTCCAGTGCACATGGTACTTTACCATGGATTTGTGTCTCACAGGGCATACCATTATTATAAGGTACAGTGTATAGATATTCTCAACATAGTAGGTACATGTATAGAAACTTGATGAAGATGCATCTTGATTACAAGATATGGTCAAATACAGACATACAAAATACATGAACATCAATGAACAGCACAAAATAGAAATGAAAAAACTTGCACAGTAAGACACACGCAGGTGCACCCAGGTACAAAATGTTTATATCATGTAATCTATAGGTTTGGTCAGATTAAATCCCCAAATGCTGTATTTAGCATCAAATATTTTATCCACAAATTGTAAAACGTACATGTATATCATGAATTTGTCAATGTCACATGGAGTGCAGAACATGGGGTTGACACAACCCAGGTAACCAAGGAAGTAATTTCTGGTGGTAGAGTAAAGGTACAGTGTAGTTAAAAATGATGTTCACCTTCAACTTTATAGGTGTTATAGAGAGAACATATTCTCTGCAGCAGTTTTAGGTTTCGTGTAGTGACCTGTTTCTACCACTTAAGTGTGGGCACTTACATGTATTTGTAATTTACAGAAATTCTACCTTTTTTTAAGAGGAAGGATTTTAGGTTGGTAGACTGTGGCCACACTGTTATTATGTGGTACAATGTGCCCAAATGGTACATTGCATGATAAACCATATTGGACAGCAAACATGCACCACATTGCAAAACGAAAATAAAGCATATCACACAAGAAAAAAGGGTAAGTGGCGCAATGGTACCAAGGGGGAGTTATGCAATGGAAAAAAGGGCTATAGGCTTACATTTTGTTTTATTATACCTCAGAGGGAAATCCGTACACGCGATTGGTTAATTGGGCATGGGACAGTTTTGCCTGTCCACTTCTGTGAAAGTACTGTCCACCGCTCACTGTAGCGCTAGATGGCGCTGCACCTCTGATGTCTGATTTGTGTGCCAAATGTATAGAATGTGTGTTATTAAAATCTATTAAATGGAAGCTTTGATGTTTTATTGTTCTTCGGTATAATAAAACAAATGGTGCCCTTGGCCTTGGGGGACAGGAAGAATTGTGAACCTTCGGGATGGTCTGTCCACCCTCCGCTTTGCGTCGGGTGGACAGACCATCCCTCAGGTTCACAATTCTTCCTGTCCCCCTCGGCCAAGGGCACCATTTGTATACTGTCATGTGTATGCAGATGCAAGGAGTACTTGTACCCATGTAAGTGGGTTTACTTGAAAATAAAGAACCATATTAAAGAGAAAATAACCATATTGCACAACCAAAGTCGCCATATATGGCTCAACAAAATACACCACACTGCACTTTGAGGTGGATTTCACCACTTTATGGTTAAAAATAAAAATGAGCCCTGTTTAGACAGAGTGTAAGGTGAGTGGACCTGATAGGTTGGGAGCACAGTTGACATGAATGCTGTGACATGGTCAGTTTATTTTGCCTTCTTGCAGGTGCCTTCCTCATCCCCTACCTGCTGTCACTGGCTGCAGCAGGTATTCCAATGCTCTTCCTGGAGATGGGCTTCGGACAATTTGCCTCCCTAGGACCCATCACCATCTGGCGGGTGTCACCCCTGTTCAAGGGTAAGTACCACAATGTAAAGCGTGTGTCACCCCTGTTCAAGGGTAAGTACCACAATGTAAAGCATGTGTCACCCCTGTTCAAGGGTAAGTACCACAATGTAAAGCATGTGTCACCCCTGTTCAAGGGTAAGTACCACAATGTAAAGCATGTGTCACCCCTGTTCAAGGGTAAGTACCACAATGTAAAGCGTGTGTCACCCCTGTTCAAGGGTAAGTACCACCATGTAAAGCGTGTGTCACCCCTGTGCAAGGGTGGGTACTGTGGTGCAAAGTGTTTTAACCCCTGCTGAAGGGTAAAGTATCAACATGATGTAAAGTGTATATCACCCCCGTTTAAGGGTAATTACCACAATATCAAGTGTTCAGCACCCATGCACAAGGGTAGGTACTGCTGTGTAAAGAGTTTAACCCCTGGTTTAGGGTAAAGACACCACAATGTAAAGTACATGTATATATCATGCTTGTTCAAGGGTGAGTACCACAGTGTAAAATTTATATTGCCCCTGTTAAAGGGTAAATAGCCCAATGTAATGTGTATACCACCCCTGTTAAAGGTAAAGTGTCACATTGTAAGGTGGGTATCAGCCCTGTTCAAGGGAAGTTAGCAAAATGTGAAGTGTATATCAGTCATGGTCAGGGTAGGTACGACCAGGTATCACCCTTTAAGGGTGGGTACCACTATGTTAAGTGGGTTCAGTGGCAGTCAGCCCAGTGTAAAATGTATATGCCAAGCATAGCCAGGGTTTAACATGTATTGCTAATTGTAATTTTAATTTTGGCCCAGAAATATAACTAAATACATGCACTAACTGTCAAAAAAGAAGTTACTCATCTGCCCCTGGTAATCATAAATTAGGCTGCATTTTTGTCATCATACATGATTGCCTCAGTGTATGGGAAACTGGTACGTCCAAGGTAATTAGAAATAGCCTGTGTTGTGTGCCAAAGTCAAACACATTGCCCATAAAAGTGTTTACTGTGCAAGTTTGATTGGAAGCTTATGCAATCGTGTCAAGAGATACAGGTTTTTGTTGGTTTTTTTTTTTTAACTCTCTCAGTGCCAATCACGACTAGAGTCGATGAACTTAAGTCAGACTAGTCTGAATTATCATTAGGACCCCAGAGTTGTGTACCTTGTAAAAAGACCTTTCATTCAAGTAACAGCCTATAGTTCCAGAGATAATATTCCTGGTCAACAGTTTTTGTCGGCAAGCATTATAATTAGATGCAATGTGCCCAATGCATGCCAAGAAAAGCTGTTGACTCAGTCAAAAATTTGGCACTGAAAGAGTTAATTGTAAATGGTACAAAGTTGACGATCATGGACAAAAAGACCAAAATCTACAAAAATGTTAATCTGATTCAGGGCATCCTGTTAAATAACCAGAATAGCAGCAAAACATTTCATACGGCAGTATTTCAAAATAAAATGCAATTGTAAATCGGCAAGATTATTACAGGTGTGTGTGGGTAAGAAGACAGGAACGTGTATGAGTGTAAAATAGGCACCTAAAATCTTGCCGAGTTTTAGTGGCATTGTGAAACTGTACAAACAATGAGGTACTTAAGGTAGCAAATGATCACAAAATTAGTGCTGTGTGTGTTCTCTGGTAAGCTATTTGTCTGCATATTAAGAAACAACATTAGAAATACATATGCCAATGGTGCTAAAGGTTCAGGGATAAAAACCATTGTACTTATGGTCACAGAGTACAGTGTCAGAACAGGTTTATCAGTCCATCTCATTTCATACATTCAAGTCACGCAGTCTAATCATTATATTAAAGTTCATCATGAGTACAGCTCTGTTGCATCTGGCAATGGACCGGCTTTGACTGCACTCATGCATTTTGGAGACTTTACAATTTATTAAAATTACAGCATTTTGATGCTGAAATTACTTTGTTTTTATGTACTTCTGGTGCATATCTCTTGGTGGCATAGTTGCAGGAGCTGACCCCTATGTGTCCTGTTGTGCAGGGTGGGCCTGGTGAACAAATCAGATTATACTACAGTGATGCCTTGTTAAAATGACACTGTTGGCTACCTGAAAAATACAATGAATGTGTCAAATAAATTGTCAAATAGGAAAGGAATTTGACCTTAAATCACTCAAAACTTGTGTTTTTAAGTGAATATGTCCGATATATGAGAGTTGTTGTAACAAGGTTTCACTGTATATAACAGTGACTCACAGGGCACAGTGTACAGCTGGCCTGGTGTACTTCATAGTCAGCTGATGATGAGTAGCCCTGACAATAAGCCACGATACAATGATCTTAAACCCTTGACCAAATACCAAGTACGTGTACTGTGGTCCCTGCCATGAAAGACCTCCAATGATGGACAACCAGCCTCAAAAGAGGAGCTTTTTGGTATACAATGTATTTTGTTTAGTACTGTCATGTTAGGCATACTTGTAGCTCTCATGATAGTCACCTGTATTGAGAGACCACATTTTGGTTATGCCCAGATGTGCCCTCAAAAGCAGGTTTCACTTTACAAGTACATTCACTTTGCTAATATTGGTTTGCATCACCAGATGGTACACTGATAACAGGCTTCATTATGATTTAAGCAATATTGAAAGGGATATTGTGATCACCATCTTTTTTGTCCACTCTTTGCTTGCCATTTTCTTCTGTTAGCAGATTTGGATGGGGAGGGAGTTACAGGAAGTGGTCCATTGTTTCTTCAAATTTTACTGAGTATAAAAGACTGTGAGCCCATAGTCCTACTTTGGGGTGGCACAGAACCACGGGTCAATTTTAAAAAGAGAGATTGATGCCAGCAGAGGGGATTTCAACCCATTTCCATTTCAACCGGCCAAAACCAGCTGGAGGTCAAATGTCGTCTGCCTCAATGTTTTCGACTAATTTCAATACAACTGAAAAGTACTTTGAATGAGAATTATAGATGAAACCTATCAAGATCACAAACTGTAGGTCAACAGCTTTCCTTGGCATGGGTTAGGTGGTTAATGCCCAACCCATGCTAAAGACAGCTGTTGACTCAGTCTTTATTCAAAGGGGAAGGATAGACTGATTGCCATGTCATTGTGATAAGTTTCACAGTGGCATTTTTCGCCTGCTTGATGGACATGTTGCTTGCATACCCAAGGAGCTACTGTGTTGAATGTTAAATACATCTATGACCATATTCCCATTATAGTGTTTGGGGGCTGTATACTTCAGTAGTGAAGACTTCTTATTGATATGCCATATATGAATATATCTGGGTTAGAGGAAAATGAGGCAACCAGTAAAAAATAAAAAGTTTTTTTTTCACCCCAAGCAAATTCAGGTGGGTTTTACCGCCATGCAAGCTAACATACACCCTTTCATCTTTGAGTGAAGACTTGAAGCAATTTCTAAGGTGTGTAGTGTAGGTACTAATCACTCAAGCAACACCAAGGAAAGCTATTGACCTGCAGCATGCTAGGCTGATTGGGCTCTCTACAAGTCACTTTCAAATTGTTACCTCAGCTGACTTGTCAGTCAGCTGAGGTTTTTTGAGGGTCCGTCGTCCGTCCGTCGTCCGTCCGTCCGTCCGTCCGTCCGTCGTCCACAATTCACATTTTCGACTTCTTCTCAAAAACCGTCAGCCAGATTCACTTTAAACTTGGTGGAGATGTGCCTTGGGTGGGTCTCTACCAAGTTTGTTCAATTGGTCACGGTCCAGTGATTTTTGGATTTTTAATGAATTTTTTTGGGTAAATCTTAAAAAATCTTCTTCTCCGAAACCGCTTACCCAATTGCTTTGATATGACACAGGAACACTCCCTGGGACTCCTAGTTCTTAATTTGTTCACCAGGTGGCGCTGCAATTTTTTCCTAATTCTTTATGAATTTTTGTGTGTTATAGCTAATTTCGACTTCTTCTCCAGAACCATCACTCAGATTAAGCTGAAACATGGTGGATATGTTCCTTGTAGAAGGGTCAAACAAAGTTGTTCACTATGTGGGAATGCTGCGGATTCCTGATTTTTAACGATTTTTTCAATTGTGGTACTTGTCGGTCAATGCAGCTTTCCTATTGATTACTATGGAAATCAATGGGCATTCTAATGCTAATTCACATTTTCGACTTCTTCTCCAAAACCGTCATCCAGATTGACTTCAAACTTGGTGGGGATACACCTTGAGTGGATCTCTACCAAGTTGTTCAAATGGTCACGCTCCATTGATTTTTATATTTTTTTTGAATGCACCTTTACTATTGATTACCATGTAAGTCAATGGGCATTCTAATGCTAATTTACATTTTCGACTTCTTCTCCAAAACCATCATCCAGATTTGCTTCAAACTTAGTGGCAATGTACCTTGGGTGGGTGTCTACCAGGTTTGTTCCAATGGTCATGTTCCAACGAATTTGGATTTTTTTATGATTTTTTTTCAAAAATCTCTACAAAAGTTTTAATAGGAAAGTTTAACATGGGAATTTCTTGTAATGGTCATAACTTTAATGATATTGACCAGATCTACTTCAAACTTGGTGGGGATGTGCCTTGGGTGGATCTCTATCAAGTGTGTTCAAATGGTCATGCTCTATTGATTTTTGGATTTTTTATGAATTTGTTTGTTTTTTTGGGGGGGCAAACCTTCAAAATTCTTCTCCTCTGAAACCGCTCACCCAATTGCTTTGATATCGTTCATAGACACTCCCGGGGACACCTAGTTCCCAATTTGTTCACCAGGTGGAGCTGCAATTTTTTTAATGAATTTTTTGTATGGTTTTGCTATTTTTCACTTGCTTTCAGAACTGTCCCTCAGATTAAGCTGAAATGTGATGGATATGTTGTTGTGGAAGGGTCAAACAGTTGTTTAGTAGGTGGCACTGCTTTGGATTCCTGATTTTTAAGGATTTTCAATTACGGTACTTTCCAGTCAGTGGAGCTTTCCTATTGATTTCTATGTAAGTCAATGGGCATTCTAATGCTAATTCACAGGACAACTGACACGAAATTTACTGTTTATTTGATAACTTGAGATCTGTTTTGAGTTAGCTACACATGTTAATTATTCTGTATGAAGGTCATGCTGAGACAGTACATGAATGACCTTGACCTGGTTTGTGGGGTCACAGTGCAACATACATGAATTTTACTCTTCATTATAACTTGAGAACTACTTGAACTTTGATGTTGTACATGTAAGTGTTCTTCTATAAAGGTCAGACTTACTCAGAACATGGTGTCCTTGGTCCTTTCCCAAGTTCATAGAGTTGCAAGTGTGATGAATGTCAAGATCAGCTGAGGCACGGGCTTTTCACACAGCCCTCTTGTTTTTCATTAGCACCAAAAATAACTTTCAGCTGGTTTTAGCCAGTTTAAGGGGGGACAGTTCATGGCATCTCTAGTTTGGATAGCTGGGTCGCCAGGGGAGTTAATGTGTACATGCCTCATGTTTTCATTTCAGAAAATGATAGCAGCAAAATTGTCTTGTGGGCATTGTATTGTAGAGCAGTCGGGCTGCTTACATGTAGGAGTATTTTGCAGGCCTTTCATTCTTGTTATTCCTGTTCAGGTGTGTGTCACATGCCGCCGTGAGCGACCAGGGTACCAGCAACAGACATACACTGAACATGTCCATGTATGTCATTCTTTGGTCAGTGTCCAAATATTATGTCCTTGTCCATCTAGCATATTTATGGAAAATGTATCACCAATTTTGATTCTAATTTTGTGCATCAACTTCGCATGACTATTACACCAAAGGTTTATTACATCCTGACCAATCAATACTGTGTAATTATAAACTTCCTGAAGGGACAAACATACTTAATTTTTTCTTTATAAGATCCACTAATATGTATGTATGTATGTATGTATGTATGTATGTATGTATGTATGTATGTATGTATGTATGTATGTATAATTCAATTCAGGAAAATAAAACTTAGAAAGTTCTATAAGTCTGTTTTTGAGGTAAAATTAATTAGGAAACAGAAGTGCACTGCTGTAAAATTGTGTCAAAAGATTTAAATTTTGAAGAGTTACTGAGATTGAATCATCCAAAAACTGGTGGCCATAAAGTTTGACACTGTCTTCGAAGGGTTAATATGTCAGCAGTAGGTCCATATCAGTTACAACGGCCACAATGGACCATTGACTTGATGCAGTGAAACCAGTAAAGAACAGAATCTGGGTTGAAGAGATAATATCATATTTTAACCTTATCACTGCTGGTAAGATGTTGAACGCTCAGTCACCAACTGTCCTTGGTTCACATTTTGTGTATTATCACCGAACCACTGTCAGGAAGGCTGTAGACCTGGATCACTGTGGCTCTCCGGGTACCATATTTATACTGCTACTTAAATGACAGGATTTTCACAAAGAATTTTGTGGAATCTTGACAGATGAGGGCAACCTTTGGAATAGTAGGCTCTGAGAGAGTTAATATTTACCACGGAGCTGGATTCTTAACAGCTGTTCAAAGCTCTAGCCATGGGAACTGCTAATGTTTTACAAATGTACAGCTAGGGCCTGTTTAAAATCTTCAGAAGCATACACAAAACACACACAGAAAGAGGGGTGAAACACCAGTGGTTGTATTCACAAAGAATTTATCTGATCCTGAATTAAATCCCAAAATAAAAATCAGTGTGCCTTTAGGTATTGAAGTATGGCATTGTTGGTTCAATGTTTGACTAAAACTTCCAGGATTAACTAATCTTTACTCTTGGCTGTAATATGAACTTTGGCCTCAAAGTTTTCAGTTTATATAATTAATCTTAATTTGATCTAAATTTAATCCTGGAGCAAAAGATTAAGTACTGGATTAAACAAATTCTATAAAATGGAACTGTTAATCTGTGGACAGCGTTTGTGGTACTGTGGATCATATGGGACACTGTGGACAGCATTTGTGGTACTGTTGAGCATGTAGGACACACTGTGGACAGCATTTGGGGTACTGTGAATCATGTAGGACACTGTGGACCGCATTTGTGGTACTGTGGATCATATAGGACACCGTGGACAGCATTTAGGGTACTATGGATCATATAGGACACTGTGGACAGCATTTAGGGTACTGTGGATCATATAGGACACCGTGGACAGCATTTGGGGTACTGTGGATCATATAGGACACCGTGGACAGCATTTGGGGTACTGTGGATCATGTAGGATACTGGACAGCAGTTGTGGTACTTTGGATCATATAGGATACTGGGCAGCATTTGTGGTATTGTGGATCGACACTGTGGACAGCATTTGTGGTACCGTTGATCATGTAGGACACTGTGGACAGCATTTGTGGTACTGGGGATCATATAAGACACTGCGGACCTTATTTATAGTACTGTGGATCATGTAGGTTACTCTGGACTGCATTTGTAGTACTGTGGATAGCATATGTATTACTATACACAATAACTGCTTGTATACAGTGGGAAGCACCTGAGACAGCAGTCAAAGTGCTGTTGCAGCATGTGTATATTCCACAATAGAGGTGCTATACACAGTATACATACTGTGTATTGCACCTCTATTGTGGAAAGCCCACAGAGCACTATGGGAAGTACGGGTAACTTCAGTAATGGGACCCCCTCAAACCCCTGCCCCTGAATCCACTGCTGCTGCATTTTTGGCACTATGGACAACACTTGAAACACTGTTGACCACTGGTATACAATGTAATACTGTGGACCACTGTTGTGCAACGTAATACTGTGGTCTACTGTTATACAATGTAATACTGTGGACCACTTTTATACAATGTAATACTGTGGACTACTGTGATGCAATGGAATACTCTGGACCACTTATATTATGTAATACTGTGGATGACTGTGATACAATGTAATACTGTGGACCACTGTTATACAATGTGATACTTTGGACCACTGTTATATACAATGTGATACTGTGGATCACTTAGACAATGTAATACTGTGCACAGCAGTTATATGTACAGTACAGTGGATGGACAGGTTTCACAGAACTGTGAACAACAGTTTGAGTGTAACATGCAAACCTTGGGGCACAACACCAAAGCTACATCTCATTATGGAGATATTTTCTTTTGTGAGTCACCACACAAATTACAGTCATTGTGAAAGGCTACTGGACACTTATCCACTGAATATTCATGAGAATGAAGGAATTTATGAATAAGCAAGTCCAGAAGTCTGGCAATATTTTTACTAATATGACAAAGCCAAAGTTAATTGTACAAACAAAAATGTGCAATTCAGCAGAAGGATGCCATGATTTATGGAAATAACTGGAAAGCTTACACAAGGAAAAAAAGCGGTGGCAAATCCAAGGCAAAAGATCAAGCCAGCCTTGAACCAGCTCAGTGGTTTGAAGTCAAGGGCATGTGTTCATGTGTTAGTTGTCTAAACTGAAATCTGATTAAAATGACACCATCCGTTCCCTTCAATATATGTCAGATAACAGTATGTGAGTATGTCAGATAACAGTATGTGAGTATGTCAGATAACAGTATGTGAGTATGTCAGATAACAGTATGTGAGTATGTCAGATAACAGTATGTGAGTATGTCAGATAACAGTATGTGAGTATGTCAGATAACAGTATGTGAGTATGTCAGATAACAGTATGTGAGTAAGTCAGATAACAGTATGTCAGTATGTCAGATAGGTGAGTCAAGTGGAAATGGAATTTGAATTTAAGCCCCTGAAAAATGTATGTTGTTGAATGAATATGTCAGATATTTGAATGTCTTTATAATGAGGTTTCACTGTACCTTGTAAAAACATCATCAATCAGCTACCTGCCTGAAAAAGCTTTCAAAAGAAAGCAAATTACTGACTTGGATTGTCAAGACATGCTGCCAATTAAGTCTGTGGTCATGTTTCATTAGAGTACATGTAGTGGACAAGTGAGACTAGAACACGTTGGGTGCTTTACACAGATACAGGAGAGGGCTCTGAAGAGATACTAGAGATATACCAGTCTCAGCTCTGAAGACAGGGCTCTAAAGAGACACAAGAGGGGACTGTGAAGAGATACTGTAGAGATACCCGAGACGGCCTTGAGGAGAAGGCTCTAAAGAGATACAAGAGAGGGCTCTGAAGAGACACTAGAGATATAGCAGAGAGGGCTTTGAAGAGAGGACTCTTAAGAGATGCAAGAAAGGGCTGTGAAGAGACACTAGAGAAAGCTGTGAGGAGGTACTAGAGAGGGGGGCACTGGAAAGATTTCAAGACCATAAGCATTGCTGGGTTATGTTAACTGTTTTTTTGAAGGTCTGAGCAGATATATGTCAAACAGTTTTCTCATGAACTGGTAGCTGCAAGAGTTGCTACACATGTGTGTTTATCCTTCTGTACTCAGACATGAAAAATTAAGCTTTGTGTTGAGGTAGTGTTTCAGATTGATTTAGCAGTGACAGACTGGTCATATGTCATACACAACACTCTGTGTGTGTGCTAGACATTCCCATCACCATGTAGCTGTGACAGTATTTTAAGACAGCCACAGATCAAAGAAATGCACACATTGTCCAGAGCAAAAAGATTGAAGACTTCCTATTGGTCTAGCTGGAGGCCATATATGGCATTCCCTCATTAAAATGCTGATGATAGGGTCATGAAGTTGACAATGTTTTCACGAAACAGCTTACTTATAATGACAGGGCATTTAACATGAAAGTAATGGAAAAATGCTTCAGTTGGTGCCCAGAGACCAATCATGTTACATTAGAATTCATTTTGTAATGAGGGGCCTTGTTTGGAGACAGCACTGTACAAGATAAATCTAATCATACTGTAATTACATGTATACAAACAGATATGTCAGTGCCTCATCCTCTGTGTAGCTATGAATAAAAGCAAGGTAATAATAACACTATTCAATCTTTGTGTTGTCCATAATCAATTAGGACAAAGAAGCATTCAACTGGGATAGGTGTGTTTTATGCTAAGTGAATGCACACATGTATAAAGTGATCCTGAAAAAAATAGGCAAGGACAAGCTATGCATTTGGAAATGTTCCTATGTACTATAGCTATTATTGAAATGAAATCTTGTGTAAAATGTTTGAAATGGTAGAAAACAGTACGGTACCACAGATCCATCATGGAAGAGGCTTGATAACAACACTCACATATTCAACATATTCCCATAAAGGAGAGGAGCCGTCAAGAAATCTGGAGAGCAGTTGTGTATTAGGTCTGTCCCTGTGTCTCTGCTTATTATTCCATTGTCATAAAAGTATGTATTTTCTGACATGTACAGACATGCAGATTTCTCTCATGTCAAAATAAAGTTTTGACCTTATTATTCAGAAGTGCAAGTGGCACTTTTTTGTCAAGGGATCTCATTTACACTTTGTAACAAGATTACTCCTAATATACAACAGATGTAAGTTTGAAAATTTGTGCAACTGTATCTTCAACTTTGAAAATCAAGTTTTATATTTCTTTAGATGGGCCAGTTTTCATTTTATGTGTGTTCAAATTGTTGTAAGCACATCATGACTTTTTTTTGGGGGGGGGGGGCAGGGCTGTCCAACTGGAGCATTGTAGCAAAACTTTGCTACAGTGCTCTTCAAAATTGCTACAAATTTTCTCCAAAATAAGTGTTTCTTATATGAAGAAGTGAAAAAATGCTACCGTAAAGAAATTTTTGCTACAGAGATTTTCAGCTGGACAGCACTGGGGGTTGGGGTGGGAGTTGAAGCTTCAAAAATCACGTACAGAAATGGAATGGAAGCAAATGGAAAAAATAAAACTTCTTAAGTTACATTCTTAGCTTCACATTCTTGCTGAGATTATAAGAATTGACCAAAGAGTTTTTTGAGCACGGCTGTCTCAAAATTTCAGGATTTTTTTATAAAAATGATTATAACAAATCTGTTGTCAAAGGTGAAAGAGACTATGTGAAAGATTAAAAGGTTGTTACGTTAAATCTATTCACTGTCTCACTTTGTCTGTTTTTTATGTTACCTTCAAGCAAAGGATGTCCCTTTTGATGTGTTGTGACAATAATAAAACATAGGAATACATTGGAAAGTAAGCCTTTGATATTTTCTTGCACACGCTGGAGCCATGAATTGGCTTCAGCTTATTAGTTTGGCGTGTGCAGGGCTAAATGTTCATTTGATCCTAAGTATAATTGTGGCACATATTGCCCAATAAACAGGCACTTAATGAGACCAGGTATTGAACACACAATGGATCCACATATTCCCAGCTTGATGGTCAGGTGGATTAGCATTTCTGAATAAACACTGACATCTGACTTCCTTGTAAAATCCAGCTTGCGTTTGATATTGGTGGCGCTACCTACAGTATTATGTAATATATGGGTCAAAATGTGAAAATCTTGTGAATACTCTTGAACTTTTGATAGATGTTAATGAAATTCAGTGGGATTGTGGAGGAGGCTAAAGTCTCACTTACTTATGATACTAGTGGCGCCACCTATAATGATGGGAATTATGAGCCAAAATGCAGTAAAAGGTGTAAAATTCCATATCTCAAACAAATTATACAGCCAGATTTTTAGGATATATAGGTCATGTACATCCAATGCTAATATGTTATAAAATGTCAGTGACCTTGATGTACTTTTGTTAGGTCACCAGTTTTGTAAAGATGAAAATGGTGATTTTGTAACAGCAAGGTGTAGCTTGGACATGGATGACAAAGAAAATTGAGTCTCCAGCTCAAAATTGCACTTGAGTGTATTGTACATAAAACGGTACTTGGTGAGCTACTTTTGGGGTCACCATGAGCCAAAGATTATGGAGTTTGATGCTTCTCCAAGTTTATTGGAAGTGGGGCACTCCCTTTGAACATTAGCATTTTTTAATCCCAATTGGAGGTCAAGGTCAAAAGGCCAGTTGAGATACAGGGGTAATCTTGTGAAAGCGCTATACCCCACAGTTTTTTGCGTTAGGACCATATAACTTTACGACTTATAAAATATATGAAAATCTACATGGTCTTTAATGTTTGTGGCGCCACCCATGTTATTAGGTAACATATGGGTCAAAATGTGAAAATCCTGTGACCAGTCCAGCATCCTTAATATTTTTATGGATTTTCATGCAGGGTGTAGCTTGGACATCAATAGCATTTATTTACAAGGAAAATATTTTGGTGATGGTCATCAGATAATATGTCAGCAGAGCATTAGTACGACGGGCCTCTTGTTTAACAACTTTTGTGTTTTTTCACTTTCCTTGACCTTTTTCTCCCAAACCATAATGTGGATCCTCTTCAGACTTACTGGAAATGTACGCGGACTCGATCTCCATCAGATTCGTTCACTGCGTCGTGGTGGCATCATTTTCTGACTCAAACAAATCACCAAAATTTTGGAAAATTGATAAGGGTATGTTAGCAACAGTGAAGGTGATGGTGGTCTTTAACAAAAGTGACTTGATATTATTCTGAAGTTTACAGGATCAATGTAAGGTCAGCTGAACACAGGACTGTCACAGTCTTCTTGTTTTTCTGATGGCTGGGGCCTTAACATATCAGCCCCTGGTCATGTTAGACAGGCGGGCCTGTCAGAACATTGAAGGTAAAAAGTTGCTGGAAGGACCTGGGTCTGATCTGGTCACATTCAGGAGGTGGGCAGAAGAGCAAGTTTGACTCTGGCTGCATCTAAAGCATCAGAGCATATCTACCATATAGTCAAAGGAGAAAATGAGAGTCCAGGAGTAGGTGAGATGTAATCGAGTTAATGTTATTGCCTTCAAAAAGGAAGGCTAGTATGTTAGGCGAGGACCTTTTAAATATTTACTTGGATGGACATTTACTAGATACTGTAAATGAACAAAAAGTTTTAGGGCTCTGTGTTGACAGGTTTTTGACTTGGGATGCACAGGTTGCCCACCTATGCAAGAAAATAGGTATAAATCTTAATATTTTGAGGAAAATACGCTACTTTTTGTCATTTCATGTGAGGAAACTGCATGTGAATGCTTACATACTTCCACACTTTGAATATTGTTGCACCATATGAGGCAACTGTAACAGGGCTTTGCTCAAGAAAGTGCAACGGCTGCATAAAGTAGCAGCATACCTGGTTACAGACACAAACTGCTTTGTTAGTTACGAGAACTTGATTCACAAACTGAACTGAATGACATTGGAAGAGCGGATTACATTTAAAAAGGCAGTGCTTGTATGTAAGTCATTGAATGATATGGCGTCACCATATATGAAGAATATGTTTGTTCATGTGATGGATTTCCATGCTGTGAATTTACAGTCAGCCACTGATGACCAGCTGTAAATTAACCGACCTAGGACAGACTTATTGAAAGGAACAATAGGGTACAGTGGGGGGGGGGGGCATAAGGAATAGTTTACCAATGGAAATTCGAAGTTATCCTTCCTTACACATGTTCAAGAGACACTGCACCAAACATTTACTTGAACTGTGTAAAAAATAGAACTGAATGCTATCATTGATGTATTTAACACAGTACTCATCTTATGTACATGCGAGATTTTGCTTACATCTGATCTTTGACTATATATACTGTAAAATTTAGAGGGCCTCAGGGAAGATTAGTGTGTCTCACACACTAACTGAGTCACCCTCTCAAAATAAAGTCATATATATATATATATATAATATGTTGTTTACTTGTTTACAGTCAGAGTATAGTAACCAGGGCTGAGAGTGAAAGAGTAACTGCGCAGAGATTTAGCAGCAGTTGACCTTGGAGTCTGCAATCAACTGAGCTCTGAGTCCAGGAAATCTGCCAGAAATCAAAGAAGTTCATGGAAGTAGAAACAAAGAGTCAGTGAGCACAGATACAGGGAATATACTTGTTGATGTGAACAGAGCCATAGGAGATAGGCATTGAGTCAAGGAATAACTAGATACAGAGCCAAGCAGTACAACTGGATGGAATCATTGTGAACTGGCTTAGATTTGAGAAATAGCTATGCATGGGGACAAAGGCGGCTGACCCTCGAGTCAAAGAGAGACAGCTTGTTACAGCTAAGGAGTAGCTGGGAAAATCAAATCAAGGAATATATGAGTAGCTCTGAACCAAATCAAGGAATGGTTGCCCAGCCATGAGTCAAATCAAGGAATAGTTGACTAGCCATGAGCCAAATCAAGGAATAGTTGTGTAGCTGAGGAAAATTAAGGAATAGTTGAGTAGCAGTGAGCCAAATCAAGGAATATTTGAGCAGCTCTGAGCCAAATCAAGGAATAGTTGAGTAGCTGGGAAAAATAAGGAATAGTTGATCATGAGTAGCTGTGAGGAAAATGAAGGAATAGTGGAGTATGTGGAAGCCAAATGAAGAAGGTAGTTGTTGTGATGGGAGTCAATGAGCATTATTGTTAAGGGGTGTTTCCCTGTGGGGTCAAACAGTTCAGTTGATCTTCACTACATTCCCAGATTCTGGAGAAAAAAAGTTAAGTGAAAAAAAAAAATGCCGCAGGCAGCATGTGCCTGCAGGTAGTTGATCACGACAAAACATGTCCTGGTGGCCCAGTTTTCTCCACAATAATTGATTTTCTGTAAAAACACTTTCAGTGTCATGTGCATGATCCTGGCTACACTATCACATATGGTCTGTATTTTGGACTATTGGTTACAGATGTGTGGCCTCAATCACAGGTTGCTGGAGACAACTTGCAAACAGCTAGTGCCATCTCTTGGTGGTGCATGAAAATTGTAGCCATCATTCATATGTTAAGTTGGTCAAGTTCTTGATCTGTGGATTTTTTGTAAGCTCTGCTGTTCAAAGGTGGCAGAGCTTATGGGATCGCTCATATCGGCCTGTCCAGTCATCTGTAAACTTTGTTTATGAGCACCATACAGTCCACTGCTGATCAAAGGTCGCAGAGCTTATGCCATCACTCATGTCTGCCCATCTAGGTCAAGGTCAAATGGCCAGTTGGAATATAGGGTTATTTTGTGAATGCTCTGCACCCCATAGTTTTTTTATTTGGGCCAATATATTTGTTTTAGGACTTATTAAATGTATGAAGATCTATGTTGTTGTCAATGTTGGCAGTGCCACCTATAGTATTATGTAATATACAGGTCAAAATGTAAAAATCTTGTGACCAGCCCAGCATCCATAATTTTTTATTTGTCTTCCAGAAATTTAGTGGGATTGTAGAAAAGATTCAAATCTTGGTTGCTGGTGATATTCGTGGTGCCACCTATACTTTGGCAGAAATTATGATGAGTTAAAATGTCTTGAAAGATACAGAATTCCATATCTAAAAAAAATGATTGAATTAGACATGCCAAATGTGTTGTATATATAGATTATGCCCAATGCTACTATATTATATAAGATCAGTGACCTTGACCTATCTTTGTAAGAACACCAGACCTGTTAAGTTGGAGGAGGTGACTTTGTCATGGTAGGGTGTAGTTTAGATATATCAGTGGCAAAGAGAAATGAGCCTCCAGATCAAAATTGCACTGGAGTACATTGTATATAAAACTGTACTTGGTAACCTACTTATTGGGTCACCATGCCCTAATGATTGTGTGACCTTGACCTATTTTTCAAAGTCATTAAGCACTTAAAAAGGACATTTAATTGAATATCTTGATAAAGAATAAGGGAAGTGGTGCCAAATGTACCTGTGACAGTAACCACAAATGTTTGTCATGTAGAAGTTTGTTGTTCCATAATATGCCTAGGCTTGATTGATTTTCCAAGTTTGTAGATTGAGTATGTTTAAGATAAGGATTTTTGGCGATGGTGGTCAGCAGAGCATTACACCCTGGGCATGATGTTTTGTTTATACCATTGAATATTTTTAAAAAAATCTTAGGCAGGGGACAGCAACTTCCTTAAAGATAGGGGAAATTTTTGTATTACTTTGCAAGTCATACTGCAACTACCATATAAAGCAGAACTCTACAGGCAATGCATGGTTTGTAGCTGCTATAGTATGACCTTTCCATTCGAGGCACAAACTTGTGCCTGATGAAAGATGACTTCCATGCATTTCATGCTTTGTGGCAGCTGTAGTGTTACCTTCCAGGCAATGCACAAACCTGTGGCAGATACGAATGACTTCCAGGCAATGCATTAACTTTTGACAGATGGAGGACGACAAAGCCAATGTGGCATCCTCTTTTACAAAAGGGAACTAAAACCTTGTTGGAGAGGTTAAAACAGGCCTCAAAATATAAGGCATGCATTTTAATTTCCCACCACAACTGTGTACCTGGTCGTCTTAGTATAGCCATAGTCTTACCTGGTGAGATTGGGCCACTGCTTATGCAGGGAAACAGGTTTCTACTGATAATGTGGAAATGAAAAATGCTAAGTACAAGCAGATGGAAATTTGTTCTTGCAATCATTTAGGAAGCACTAAATGAATATGTCTTTGGTTTTTATGTCTGTGCCAACACAAACATATTGTTTTTCTAGGAATTCTTTCTTCCTTCCTTCCTTCCTTCCTTCCTTCCTTCCTTCCTTCCTTCCTTTCTTTCTTTCTTTCTATCTTTGCAAATTTGTCTGACATAACATTTGGAAAGTATTATACGTAGAAACTCCAAACTTGCCACAATTATACTTCTGTAGATAAAGTCTTGCATTCTTATAATGAGAGGTCATGGTTTTCAAAATTGTGCAAATAAGGCTAACTAAAGTTTTAAATCTTCCATATCTTATATACTATAGTAGATGTGGTTCCGAGTGTATAAGAGTTCAATCATAGGAAGGCAAAGGTCATATCAAATGTCATGGTCATGTCAAGGTCAAAGGCCTATTTTAGGTCAAAATGTCATTTTAAAGGTCAAGGTCCACTTCAGGTACAGGCCATCTCAAGATCAAAGGCCACTTTCGACGGTGACTTTATTCTAGCCATAACTTGGTCAATTTTTATCCAATTTTGAACATGTTGGGCAGAAATAGACCAGTTCATAGGACTCCGGTTTTTACCTCAGCTGACTTGTCAGTCAGCTGAGGTTTTTTGAGGGTCCGTCGTCCGTCCGTCCGTCCGTCCGTCCGTCCGTCCGTCCGTCCATCGTCCACAATTCACATTTTCGACTTCTTCTCCAAAACCGTCAGCCAGATTCACTTTAAACTTGGGGGAGATGTGCCTTGGGTGGGTCTCTACCAAGTTTGTTCAATTGGTCACGGTCCAGTGATTTTTGGATTTTTAATGATTTTTTTTGTTCTTTTTTGGGTAAATCTTAAAAAATCTTCTTCTCCGAAACCGCTTACCCGATTGCTTTGATATCACACAGGAACACTCCCTGGGACTCCTAGTTCTTAATTTTTTCACCAGGTAGCGCTGCAATTTTTTCCTAATTTTTTATGAATTTTTGTGTGTTATAGCTATTTTCGACTTCTTCTCCAGAACCGTCACTCAGATTAAGCTGAAACATGGTGGATATGTTCCTTGTAGAAGGGTCAAACAAAGTTGTTCACTATGTGGGAATGCTGGGGCTTCCTGATTTTTAACGATTTTTTCAATTCGGGTACTTGTCGGTCAATGCAGCTTTCCTATTGATTACTATGGAAGTCAATGGGCATTCTAATGCTAATTCACATTTTCGACTTCTCCAAAACCGTCATGCAGAGTAACTTCAATCTTGGTGGCACTGTGCCTTGGGTGGGTGTCTACCAGGTTTGTTCCAATGAATTTGGATTTTTGTATGATTTTTTTTTCAAAAATCTTTACAAAAGTTTTAATAGGAAAGTTTAACATGGGAATTTCTTGTAATGGTCATAACTTTAATAATATTGACCAGATTCACTTCAAACTTGGTGGGGATTTGCCTTGGGTGGATCTCTACCAAGTGTGCTCAAATGGTCATGCTCTATTGATTTTTGGATTTTTTATGAATTTGTTTGTTCTTTTTTGTGGCAAACCTTCAAAATTCTTCTCCTCTGAAACTGCTCACCCAATTGCTTTGATATCGTACATAGGCACTCCCGGGGACACCTAGTTCCCAATTTGTTCACCAGGTGGCGCTGCAATTTTTTTATGAATTTTTTGTATGGTTTTGCTATTTTTCATTTGTTTTCAGAACCGTCCCTCAGATTAAGCTGAAATGTGATGGATATGTTGTTGTGGAAGGGTCAAACAGTTGTTTAGTAGGTGGCACTGCTTTGGATACCTGATTTTTAAGGATTTTCAATTACGGTACTTACCAGTCAGTGGAGCTTTCCTATTGATTACTATGTAAGTCTATGGGCATTCTGATGCTAATTCACAGGACAACTGACACGAAATTTACTGTTTACTTGATAACTCGAGATCTGTTTTGAGTTAGCTACACATGTTAATTATTCTGTATGAAGGTCATGCTGAGACAGTACATGAATGACCTTGACCTCGTTTGTGGGGTCACAGTGCAACATACATGAATTTTACTCTTCATTATAACTTGAGAACTACTTGAACTTTGATGTTGCACATGTAAGTGTCTTCTATAAAGGTCAGACTTGCTCAGAACATGGTGTCCTTGATCCTTTCCCAAGTTCATAGAGCTGCAAGTGTGATGAATGTCAAGATCAGCTGAGGCACGGGCTGTTCACACAGCCCTCTTGTTTCTGTTTACTTCAGGAAGCGCATACTGCTTTGTTTAAATTTCATCCAATTCTAATCATGTTGGAGTTAAATTGTGGGTATTGTTACACTGTACATTTTTGTAATTTACGTGTGATCTGTAAAGGTCAAAGGTCAAGGTCATTCGGACTTTAAAAATTTTTGTCCAGCCATAACCATAATGGAGTGTGAAGTACTAAAAGACAAAAGTTGTACCATTTAACATTTACAACTTTTGAAGGCACACACACAGATTTGCTTTGAAGCAAATCTTCTTCTCTGGTTGTAAACTTAAATTTATCTGAAAGACACTAATTTTGCGAAAAAGGGGTATTCAACCCTTTGTGTGACAGTGATATGCCCCTGAGCTATCAGTGATTGACAGGCATGAGCCCTCTACTTTGTGCCCAGAAATTAATAATAGCATGCCACCAATTAGAAAAAATTCTTTGGAGACATGTCTGTCACAGTATGTTACTGAAGAAGGCTCATAGTTATGCTTAGTGGCCAAAATACAGAAGTTCTTTAGAATTGGGCCAACCATTTAAAGTCCTCAAACTACCAACATAAATACTTGGTTATCCCTTTGCTTATTTTTGGTGGCATTAGGCTACCTGTGTGTGGACCTACATTGAGACCTGAGAAGACTTGAAGTTCATTGACCTGTACATAAAGGCCCTGGTTGCTGTGGAGACTTCTCTTTCATCCAACCTCAATTTTACTGGTCAACCACAGGCATATCAATAGGTAATTGATGTCGCTGCTGGGTTGCAATCCCAAATTATTCATTCTTGTTTATTACAAAGCTTGCATAATTCCCAGTTCTGGTGGCTCACAGAGGTCACGGGGCTCAAAGTGATATTTATGAGGTCAGCTGGCCTGGATTTGAGGACAGGTTGTGTGAGGATGGTTTTATAGATGGCAAGTGCTGCACTAACTGTTCCTGTTTGTTGCTAAACATAGTTGTTTTCTCTCTCAGTTCCCGGGCCTGGGACTGCGTTATGATTTTAATAGGTGATACGGGACCATCTCTGGAACTTTAGCAGCAAGTCAGGGGACCAGACAGCTATTTAACCCTTTCCTGGACAGAGGAAGGCAAGGCAACAGTTTTCATCAGCATAGCTTGGGCACAGTGTGTCCAACCCCTGCTGAGGAATGCTGTTGACCTGCATCCTGCTGTTATGGTTGCCCTTAGCAACAAGTTTCAGCAGATGTGTTTCATATCAACATGAAATTATAATAAACAAGAAAAACAATATATGTGCAGGTTCTTTTTTGGCAATATGAGTGGGTAATGGTTAACCCTTTTCCCCTTAAACTGGCCAACACTGGCTGGTGGTCAAATGTCATCTGCTTCAGCATTTTCAACTGATTTAAACAGCAATGAAAAACAATTTGAGAATTGAAGATGAGACCTGTCAAGACAACATGACCCAGGTGAACAGCTTTTCTCGGCATAAGTTGGGCACTTAGTGCCCAACCCATGCCAAGGAAAGCTGTTGACTCAGTCTTAATTCAAGGGGGAAAGGGGTAACTACCTGCTGGAGGATGGAATGCCAGAGTGGGAGAGGATTAACCCTTTCCCCCTTAAACCGGCCAAAACTGGCTGGTGGTCAAATGTCGTCTGCTTCAGTGTTTTAAACTAATTTCAACAGTTATGAAAAACAATTTGACTGAGAAATGTACAGGAGACTTATCAAGATCACATGCCCCAGGTCAACAGCTTTTCTTGGCATGGGTTAGGCACTTAGTGCCCAACCCATGCCAAGGAAAGCTGTTGACTCAGTCTTAATTCAAGGGGGAAAGGGTTAACAACAAGGAAGACGCGCCCAGCCAGACACAATGTAATAATTAAGACTCATTTCACCTTCCAACATGTTCCAAGATCAGTGTCAACACAATATTGTATGACAGTGTCAACACAATATTATATGACAGTGTCGACACAATATTATATGACAGTGTCGACACAATATTATATGACAGTGTCGACACAATATTGTATGACAGTGTCGACACAATATTGTATGACAGTGTCGACACAATATTGTATGTCAACACAATATTGTATGACAGTGTCAACACAATATTATATGACAGTGTCGACACAATATTATATGACAGTGTCGACACAATATTATATGACAGTGTCGACACAATATTGTATGACAGTGTCGACACAATATTGTATGACAGTGTCGACACAATATTGTATGACAGTGTCGACACAATATTATATGACAGTGTCGACACAATATTGTATGACAGTGTCGACACAATATTGTATGACAGTGTCGACACAATATTGTATGACAGTGTCGACACAATATTGTATGACAGTGTCCACACAATATTATATGACAGTGTCCACACAATATTATATGACAGTGTCGACACAATATTATATGACAGTGTCGACTCAATATTATATGACAGTGTCGACACAATATTATATGACAGTGTCGACACAATATTATACGACAGTGTCAACACAATATTATATGACAGCCACTAACTGTAATGTGACAACATATGTATCAAAGGCTCCTGAGAATTTAGTTTGTCCATAATTAAGTACAGGTAAGACACCAAAGGAATTTTTGGGTAATAACTACCTATCAAATTTCATAGAGTGAAAGATATTAATAAATACAATAGGAACATGTAAAATGTATTTTTTGGAATGGAGATGATCAAACAATTAATAATCTAACTAGTTTCATCATTTTTATCTGATTGTAAAATAAACATTCAGTTTGGAGATGCAAATATGAAAAAATTAGACCCCCATTTATATGTGGAAATACTGCTTACAGGCGCAATTAAATTTTTACATATATGTATGTAAGCAGGTAGGTATGCATGAAACATAGCAATGCTTTTTGGAGCCAGATAAATCATTATTAGTATGACAAAGTTTGAAATTAGAGTAAGCTTGAGAAGAGTTACTGGTATTAATGCACATTTGCAAAGAGTTCTGACGTTTGACATGTTTGCCAGTGAGTTTAATGCTTATTCAAGCATTAGCTTACTAAGGCGAGATTAGAATCATATTTGAAATCCTTTGATCATTTCATTTCCAGAAATAATAACTTTATACATGTCTTCATAATACTTTACAAGCAATGCGCTGTGGAAGGCAATAATTAGTCAGAAATACCTTAGGTGTCCTACCTGTCCTTACCTAACACTACAAATATACATTAAATACAATGTATACACTGCGTCAAGTAGTTTAATATTTGTAATTTTTTGCCCAAGACTTTCAATACAGAGCTGTATTTTGTCTGTCAAACCTGTTCTTGTCAATTTTTTCACTCTTCTGATCTTCAAAAAATTATAAAATGTGACTCATGAAATACACAGTCGTCAGTACAAATTAGAAACTGAATTTGAGGGAATTTTTGTCAATGAAGTGAGCTTGAGATTGTGATAACTTCAGGTCATCAAGCATGAAGCTCATATGAAATAACACCAATTGACAGTTACAGCTGGCAATATGTTATACCAGTGGAACTGTTCTCATGCAAGTTGGGACCAGCAGGTTAGAGTGACATGGCGAGACATGGTTGGCATATTGTGTCTACAATGGACACAGCTGGCTCTACAGGCCGGCTCATGAAGTTTACATAGAGTGGAAGTGCCCCAGGCTCTAATTGATAGGAATATGTTAAGTAAGACTTTGATAGGAGCTTTAGGCTTTTGTCACTGCTTAATGCAAACAGCCAAATTAACAGCCCTCGGCTATTTATTATTATGACCACTTGACACTTCAACTGACATTGTGGTGCTTGTACGTGTGAGAAGACATCAAAAACTTTTTTTTTGAACTGCTGATTAAGGTGGCTCATTGAATAAAAAGGATTAATGCAAACTGTATAAAATATATATTTCTGGAAAGGAAATGATCGATAGATTTCAAACATGATTATAATTTCAACTTTGTGACCTGACGGTTGAATAAATATTGAGAAACTACTGGAAAATATGTCAAACATCAGACCCTAATCAAACATGGATATACTGTTTGCTCTTCTCAACTGTATTCAAATTCCAAACTTTTTTCATAGAAATAATGAACACTACATTAGTGTGGCTCAAAAATTGCATCAGGGATTTTTTATATGTTGTGTAGTTTTCCAAAATTGTACTTACAAACATTTAGGGAACCCTAAAGTATGGAGACCTTAATTTTGGCTTTTCATAACTGCAACACAGACACTGGTGAAAAAATCCATGATGAATTTTTGAGATCATCATCATCATCATCATCATCATCATCATCATCATCATCATCATCATCATCATCATCATCATCATCATCATCATCATCATCATCATCATCATCATCATCATCATCATCATCATCATCATCATCATCTGTGCAGAATTCATGTGTGCAAATGTGACTCAAAATTCATAAATTCATCATGGATTTTTTTTCATCAGTGTCTGTGTTGCAGTAATGAATAATAATAATAATAATAATAATAATAATAATAATAATAATAATAATAATAATAATAATAATAATAATAATAATAACAATAATAATAACAACAATAACAATAATAATAATAATAATTATTATTATTATTATTATTATATTATCATTATTATTATTTCAGAATCCATACATAAATAATAATAAATAATAAGTATTATTATTATAATTATAATTATTATTATTATTATTATTTGATTTGCATTGTAAATAGTTATTGACATTTTTTAAAGAGGTTTTACATTTCACACATTTCTAAAAATCTGAATGTTTATTCAACAATTAAAATGGCAAGGCTGAAATTCAAGTCAGATTTAGGATGTTTGAGACATGTCCTTTCAAAATGCATACATGTATGCTTTTTAATGTTTTAATGAATAATTTTCACTCTATGAACTTTGGAATGGAGCAGTTACCTGGTGTCTAACATGTCCCTGACATGCTTTCCATTAAACAATGGTCTGCTACTTAACATTTGTATAGCCACCCTGTCTTTACTCAACTATTGCCTGTAAATGAAGACATGTTTATATCTGTCCAGCAATATATCTTTGACTATACACATTTCATCACTGGTGCCATAACATGAATTCTACCTGGACTCGTTGTAATGGGACCTGCTACACATTTACAGCCAAATTGATCCATTGTTATATATAGTTTTTGGTATATAGCCCACTGTCTGGCTGGTCTGTGTCTTTTGTCTTTCCTTCCCCTTGTATACAACCAATCAGGAGCATGCCTTCACTTCTCTTGTTTCATCAGTGGCATGCTCCCTCTTTGACTGGGTTATAATGTCTCGTACTGTGTGTTTGTCTTTTCTAAGAGATAGATTGGTATAGGGGCTTTGTCCAGTGAGTATGTCTTAACTCATTCCATACCAGTCCCTGATTTGTCCATAAACCTAGGTTTAAGACGACAATTGCATATTTAAATTCTTCATGAAAAGAGCTTTCATTCAACTACAAACATGCCTTTAGTCGTAAGTCAGTGGTTGTGGCACTGCCTAGCAAGTCATGCTGCAGCTGCCACAAGGGCAGCTGTAGCATTACTTGCCAGGCAATGCCAGAACCACTGACCAAGGCCTGTGACCATAGTATGGAATGAGTTAAAGCAAGTACATGTATTGGCAGGTCTTCATTAACCACCTAATCCCCATAATGGAGCTATAGTACGTAACTTTGTCTCCCCAACAGCATGATCTGTTCATTTGTGCTGAAGAGATGGTTTTGTTTTGTAACACTTTGCCCCCAATTGACAGAGCCCTGTTACCTCAGACAAGCTTCCTGTTTGGGCTGTCAAATAAAGGCAGCATAACATGTCATGTCACTTGACAAGTCTGGTACCACTTGACTGTGTATGCCTCACAGTTAACCCTGCCCTGCCCTCATCATGCTAATGCGCCAGGGGTATATTTTCCTCAACTTCAATATTTTTTAATAGACCTACATTTCTCGTCTGTAGTAAATATTTCTGTGGAGATTTGTAGGTAAGGCTTATCATGCTAAAATGTCCCAGGTCAACAGCTTTTTATGGTGAGGGTTGGTGGAATTTTGCCTAAGCTGTGCAAGACAAGTTTTTGACTTGCTTGATTTGACAATGGGGAGGTTACAGTAATGTAACACCAATGTGGGAAATGTTGTCATTTTTGATACTTCCTGTAACTTTGATCATGTACCAAAGGTTTCACATTCTCCTCCTAATACACATTAACATGATTAACCCTTTCCTGGTCAGAATACTACTGTCAGTGGCTGTCCTTACTGGGGGTTGGATCCTTTGTACCCAACATGCCAATGACAGCTGCTCACCTGCTGGATGATTGGCTTTATCTCCAATTCTCAGAAAGAATATTTACTGTTTGCCTGCTAAACATACCTTCTTGGCCGGCGTTCAGCTGGCTGTGCCTGGCAAACTTTGCCTGGCAAACTTTCACTGAACTTTCTTTTCACTGGGGCTGGTCAAAACCTTCGCCCCAAGAAAGTGGGCTCTGGAAGCAAATTTACTGTCAATATGTATGGCAATGTTAAGTTAAAACAGTGAAGTAAATGAAAATCTACATCCAGGCATTTTTGGTTGATTTGATTGAGAGAGGTTTGCTTCAAAGCATACCCAAGCTCTGTGTTATGTGTACTCAACTAGAGATAAATTGGAACTTGGTCTGCTTTGGAGGCAATGAGAAATGGTGAAAGAAATAGATGAAAACTGTTTAAGTTTAACACTTTACTGAGTGCACTGTGTTAGCAGGTGAATCCTGATAGCTGACAGTCACTGAGTGCTGACCTACCAACAGGTTCTTCTCAATTTTGATATGGATACCTTTGCTACTAATGGATGGATTTTAGTCACATACCTATTACTGTACTCATCAAGGTAACATGGGCAAAGCCCAGCACTTCGTAAATCACTATTTGCAACCAGCCATTCCACCTGGAGTTTCACTTTCTTACCTATAAAACGAGGTACTTGTATATTCTTGTTGGCATGATTCTGTGGGATAAGTAAGCATCAAAAACAGGAAAAAGAAAACGAAACCACAACCAATATGGGTTCACATTATCCGAAGAGTCTCACATCTGACAGCTTTAATAACATGTACAGGCTAACCTACAGTAAGGCTTAGCATTTAGGGTCAGATAAAAGGTCATAATTAATGCATAATATTAGAGTGATTCCTATCAGGCCCTTATGCTTAACCTATACAGTGATTCCTATCAGGCCCTTATGCTTAACCTATACAGTGATTACTATCAGGCCCTAATGCTTAACATATACAGTGACTCATATCAGGCCCTTATGCTTAACATATACAGTGACTCATATCAGGCCCTTATGCTTAACATATACAGTGACTCATATCAGGCCCTTATGCTTAACATATACAGTGACTCATATCAGGCCCTTATGCTTAACATATACAGTACCTCATATTAGGCCCTTATGCTTAATATATACAGTGACTCATACCAGGCCCTTGGGGGGCGGGGGGGGGGGGGCACATTCCCCATTCAGATGCCATTGTCAGGATGAGATAAGATCAGATAAAATAAACTTCATTGTTCCCGTACACAAATATGAAGGAACAAAGTTATAACAGTGTTTGATTTAACAGGCCTCTCCAGAGGGGGACCACTGCATTTAAAAAAGCTGCCCCACATGTTAATTCTTAAAGTGCTGATTTAAGATTGAGTCAACAGCTCTCCTCGGGACACTTTGCGCGCATTGCGCACAAAGTGTCCCGAGGAAAGCTGTTGACTAAGACTACTTTTTGCTTCAGACAAGGCTTGCTGGTATTTGAATGAAAGGTATCTTCATGAGGAATTTTAATCTTTTAACCATTAGGTGTTTAACAGTGATGAGAAAGCAGCTATAGCAGTGATTAGCACTTTAAGGGTTAACTCTAGTGTGTGCTTTTAGCCATGATATCACTTTGTTACAGCATTCATTGTTACTGGTAACCTATGAAAGGGTTAAACTATACTTGTAAAGTTTCTTACCTCTGAAATAATCTGTGATTTTTGTGATGTTCAGTACAATATTTGTACACATGACACAGACTGGTTGAAGGAGCAGGGGATAACTTTGTCATTAACTATTGACAGAATGTTGCAGTTCTGCAAATCTGTCATTGTACATGTATGTAATATACAGCATATCAAAGCAGATTGTTTACAATTCATTGTTTATTTACAGAATATACCATAACACCATTATTATTGTATTGGATGATCTTGTTTAAATTAAGCTATATATATATATATATATATATATATATATATATATATATATATATATATATATATATATATATATATATATTTCTTAATTCTAAGCACCATCTATCTCATGTTGGCATTTTAGATATTCATCACTTAAAATATTTGTTTGATAAACAAAATTATCTAATAAATATATGTTTAGTTCCAACTTCTAGTAGATGCTTCCACCAGACACATTTTTCCACTGGCCAATTGGTGGTAAATGGAGCCCTGAAAAATTTGCTGTGAGGGGGATGCCCCCAGAACCCCTGACCAAAATTGCACCTTTGGTGCTTGCAAACCCAGTGTTCTGTCAAAGAGGATATTTGCACCTAATCACTCCATGTGTTTGTTCTGTTAAATCAAAGCCTGCCATAACTTTGTTCCCTCATACATTTGTGTACAGGAACAATAAAGGCTATTTTGTCTGATCTTATCTCATCCTGACAATGGAGTCTGAATGGTTAATGTGCCTGTGACCTCTCTTCATGGGAAACCATCTGGTCTGGGAAACCCATCTTCAGCAAGGTTTATTTTTCAAGATGGACAACCTTACATGCAGCATTCCTACCTTATAGTTTTCTTTCTTTCTTTCTTTCTTTCTTTCTTTCTTTCTTTCTTTCTTTCTTTCTTTCTTTCTTTCTTTCTTTCTTTCTTTCTTTCTTTCTTTCTTTCTTTCTTTCTTTCTTTCTTTCTTTCTTTCTTCCACCCATTTCTCTCACTCTAATCCCCCCCTCCCTGCCTCTCATTCATTCATATATTTATTGTTTGTGTGTTCAGCAGGGAACTATTAGTACCACATTCAGCTCATCAAGACCACACAACATTTTATCAATGGGGTGGTGGTGGTGGGAGGGGGTAGGGAGTGCTTGGGTTCCCTGAAGCAGCCGCAGGTGACACCAGATAGGGCCTGCATAGCTACCACCAGTGACCTCCTTGTGATGTTTGTTCAGGACTAAAGTCACTGAACAATAATTATGGTCAGCTGGAATCTTTGTTAAGTTTAATCTTTTCTGATTGAAAGCAATATCTGCGGTCAACATCTGGTGAACTGAGGACCTGTGTGTGCAAAGAAGAGTTCAAAAATTTGTCAATGTGAACTGCCTGGGGGCCATCTCACAGATAGCAATCGTGCCCAAGGGGTTGTATCTCAGATAGGTCTGTGCCTCAGGTTAACCTGGGAAGGGTACTGTAGCACATTTTATAAACTCCTATTATTTAAGATCAAAGTGACACATTGAGGTCATGTATGCACAACAGAATGCTTGGCTGAACTTTAATTTTAGCATTTAATTTGTGCACTGGTGTTGTTTTTGCTGTGAAAATTGATAAAATAATACACACATGGCGTCCCCCATAATAATGTGTGACACAGGATTACACCACAGCCAGACATTTTCCCAGCCTGGTGCCTATTGACCTGTGGCAAATACCTAGTGCCTTTGACAGTTATAAACTGAAATTAAGAGCCAAAATGTGTTTAAAGATATAAAATTCCATATCTGAAAAAAAAAATGATTGAATCATATATAGATTATGTCCAATGCTAATATGTTGTGTAATATCAGTGACCTTGACCTATTTTTGTCAGGTCACCAGTCCTGAAAAGTTCAAACAGGTGATTTTGGTAATGGTAGACTGTAGCTTTGACATCAATGGCAAGGAGAATTGAGCCAGCAGATCAAAATTGCACTTGAGTACCTTGTACATAAAACTCTACTTGATGACCTACCATTTGGGGTCACCATGGCCCAATGGTTATCTGACCTTGTCCTGTTTTTCAAGGTGTTGAAGTACTTAAGAAAAATGCCTTTAATTCAATATCTTGATAAAGAATAGGTGAATTATATCAAATATACCACAAATGTGTATCATGTGGAAGTTTGATCTTGCATAATTTGAATGTCCTTGATTAATTTCTCAAGGTCAAAGAGGGGATGCTGTTCAGGAAATGCTTTTTTTTTTGTGATGGTCATCAGATTAAATGTCAGCAGAGCATATAAGGCCCTTGGGCCTCTTGTAGGGTTTTGTTTTGTATTTTGCTTTTCTTTTCTTTTCTTTTTTTTTTATACCTGCGTCTCACAGTGAGGGGAGAGGCATATTTTGGGATGTTTTGTTTGTCTGTCAAAACATCTAGGGGCATGCATGTATTAAAGTGACTATGGAGAACCTGCTTCAGCCATGGTACAAACTTCAACTCTCTGTAGAAATAACTCCACTGGTAACTGTTGACAATTTCTGTGCCTCTCCCTCTCTGCTGTTGGGAAGTGCAACAATTTACACTCACTGCGAATATAGCATCTGCTATAGCAACTATCAAAGGAGTCTGTGATTATCATATTTAGACACTACACAAGCAGCTGTAAACTTGCTGAATTTAGCTCTATGTCTTGTAGGGGGAGATCATTATAAAATTTGCTTTCCGTTTGCAGGGAGTCACAAAATTCTACCACCTTTACATGGCGGGTCATGAAATTTAAAACCTAGTCACATTCCCTACCAGCTCGAAAATGTTGTTCATGTCCACCTTCTCCCAATTGATCACCCTCGCATGGTGCACATTCATTTCATAAAATCATGCTTCTCCATGTGAATTGACATGAAGGCCGTAATGGAAGGGATTAGATGAATATGCATACATGGACAATAGTTTCCATATGTAAATAGGTGAGACAGTGACAAGTTAGCTTATGGAGAGTAAAGAGTTCGGACTGCGGAATAGGTAATGACTACTGGGAAGTGGTTCTTCACTAAAAGACACAAATACAATATACAGTGAAAACTTCTTATAGTGACAGTCTGTTCCCCAAGAAATGTGTCGGATAACTGAATATATCAGATAAATGAGTCAAATAACCAAAAAAATAAACCTTTTCCCATGAAAATTTGTATCATTAAATTAAGTATATGTCCGATATCTGAGTATTGTTATAATGAGGTTTCACTGTACAATGAAGCATCATAATTATGACAATCAGATAGCAGACAGGTCAATGGCGCAAGTCTGGAGGGACTTGAAGTCAAATTCCTTGGCTGTTAGACTGATTTATCTGACCTACTTAGGCATATGACATGCATGGAACAAATTGTCTCATTGTAACAAGGTTTCATTGTGGTATTTAATGACAGAAAATATATAACAAATCTTATCAATATAACATCAATGAAAATTGTAAGTGAGGTCATGCAGTGTTTATGTTGAACATTCCAGGCGATAATGTACATTGTAGAATGGGTGGGGGAGAATGGGGGTGCTTGAGCAGGGAACTAAAATATTTATGCCTTTCAATCAGTACAAAAGTTACCATGTTCTTTTTGAATATTAATTCCATTGATGCTTTCATTTGAGTATATTTTTTTTCTGAATTTGAGAGGAGTGTGACGATTACTGTGATATTTTAAGCCTCAAACATTAGAAACAAATGCATTCTTGTCATGTATATTCACAGTGAAACACACAGGATGTCTTCTGCAAGCCTCAAAGTTGGGAAAAAAATCAGTTTTTGGTTGCCAAAATATACCAAGTGTTTAAAATAAAGCCAAAGATTTAGGGGCCTGGATCTGGCTCATTATTTGTTACAGTTTAGGAGACAGGGTCTATTTTCTGGGGCATGGGCTACCTGTGGGTTTCCAAACTGACGCTGTTCTAGTAGGACAGATATACAAGTTAAGGAGGAAGGAATTACAAATGGAAAAATTGTTAATTTGCGTTGCTGCAGTTTTCAGTGAGCTTAACTCTTTCAGTGCCACATTTTAGACAAAGTCAACAGCTTTTTCTCAGTGAGCTGTTGACCTGTATTGTTCTATACTATGTAATTACAAGCATGCTGCTACTTGAAAGAAAGGTCTTTTTACAAGGAACATGAATCTATCACCCTGATTATAGTTCAGAAGAGTTTGTTGTAAGTTCTTTGACTTGAGTCACAGATGGTACTGAAATAGTTATGTTAGGAAATGGAGTCACAAAATGGAGACATGTATGGACTCCTATCTCAATGTCCTGGGGCCCCCCATCCCAGCATACAATATTGAGTGTTTAAAGTGAAACAAAAACAACAAAAACAAAATACAAAAAAAAAAAAAACAGTTGTAAATTTATGGACTGGAAAATAAATATGTGCATTGACTGTAGACTGACATAAGCATCCTCCAATATTAGTCTACATTTTATAGGGTATGTTGTATCAGCTGTTTGCTTGTTGTTTACATTGACATGTTTTGTTTATAGCATCAAGTGGCATACAGTGCAACACACAAACCCGGCCTAACCTCCTAGCACAGCGATATTTTTGCTGCAGAAAACTTGTGGCAATGTGAAAACTAGGTGTTTGTAAATATATAAATGGAACTTGTTTTCGAACTTGTTTCTGTCAGGTGTGATGGTCCTATGTATCAGTTACTGCTATATCTCCATGTTTTACTAATTTTTCCTTTTTTTTTTGGTTGAGGAAATAATCCTGGGGAAAGTGGTTCTCATACATTTGCATGCAACTTTTTTACATTAAAAATTACAATTAAAAATTACAAGAAATGGTCAAGTGTCATAAAGATCATTAACTTCAATTTTTGATCAAGGAAGATATAGGCTTGGCTGCTCACCAGAGCAATCTCGGTGTTTTCTCCACTTCACAGTCAACACAGTGTTAAGATGAGTGCAAAAGAGTGCACTTTTGGTATTTGTTGCTTGGGTACCTTTCAAACTCGTTAATAGAAATGTGGTCAGCATATCTGTTCGGAAGTTTTCATCGAGTCACAAGAAAGGAAATTTAGAGAAGAAGACAAGATTTTCACCAATTTTACAAGCAAATAAACAAGACTTGTGACCTTTTACTAATTTTCTCATAGGGTATTTGAGGTTTTGAAAGGGTAATATACCCCAATTTGGGGCTAATAGAAACACTGATAGTGACAGAGGTTACATTAATTACAATATTCATGCTATTGTTACATCACACATCACAATTGTAATGCTGACAGGCTGACAGTATTGAGGACTCCAATCATATAACACTTGTAGGTCTGTTACGTTCCTGACAGTACCAGCAGGTTGGGGACCTCACAGTACATGTAGGTATGCTGGGTACCTCACAGTATATGTAGGTATGCTGGGTACCTCATAGTACATGCAGGTATGCATGGGTACCTCACAGTACATGTTGGTTTGCTGGGTACCTTACAGTAGATGTAGCTACATGTATTTTGGGTACCTTACAGTACATGTAGATATGTTGGGTACTTTACAGTACATGTAGGTATGTTGGGTACTTTACAGTACATGTAGGTATGTTGGGTACCTTACAGTACATGTAGGTATGTTGGGTACCTTACAGTACATGTAGGTATGTTGGGTGCCTGACAGTACATGTAGGTATGTTGGGTACTTTACAGTACATGTAGGTATGTTGGGTACTTTACAGTACATGTCGGTATGTTGGGTACCTTACAGTACATGTAGGTATGTTGGGTACCTTACAGTGCATGTAGGTATGTTGGGTGCCTGACAGTATATGTAGGTATGTTGGGTACCTGACAGTACATGCACAGTAGGTATGTTGCATACCTAACAGTACATGTAGATATGTTGGGTACCTTGCAGTTTATGTTGGGTAGCATACAGTACATGCAAATATGTTGGGTACCTTACAGTACATGTGGATATGTTAGGTACCTTACAGTAGATGTAGATATGTTGGGTACCTTGCAGTTCATGTTAGGTATCGTTCAGGACATGCAAACATGTTGGGTGCCTTACAGTACATATAGGTGTGTTGGGTACCTTACAGTACATGTAGGTATGCATGGGTACCTCACAGTACATGTTGGTTTGCTGGGTACCTTACAGTAGATGTAGCTACATGTATTTTGGGTACCTTACAGTACATGTAGATATGTTGGGTACTTTACAGTACATGTAGGTATGTTGGGTACTTTACAGTACATGTAGGTATGTTGGGTACCTTACAGTACATGTAGGTATGTTGGGTACCTTACAGTACATGTAGGTATGTTGGGTGCCTGACAGTACATGTAGGTATGTTGGGTACTTTACAGTACATGTAGGTATGTTGGGTACTTTACAGTACATGTAGGTATGTTGGGTGCCTGACATTACATGTAGGTATGTTGGGTGCCTTACAGTACATGTAGGTATGTTGGGTGCCTTACAGTACATGTAGGTATGTTGGGTACCTGACAGTACATGTAGATATGTTGGGTACCTGACAGTACATGTAGATATGTTGGGTGCTCCACACAATGTTTGTGACATGTTCAGATCAGATCTGGCCCATTGTCTTGGTATTTTGAAACATTTACCATGCTCCGCATTATATCTTTCTTCTTTCTCTCAGTCTGCCTTTGCAGAGATTGTATAGCCTCATTATTTGTTACAAAGTTAGGCTACCGGTATCTATAAATACATGCAAACAAAAGTCCATCACCAGCTACTTGAAGTTGGAGGAGTTTTTAATTGTATCATCACTCGGATATTTCAGATTATCAAGTGCATCTATTTAGAGATATATTTTGAAATGCTTTCATGTTAATTTTAAAGACCAACTCTGATTTATGAGACCTATTTGAAACTATATGCTGTACATGTATACGAGGCGATAATCAAGAATGAATAGTATTAATCTCTTATCCCTATTTAATTCTGTCTGGATGTACATGTATTTGAGGCATACCATGTCCTAGGGGACGATTTTCAGTAACTCCCATGGGTGGTCCCTTAAGACATGTCCAATTGTATATAGCCTTACATACAGTGTATGTGTAGGTCTGTGACATGACATGATACAGGTGGATATGTGACCTTAAAATACATGTAGCTATGTAACCTTACATACAATGTACATGTAGGTCTGTGACCTGTGTGGTTCTGAACACTGAAAAAAAGAGAAAAGAAAATAGTATGTGGCCTTACAATACATGAGGTATCAATTATCAGGTGCCCAGTTTGAGTTTAATGATCAGTATCCTAACCCATAAAATCCTAATTTGGCAATTTATGAAATTCTGCCAAAATGAAAATATAATTATCTGGATTATGAAGATGATAGCATTCATTTAGGGGCAGAGTGAAAATTATTTGCTTTAAAGTTGTCAAAAATGGTTGAAGTTATGAGCAAAAAAGTTATTTGCTTATCTAAATGAGAAAATTATGACAATTCTGGATTATGAGAAAAACAGTTTGAAACAAGTGATAAAATTAACAAATAAGTGTATGAATATTTCTGGGGTTTTTTAATTTCTGATATTTTTTCTGGCAGACCGTAGAATGCAAACTGTTAAAACCTGGTCGGCATACATAATGACGCAGTCTGAACCAAAGCGTCTCACCAGGTGGTGCTTCTGTCATTTCCTGATTTTTGGACTTGTGAGTAAAGCTGGCTAGGTCAGCTGAGCACAGAACTGTCACAATCCCCTTAGTTTGTGGTATCAGGTTACATGCATGCTCAGACACTTTGCTGCATTTGCAGGGATAAGCTGTTGTGTGGGTAACACATGGAATAGTTTGGAGTCTTTCATGGAACAAAATGTGAGTGAAGAGTTTCTCTTTGCACAACAGCCAACCCACAGGCAGGAAAGCTGTTGACCTGAGCCATGCTGTATTGATAGGACGTATTTACCATTGTCATGGAAAAAGCTTTCAAATAACGGAAAGTTTAAACAGAAACATTATACGATATTTCATACATATGGACACTTTTGGGTAATTTGATTGGGTAATTAGGGTTGATGGTTAAAACTGACTTTTTTCTGCTTTTCAGGGATTGGCTATGCCATGGTCATTATCTTTATTATGGTCAACACGTATTACAACGTACTGGTGTCATACTCCCTCTTCTACTTGTTTGCGTCCATCACGGCCGAACTCCCATGGTCAAGCTGCAAGAACAAGTGGAACACGAAGTTCTGTGTGAAGGATGAACATGACCACAGTAAGTGTCATTGTGTTCATGTAACGTTGCAGTATGACCACAGGAACTGGAACAAAGGAGTATACACTGTCACGCACAGACACAAAGCAGCAGCCCATAAGTTTTGAAAAAATAGAAAATGCTGTGTTTTGTCATAGAATTACGGAATATGTCTAAATGGCAACATCTATGTCATTCACATATCTTTGAAGTTAAGTCTTTTTCTGCATGCTTTAAGGTTGCCGTGGGTTACAGAAAAATTTTTAAAAAGAAGATTTGCTTCAAAGCAAATTTGTGTGCCTTCCAATGTTGTAACTACCGCTAGATGAAAATTTCAAAGTCCAAAGACCTTGACCTTTAGAGGTCACATGTAAATTACAAAAATGTACAGTAATGTAATACCTGCAATTTGAGTCTGACATGACTATAATTGGATAAAAATTGACCAAGTTATGACGGGATAAAAATTTCAAAGAGCCAAATAACCCTGACCTTTGACCTTTAGAGGTTACATGTACATTATGAAAATGTGCAGTGTTATAATGTCTACAATTTGAGCCCAACATGATCAAAATTGGATATCAATTTACCTAGTTATGGCTAGAAGAAAACTTCAAATGGCAAAATGACATTGATCTTTGGCCTTTAGAGTTCACATGTAAATTACAAAAAATGTGCAGTGTTCCAATACCCACAAGTAAAGTCTAACATGATTAAAACTGGACGAAAATTGACCAAGTGATGGCTAGATGAAAGTTGCGAAGGTCCAAGTGACCTTGAATTTTTATCTTTAGAGGTTACATGTATATCACAAAAATATGCAGTGTTGCAATGCCTACAATTGGAATAAAGGAGAGAGAGAGAGAGAGAGAGAGAGAGAGAGAGAGAGAGAGAGAGAGAGAGAGAGAGAGAGAGAGAGAGAGAGAGAGAGAGAGAGAGAGAGAGAGAGAGAGAGAGAGAGAGAGAGAGAGAGAGAGAGAGAAAGAAAATATGTGTGGATAAATGATCAAGCCTACATATGAAGCATCGACCTGCAGAGGTGGCCCGTATTCTCGCCCAATTTATCCCCAGCTTTTACAAAGGATAAACATTTATTCCAAGAAGAAATGGATGTTATGAATATCTGGGTATACAGTAATAATACCTGAGAGATTATATTGCCTGGAAACCCAGGATGGTGGAGTGTAGGTAAACTTTGGGATCAATTGAAATGATGACTATAAGACGTTAATAAAACACATCTTAATGTAGAGCAGTGTACACGTAATTGCTGCTTGTATACACTGCAGGAACCTTGCTCTAATTTTAGCACACAAGCGTTTCATTAAGGAAAAGGTTGTTGTCACATCAAACATGAGAAGTGGCCTTTAATGAAGAGTGAAATCATTTTTAGCTCTGCTGACCATGGTTCACGGGCTTATGCGATCATTTATATCTGCCTCTCTGTCAGTCTGCCCATCCATCTGAAAACAGAACTTTGCTGGTCAACACAATAGAATTTATAATTCAGACACAAGTTTATGGTGGTGCCACTGGTGGTAGTTATTGGAACTAGCATCATAGGTATCCCATCAAATTAAATTAATTAAATTAAATATTATTTTGATGTACATATATGTATTTATCATGTGGATTGTTTAATTTGTACATGTACGTGCTTTTAACCTAATTTATAAACAACTACGTCTTGTACCTTTAAGTTATCACTTGTATATTGAGTGTGATTTGCTTTCTGGGATACTCTTTTTCTTTCTACCTCAGCTGACAAGTCAACTGAGGTTATAGCTAGGGCCATCATCCATTGTCCGTTGATCCGCCAGTCCACAATTCACATTTTCAACTTTTTCTCTAAAACCGTCTGTCAGGTTCACTGTAAAATTGGTGGCAATGTACCTTGGGTGGGTCTCTACGAACCTTGTTAGGATGGTCATGCTTCAGTAAATTTTACATTTTTATGAATTTTTTGTTCATTTTTGGCAAAATCTTGAAAAATCTTTTTCTTTGAAACTCAACCAATTGCTTTGAAATTGCATTGGGACACTTCTGGGGAATTATTAAACTCTGAATTGGCATTACGGTACTGAATTCATATTCTTTGCAGACTGGTCTTTCATCCAAGTAACAGCATGCCTATACAGTTGCAGAGACCATGAGAGGATACAAAATGGCTGAGGCCAGTAGCTTGCCGCACTGTGCTTTGGGCATAGTGTTTGTAAAGTGTACTGAGGAAAGTTCTTTACTCAGTGAAAACTTGTCACTAAAAGAAGAGACAAGGGCAAGAACAGAAGGTTCAAGAACTGCCTAAAAGAGGGCACTGCAGTCAGTGGAGGGCTAGGGTTGTGTGCTCCCATTGCTTTACATTGTAATTTGCAACTTAATAAGTTGACAACTACTGCACATAGAAACACCAAATTTCAGACAATAAATCTACATGCATAACTAAATACCTGACAAAAATCATATAACAACAGCTACAAAAGTGACTAGTTTCTTTAAGGTTGCTTTTACATACAAATTAATGGGAATACACCGCTGTGGTCCTCCAAATGTTTATGTATTCAGTTGTCTATTGGGGTGAATACACACCTTAGAGCTAATTCTGACCTTTTCTATTAACAACTATTAGTTATAGGATGTCTGTACATCATAGGCAGTCCAATAACTCCTGGACCCTGACAGACGGTCTAATAACTCCTGGACCCTGACAGACGGTCCAATAGCTCCTGGACCCTGACAGACATTCCAATAATGCCTGGACCCTGACAGACAGTCCAATAACTCCTGGACCCTGATAGACATTCCAATAACTCCTGGACCCTGATAGACAGTCCAATAACTCCTGGACCCTGACAGACAGTCCAATAACTCCTGGACTCTGACAGACAGTTCAATAACTCCTGGACCCTGATAGACAGTCCAATATTTCCTGGACCCTGACTGACAGTCCAATAACTCCTGGACCCTGACTGACAGTCCAATAACTCCTGGACCCTGACAGACAGTCCAATAACTACTGGACCTTGACAGACAGTCCAATAGCTCCTGGACCCTGACAGACAGTCCAATAACTCCTGGACCCTGGTAGACAGTCCAATAACTCCTGTACCCTGACTTACAGTCCAATAACTCCTGGACTCTGACAGACAGTCCAATAACCCCTGGACCCTGCCAGACATTCTAATAACTCCTGGACCCTGACAGACAGTCCAATAACTCCTGGACCCTGACAGTGTACACACACAGTAAAACTTGCCAAGCCGAACACCTCTGTCACCCAGACAGTTTTTTGGGGCTGCTAACTTTTTTGTATGTAATTTAATAGGAGGGCTAACTGTTGGAACCTGCAATTCTCGAACACCTCTCTACTCTGAACACCGAACACTTCTCTGGGGACTTAAAGCAAGATTTAACCTGTCAAGGCTGAATGCTTAGTCACTTACCCCCCCACCCCCCAAAAAAAAGAATGAGTTTTCAGGAAATTCGTAGATATTTGATACACAAACATCACAATTGTTTTTTTTATATTGGACACTTATATTTGACGCTTTTATCAAATTTGTGGCATTAATGCATTCAAAGGGTGTCAGCAGTGTGTAGGTTCCTTGGTGAAACCCTCTAGCTAGAGCTGTACGTACAATGAACTGGTTTAAGCTTATCAAGCTAGTCAGTGTGTTCTGAAGGTAAGCAGTATCATAAAGCGTAATACACTTATTACGCATTAATGTTGGACAATAAATTGACGTTTTATGTCATCAAATTATGCCCATGTAAATAGGTTGTCACAGATAGGACAGATGTACATTCTTAAGTGCAATGCAAGTACCAGTAACATGAGTAATGTAGCCTGAAAAGTGCATGTGCTGTTAGCCTTAAGGTTAAGAATCTTACAAACTTTTTCCCAAGGGGTTGGAATTTTTGATAAAGGTCTTTTTCATCTTAGACTTTAGTTTCCCTAAAAGTTTTTGAACTTTGTATAAATATATATGTATTGGAGCTGGTAAATTCCCCAATGCATGTGCATGTACAGATGAATTCAAAGTTGACATGTACAGGATGGAGCCATAAGGCCACGCCCCTGACCCTCTATTAGCCAAACACCTCCCATACCCAACACTTTGGCTGGGTCCCAAGGGCATTTGGCCTTGACATGCACAATAATAATGTATGTATGTATGTATGTATGTATGTATGTATGTGTGTATGTATGTATGTATGTATGTATGTATGTATGTATGTATGTATGTATGTATGCTTTCTATTAGGCAAGGGTAAATTTTTGGCAAAACTTGAGGAAGGATATGTACATACATGTATATATATATGTAGGTGGGTCGGTAGGTAGGTAGGTACATAGATAGATAGACAGACAGACAAACAGACAGACAGAAGGACAGACAGACAGACAATGTATATACAAATATTTCGTGTCTCTTTATAGGTGCAGAAAATGTGATTGCCAATGTCTCGAAGACAATGATATCAGGAGTGACGGGAGCCACATATACCATAACTAACGCATCCTCGGGTGCTGTCTCCAACATCACCACAGTTGCTCCAATCATCAGAAAACTGCTCAAGACTCCCACAGAAGAGTTTTTTGAGTAAGTCTGGCTCTGCAAATAACCTTATCAGACTGCAGTTTGTTTTCTTGTTTTTGTTTTTGTTATTTTGGGGGGGGGGGGGGCTTTCCCAAGGACAATTGGAAACTCTAAAGTAATACAGTGAGAGCTAATTGACCATAAATTTACCTGGAATATGAGATATTCGATAAGCTGCAGTGCTGGTTTAGCATGTAGAATTCAACAGGAAGTACCCTTATGTATATATTTATTGGTATAAATTTGTATCAAACATGACAGAAATATGTTGCTTTTGCCAAAGTAGAAACTTGGAGAAAACAAACTGTTCAAAAGTCATTTCCGTTTGTCAAGAGTGTCTAGCCTGGTTGAAAACAAGTGTTCATGTGTGTGGAATGATTGTTCTTAATTCCTACAAAACATTAGTAACATTTGTGGTTTTCCATCAGTATACTCGTATCGTGCTTGCTGATTGTCACCGTTGCATAGCAACAGGGTCAGAGATTTTCCTGCAAAATGAAAAAGCTGTGTCCCGTATTGCCTCCAGAGACTGTTGGCTTCTGGGGAAAAGCCTGAATTTATATTAAAAACACCCCCCCCCCCCTCCCCCCCCCCCCCAAAAAAAAACAAAAATAAAATAAAAAAATACGCACATGTTAACGCAGGAAAATATAGAACTTCAAAGGGCCCAATAACAGTCTAAATGCACAGATTTTTGTGATCATTAAAGCATTACACATGCGTGTTTACAGCTACATGCTCTACTAAATCATCAATTAAACAATTAACATTTAGGGATGCTTTGATGTTTGTCATAGTTATCTACTCTGATTCACCCTTTCCCCCTTGAATTGAGACTGAGTCAACAGCTTTCCTTGGCATGTGTTAGGCACATAGTGCACAACCCATGCCAAGGAAAACTGTTGACCTGGGGCATGTGATCTTGATAGGTCTCATCTACAACTCTCCGTCATATCTCTTTTCCTTACTGTTGAAATTAGTTAAAAACACTGAAGCAGAAGACATGTACTACCGGCCAGGTTTGGCCAGTTTAAGGGGGAAAGGGTTAAATGGTATGACCAGCAAGAGCAGAGGTCTGGATATGTATCCAACATAAAAGTACAACATTGCAGTGTTTATTGCCAAGTGTTGAATCAATCATGAAATGTTGCTTTGCTATCATCCTGTGAAATGATGGTATTAAATCACTGTAGTCAATGTACAACTCAGATGTTGTATCAACAACAAGCAGCTGATGGACACAAAAAGTATAAAAACATGTACACACCAAATGTAAAGATGAATGAAGTTGTGTTGTACATTAGTATGGGCCATGGCAGTAGGGGATAAAAAGAGAAGATAGTCCCCCGATAGCTCCCCGTGCCCAAACAGCATAATGCTGTCATGAGTGTTGCACTTGCGTGGTTCTTCATTTGTTGACAGTCACTTTGAAATCAAATGACAATACAGTAAAACCTCTCTAACCGAACACCTCCATATACCGAACACCTCTCTATACTGAACACCATCTGTCCCAAATATATACTTTCAATGTTATCAAACCTCCCAATACTGAACACCTCACTATACTGAACATTTTTTTCCAGTCCCAAGGGTGTTCGGTATAGGGAGGTTTCACTGTAATGATGGTAGGCCAAATACCATATAAATTGTGTGTTTAGGGTAATGGCATGAAAAATAAGGGCATTTATTTTGGCTATAATGTGTAAAACTGAAACTTACATGTAGTCATAATGTGTTTTAAGAAGATGATCCTGTTTGATTCTTCATGGGATACAATCTTTGTAAACCATAACGATGGTGTGACTGTGTACTTTTCAGACGCGGATACAATCTTTTTAAACCATAACGATGGTGGGACTGTGTACTTTTCAGATGCGGATACAATCTTTGTAAACCATAACAATGGCATGACTGTGTACTTTTTGACACAGATACAATTTTTGTAAACCATAACAATGTTGTGACTGTGTACTTTTCAGACGCGGATACAATCTTTTTAAACCATAACGATGGTGGGACTGTGTACTTTTCAGATGCGGATACAATCTTTGTAAACCATAATGATGGTGTGACTGTGTACTTTTCAGATGCGGATACAATCTTTGTAAACCATAACAATGGTGTGACTGTGTACTTTTCAAATGCGGATACAATCTTTGTAAACCATAATGATTGTATGTCTTTGTAAACCATAATGATGGTGTGACTGTGTACTTTTCAGACGCCACCTGCTCAAGATGTCGGGAGGGATTCATGAGCTGGGTCCAGTCCAGTGGCCACTCATCGTGTGTCTAGCCGTGTCGTGGTTGGTCTGCTTCCTCTGTCTCTTCAAGGGCATCAAGTCCATGGGCAAGGTGAGTGCATGCAGGCAATGATTACATCGGCATCATGGAAAGGTGAGTCACAGCAGGCAATTGTGAAGTCAGCTCCCAGAGGGAAGCAAGTTGCTCTAGCAGGCACTTACTTACTCAGTTTGTTGTGTGACAAAGGTGAACTAGTTACGTCAACAGGCATACCTTTTTTTGTCCACTCCAAGGCAACATAACTGATGGATATGTAAATAGAAAACCACTCCAAGCTGATAATTTTCACCACAAGACTTCCCGAGTCATGATGTGAGTGTGATTCGCGAAGGTAATGTATTCATGACAAGAGCAGTGTTGTGGTGAGAATTGTTGACATGGTAACAGTTTTCTGTTTATTCTGTACTTAAAAAATAATAACAAAGTTGTTTTTGACAAAATTTGCAAAAATTTATTTGCATTACAACAATTTTTTAAGGTATGAACAGCATACATACATCATGCAGTGCAAGGATGGTACAGGAATATTGTTAACTTTATGAAGTCATACAAACAACCTGAACAAGCAAACTGGCTGAAAAAAAAAAAAAAAAAAAAAAAAAACCCTGGTGTCATTGCACGAGTGTGAAGCACATGCAAAGGATGGGGTTGAATTTGCGGCGAAGTCATGACAGCAAACAAGAAACATGTGGATGCATTTTAACTGGTAGGGTGACAAATTTGGAATATTGACTGTGACATTGCCATTGAAAATGGTGCCTGCAAATTCACAACAGTTGAAATAAAACTTGAAGTGGTCAACATGGTCAAGAAAAAAGTGGTACCAAAACTACCTATATACTGATAACAAATCCATGTAATTTGTATCCAGGCCATCTTCAAGGTAATATAAGCGCGACTACAAAAGGAAAATAAGTAAGCAAGGATACAGACACACTTGTGTGCTAGTTTACATTTTGTAATACATACAAATCTTTTTACCACTATATTACAAGTGTAGAAATGAAACTGAGTTTCAATGCACTGTGAAGACCTGCAATGAAAGTGAAAGTATTGCATCCAGAGCAGATGCAGTTCCGTATAATCTCTACTACACTGATGGAGTAGAAAATACGGAGAATGGTCTGTTTAGCAGGCAAATGAAATTCAGGCATTTCTCTTTCCTTTGTCTGCTGCAATTGTTTGTCTGGAAGGGAGGCTTTGCCTTTTCGTTGGATAGAGTTACTCACATTTTCCGTTTGGCCGCATCCTTATCATGACCAATTATGATCTCTTTCTCACAGGAATTAATTGCACAAAAGCAAATATATTCAGAAGTATTAAATGTTGTGAATTGGGAGAGAGCATGTAGCTGTCATGAATCGCTTGGCTGTTTTCTGTTAAACAAAAAGTACCGTATAGAAATGGAGAAGATTGCTCATGATAATGAAGTGGTCTTTATACAGACAACAAACTGTTAGAGAGATGGGGAAGTGACATGATGGTTATCTCAATCAAGAGATACCCCAGTCTGATGACTGACCTTCAGTGATGATTCACCCAATGTTCTACCTATTTGTAAGCTATGGACTGACCATATGTATATTCTCTACTTCCAGGCAGTGTACTTCACCACCATTTTCTCGTATGTCATACTGACGGTGCTACTGATCCGAGGCGCAACCTTACCAGGATCTCTAGATGGAGTTATTTATTATCTCAAACCAGACTTTAAAAGGCTTGCGAGCCTATCAGTAAGTAACATAATACAAGAAATAATTTGAGTGGATGTCAGTATCCAATAATTAAACCATATACGCTTCCATCAACTGGACTTTATGAAAAAAAATGAGACTGCAGGTTGTCAATGGCCTTGACCATCAGCTAAGCCTCTGTGCATGTTACTAGATATGTGTAATTAATTTCCTGTCAAAATTGCTTGCTGCTGGCCCTGTCACCATGCAACAGTAAAAAGCATCAGTCATGATGCTACTATACTGAGAGATACACCAGTGCCAGCAACATTGCTGGGGATAAGGAACACTTACTTTAAACAATATGAGAGAGAAAGAGAGAGAGAGAGAGAGAGAGAGAGAGAGAGAGAGAGAGAGAGAGAGAGAGAGAGAGAGACAGAGAGAGAGACAGAGAGAGAGAGGAGAGAGAGAGAGAGAGAGAGAGAGAGAGAGAGTGCACTGTTGACATCTTGTAACGGTTCCCTGTCAATTTGACTGTTTATGAAATACAGTCTGCAGACCTACATTTTTATAGACACGGCTGCACTCTTTTCACAATCTGTAACTGTTCCCTTTCATTTTGACCTAAAAGCATGAAATGTAAGTTCTAGTCTAATTCAATGTTTTAAAATTATATTTATTATTAATAGGAAACATTTTGAATGAGAATTGTGTATAAGACTTACCCAGATAACATGTCACACGTGGGTCAAGAGCTTACCTTGGCATGGGTCGTATGCAATGCTCAAAGCCATACCAAGGAATACCCTTGTGTCCATTTTAGTCTATCCAGAGAAGGGTCAGCCTTCCATGTGAACAAGATTGCAGGTGGGTGGGTGGGGGGGGGGGGCGGCAAGCATTGTTGATAGTGTCATAGCAATTTCCAAGCAATAACATATATTTTTTATCAAAAAAAGGGTCATCTTTCTTTTAAAAAAAAATTAAAATATTCATAAATGTTGGCTTGGGAACAAACATTCTCCATTAGACATTGTCAGTGTGTGTTTTGATCTGTACATGTGTGTCCATCATTTCAGGTGTGGGGTGAAGCATCAGCCCAGGCATTTGCTTCGCTGGCATTAGGGGGAGGCGGCTGGATCACACTGTCCAGCTACAACAAGTTCAACAATAAATGTAACAGGTAGGTGCCAGTGTAATCTGCACAGTGGGATGCAACTTTTTCCCATTAAAATGACCAGCAAGCACCTGGTGTCATATATTTGTGTGTTTCTTTTTGTCCATTAAGAAACAAGTAGCATCAATCTAGTAGTAGTAGGAGGAGGAGGAGGAGGAGGAGGAGGAGGAGGAGGAGGAGAAGAAGTAAACCTTATTTATAGAGGGGTAAACCTGGTAAGCTGATGCTTATCTCCCCCAGGGCCCTCTTGCACCCGCCACTCAATCAACCATTGACACGTGTGTGTGGGAACCTGCCGTGAGTGCATTTCTTACAGCAGCCACCACTGAGTCAATGGACTTGCAGCCTCCGTCATCGCCGCTGACATAATCAGGCACAGGTAGTCCAAACATGTCCCACTAAACCTTTGAACAGTTAAGTGTCACTGCATGTGAAGAGCCAGGGACCAATCCCTTTTGGATCAGCTGGGAATTGAACCCTGTACCCTTGCACACAACGTAAGGACTGTAGCCACTTGGCCATGGTGGCAGCATTTGTCTGTATGTTGTAGATGCCCTGCAGTGACAGTACACTAAGATACTGACACTCTCCTCTGAGGATTAGCCACTTGAGAAGATGCCAACATCTCTGACTACAGCTTCTGCTGCATGTACCTCATTAATTTTTGGTTGAAACAATTTTTTTTTTTAAAGAAACACAATTGAGAAGAAAGGCATAGCCCTATATGAATCCCTACCTCACCAATATCTCCTACATAAGAGTGCATCTTTTGAGCAGGTGCAAGTTGATATATCAAGTCAATTTTCATAATGTCACTATTATGTTTTGTGACCATGGAATGGCGAATGGCCAGGTCTCGAACCAGTAACCTTCGACACCAACCACTTAGCCGAAAGTGGGAAATGTACATTCCAACTGTACCAAATCGCCTTTCTTAAAAAGAATGGTTCAATGGAGGCATGTGAGCTTGAATGCCATAATCGACACGGTCCAGTTCATTGTGTTTAACCCTTTGAGTGCCAGTCACGGCTTAAGCAGTGCTGATGAAGCTGGATTACTGTAATGATTCCAGATTCATATTCCTCATTAAAAGCATGCCTATGTACCCAGTGAAAAATTTGGTCCAGGTCGACAGCTTTCCTTGGGGCACTTCCACGCGCGGAAAGTGCCCCAAGGAAAGCTGTTGACTCAGTCTGTAAATTGGCTCTGTAAGAGTTAATCCAGTACAAGTACTGTGTTTGGAGTTGTCCTAGACCATTGACTGCACATAAGTAAGTTAACCAGCATCAAAGGAGCACCAACAATATATATATTTTTTGTGACCATGGAACAGCTGGGTCTGAAACCAGCAACCTTCAGCACAAATGAGAAACACATGTACCAACTGAACCAGCATTAAAGGAGCAATAAAAATCTAGCTGCATGTATATCTCAGTAAAATCTGGTTTTCTTTTGTAAGAAAAATATCTCTTTTAGATTAAGTTTTTCTTGAGAAGATAGTAATGGAAGTATTTTACCCTCATTTTTTTTTAATATTATGTTTTCAAAGAAAATTTTCCATCTGACTCCCAAAATGGTATACTATCTTGTTTGATGACATGAGGAGATGGCCTCTGCTACAGATAAACCTTGCATTTTAACCTCTATTTAACAGTATCAAACAGTCAATGTATGTGCACTGAACCCCACATTTGAATCCCAGAGCAGACACTTTCCCCTACTTGAATTGTCACTTTGTCTTACTGTTTTAATTACCACAACACCTGCCTCCACACACTCTGTACTCAGGTCTCGAGACAAGAGACATACACAAATACATTTTTCATAGGCCGATTTTGCAATGTTGCCAACATGCCACACTTTAAATGCAGGAGGTGGAAAGTAAAATTCAGGGAACTTGATAAATTAATATGAAATACAGAAGGAAAATGGCTAAAAGTTAGAAAAAAATCTGATTTTTTCGGGAATTTTCAGCTTAAAATTCTGGTTTTCTCCACTTCATATGGGAGGGTTGGCAAGACTGATTGTAATGATAAATTATTCTCAAAATGAACACGAAAGAACTTGTTTTGTTTTGTTTGGAATTAAGATTGACAGAAGTTACAGAGAGAAGGTAGGACAGCAGTTGACCCAAGTATTGTCTGATTGATTGCAACATGTATGCTAATAAGACTGAATAGATGGGCATGGGTTGAAGTCTTGATTAGTGTAGCACCCATTAGCCTTGGCAAGAGAAATGGGGGTCAGACCCACCCACCCTATGATACAGCTCTCTGGCTTGAGGACAGGAGGTGTTCATGGCATGAGGTACATATACTTTTCAATCCTTTTAATATACAAGAAATATTTCTTGATAGATAAAAAGTGAAGAGTTTTGGGAGTGAGAGGAGGGTTTTTTTTGTAAAAGGTTAGAAAAATGTAGATTTTGAAAAATAAATTTTACCTTATTTTATGGACACAGTTCTGCAAAATTTGTTACGAATTTTTACTGTTTCATAGATAGTAAAACAAGCGTTTTTTATCTGTTCCACCTAAGCAGAGGCAGGAGAACTGTGAGACCTAGAGAACTATGAGACCTAGAGAACTATGAGACCTAGAGAACTGTGAGACCTAGAGAACTGTGAGACCTAAAGAACTATGAGACCTAGAGAACTATGAGACCTAGAGAACTGTGAGACCAAGCTTACATTGTTTTTCTTATAGTTTTATGAGCGGAAAAATGTGAACTACAATTGCAAAACATCTGTTTTCAAACCCATATGGCAATCTTTGTTGTCTGCCCTCCATCCCCCATAACCCTTTCCCCCTTGAATTGACATTTGAGTCAACAACTTTCTTTGGCATTAGTTGACCATCAGCCGGTTTTGGGCGGTTTAAGGGGCAAAGGGTTAATTCTCTAGACACAATCTTTTTAACATTACTGTTCTTCCATTCATATATTGCCTGCTTTATGTGACCACTTTTGCAGATCTGACATGGGGGGTGGCGGCTCACTGGAAAGACAATATATCCAAGCAAGGGGTACCCAGTCCAAGCGGGGGGTACCCAGTCCAAGCAAGGGGAACCCAGTCAAAGCGGGGGGTACCCAATCTGTCAGCCACAAATGTTCTAGTTTTGAGGTTTAGTTTCCAAAATTGCATGTTCCATTTAGTTTTCAAAATTGCATTTTTATTCTCGGTAAGTTCACTGACAGCTACTCCATAAAGAAATGTGCTCACTTGGTGTGTTTCAGAGATGCTGTGTTGATAGGCATTGGTAATACGCTGAGCAGTCTGTACGCAGGCTTCGTCATATTCTGCGTACTTGGTTTCATGGCACATGTCAAACGTGTGGATATGCAGGACGTTACTGCTGTGGGTAGGTTCAATATTTATCAATAGGATCCTCGACTATGTCTGGTACCCGTAACTACACGATCTTTCCTGTTTATGGTAAATGTGCATGTTGACCATAAGTTGTCAAAAACGTTTAAAATACAGTACATGTTACCGTTTTTGGCAAAATTATTAATGTAAAATAGTTTCAGTATGTTAGATCATTTTATTTACTCCAGAATCCATCATATATATATATATATATATATATATATATACACACACACACACACACACACACACTCACACACATAAACTGGCACTTTTCCTTTGGTCATTTAACTTGTTGATTTGGTTTATTATTTATGAGTCATCTGCAAGGAAATTTTATACTTAAATGTGATAAAAACAAAAAAAAGTTTCTTTGTCATTTATCTTAAACATGATGGACTTTGGAAAACATACTTGCAGCAAACATACTTCTAAATTTAGAACAAGCAGTCAGTATTTTATGCAGAGCACACATTTTTTATGACCCTGTCATCACTGATGAATATGATACAAGTATAAAAGGGGGATTTATGTCTTGCCCACAGTCCAGTAGAACAATTGCTGTTATGTCATCATGGCCCTGTTAGTTTGGCTGACTTGTCATTTAGCTGAGCTTAAAGGAAGGTCCATTGTCCATCTGTCCACAATTTTCATTTTCAGCTTTTGCTCGAAATCCATTGGCCAGATGCTCGTCAAACTTGGTGAATATCTATCTTGGGTGGGTCTCTACCAACTTTTTTAAAGTGGTCAAGGTCCAATGCTTTTGGGATTTTTTATGAATTGTTTCGTTCTTTTTTAGGCAAAATTTTGAAAAAATCTCCAAAACCATGGTTCGACATCCATCACCATCTGTTGTCCATTGTCTGTCAACTTTCATCAACAATTTAATATTTTCAACTTCTCAAAATCAGCACCCAGATTCACTTCAAACTTGGTGGGCATGTATCTTGGGTGGGGTCTAGCAAGTTTGTCCAAAGGGTCATGCTCCTAAGACTTTTTTGTTGTTTTTTTATCAATTTTTTAAGTTCAGTATTTGGTAAAACCTAAACACTTTCCCGTCAGGGCCTGCATGTTACGCAGATCCCAAAATAAATTAATCTTTGACATTGGAACTTGCGTATATTAAGCAGACCCCGTCCTTGTTACCTTGCGGTAGCTGCAGCATGACTTGCCAGGCAGTGCCACAACCACTAGGTACTTGAACAAAAGCTCTTTTCATGAAGAATGCAAATATGCAATTGTCATCTTAAATCTAAGTAAATAAATGGAAAAATCAGGGACTGGTATGGAATGAGTTAAACACCAATAGGGAAGTATATTTTTTTTTCTTTTGGAGGTTGTAATTATGACCTTGAATGATCTTGAAATTTCAAACTGACATTTGTGGCATATGTTTGGGTAATAGTGGATTCCATTTAAATTTTCATTTTTGGAATGACCCGTGAACCATATGGGTGAAGATTTACAGTCAAAACAGTGATGATAATCTTAAAGGTGACCTTGATATTATTCAGAAGTTCTCATTACAACTTTAGACTGTGCGTGCAGGATTAACAGTACTGATCACAGGACTGTCATGGTGCTCTTTTTTTATGATTGTTATTTCTTGAGTAAATCATAAATTTTTTCTTGTATAAAGTCACTTGGCCAATGGGATTGGAATTGCACAGTTCTGGGTACCCATGGAACAAGATGGGACTTATTTGCAGTTCAAAGTATCAAAGTCAGCTGATGGTGGGCTTTTCAGACAGCCCTCTTGTCTGTAGATAAGGATACAACTACCAAACAGGTACATAGCCCAATATGAAAGAGACCCACTGTCCATGGCACATCAGAAACCTCAAGCAATATATTAAAACTTAATCTTTATCTTTGTTTTGCCTTTGAAATACATATAGATGTAGTGGTATAGATTGAGTCAAGTTACATTTATCATATGTTTAACTATTTCAGGTCCTGGCCTGGCCTTTGTTGCTTATCCTGAGGGACTTGCTCTGATCCCTGGCGCCCCCTTCTGGGCAATCTGCTTCTTTTTCATGATGTTCACTGTTGGTCTCGATAGCTTAGTAAGTCCCTGCTTATTTATGTCAATTTGCATAATTTTACAGTATTTTCATTTTGGCTTATTTTGCTGATGGAGCCAAACTGTGACAATAAAAATACAATGACAGAGTATTTTAATGTAGGTTTGACAAGAACTATGTCCAGAAACAGTAATGTAAATGTCTCACCTTGGCGCTGAGGGAGGCTACTCTTTCACTGCCAAGGTTTGGGTGGAGTCAACAGCTTTCCTCGGTGCACTTTAGATGCATTGTGCCCAAAAGCATGCCAAGGAAAGCTGTTGACCTGGACTTCTATATTCTCTGGAACTATAGGCATGCTGGTAGTTGAATGAAAAGTCTTTTCACAAGGAATATAAATCTGGCAACTTTATTATAATTGAGAGCAGTTCTTTATAAATAATTTGACTTTAGTCACAGTTGGCACTGTAAGGGTTAAGGTGCTACTAGAGACACCTATAGGAGTGATCGCTGATTTATACTGTCTTGTCTTACAGTTTGGTCAGGTGGAGACTGTAGCAGCTGGCATCATTGACGAGTGGCCCGATTATCTACGTCCACACCGCAAACTGTTCACTTTGTTCATGTGCCTTCTCATGTTTTTCCTGGGCATTCCTCTAGTGTCAGAAGTAAGTGTGTCTCTTTACAAGTTCTCATATTACACTGTAATTTCATATTGTCTGCAAGAAAAGAAAGTATTTTTAGGTTACATAATATATAATTACAGTGAAAACCCATTAATCACCCTCAAATATCCAACATACATATACTCACGTAGCAAGGTAAGTTTTGAGTGACAAAAAGTTGATTTTCTTTGTTATTTTTTTCATTTATCAGACATATTTAGTTATCTGACACCTTTTCAGAGGAACAGATGATGTTGTTATATGAGTTTCACTGCATGTTTTATGTATTGTCAGTAACTCATTAGGCTTAATATTGTCTGATGTGTCATGTTCCCAAATAAAGATAACCCTCCTTAAAAACGTGATTTCCATTGTTAACCTATTCCCACTTAAATTGCCACAAAGTGACCAGATGTAAACAGTCTTAGACTATGCCTCTTTTGTCACTGCCAGGGATTTCTTCTGCAATTTTTCCAGTTAAAGTTTGTTGTCCTAGCTTGATTTATATTACATGTCTTTGTTGTATATTGGCTACATGCTATGTCATCTTTATCATGTGTGTGCTATATGTGCACTAGCATAACATATAGCAGGCTATGTCGAATAACAGCTTTATGAGTTCTAAAATGTGTTTTGAATACAACTAGGTCAGCAGGTCATTGTGTGGAATCAATGATGTCTATATCCTCTCAGTTTAAAGTTAAGTTCAGATCAGCTCTGAGCTTTCTCAGGTCATATTAGCTCAGTTTGTAATGTACATGTGGCTGAAGCTGAGCTAAGTTTAGCTAAGTTCAGGACTTAATTCTGCATGCGAATTTCTGGCCAAGGCATGGGTTGTTTGTGCAGCCTTCTTTTTATGAAAACCAAAAGGAAAACGAAGGACGGTGATTATGTCTGTATGATTTATTTTTGTATTTTTACAATAATGTTCAAAATGTATGCACATACACACACACATATGTGCAATGGTGAATTATGCATGGCAGCAGTATTTGAATTGCTTTCACAGTTTATGTGCCATCTGTGTTTGAGGCAAACAATTCAATGTGTGTTTTGAGCTCTGCTGACTTGTCAGTCAGCAGAGCTTGTGCAATCCATTTGCATCTGTCTGTCAGTTAGCTTTTTACATTTTCTACTCCTTGTCAAAATGGAATGTTGTGGTTTGACTCCTGTATGTCTGGTGTGTCTTGTGTACATGATGTACTTGTAGCATGTGAGTTTGCCCACTCCACAGGTTTCCCTGCCATGTCAGTGACTCAGATACTGTATGCAAGCAGTGTCCACTGCATGAGAGGCCAAATGCCTCAACTGACCTTTCTTACACAGAGGGCTGGGTGGTAATGGTGTCGGCCACATGTCTGACATTATTACTCCTGGGCTTCTGAAACTTTTATGGCAGTAATCTTACCTGGCAGATGAGCCTTTTGATACCTTTGTGTATCAGATCCTGGACTTCTGAAATCTATCTATCTATTTATCTATCTATCTATCTATCTATCTATCTATCTATCTATCTATCTATCTATCTATCTATCTATCTGTCTGTCTGTCTGTCTGTCTGTCTGTCTGTCTGTCTGTCTGTCTGTCCGTCCGTCCGTCCGTCTGTCCTTATTCCTTCCTTCGTTTGTTTATTTATTCATAAAATATTTGAACTGAAATAAACATAATTTTATGTTATTTCACCTTATCTTCTGGTATCTTTTACTTTGACTTTACCTTTACTTTACACTACAATGCTACAAGGGTCAAGTGTTGAGGAAATTATGTAGTACTTGGTTTTCCTGGATATTTCTTTACACATTTGAGCCCTTTTTTTGAAAGGCAGGGGCAATATAATGTTGCAATGTATACAATTTTCCTTCCAAAAGGCAGTCAGCAGAGCACAGGACCATCATGGTCCTCTTGTTTTTGTTGGGTCAATTCATCTGTGATATGTGTCATACATATTACATGTATTTAATTTTCACAAGTGCCCATGCTTTAGAATTCTGGTTCTTTTGTGTGATAGGTGAACATATCTCTCTTATGGTAGGAGGATTGGGGGCTACATAATTAAGTGTATGCATTTGTAGATAGAAGTATCAGTGACTAAACACAAATTTCTGTCAAGGTTGACTGGCAGAAAGTACATGTATGTGCTTACTGGTACATTATATTTTGTATATGTACAATGTTTATTTCAGAAAGGCTGATCTTATTATAGGAACCATTCTTATTGTAGCAATACCCCAAACACATTTGATCATTATTGAGAGAGAGAGAGAGAGAGAGAGAGAGAGAGAGAGAGAGAGAGAGAGAGAGAGAGAGAGAGAGAGAGAGAGAGAGAGAGAGAGAGAGAGAGAGAGAGAGAGAGAGAGAGAGAGAGAGAGAGAGAGAGAGAGAGAGAGAGAGAGAGAGAGAGAGAGAGAGAGAGAGAGAGAGAGAGAGAGAGAGAGAGAGAGAGAGAGTATTTTTGTTTTTATGTGTGTATATATGTATGTACATAATTATGCCTGTATGTATATTATATATATATAGAGAGAGAGAGTATTTTTGTTTTTATGTGTGTATATATGTATGTACATAATTATGCCTGTATGTATATTATTCATTTGTGTATTACAGGGTGGCATATATATTGTGACCTTACTGGATTGGTACAGCATGCTGTTCTCTCTGACCATCCTGTCCCTCTTTGAAATCATTGCCCTCATGTATGTCTATGGTGAGTATAAGACTGCTACATTCTCCAAGTCTCTTATAATATAAGCGTGACTTGTAATGCTTTGTCACTGCATGGGGACACCAATCATGCATACAAAATCTGGATTTTAATCTGAAAGTATTAAAATTCTGGCCCCAAAATTAAGATTTCGTGTCATATAAAGGATCCGTGGCAGTAGATAGCTCATTAACGAGAACTCTTCATGATTACTTCATTGCAATGTTCAATTCACATGACAGCTCTTCACATGGTCCTTGATGAGCCCTGAAAAATGGTATTTGAGATCTACAACACTGTGAGAATTAATGGAGTTCATCATGAGGCCTGAGAATGTTTGACACAATATACCTTTCAATTGGGCCACGCATAAACATAAAAATGAATATATATGTATTCAGGGGCAGGACAAATTGTTTCTTATCTGAACTTGTATTATACAAAATGTAGCAATTATGTTTGGTTTGACAGGTATTCTTCTTTCATAATGAAGCTCTGCATTTATAAGCAAAACTTGACGTATTTAGCTAATTCATCATTTGCCATATGTTTATTCATTATTGTGTGGGTTGTCTTTGCTGAATATATAGCTTAGACAAGGAGCTGCTACTCAGAGAGACATGTATGGGTATAGGCTCCGAAATGTGTCTTGAGCAGTTACCCACTGAAGACCCCTTAATTTAATTTGGGCTAAGACAGCCTATGTCAAAATTCTACAGAAGAACGTGCGCAATATGGAAAATAGTACTTCCATATGTATATAGGTTAGACAGGGACAGGTTAGCTTGTGAAGAGTGAAGAGTTTGGACTGCGGAATAGGGTAATGACTACTAGGAAGTGGTTCTGGACAAAAAGACAAATACACACACACTCATATATATATATATATATATATATATATTAATTATAATAGTAATGGCCTGTCTTTTTGGAGACCACCTTCTTTTCGTGACCATTTTCATTGTGCAAAATCACCTTCTAATGATAATTTACCTCTTTTGGGAGACCACCTGCAGAACCTGACCAATGACCACCCAAAATCACCCCAAAAGACCACCTATCCGGCTGGGAATTCTCCATTACAGATGACTAAAACCTACCTCTTTTGTGCACGGTTAATAGAATAATTTGTCAGAACTGGTTTACAAATTTAGATCTGTTTGTAATACTGATAAATTCACATGATTGCAAGATGTAATGGGGGATAATGGACATCAATCAGGTTTGAATCTAAATTATGGTTGGGAATGGAAAGTAATTGTTAGTTGTTGCACAGGTGGTGCAAGAGTTAAACCTCCTTTGGGAGACCACCTGCCTTATATGACCACTTCTTGGATAGCTGCAGGGATGGTATCTCAAAAGAGGGAGTACTGTGTATATAATATACCCACACATTATCTGTGGAAGGGGTGCATTGCAGGAGTGTTTGACCGTATCTCTTCCCCATGTCCTGACTAAAAAGGATTTCCAAAGTTGCCTTTGAAATTACCTCAAGGTTTAGAAAACCTGGTCCTGGGGAAATGTGCTGAAGTACATGTAATGCAGCTGATGAAATGCGCAAACCCTGCACATGTGATCGCTCTCTGGAGTGGGCTAATGTGGAATGTGAACTCCAGGTGGCAGCAAGTGCACATGCTACAAAGCTTTAAGAAGGATTTCTCCTGTTTTGTTCTGGCCAATAGAATGACAATAGGTCATCTCATCTTGGATAGAAATGGGCATTTTGGACTTCACGAAGGTAGAAAGAAAAGCAAATCTTTGACACACTGCATTCAGCATGATGGGTTCATGTCCTAGCTAATCTGCACAACATTTAACCTGAAACTCTGGCCATACGTTACTTTTTATGAGAAAAGTCTCCCCATAATAAACAACAAAAACTCTATTTTTGTACCAAAGCCATTTAAATATGCAGATTGTTGTGTCATGCAGGCCAAGTGAGGAATCAGGTCAGGAAAACAAAGGGAAACATTTCAGCACCATGAACAGAAATGGGTAAAATAAAACTCAAAATTTTTCACCTATTGCTGTTCCCAATTTTCGGGCACATGACAAGAAATAAGTTTTGTTGTGTACTAAAATAATGGTATGTGGTCTTATGTCATAACCAGCATATTCTATGTTCTCATAATGGTAGCAGGTCTTTCCCTTATTATAATTTTCATTCTTAGAATCCAATGTGAGATGATGGTGAGACGGTTGAGACCTGAGTGATCAAAGCCACATGGTCGGGAGTTTGAATCCAACACCTATTTGTGTTAACTTTTTAGCTAAGCTGACTTGTCAGTCAGCTGAGCTTATGTTATGACTCGCCATCCGTGGTCCATAATTTATTAGGCAAAATACACTGGTTTCACAGCTTTGCTTTTTTTTCTACCTTCGTAAAGTCCGAAGTGCTCATTTCTATCCATTGTGAGACAACCTATAGGCTAATTGCTATGCATGCTAGAAAACAACTTAAAGGCTGTTTCAGTTAGTGGAATTAACAGTTAGATAAACACGAAAAATGAGCTTCAACATTCGCAAATTTTAATGCCACCCCATGCCTTATATACCAAAGTACTTTATCTCTGTCAAGTACCTGGGATGTTTAAAAAAAAAAAAAAAAGAACGAGTGTGATTTGATTTATGGACCTGAATTAAGTATAATTTGTTAAAAATATCACAATAATTGCAGACAAACATTAAAGAAGAGGAGCATGATCCAGACACTTTTCATGGCAAAAAGGGGTGTGGGTGGCAGGTGGATGGGTAGCTACATATAAATATATGATATGATACATGTATCTCATTTCTTTTGACTGGACATGTCCGAGCTCCTTTGGTCCGTAAGTGAAGCTGTCTTTTAGATGATACGTTTTGAACAAGTCCATGCTGCAAAAATGATTTTTGTCTTTGTTGCAGGTTACCGTCGGTTTGCTGAAGATATACAGATGATGACAGGCACACCACCCAACCTGTATTACAAGGTCACCTGGCTCGTCATCACACCTCTTGTTCTCTTGGTACGTCCATCGTTTTTTAGCTCTGCTGACCAAAGGTCGCAGAGCTTATGCAATCACATATGTCTGTCCATTTGTCCTTCAATCCATCTGTAAACTTTTTGTGTGTGAGCACGATACAGTCCACAGTTTTTAAGATAGTCCCATATAACTGTCTTTTCATTTAGACAGAAGCCACAGCATGCTGAAAACAGTATTTTTACAATTACGGACTCTCTCCGTTGAGATGCGCAACCAGCCAATCACAACTATGGTCTGTAACCTTTATATATAATGAATGAATAAATAATTCAATGAATAAACAATCCAAATAAATAGATAAATAAATATATTTCAGAAGTCCAGATCAAATAGTTTCAAAGAGTAGCCTAAATAATACAGTTGTACTTACTATATAATACCACCCCTATGGCCAGACAAATGTGGTCACATATTGCAGGAGTCTTCAATTACTGGTAAATTACAATCAGATGAGAGTCCAGTGTTTCCAAATGCTGGTCTGAAAAACCAGTGTGGTCTCTTGCCAGAGGTGTCTTTAGAGCAGATGGCACTGTATTGCATGCTGTAGCTTCTGTTTAAATAAAGCTAGGTAAGTCAGGTTTACTGTATCACAGAGTTGATTTATTGCGGTAATATAGGTGCACTGTCTTTTAGGCCAGGTGGGAAGTTAATGGTGGGGAAGGACAATGATGTGACCTTGGCAAGAGCACAGTTCATACACCTGTATAAAGCTGACATCCATGTGTTCTTTCATATTTCAATTATCACAGATTAATGAGCTGAAAATTATATGACAAAAATCCATCCATGTTTTTCTGACATTTTTATGTTAAATGCCATTCTCATAATTTTAAAATACCAAAAATGCTGATTTTTTAAGACTGAAAAATGCTAATATGAAAAATGGAAGAACTGTGTATCTATAACCTTAATTGACCTATATTTATGCATTCTGTTTACAGGGAGTTGAAGTTGGTCACTGTTCCAACTCTGCTCAGGGGTTCAGCATGCTGTATTAGATATATATTGTCTTTTTAAAAGACAAGATAACATTGCGGCAAGTTTTGACAATGTACTGCTACTGCATGTGTTTGAAAAAGTGAATATATTGGTGATGGCTAGATGGCAGCACATGTCCATATACTTTACACCCATGTGGTTACAGGTATGGCTTTTGTTTTCCAGTGCGCCATAGCATTCCTGGCCGTGCGATACAAGCCTGTCTATTATGGAAACTACACCTTCCCACCCTGGGCAGAGAGCATTGGATGGGCCATTGGTCTGGTTCCAGTGGCACTCGTGCCGATCACCATGATCGTCCAGTTCTTCCTCAGCATGGGTAGCTTCTCGGTATGTATGTGAATATAGCTGCTTGGTATGGGCTCTATTCTTACAACCATATGATATATTGAACAGACAGCCCAGTTTTAACCTGCAAGGATATTTTTTAACCCCGACACATGCTGATGCATTGGCATGCAAATTTTTCTTACCAAAAATTGCCAGAAATGGGCCTGCATGATATATTGTGCGGGTCACTATTAACAGATTCCCATTACAGACACAATGTCCCCTTGGCGCACTTGGAAAGCAACTGACTCCACCTCCAGAGAAAATTCAAAGCCGTACAGGTAAATCTGTCCATAATGACCAATTGTGTTACTGTGCAACAAACTAAAACATTTTGAAAAATCAAATTGCATAATGTTGACATGATTAAACCCATATGTACTTTGATTCAAAATGATTATCTTTAAATTTCAGAATTTCCGCAAATTCTTCACGGACAAAGAAGTTCGGCAAGAGGTTACAGAGCGACTGGTGGCACCTACTTTGGACTGGGGGCCTGCTCTGCCAGAGATTAGACGCAAGTTCTCATATAGTGCCAGATTGAGTGTTGGTGGTTTAGAACCAGATGATGATGTATTTGAACCAACAGAGGGCGCCGAATTGATGGCAGTAAAGCATAAAGATCCAGAAAAGGGCAACGGTCCAAAAAAGGAGGTTTCACATGATCCCTCTCCACCTCAGGTTCGAGAAATCCCCAGTGATCAAGATGAACACAAAGCTTAAACTGAGATAAGAGTAAACACAAAGAATGAAAGTCATTGAGAACAAGTAGAGAAAGGTCAGCAGCATGCTGTGTCGTTGAAGTGAAGCATTGGCGAGAGACTGAGTTCACTGATAACCTGAGGCAAGTGGCCGGGGCTTTACCTTGGAGATTGTTGGTTTGTAGGATGGGCAGCATCTGATGTTGCATTTATTTACCTGGACATAATCCAATGGAAGATACATGTACAACTATCTGAGGCAAGTGTACGATGCAACACTGTAGCATCAAGCTTTGTAGCATACATGTATATAGGAGATATCACAAGCTGGATGCGTACCACCACAAACAGCAAGCATTTTTCACCATCATATTATATCAATTTCAAAGACAGACATATTTCAAGCATGCTGGTGAGTTTCAGGTCTTCTTGTCAACTGCTTTGGCTTGAGACGTGATGATTTATTTACGATGGAGTTGCTGGCTAGTCTTAGTTCAGAAAACATGGTTCCATGCTCGAAAACAAGGTCAAGTGTTACCAACGATATGTAAGCAGCACTGTATGCAATTATTTGAAGTGGGAAGCTGCACTTTATTTGGAGGGAGTATCCAACATTTCTTATGCAAGACAAAGCAAGTATAGACAATTGAACTTAGAAATCACTCGAGAGCAGTTTTATATACACGTTAGAATGGAAAGTGGTTTCAGTTTTTTATCACAAGATGGTAGCAGCATAGGAGACTTTTGTTCAGTCTGTCAGACATCAGTGCCTTTCTAGGGATCCTGAACATATTGTTTTATGTGTAAGAATCCTCAATTAAGTTTGCATTAGAGCATTCAGGTCTTAAAAGGAAACATCAGTGGTCCATGTATGACATCATGAACACATCTGGGTCTGGAGTGAACACTAGAAATAGGGAAATGACCCTCCTACAACTTACCTGCCATCTTGTGACAAAAACTGGAACCACAGGCTACAGGACAAATTAGTTCAGGTTCAATGCCATAAATGCAAAATAGTGATCTCTCTGTTCTGATGTGGAAATACATAGAAGTCTTAAATAGGGCATTATAAAAAAAGTATCCTGACTACCGGAAGTAGAACAGTGAACATGCATTTCTCACTGTGTGTAAGCTTCACTTTTAGGCAGCTGTAGATATCACATGTCATGTAATGACAGAATACGAATAAATATTGAATCAGGGGTTTATTTGAGAGGTTTTGTTATATGCTCATTGCAATGATACACATCAGAACTCAGGATTTATAATTAAGCAAGAACACTCTTAATGGCCATGGTCCATTACTTCATCTGTCGTCAGATGATGTGATGTCTTGGCATCCATAGACATGGAACCACAGTCATTCACCCACAGAAACACCAAGCAGACATTCCCATGTCATAACAATGAATGTATTATTATACCTCAATATTATGGTGTAGTTGAGCCATAATATATAGAGACTGACAGGAGTGACAAAAAAGGTGAAAAATACATACCAGTACAACAATTAAATGAGCAGCAGAAGTGGAATATTGTTGGGTCAATGGGCCTGTTGTCACAGCACTGCAGCAACAGGCTCCACAATGGCTACATATACCACCAGGTGGCATCACACTCAAATGTGGCCATTGTAGAGTTGCAGCACAGGTCCTGGATCAGTAACTTTTGCTATTTGATCAGGCACACCATGATGTCAGCCCATCAGGCACACCATGATGTCTGCCCATCAGGCAGACCATGATGTCTGACCATGTTGAGAGCACCATGCACCTACTGGGTGGATCGTAACTCAAATTGTTAAATTCCATAATCGAGGACATTGGAATATGAGTTAATTGTGAGCTTTGGAAGGACTTTTACTTGCACCAAATATCCAAAATGACAGCAAGTACTTGTCTATTTTTACTATAATATTTGGCTTGGACCTTCTATAAGTGTCAATGAATGCATGTGTGGAGAAAAATTACTCTCCTGTACCTGAATTTTCTTTTTGCCGTATTGTCACTGAGAGACCTTGCAATACAATGTGGAGACTACAGTCAAACCTTTCTTGAAATATGCCACTGCGGAGAACAAAATGGTGGCCTGCCAAGATAGATGATCTTTCATTAGAGAGGTCTCTCAAAACAAAGACCATTGTATCAGCATGAAACATGACACATATAGAACATCAAATGTGGTATACATCATTGACATGGTCTGTCAGAAGGTTACTGGTCCAAAGCCCATACTCCAACATAACCACCACCAGATGGTGCTATAATACAGCATGGACATTATCCAGTGGTGCTGAAGTGCTGCAAAGCCACCACCAGGTGGTGCCACACCACAGGATGTTCTCCCCCCAAGCTAGGGCCAAATGCCAGTTTGACAGCAGTTGGGTTTGGGGACATAATGCTGTTATTTTTGTACCCATAGCTTGAATATTTCACACCAAGACAAAAATGTGCCAAACTACATGTAAGCCTGCCTTTCATGTACACAAATCAGGAGAACAAAATGAAGCCTTACAAAATTATTTTATGGTACGTACCTGAGGAGGATCCAGCTGCTGTCCTCATTTCAGGTGCACAGTTAGGTGATGTGGACAAAATTGGGATGCTGCGTCCCTGGCAAGGGGGCTACCAGTCTCAAGAGACAGATGGTAATCTATACTGCACCAAAGTGACAGCTAGGAGTGAATTGGAGCAGTTTCTGCATGTGCCTTGTTGCTTCAGAGAGTGCAGATCACAAAATTTTTAGTGAAACACAGGCGTGCATCACGATCGGTAAAGTGCTGAGAAAGTTGACGGTCTCAAATTAAAACAACTTTCGAGAATTAGTAGGAACGTCTCATTTATCATGATATAGTATGTACATGTATATACACCATGGTATAATATGGCATGTACTGGCAGCACAGGTCTAGGAATTGAGCATTGATGTTATTGTTTTTGGTAACGTCTGGGGAGCCACAGGTATTTTTTGGATGCTAAGTGGGTACATATAGTTAGCTGGATGTGGCTAGAGTGGATTTAATCTGAAAAAAAATCCATTTATCAGAACAGGTTGTGCAGAGACGAAATCCCATAAGGTAGTATTAGAGGAGATGTCTTTCTTATACTTACACACATCGCTTACTGAGGCATTAATGCTTCCAGACTTTTTAAGCCCATTGTATATCATTATAAAGCAGTCTGACTCAATATTATTGCTTGAAGGTGTTACTGAGTTGCAATATACAGGATTGTAACACTTTAAAATATGGGGACGTATTTGTCAGTTTGATTTGTGGAGATATCAAAAAAAACCAAAAGAACAATCCACATATTTAATTTTTTCATGAGCAATCCTCTTCAGAAAATAAAAGCAAACATCAAATAATGTGGAAAGGAAAAAATATAATCGGAAGAAGAGAAGTAGTCGTACTTGTCAGTTCACCAAGTAGCACTGTTTTATTGTACTTGCTGGCCATTCCCTATTCCAATATGTGGTTTGACAATCCAGACTGTCACATTGACTGTGCAATGGACTTGATCATGAAAACCGAGGCCATATACACATATATTGCTGCAAATCCAGAGATGTACAGTTTGTGTCAAAGATGTCTCTCTCTGAAGCTGAGGATTATATCAGAGTAAGGTACAGAAATTGGCAGGTTATGCTCGTGGCACAATCTTTTGAATTATGTTTTGTTCGAGGATTGAGATGTGGTGTGGATAAAGCATACTATGCATCAAAAGTATAATGATAGGCTGCCTGATAATAATGTGACAAGTTGGTATGACAAAAATGAAGTTACAATAAGTGTGATCAGGTGTCTCTTCGTCATGTTTGCTTGCACCAACAGTTATGAAAAAAATAGGTTAGATTTAAGAAAAATGTTACAGATGAGAAGTAAATGTAAATGTCCAGTGTATTTGCTTTATCTTGAAAATTCTTGTTTCGAATTAGCTGACTTGTGTCTTTGAAATGCCGAATTATGGCTTTCACATGATAACTATGAGAATTTTGTTATTATCGTTAATTACATAAATATTGCAAGAATTTTGTGATTATGTAAAATATGCCTTGATTAAACTGTATCAAAATTGTATTATCAATGCTTATATAGAAGGATTCCAGCATAATCTTGCTTGATTTGAAAATTCCATATATTAAAAGGTATTTTATTGTTGTTTTGCTTCCCAATTAAACTTGAAGAACAAGTGCATATGGTAAGAATTTTTTAGCTGACAGAAGCTAGTGTAGCACAATACAACTGTATGTTTTTCTTATTGCTTTATCACAGTTCTGTGATACCCTGTGAATTCTATGAATTTGGCAAGTTTGGTACCATTAGTACTCCTCAGTTTATGTTTGCTTGTTTGCTTTTACCATTTAAAAATAATCCATGTCTCCGAACTTGTATTGAGATGCTTTGTGAATTTTTTTGGTCATATTTTTCAACTAATATTTCGCAGTCCCAAGACAATAAGTTTTCAAGAGCTACAGGAGTGGAATCTGATAGTGTCATGAGTGTTATATTACTGAATGGTGCCAAACCAGTAGGGCAGAGCTCATTAGATTAATTCCTGGCTGGTCATGTGCCTATTGGACTCTTAACTCGGCACCTCTTTGGCTGCTCTGTCATGGCAATGACGGTGAAACCTCATCATAATGCCACTCAGATAGCTACCTTGTTCACTTCATGCCACAAGTTTTTAGGGACGGGTAGTCAAATTCCCGTGGTAGCTAACTCATTTATCTGACATATTCAGATATGTGAGACATTTTGCAAGGAACAGATTATAAAGAGGTTTACTGTGTGCCTTTGTGCTTTGTGCATGCTTTTGGGGGGTAAAATTGCAGAGTATAAAATTTCCTTCTGGGCACATTGTCTAAACAAAAGAGAAAACCTGCCAACATACAGAAAACCTACATCTTGAAAAGTCTAAAATGCAAGAAAAATTTAAAAAAAAAAAAAAAAAATGCCCTCAAAAATTCCAAAGTAAAAGTTTTTGTTGTGTATATATTTATATATAAGCATATGATAAAAAGGCTCTTAAAAAGTAGATACAGTTTCTCTGCAACTGATTATACCTTTGTTGCAATTTGAAGGATCTTGTGGTTGGAACTGATCTGTGTGTAACTTCAGTGTACACAGTTAACATGCATGCCATGTTTATTTTTCTACACTGAGGTATATCCTATGTGTCTCTCATTTTAAAGATGTTTGTGTTGTGGTAGGTGTATAAGTGAGATGCTTGCATTTATGAAGAGATCATTGACATTTTATGTTGTTTGCTGATGATTTGTGACTTATAACAGGAACTGTGTCTGGATGTCAGCATACATGTGTATCCTGTCAGCATACATGTGTATTTTGCCAGCATACACAAGTTTCCTGTCAGCAAACATGTATTCTGTCAGCAAATGTGTATATTGTTGGCATACATATGTATCCTGTCAGAAAACCCTGTTGATGAACATGTGTATCCTGTCAGCATACATGTGTATTTTGCCAGCATACACGAGTTTCCTGTCAGCAAACATGTATTCTGTCAGCATTCATGTGTGTCCTGCAGCATACATGTGTATCCTGTCAGCATACACATGTATCCTGTCAGCATACATGTGTGTCCTGTCAGTGTACACAAGTCTCGTGTCAGTATACATGTGTATGCTGTCAGTTGCATATAAAGTGGCTTGTACAATATAGGTCAATCTCTATCAGTCCAAAGGTAACTCAGGAAAGTTGTAAGCATTGTATGTATACAAGAGGTCTGGCGCACATTTTGTGGACATTTTAAATCATCAAATTCAAAGTATTATTGTTTATTTATGAACCATTGAAAATGAAGTGGGTGAAATTATTGTCTACTGGAATTAACTTTGGTGTCTCAGACTGGCTGGTTTGGAAGCATTTAACTAAAGCCGCAGGTACAGAGATATAATACAAAGACTGGTTTCAAATAGGCATTACACCTTGGTACAAGTATTACAGGTGTTTGACCTGTACAGTGTGAAGGTCATTTAAAGGTCAGCTTGGAATGAGGCATCAGCAGCTTTTGTTGATAGAAGGGTTTGTACGTTACTCTTGCCTTTTACTTGACACTATGCATCGCGCAGTTGGAGTATTAGTGCTTTTTGGATGGAGGGTCTTTTTTAGTTTTTGATATTATGAGGTTTACTTAGGTGATTATGTGAGGAATCAGGCTGCAACAGCTGTCCAGGGACTGATGTACAGGCACAAGTAAGTGTGTGTATTTGTATAATAGACCAGTATCAGTTGACTTGTTACAATTCAAGATGCATGAGCGGTTTCATGATTATATTTCAGGTACAAATATAGGTGTGTTAGTGTAATGTGTGGTCACACCTGTATCAAACTGACAGTATATAAACTATTAGGTGTGCACTTCTCATAAGGGTGCTGATAGAACATGCTTTGGTTTGTCATATTGATGTAACAAGATTGAGCTTGAAGGAGAGGCTATGTTTGTGCCTGCTGAGGCCTTGTGGGACGTCCAATGTACATGTTTCTGCTGAAATTGTGCATGGCACTTGGTTTAAACGTGCCTGTTAAAGTCACATGCAATAGACGTGTATGTGGTGTGCATTTACATGTTGGACTTAGGCAGGACACTTTAGGTGCACGACATTTGTGCTTTCGTTTGCTAAATAATACAAGACGCACGTGTGCCACTTGAAGTTTTGCAGGATAAGCCCACAGAAATAGTGAGACAGCATCCACACGTTCACGTTGAATTCCTTCATGTCAGGCACACAGTGTGTGAGTGAGAGTTGAACCATCTCAGCAGTTACCATGACCAGTGTATATAGTTGTCCTGTTGTATAGCACCACAGAATGGGTGGCATAATACGAGAAAGACTTTCTGACTGAGGCCATCCTGTGGACAAGTGAAAGCTGAGGGCCACTGTGTAGGCAACTCCACTTTGACTTACATTTGGTCATTCAACCCCTATTGCTAATCTCAGTGAATGGTAGGCTCCACTAGAGTACTACAATGATTCCAGATTCAAATTTGTAATGAATAGACTTTTCATTCAAGAACCAACAATGTCATGCAATTTACATTGAGAAACAAAGAGAGAATGGTACAGCCAAGGGCTCAGCTGGTAGTCAGGAAAGCTGTTGACTCAGTTAGATAGCCAGTACTTCAAGAGCTAAAAACTGCACAAATATAGCTGGGCTTTTATTTCCCACAGACATGGAGTCCTAGTCACAGAAAAAACCTTCCCATTTACATGTTGACTCCCCCTGTAGGATACAAATGACAGTGTTAATACCACTGATATAGTCATCCAGCCCAGCTTACCTCGCACAAACTATTCTGGAGGTCCCATTTTTGTGAACACTCATCATTCTATTGTGATAGTCCTAGAAACTGTTTTTACTGGCAAAGCTCTTGAGACATGATCCTTCACTATATTTTAACATCATGTACATGTATTCCAGAAATACCTTTTCTACATGAAAATATTGTATAGATACAGTCCTTTGCTCTATTTTCTCAAAACATATTGCCAGGAAACGTGCTGTTTAATTGATAAACACATGATCAACACTAGGCCCCAACAGGTCGTCCAGGGAGACCATTTTACTGATCCATCTTTTGTAAAGACAATCATAACCTTGACTGTATTGTAACAAATATTCTTGTACCACATGACAGTGTCTTCAAATGTAAGTTTGAACTTCAGCTGTGTTGGAGCCATGTCTCCACCAGGGGTCTCTAGCAGACAGCTGCTGTCCTCTGGTCAAAATGTACTGCATAAACATGATAAACAACTCAGTTTGATGCAAATGAGCTATGTGAAGTGTATTGTGCCTTAACTTGTCCATATCCATGGTAGATGTAAGGTTTTATTCAATGGTTAAGCTTGTAGATAAGTCTTTCATTTGTAGTTGGAGACCTTGAGTGATATGGAAATTTACCAAGTGTAACTTGTACAACTCTAGTTTCTCTTTATGTTGTCCAGGTCAGTACACTTTTGTGGGATTTTTGTGCTAAGGCACATTTTCTTTGAGCTTTAAGTTAAGAGAAACTGAACATGCTTAAAGGGACTCATGGTCAATCTGCAAAACAATGCTATATAGTCAATCCAATAATGATAAAGGGTATGGTTGTAAATTGTAATCCATAACTCCCAGGTTACATAAAGGTCCCACTTGTTTTTCAGTAGTCTCATATATTCTGAGATGCACATATTACACAGCTGTCACCAAGTGTACTATAAAACTCTTATGTCATGTGCAACATGCATAACAGATACACTGTATCTGTGTCCCAGATACAATGTATTTGCATACCAAATAGACAAACTACACTGTACAGTATCTGTGTGCTGGGTACAATGTATCTGTACAACAGATACAAGCATATTATTATATACAATATATTATGTAACAGATATATTGTGTATATATTCATATACATTGTATGTATTGCTTTACCTTGTAACAAATTTACGTTGTGTCTGTAATTGGTTTGTGCTCCACCATAAGGTTGCTGGTTTCATCTTGAATGAAGCGAAAGGTTTCAAGAGGACTTTGTCCACATGCAGTTTCAAGAGATGCATGAAGTGGTCGGTGGGAGGAAGTTTGTTTCAAAATTTGTTCAAAATTAATATTTGACAACACTGCAAGAAAAAGAAAAGCATATACATCATATTTGTGATGGTAACCTGACTACATGACAGGGATGTTGATTGGTTGTGGCAAGATGAAGTGGAAATATGTGATCATCTTGAGGTTACAGTTAAGCCCGTCTAAAACTTACACACACACCCAAATGCATTTTTCTTGTGTGTTGCAAAGTGTTGTACTGGGGTTTGTAAAGGTAATAAAAGGTTTGCAAAAAGGTTGACAAAGGGTTTCAAATGGTTGAAACAGTTGCAAACCATTTCAACATTTTAATCAATAAGGTTGAGAAAGTGTGTGAAATGGTTGTTAACCATTAGACAAAGAAAAGCGTGTAAAAGGGTTTTAATGCAATATGAGGAAATGGATTTGAAATGGTTTGGAAAGAGTTAGAAATGGGTTTGAAAAAGGTTTGCCTTTCACTCTAAAGGTTGCAAAAGGTTGATGCGTTTGGTGACTGTTAAGTTTAATGCGGGCTTAACTGTATTCCAAATTTACTAGTGTAAGATACAGTTTGAATCATGCCTTAATCTCTTTTGGACAGGACAGGAATGACCACAAACTGTGTCACTGTACAAATGGAAATGAAACATGGTCTAGAATAATAATTTTAAGGTTGTGAATTCTTTTGCATTGTTTTTCTCTAGTGACAGTAAGAATGATTAGAATTTCTAAGGAGCCAATCACAAAGAGGCTAGAGGAACCAGGAGTTTTAATATTTGTAGTTTGCAGCAACGACACTAGGTGTCTCTAGCTGACCAAAAAGCACAAGTTTTGATGTTTGTTACAACACTTGCACAAAACAGCTGAATGATTGGAGTTCATGCTCAAATTTTGCAATGTAATGAACCAGATGTTTATTTTCTATCATGTTCAAAAACACAAATTATCTGTATCCTGATGAAAAGTTCTGAAAATAAAGGGATATATTTCATAATATGAAGTAATATGTGTGTTTGTTTCTTCTGTCTGTAAATTGATGTTGTTTCTCTGCACATGTTGTTTTCTTTTGAAGATGGCAGAAAATTGGCAATGCAAAAACACTGTTAAAAACATTACAGATAGATTGAATCTAGGAACAGTGCCGAAAACATTAATTTAATGAGTATACAATCTGTGGCCAAGTCAATTGCATAAGTCTGACTTGTAGTGTGGCAAACTAAAAGTTGAATATGTAAATGCAAGGTGTACATCTGTTAAAATGGCCAATAAATGACCAGTAGATCCTGCTGTTCAATGTTTAATCTAATCAGAGCCATAATTGCTAGTCTGATTCTTGACTGAGAGTTCAGAATTTTGAATCTCGACATTCCCCAGTGCACATCGAGAGCAGAAATTGGGACTTCACTTGTCACATCGGAGCCTATGCAAAAATTAGCATCACGTGTGCTGAAAAATTAAACATCTAATGGCATGAAAAGCCTGTATTACCCAGAAAGATGTATACTGTACTAGGAAAGTGCATTCCTTTTAGCTCAGCTAACCAAAGGTCACAGAGTTTATGCGACCGCTCATGTCTGTCTGTCTGTCCATCTGTAAACTTTTCCTCTTTAGCGCGATACCATCCACACTTTTCAAGTTAGCCCAATATAACTTTCAGGACTTATAGGGTGTATGGAAATCTAGGCTGAGGTCAATATTGGTGGCGCCACCTACATTATGTAATAAGGGGTCAAAATGTAAAAATCTTGTGAACACTAGCATCTTTAATTTGTGGCAGATCTTCACCAAATTCGGTGGGATTGTGGGGGAGGTCCAAGTCTAAGACGGTAATGATACTAGTGGTGCCACCTATAATTTGATGGAAATTACGAGCCAAAATGTGTTTTAAGATATAAAATTCCATGTCTCGAAAAGTAATTGGATTAGACTTGCCAAATTTATAGGATATATAGACGATGTCTAAAGCAAAAATCACATATAACATCAGTGACCTTGACATATTTTTGTGAGGTCACCATGCCTGTAAAGTTGAAAGAGGTGATTTTGTAATGGCAGGGTGTAGCTTGGACTTCAATGGCAATGTCAGCACAATGCCAGGCAGACCTATGGGCCTCTTGTATTACATAATCTTGGTGTCCTTGATCTTCTGTCCCAAGGTCACTGAGGACATAAAGTTAAGGACTCGCTCATTGTTGTCTTGGTACATGCAACAATATTCATCACAGGAGATGCACAAAAAAGCTATGATTACATGTGGAGTAAAGTGCCATCTGGTGGACAATTTTTACAATAAGCTTTTTATGTTTAGAAGCCACTTGAGGACTCACAGCTTTGAAATGAACAGGACCTGGTGAAATATAGCCACAATGCCAGCAAAGCATTAGGGCCATTCCACATGTAACTTTCAGAACCTAGCTATCAAGTGTTGGAAAATCTAGGTTGGACTTCAATATTGGCGGTGTCTTTATGTTTTATGGCTCAAAATGCGAAAATCATGACCACACTCTTTCTCTTTTGATAGATCTTCACAAAATTAAGTGGGAGTCAAAATCTCGATTGTATATGATACTAGTGGTCCCACCTATACTTTAACAAAAATTATGAGGGAAAATGTCTTGACAGATATAAAATTCCATAGCTCAAAAACTTTGAATTAAACATGCCAAAATTTATATGATATATAGATCATGTCCAATGTTAATGTGTTACATGATATCAGTGGCCTTGACCTATTTTTGTAAGGTCAGCAATCATTTTCAGTTGAAAGAGGTGATTTTGTAATGGCAGGGTGTAGCTTGGACATCAGTGGCAAAGAAAATTGAGTCTCTAGATCACTGCACTTGATTACATTGTACATAAAACTACTTGGTAAACGTTTTTGCATCACTGTGACCCAAATATTTTGGAGTTTGGTGCTTGTCCAAGTTCACTGTTTTTGTACTTTTACTTGGAAAGTTTTTACCCAATTTGAATCACAAGTCTGCAGGGCAGCGGGTCTGTGGGCCTCTTGTTAGTGAATTAATATTGGCTGATACATGGATTCCTGTTCAGTAATATGCAAGTCAGTGTGGGATTGTAATGGTAATTCATATTTTTGACTTCTCCAAAACCTTCATCCACTTTCACTTCAAACTTGGTGGGAATGTACGTTCCTCATGCGAGATTTTACTGATTTGTTCAAGTGGACATGCTCCATTGATTTTTGGATTCTTTATGTTTTGCGAGACTGTATCCAGTCTGGCATTGTTTTAGTTTGAGGGAGGAAGAGACTTGATACAAGCCTCCACAAGCAGATTTTTAGGGTCGCTGATATTAGGGGAAACCTCCTTCTATACATGCGTCAAGACAGATTTTGCAGGAAAACTTAAAAATAGCCATGTAAACATTGGTCACACATTGCACTGAGCCCCACTTGATAGGGTCCCCTGGCCCTGCTAAACTGAAAAATTCTGTCACCTCTCTACTAAAATATTTGCATTATGAAGGTCTATCGGCAGTATTGGGACTATTACCAACAACAGCAGTGCCCACTAAATCTGTTCCTCAGGCAACCATTCATGTGGCTTCTATGTGGAACCTTTTTAATATCAAAAGGCAAAATATTGACAATTTAAGAAATCAACACAAACTTTGAACCAAACAGTTAAACACTGCACGGCTAAGCAATGTGGTCTGGACAATTTATGGACTATGGTGCTCAAATTTGGAACACTTTGTTGGGGTGGGGGTGGTGGACAGAAGTACTGTAAAATAACAGATCTGTGAAATGCAGAGTTAACTACTTGGGTCATGCAATTTGTATGATTTACAGTATCCTTGTACAGGTGTGAGTCTCAGTTTTTACTGGCGGGTTTTTTTTGTTTGTTTGTTGTTTTTTATGCTTCACTACGTCTGCTAAGATATTGTTTTAATGTGATATTGAGTTAACATGACTCTGTGTGACATATTTTCATTTGATTTGTCTTTGTTTTATACTAAGGACATAAGGAAAAAATAAAATCAATCAATAAAACCACAAACAAAAAGAGGGCCAAATGCATTGTTAGTCCTTAAGCAGTTTTAAGTAGAAGCCTTATAAACCAATAAAAACAGCAGTTGTGCTTTGTGCAATAATGATCAGTACTTGCCTTTCCATACCTTCATTCCTGAACTGGCCCAGCTTTAACATTTTTAGTGTTCAAATTATCAACAAGGACGAACATTTCTGCAATTTATTTCTACCGTTTTTTTGTGCTTGGGGGTATAACATTTTTCATTTTACACTTCATATGTTAAGTCTCTGTGTTTTTATCATACCAACTCAGTAATAGGAATTGTCAGAATGAACTCTAGTGTGTATTTGCCCCAATACACAACTAAATACACAAAAATTTGGAGCGTTAGAGCTGTGTATTCCCATTAGTTTGTATGTTAAAGCACTTTTGTAGCTGTGGATATATATATGATTTCCGTGCTGTATTTACTTATGCATCTAGATTTACTGTCTGAAATTTGGTATTTCTATGTGCAGTAGTTTTCAAGTTATGAAGTTGCAAATTACAATGTAAAGCAATGGGAATATACAACCCTAGCCCTCCACTGACTACAGTGCCCTCTTTTAGGCAGTTCTTGAATCTTCTGTTTTTGTCCTTGCCTATTGTCACCCCATACACCATTTGTATTTCAGTCACTGATATTACCCTGTGGCTAGTGCTTTATGAAGCAAAAACTACATTTGATAAAAGTATTAAACTGTACATGTATTGTAATTCCCAATATCTGGTCATTTGAATGATGACGTTGATGCTAAAAAATTACAACTATCAAGTAGTCTCTTATGCCACCCATCCCCAAAACATGTATTGGTATTTGACCTCAAAATATAGTAACACTTTCATACCTGACTCGCATACTTAATATTTTGCCTATTTTACCTTAGAATGCAATTGCACTTCGATACTGGACTGATAATGTTTGTATCTTTTTACTACAAATCTGGCAGACTGTTCTCTTACTAATTTATACTGAATATTTCACATTTTTCCCCTGAGAATACAATTGCACTTTCATGCCTGGCTCACAAAGTTTGTATAATTTATCTACAAACCATGCCAAGCAGATTGATACTCTTATCTAATATACATGCATATACGGTACATATATGTGTGTGGTATCAGTATTTCACCTATTTCACCTGAGAAAACAATTGCACTTTGATATCTGACTGACAACCTTTCTATCTTTATTTCTACAAACTATGGGAAGCAGGTAGACATCTCTTATAGTTGTATAATTGGCATTTCATCTCACAATGCAATTGTACTCTGACACCTGACTCACAAGGTTTGTATCTTTTTTTTAACAAACCATGAGCAACAGGTAGAGTCTTCCCTTACATTTCTGAAAGTAGTACTTAATCTATCTCTCCTTCTAATACAAAGGCACTTTCATACCTGACTGAAAAGGTTTGTATCTTTTTTTCCTAGAAATCATGGGAAGCTGGTAGACATCTCTTACATAAGCTATACAGTGAAACCTGTTTTGAGAGACCACTGTGAGGAAAGACCACCTGCCTTTTCAGACCAGGTTTACCATGTCCCTTTTGCTATCTTTCCCATGTTATTGCACCTCTATTGAGTGACCACTTTAAGCCTGCCTTAGAGGTGGTCTTTCTAACCAGGTTTCATTGTCTGGTCATTTCTAATATTTCTGTATTTGTATCACATGAAAACACAATCACATATGGATACTCCACTGACAAGGCTTGTATCTTTTTTTCACTGCCATAGAAGCAGGTAGCCTGTTTTCTTATATATCTGTAATTAATTTTTCACCTATGTCACCTGAGAATACAACTGCACCTTGATACTTGACTGATGATGTCTGTATCTTTTTTCTATATCCGTACTTTGAATTTCACCTGAGAATACAATTGCACTTGGATACCTGACTGAGAAGGTTTATACATTTTTTTTTACATTTATATCTACATACCATGGAAGCAGGTGAAGAGGTTAGACTGACCTTTTATAATTGTATTACAACTATTTCCCCAGAAAAGTATAGTGTGCTTTGTTACCTGATCTCCAAAGTTTGCATCTCTGTATCTACAAACTACAGAAAGTATGTAGACTTTTACATCATATATCTGTCATAAATTTCATTTACATTTTACAAAAAAGCACAAAAAACAAAACGTATAACTTTTGTGAAACATCATCATTTCACAATCACGATGTACAATCAGTTCCATGTCGATATAACATTATGTTAAATCTAGCTACTTGCATTATTAATTTGGAAAAACAGAAGATAAAGTCTGTATTGTATATAATACATGAATACAACAGTTTCACTGTTTTGATCACATTATTAATTGAGCACAATTCATTTGCAAATATAATGAATAGACAGATATTTACTGTCATAAAAAATATAAATCAAGAATATACGCTATTGAGTAGGAATTTTTTGTCAGTGCACAGCAAGGTACCTTTCTTAGTAGACCTAGTTTTCAGACATGTTTCTGCCACTCTTTTCTGTTGTGATCTTGGAGGATTCCTCCTTTCTGTAATTCAAAATGACAAAAATCATAAATAATCATCATAATCCAATAGGTTCATTTACTGCATTATACAGTGGTACCTACTCTAAAGACCACCCCAAGTTTGAGACCACATGTCTTCTTTCAAGACCTTTTACTATATTTCTTTGCTAAATATACCTTCATTTCAGGACGACCTGCAGTATGAGGCAACTTTTTGCTGGCAGTACTACAGTCTTAAATAGCAGGCACATGTACCACTGTACAATATATTACAGGTAAAACAAAGACGTGCGTCTTCATGAAAAGAAATTATTTCGTTATACTACCTGAATTTTATTAATCTTTATAAGTATCTCTATCTAAACTATTGCATATGCCAATCTTCCTGAACTTTGCTTTCTAATTCACTGACCTGGAATAAAATTTGCAGTAATATAAAAACATAACCTGATATTCCCTAATGGGTACTCTTCCCGTTACAACATCCTTCATGATGGCAAGTAAGTTGGACGGACGACACATCTTCATCCTTTTCTTCTTCCAACTTTAATGGACTACACTTGGTTTCTGAAACTGCATAATTTCACATAATAATATGTTAATATGAGTTACAGTAAACATTTATTCTGTTGTATTTATGCTTTATTGTCAGACCTGTCTGAATATGAGACCCCTCTTCTAGTCTCCCAATGTTATACTACCCCCCCCCCCCCCAAGACAGACCACCTGCTGCCTTGAAAAACACATTAGTGGGCTCAAAGGGATGGTCCCCCTCATGGCTCACTTCTTATGTGGTCCTACAACGGCCATAGACAAAATTGCAGCAATTTATCAAGATTTTTTTGGTGGCAAAAAATAAAAAAAAGAAGAAAAAGTCAAACAAACCATCCATCTTTTCTTGCTTCACTTTAAACCAGGCCTTTGGTTCCATATATTTCTTCACAGCAATCAAGTTTGTTGTCATGATGTGGTCCAGTTTATCCTGTGCCAAACGAATGTCCCCCTCCTTGACTATATAAGAACCGTGCAGTACACTGTCAAGAGGTACTGTCACTAATTTGGACACCAGCCAGCTCAGCATCTCCCAGGCATCTATAAGGACTGGTTTTGTTTGCTACAAAGAAAGTTAAATTGTATCTTGGTGGACTTCAGCTGTAGAAAATGATTTACAACATGATAGGCTGATATGATATCAATTTGTCTGATTTCTTCATAACTACCTGTATTGGGCTGACTACCCTCACCATAACTGACAGGCTACCAACCTGCTTCATATATAATGGCTGCCTACATTCTCATAGGGACATGAATGCCTGCAGGCTGTTAACATCTTTTTATCCAGTAATTATAGCTGTATTACACTCAAAAACAGGAAAATACAGAGTGGGGAATAACCCTATCCATATCCACCTAGTTCTCCCTGTAATTATAGCTGTATTACACTCAAAAACAGGAAAATACAGAGTGGGGAATAACCCTATCCATATCCACCTAGTTCTCCCAGTAATTATAGCTGTATTACACTCAAAAACAGGAAAATACAGAGTGGCAAATAACCCTATCCATATCCTCCTAGTTCTCCTGGTACTACTTTCATGAGCAGGGTCAAAGGTCAATGCCTAGCAGAAGATATTTTTCCTAGAATTCCATTCATTGCCTTGGATGGAGCAGTATCTAGCTCAGTCGGAAAACAATGGATCCATTGGCAACTATTGACCACAATGCGTTTGGAAATGCCACAGAAGGTATTCATCAAATAATTACTGGATAAAAGTAAAACCAACCACATAGAGAATACTGCTGGCCAGGCATGAACTCTGTCTTCCTTATGATAATCACTTACTGTCATCAAAGGTAACTTGATGCACGACAAAACCAAAATACGAGATAATAATAATATTAGCAGCAATTTTGCAAAAACCAAGGTATGGGGCAAACCTTTATGCTAGTTAACATTTGTGACACTTTTAAAAATAGTCAGATGGTTAACGCTATTATAATTTTTTCCCAAAAACTGAACCAAAAATTAAAAAAGTAATAAAGCTCTAGGTTTTAGTTGAAGTCTTAAATTCATGCTGTGGAGTGTTTAAAATTAAATACTGAACATTAACATATAATTTTTCTGGATAACATATGGTTTCAGCTTACTTAAGGACATTCTCAAAATAGCTTCTCCTCAACCCATGAGCTCCCCACGCTTTCAATGGTCCATGGGCTGCACTTGAGACTGTGACAGATCCTTGGAGTCCCTGGTGTCTGGTCGCAGTCTTTTGGCTGATAAGAGGCAATAGATTGGGTTTTTTTTTATTATTATTATTTAAGTTTATTTCATGTCAAATATTGAACTTCAAAGTGCAATGTATCTATAGTCATACAATTTATATCAGAATTAGTTTGAACATTAAACATGTAAAAACTGTTACAGGTACGGCATTTTCCTGATGCACTGACATTATTAAACAATTGATACGCATGAGTCAGTCTGTCTACAGATGCAAGTATAGTGTCCTTTACCCAAAGAAAAAGCAAGTGTTCATGAGGTTTATACTGTAAACGCATGAGCAGTACTTCAGATCCAATGCATCAAGAGCACTGTATATGGCTCAAGTACAGGGTCATAATATTTGCATACATACCTGTACTGGGTTTTGAAATTGATGAAGCTGCCTTTTTGTCCTTTTGGATACCCTTTCTCTTCCCTACACAAAATAATTAAGCATAATGATATGCTTATTATGATGTATGAGCAAAGGCTGAAGGTTTTTATATTGTATTTTCCTGAATCTTCTGTTTATATAGAAATTTCAAAATCCTGACTGTCTGTCAATGACTACCATAACAGATAAGAATGTAAATGTATTAAAATTTTCCCTGTCAAACAACATTATCTAATATGAAGTTAATATGTTTAGTTAAATCTCATAGCAGCAGCTAAAGCTTTATGTGTTAAAACATATCAAACATTAACATTAATTGATATGTAAGAAACATACTAGTCAAACTGGTTGGCACTGGACTTAATTCAAGTGCTTTACTCCAAAGGGGATAAACAGTGTGTGTCTATATAACTAATTAAAATTAATAAGCTTATATTAAAATGATAAATAAAAAAAAATTAAATCTTGAATATCTCCAAAAGTATTATAGAATAGAAAGAGGTGCCATTCCAATTTCAATTGCCGGTAATAGCTTTGTGCCATAGCCACATCCAATGAACCATGAACCAAAGTTTTGCATTTTAATGTATGTAAATTAGGATAATACACAAAATTTAAATATTGAATAGCCTCAAAACTGTTCTCATTTTGCAGGCACCTATACTGATTTGCTGTGAAGCAAATTTTCTTTTCTAGTTGAGCTTTGCATCCACTACTTATCCAGATGTAACTGCTCTTCTCGGTAAAAGAGGATGAGATATTAGAAACATTACGAAGTATAGATGTGCAACGAATGATCACCTTTGGAAATACCAAAAGGCAAATTGTCTGCTCCCTTTACTGACAGTGTGCTGGAGATGACAGGCAGGACTTCCATTGTCTCCACTGTCTCCCTGATGGCAGACCTGGCCTCCTGAAGCAAGGTATACACTCTTGTTAATGTGGCTGGTGGCATGGCCAAGTAAAGCTCATTTGACAACAGGGCAATCTCCTCTCTCACTGCTTGCACGGTGACTTGGTCTGCCACAGGTGTCTCTGTTGTCAGAACATCAAGCTCCAGCACTACATCAAACTCTTGTTCCTCTTGCACTTGTGGAGTTGCTATGTTGACCAAGTGCACTCCAGCTAGGCAATCTGCATCAAGGTTGAAGAGAGGACAGTCCTTGAATTGAGAGGGTAGGTCATCCCAACCCCAACCCGGCTGTGTCGTCAATACAGCCAACAGATGTTTACAGGGCCAGTGAGTGTGCCTCCAGTCCTGGCATTCGCAGTTTGGCATTCCCCAACCTGTGTTAAATAGTATGATAATTTAAAAACATTCTGCCAGAATAAATAAGAGTGCAACCCTGCTTAAAAACCACCTCATTAAAGAGACCACTCCATCACCAATAGCACTTTCAAGTACGACCAAAATAAATCTTATCTAAATCCTTCATGCGTGTACTTCAAATTTCAGTAGACAGAACACACCCACATGAAAGGCACCTTAAGCTGCAACACAGGTGGTCTTAATTCCTGGGTTCTACTGTAACTTATTGTATATAAAAATGCACTAACAATTATGAAATGTAGCAAGACCCAGAGGCTAAAAGGTATTAATCACAAAAATACACGAACAATAATTATAAAATGTTGCAAGACCCAGGGGCTAAAAGGTATTAATCATGCATACATAAAGTACAGTGGCATATTGTTGGAAAGTATGTGATCCAAATACATGTATTTTAGAAATTAAAGATTGCTTCACTTGACTGAACAAATTACTAAATAAACATTTAGGTATGTGAGAACTGGTATAATAGTGTGGGAATGAAAAGTTTTGCACAACCTCCAAAATCTTTATTATTTTAAATTTTTTTTGTAAGTGATCATAGTTTCCTTCATAGGAATATATAGGAACAAAAATTAAAGTTATATATATATGCCTCTGTACTTTGCATGGATGTAATTTTTGTTTGTGTATGGTCATGTATAACATGAACAGAATACTAAATGATGGCCTGAAACTGCTATCAATGTGTTTGGCTTAGAGCTACAGATATACGGACACAGAGCATACTGATATGATTTTTACTGAAGCACACAATATGTTCTCAATAGATGCTCATTTTCCTAGCAGTATAGACTTGAGATTCCCTGTTCCTGCAGCAAGTCATTGAGGATTGGTGTCTTGTGAGGCACATCATTCTTACCCTGCAACTTGTCGACGTCAACAGCACCACCATTGAAGCCTTTGGTAAACATTGATAGATAAAGTTGAGTTGTTAAATCCCATCACCACATGTAACCTGTTTCCTGATATCTCTGTTGAACGTAACTGCCTGATAAAACCAGGGTGAATGTGAGCTTCTCTCGTTACTTTTTTTTTTTTTTGACATCGTGCCTGAAGAGTTCCACAAGGAACGAAACCGGTCGCGCTAGTCCCTCAAGACCATACCCTTGCCGTGTTTTACCTATATTTTTCTCGTTACTTGCGTGGCAGATTTACCTGCCCTATGTTGACCAATAACGACTAAGTGGGCCTGGAAATTCACCAAAGCTATCACTTTTCAAAAAAAAAAATAAAATAAAAACAAAATGTTGAGTCGACATCCATAAAGGACATTCATTTATTTCAAGTGCCTTAGTGCTCATTCCTTTCAGCACTTTTAAATTTTTCATTTTTCTTACCTTTTTGCTTACCTCCTAAAACAGGTCAAACACAGTGATTGCAATTTTTGCAACTTTGGCCATGTGCCTAATGCCAACATTTAGCACTGTGTGCATGTTACACAAAACCCTAGATACACAACAACTGACATGCAAAGTAAAGAGGTGTTAAGTCCTACATGTATATATTCCCACAAAGAAAACTATAACTTATCTTACAAATGCTAAAATATTCCAAATTTTGGAGGTGGTGCAAAACTTTTGCCCCCCCCCCCCCCCTTCCCATATATGAGCATAATACATAATAGTGGTTAACCCTTTCCCCCTTGAATAAAGACTGAGTCAACAGCTTTCCTTGGCATGGGTTGGGCACAAAGTGCCCAACTCATGCCAAGGAAAGCTGTTGACCTGGGGCATGTGATCTTGATAAGTCTCATGTACATTTTTCAGTCAAATTTTTGTTTCATAACTGTTGAAATTAGTTGAAAACACTGAAGTAGACGACATTTGACCACCAGCCGGTTTTGGCTGGTTTAAGGGGGAAAGGGTTAAGTTCCCATACCATACCATTGTCAAACTTGACTTGGAACATGTATTTGTTTCTCCCATCACTGCTCTGCACCCACATCACCCCATCACCAGCACATATCGCCAGTTGTGAGGACTGCGGCAACCTCTTGATGCAGTGGTCCACAAATTCTTTTGGTCTGTTATGCAGGAAGTGAGGCACATGCGAGGCATAACTCCTGCAGGCTGAGGACGACTGCACATTGTACACAACATACCTGAAACATATAAAAACAGCGAATTCAGTAAATGTTACCTGGTATTTTCATGTACAGACTACCTTGATATGTTTAAAATATTGTACCATAGATCTCTGCACATCTCTCTCAATTAAAACAATAAAAGTATGGTAAATTTTACAGATGCAATTCTGTGTCCGTGTCTTAATATACTTTAACAATAATGTTTGTTTTACAAGAACTGGGATCATTGTGTGGCCCGCTTTATTTGATTTGTGGCCCGACTATGATCATTCGCACCTAATACAAAGCAGAGGGTACAAATGACCACTGGAAGGCCACAAATTGAATACCAAGGGCCACACAATAATTACAATGACTACAGCAGCAAACACTATCACTAACAGTCTATTATTTTTGTATGGCCCTAAATTATTTCATTTGCAGCACGCTGTCCTGACATTAATGCCAACTGTCATAATATTAATATACAAGTGAATCCCCACACGTTAATAATCGGCATAAGGAGTTCTTGGGAACATCTCTTTCATGGTCATTACAATCATATTTTTGTTTGAACAATTATGAAAATAAGAATTAATTATTTGAGACATATTCCTTTCTTCTTAAAAAAATTAGTGAAATCAATGAAAGATACTTATCATAAATAAATATGGAATTGCACACCTTTTTACATTTATAAAATTTCTAATGTGCACACTGCTTACTTTTTAACTCATTCCATACCAGTCCCTGATTTTTTCATATATTTATCTAGATTTAAGACTACAATTGCATCTTTAAATTCTTCATGAAAAGAGCTTTCATTCAGGTACCAACATGCCTATAATTTTACATGTAAGTCAGTGGTTCTGGCACTGTCTGGCAAGTCATGCTGCAGCAAGGGCAGTTGCAGCATGACTTGCCAGGCAGTGCCAAAACCACTGACCAAGGCCTGTGACCATAGTATGGAATGAGTTAAAGTAGGGTTATACTGTCAAGTGTGTGTGCCATGATGTAAAGATAACTCAAACAATATTATCGTAGAGAGATATGGAGTCCCAGTGAGGGAGCTTTAATGACAGGAGAATCAAAAAGAGCACTTTTGGATAACTACTACAGTACTGTAACAGTTACTTTAAGCAAGGCTCATAGATTGAAAAGTATTAATGTAAACATGTAAAAAGTACATATTTGTGGAAGACAAGGGCCAAAGATTTCAAATCTGATTATAATTTCAACTTTGCGGGTTAGAAAAACATACAGACTCCTACACAAACGTGGAAGTAATTCTTAACAGGTTGACTCAAATTTCAATTTCTTTCACAGAAATGTGCACCATAGTCATTTTTGCCACGATCTGAATTTTTACTTTACAGATAACTCAGGAGTTTAACAGGTAGTCAGATTTGAAATCTTTTGATCATGTCCTTTCTAGAAATAATCTTTCTACATGTTTGCATTGGTACTTTTCAGCATACATGTATGAGCCGTGCCAGGTTGAAAATGCTTTTGGTGCCTTTCCTGTCCTTAATTTTTGCTAAGCATATTTGCAGTTGATCATACGTTGCATTGGAAAAAAATCTCTTTGTGCTTTCAGTGAACACTCACGATTCAAAACAAACTCACTTTCTGTACATGTCTGCCAGAAATTGGGTGACAACTATTGTTAACATTCCACTGAGGGAGCGGTCAGTGAACTGCTGCAGAAAGTCATACTTGAGGGTACGGTTGGCTCTTTCAACATCATTATTGGTATTGATCTTCAGATTAAACCGGTTTTGGCGATAAAACCATACCCATCTCTAACAATGAGAATGAAACAAATTGAAAACAATTAACGATATCTGAAGATCGAAACAATTACACAGACAGATAGATAGATAGATAGATAGGTAGGTAGGTAGGTAGATAGGTAGGTAGGTAGGTAGGTAGGTAGGTGGGTAGATAGATAGATAGATAGATAGATAGATAGATAGATAGATAGATAGATAGATAGATAGATAGATAGATAGATAGATAGATAGAGATAGATAGATAGATAGGTAGGTAGGTAGGTAGGTAGACAGACAGATACATAGATAGATAGATAGATAGATAGATAGATAGATAGATAGATAGATAGATAGATAGATAGATACGTAGGTAGGTAGACAGACAGACAGACAGGTAGATAGATAGATAGATAGATAGATAGATAGATAGATAGATAGATAGATAGATAGATAGATAGATAGATAGATAGATAGATAGATACGTAGGTAGGTAGACAGACAGACAGACAGGTAGATAGATAGATAGATAGATAGATAGATAGATAGATAGATAGATAGATAGATAGATAGATAGATAGATAGATAGATAGATAGATAGATAGATCAGATAGGTTAGATAGAAATTAAGATAGACAGACAGACAGATAGATTAGACAAACACTTTATTGAGTTGCTTGGATGTAAACATGTACATACGATCTAAACAACCCAACATAGTGCATCCTAGAATGCTTATGGGTAATTTTCATTTTGTACATATTACACGTATTGATACAGTCAAATCTAAGTTACAATAGCAACACCTAAGCCACTGTATTACCTTATGCTGCCAAACATTTCTTTTTTTAAATTTAGGTCTGAATCAAGATGATGAAATATGGAACAATCTACAATATAACAGACTCCATTGATGCAATTTTAAAGGTTACATCAACAGCAATATTTTGCTTTATACATTAGTGTTAATTCATCCATTACATATTGGAAAGCTCCATTGCCAGATATTGTAAATTTTATGCTACAGTCTTTAAAACCTTATGTTTACTTTATTATTGTTCCATACAGTTCATGTGGGGGGACATGATGTGATCTTTCAAAGGAGCCTTAATTGGCTGTCTCATTTCGATATATGGCTTCAATGCGTCTTCATATTTCTTATTACCATACCTTTGCCTTTCTGAGCCAGTGACTCTCAAACCAGTCACGAATCGCAGCATTTTCTTTCCATGCATCTGTCTCTTTCAAGGTCGCAACTGCCTATAAATGGACCAGTACTGAGATTAACATTTTCCCGCTAGACAATTGTTTAACACTATTGTTTTTGAACTAGAAAATAGGAAAACAGACAAGTCCACTGTTTGGGACCTCAGAAGAAAGAAAGGTTGGCACTATTATTTCTACTGCATGTATATTAATCATGCTTCTTTTAGAATTAATATTGAAGTCATACATTGTATTGATTTCCTTTTTCCCCGACACAATCCTTCTGGACACAATATACTAATGTGATCCTGTAGGTGGTAAATTAACAACAGTACAAAAGTCCCTCCTTTGAGAGACTGCCTCTAGTGCCAACCGAAAGGCAGTCACATAAAGTAGGTGGTCTCTCAAAGGGGGTATAAATAACATGCAAAGTACTACAGAGAGACCTGACAATTGTGGTCTATCAAAGGAGGGGGTCTCCAACAGGAGTGGTCTTTCATAGGAGGGACTAAATGAAAATTATTTTTGAACCCAAAAAAATTACCGAATTGAACGTCTCCTCAGTGTCTGCTCGAGCAATCTGACGCATTATTGCCATCATATCTTCGCTGACATCGCTGACGTCACTGACTCCAAGCTTGGTCTGCCTCAGCCATCTGAGCAATGCCTGTTCTCTGTGGAAGTCATGTATGTAAATTTGGCAGTCTGAAAACAGACATGTAATTCAACAGTAAACAAAAACCTGAAACTGATTAAAACACCTGAAAGTACAGTCACCATTTCAAAGGCCTCAATAAACATTGCAACCTGCATTGTATGAGTGAATGAGTATTTACCCATACACAACCGTGTAAATAAACAAACAGATAAGGACAAGGTGGCCCAGAGGTGTAACCTTACAAATAAATACAAAGTGTGGCACAAGATGTAAAACAAAACAAGTAATGTAGTAAAACTTAAGAAGTGATAAGATCAATGTTAGCTTGACAATGATATATTAGGAAAAGATTTCATGTACATGTATATTACCGTATAGGATGAACATATAAGATAAGATAAGATAAGATAAGATGTACTAGACAGATGTGCCAAAAAATTATAAACTATTGCAGAATTAATACAAGAATGTAGGTGTTGTATTACTTGAGTAAATCTGACCCCCTTTGTTAAGGTTTATTGTCTAAGCTTCAATCGGATGCAGATTTGGGGTTACTGTTTTGAAAATTGAATGAGTTGAATCAATATTGGTGTGAAATTGTGTTCAGCATTCATATAATCGTGTAAACATTGACATTTACTAATGACACGGCACAAAACAACACCTTAAGTTTGTTAGCTTCCAGAAAATACATACTTTATAGTACCTTTCCATTTATATGTGAATCCATGGTTTTATTCACAGATTCTTGATAGTGACTGTTAACGTACATGTATCTCCATCAATAGTGCTGTGCTTAGTAACATACATGTACAGAAAACACACATGTATACATATATATATATATATATATATATATATATATATATATATATATATACCTTTAAATGTGGCCTTAATGGCATTTATCTCGGCATCACAGTTATCCACTGTGAAATATGGTGGCTTCCAATTCGTGTTCCAGTCTTTGAGCATTCCCAATGCCTCCTTGATGGAAGCAGTGTCCTCTTGCTCTGTGCAGAATACCCCCACCACGGAGTAATCTGCATTTGTTTTGACCACCAGGAAGAAAAGGGGCACTGCATATTTGGTTGTACGGTATGTGGCATCCAGGAGACAAATTTCCTGACCATATCTTTGTAGAAGCCGCTGTTGAGCAGCTGACTGATAAACAAACAGCAGTCCCTTCTGTGCTTGCCGCTGACCTGGTTGGGTTCCTGGAGGCGTACCCCTGAAGAAAATGTTGTCATTGGGACCTTTGGCTCTCCATTCCTCTGCCAGTGCTGCGAGATTTTCCTGATCACACTTAGCATGCAAGTTTTTCAGGCGGGCTTGATAAATGGCATTGCGGATGACCCTTGGGAAGGGATAGAACCGCCTGTTGGTCCAGCTAGGGGGCGCTGAGTCTTTAAAAAGTTCGTTTTTTACAAACTGTTGTAAACAGATGGTCATGGTTGAAACTGACCACACACCATCAGCCACCAAAGATTTTATCTTCTCCATAATTCTGGAATCTGGTGACTGACTCAACATGTCCACCTGAAAATTAAATATGGATGTATTTGAGTATATGTTTCTTGTTACAATAAGTGGTGATTCTTGTAAACTTCTACCCCAACAGAAATGCCAATGTGAAATCTTTAGAGAGCATAAAAGTGCCACAGCAAAAATGCTGTGTTCATCAGCATACCAGTAGGACTGTGACTAACCCCTTCCTAGCAAACTTTATACAGTATATAAGCATGTATATGTAGAATGATCCTGCATACATGATTCATTCTCTTTTGTGCATAGCTGAGGGGTTTCAAGGCGTCAGCCGCTAGGTTTATAAATGTACAATTAACAGCAGGTACCACTGTAGTAACGTGGACAAAATTATATTTTCATGTACCTCGTCAAGAGAATGGTTTCTGTGATCCTCCTTTTGTGGCAAATGGATGACTAGAGTCCTCTTCTGTTGAATGTTGCTGCTGTCAGCTAAATTATCGCGGATCTTTTTGGAGTTGATTGTCTTGTGCCATCTGCTTTGCTTTGACTGTTGCTAATAACAGATTATTTGTTTAAAAATTAGTTTAGTATACTTGACACACCACTGAAATAAAGATGGATTAATATACATGTCGAAAGAATGCCATTTGCGCCCCTTTCTTTTATACACAGATCATTCACAGCTAACACATGTAATCAGAAACATTTGTTTTACATATAATGAGAGGCATTTGTTTTACATGTAATAAGAAACATTTGCGTTTAACTCATTCCATACTATGGTCACAGGCCTTGGTCAGTAGTTTTGGCACTGCCTGGCAAGTCATGCTGCAGCTGCCATAAGGGCAGCTGCAGCATAACTTACCAGGCAGTGCCAGAACCACTGACTTAAGACTATAAGCATGTTGGTACTCGAACAAAAGCTCTTTTCACGAAGTATTTAAATATGCAATTGTCGTCTTAAATCTAGGTAAATATATGTAAATATTAGGGACTGGTATAGAATGAGTTAAATTCTTGTGCATTCTATGCAATCAATGAAGTGAACTACCATAGAAAGCATACCTGAGCTACAGGTAAAAGTTGTTTGTAAATAAACCGAACAGATTCAGACAAAAATCTGTCTTATGATAGACAAGGTTATACCAGTACACCCCCAATACTACATTACATGGGTATAACTACATGTAGGGAGCATCATTACTATATCCAAACCATAGTCCTAATGAAACAAATCCAATCCAATTATGACCAAAGGCAATGCTCCTTGGTATGTTTAGCTCAATCACATAAATTTATAGTTTGTCTGTATCCAGGAAAGTCCAAAACTTACATCCAAAGGTTCATAGGGCCAAAAAAGCCATGTCTTGCTTTAACATGACAAGAATGCAAACAATATTGTTTAAAAATATACACCTGTTGCAGTAAATTGGCATATTATTAATTTAACATTATAAAAAGTCCTGACAAATTCACCTTTACAAATGCCAATTTTACAATAACACGAATGACAGAAATGGGTTATACCTGAAACTCTGGAAAGGACACAATCTCCTTCACAACTACTGTAGCAGGACAATCTAGTTTACGATTTGTCTGCACCACCTTTCTTGACTTTTCACTTAAATGCTCCTGAAAAAAAATCAGAAAAATGGAACAACGAGGATAATAATTTGACTGATTAAGACTGGCTTACTCTCTTTAGAGGCAAAGATGGTCACTGATATTTCGAATCTGACAGAAAATGTGAACGCATTCCTTTTTAATACCAAGGTAGTAATATACATGTACCTCAAATTAATACATGTACAATATACCATGAAACCTCAATATAGAGACACTTAGATGTCCCACATAGTCAATACAATGACACAAATTTTCAATGCAAAAAGTTTATTTTCTTTGTTATTTGATTCATTTATCTGACATAATTAGTTACCTGATACATTTCTTAGGAAACAGATGGTGTCATTATAACAAGTTTTTACTCTATACATGATATTTTTTTATGCAGGTTGGTTTATAATCCATTGACCATAGTGCCACTATTTTGATTAACTGTATTGCCACCCTTGCTCTAGCAAATGCTGCAGGGTGAGACACACATGCACAAATCTTGGGCCAGACCATAAGATTTTTGAAGATCCTGTACACGTAGACTGGTAATTATTTTCTAACTTTTGTAGCCCTAAGGTTTTATACACCTGTCTTTTTCCTTAAAGCTTACAATATTATTGAAGTTTGGTATCATTATCACTAGAAGTAGTATTATTATCATCATCTTCATCCTCAGCATGAATTTTAAAAGTACCTGATCTTTCTTTGTTGCATTCTTCTTCTTGTGGGATGCATTCCGGTCTGGTCCATGATGACATTCCATTCGAACGCTGCATAACACCATGTAGGGAGTGCCACCAGGAAGTCCTTCTTTGTTGTCACTGCCGTGTCCCTCCCATAGCACTGAATGATTCTTCTTCTTCAAGTCTGTTAAATTCATGTAAATTCAATGAAAACATAAGTGTGTATGTACACACGCACACACACACATATATATATTAAATGTTGCCAAGTTTATCTGTAACAGAAATAATTAGGTGTACTCTACCATATCTACCTACTGATTTTTTGCAATGTGGCCACACATTTTTGGGTGGCATTCTGCAAGCACCAGACTGAGGTGCCGGCCTGGGTTTCAGGGGTAAGTATATATCTATTAGGTTGCAGCTGCAGTCTGCTGCAACCTTGCAATGTTTCAAATGCAGTCCTGTGGCAATCTTACAATCCAACAAGGTTGACCTGGCATGCATTGCACCCTAGCCTGGGTCACTTTGCAATCTAGCAACAAATATTGCCTGCAACCAAGCTGCAATCCCCTGCAACCCAGCTGCAATTCAAGCTGCATCCCAGCCGCAATCCAGCAGAGTTTTCTCCTGCGACCCAGTCACTATGGTTCTGCAACCTAGTGCAACCCACTGCGGTCTATTGGCAATAAATTGCAATCAAATTTAGGTGTGCAATGTTCCATATGCAGTCCTGTGGCAACTGTACGGCAACCCTAATAGGACTGCAAAGTTTAGATTGCTACAACCTTGAAGGGTTATCCAGGCGCACACTAAACGAAAGGGGTCCCTCGATAAACAAGACAAATAAATTTATATAACCCATGAGTTCTTCTGATCCAGCATTCTGTCTCCAACCACCATGGTCACAAGCCAACAATTTGCCAAAGTTGGGACACTAGTCAAATGTGAACTGGACATTTTCTCCCATTAACAATATTTGTGTGTGGACTCATAAATGAATATGGTATGAGAGTTGAGCAATATGTAAAGGAACATGAGAAATTATGAGTTTTGATTTAATTCTAATAAATCAACTTACTGAGTTGAAGATACATACAACCTGCACTGATAATTTATGAGCCTTCATTTGATTCTAATAAATCAAACTACTGAGTTGAAGATACATACAACTTGCACTGATGATAATATATAAACTGACCATACCAATATGTATACATGCACTTACCAGTATTTCCAAGGCTGCTATAACTTTTGCAAGTAACAAAGCGTGAATTTGTGTTTAACTCAAAGGCATGGACTCTGTCAGTCATTTGGTTTACATTTTCCACGTGCACACTGTAAATACACAATAGTGTAGATTAATTTATTTTAAAGGACATTAATCTTTTGTCAGTTCCTAGCTGTTCTACTCAAGGCTGGTGCAAGGTTTGATATATAGCATGGAACAAAACTGCCCTTAGGGTTAGGTCTTTTCTACCTATCATTGGGTAGGGAATGATAAATGGACATAATATACAATGATTATACCAATATGTATAAAAAAAAATTTTTACTTCCAAGTTCATCTGCCTACTAACTCCACTGTTACACACTTATGATACTTTAGTTTCATAAGCCAATGAGACGTGAAGAAATCTTTATTGAGGGTGGAGGCTGCTATACACACCACTGCCCCAATACATCCCTTAAGATGACCACAGGTCATCAGGGTATAATGAGTGTCACAGCTGTGACACCCATGTATACCCACAGTGCATTGCAAACAGGGTTAGACATGACAACAGTGTCAGTTAAGGCCATTGTCACGTCACATGTGCAAGACCGAACATGTTAAACATACACCTGGACCCTAGTTACGTGTATGTTACACCCAACTATATAAAGCATGTACGCACAGCCGTTACACAGGAGGACAACCGTCATTTTTGGCCTTGCCCTCATCAAATTTGCTCATAATATACAATGAACCTTAGACAGTAGCTAACACTCTCAGTGGCTAATCTGCTTATCTTGCTACTGGGTGTGGGGGGGGGGGGGGAATAGGTAAAACACTGATGCAGAAATATGAGGCAAGATTCTACCAGCTTCCAGTGGTTTGTAGAAAAAGATGCAAACCTTGTGAGTCAGATCTAAGACAAATATAAAGGAATATTCTAGCTGCTTCCCATGGTTTGTAGAAAAAGATACAGACTTTGTGAGCCAGGAATCAAAGTACATGTACAATTGTATTCTCAGGTGAAATAGTTGAAATACTAATACAGAAATACAAGGGAAAATTATACCTGCTTCATATGGTTTGAACAAAAAGAATAATAAAAAAATACAAACTTGTAAGTAAGGTATCAAAGCACAATTGTACTCCCATGTAAAATAAGTGAAATGCCAGTACAGAAACATAGGGAAAGATTCTACCCACTTCTTATGGTTTGTAGAAAAAAGGATATAAACTTTGTAAGTCACGTATCAAAGTTCAATTGCATTCTCAAGTGAAATAAGGGAAATACTAATACAGAAATAAAAAAGATTCTACCAACTTCCCTTGGTTTGTAGGAAAAAAATACAAACCTTGTATTCTCAGGTGAATTAGGTGAAATACTAATACAGAAATATAAGGGAAGACTACACCTGCTTCCCATGGTTTGTTGACAAAAGGTATAAACCTTGTGAGTCAGGTATCAAGTACAATTGTATTCTCAGGCAAAGTAGGTGACATACCAATACAGAAATGAAAAAGAATATTCTACCTGGTTTGTAGAAAAAGACACAAACCTTGTGACCCAGGTATCAAAGTATACCTATGTACTCTGGGAGAAAACTAATACAGAAATATGAGGGAAGATTCTACCTGCTTTCCATGGTTTGTAGAAAAAGATACAAACCTTGTGAGTCAGGTGTCAACCTTCAATGATAAGCATGTATTCAGTTGAAATATGTGAAAAACTAATACAGAAATATAAGGGAAGAGTCTACTTGCTTGCAATAGTTTGTACAAAAAAGCTAGAAACCTTACCAGCCAGGAAGCAATTTCTCATGTGAAACAGGTGAAATGCTAATACAGAAACATAAGGGAAAATTCTAAGTGCTTCTCATGGTTTGTAGAAAAAAAGCTACAAACCTTGTTAGTCAGATATCAAAGTTCAATAACATTCTCATGTGAAACAGGGGAAATACTAATACAAACATATCAGGGAAGATGCTGCTACCTACTTCTCATGGGTTGCAGACAGAGATAGAAACCTTGTGAGTCAGGTATCAAAGTGCAATTATTTTCTCAGGTGAAGCTTCTTTATTTCTTTCGTAGCACCAATAACAGATTTGAGAAAGGCATTCAGAAGTATTGCAGACTTTTGCTTTTTCATCAGCAATCTCATTACCTAATAGGTTGGCATGGTCTCACACCCAATAGGTTGGCATGGTCTCATGAAAATACCACTTTCGCTATAATTTTTTATAATTGGCTAATGGTTAACAAATAGGAATATCCCAAAGATTGTATTTTAAACACAAATTTGGCTACAAAATTAAAATTTCCAGAGGAAGCCCTGATTCAGTAAACTGTAATACGTGCAATAGCCATGAAAAGTGTACTTACATGGTTGGTGATTTATAATCCACTGCCTCTGTATTTGTTCCTCCATCCCTGGGTTCCCCATGCTGTCCCTCTCCTCCATCCATAGTTTCCCTGCTCTGGCCCCCTCCTCCATCTATGAGCACCCCATGCTCTTCCCCTCCATCCATTAGCTCACCACGATCCCCTCCTTGATCTGTGGCCTCATGACGCTCTCCTCCTTGGTCTGTGGCCTCATCACACTCTCCTCCTTGATCTGTGGCCTCATCACGCTCTCCTCCTTGATCTGTGGCCTCATCGCGCTCTCCTCCTTGATCTGTGGCCTCATCACGCTCTCCTCCTTGATCTGTGGCCTCATCACACTCGCCTCCTTGATCTGTGGCCTCATCGCACTCTCCTCCTTGATCTGTGGCCTCATCACGCTCTCCTCCTTGATCTGTGGCCTCATCGCGCTCTCCTCCTTGATCTGTGGCCTCATCACGCTCTCCTCCTTGATCTGTGGCCTCGCCACACTCTCCAGGATCCATAGGCTGAACTTGAGATTGCTTTGGCTGAGAAGTGATAATAAATTTTGGTTCTTTTTCAGTGTGTATATCAACATCCGTTTTAAATTATACTTCCGGGTACAATGCATATATAATTATAATACTTACAATACTAGCTGTATGAAATACATGTTCAATACTATGATTCTACATAAAGTGTATTTATAATGATGCAATATAACTAATTTTGACATGAATCTATGTACTGCAGCAATATTGCAGCATAGCTCAGTCTGTCTCAACATAATACGAAGGCAGACCCAAGGAAATAAGTTAACATTATTCTATAGAGCTGTAAGAAATAAAAATTGAACACTTCTAGAATACAGGACTATTCTTCGGATAATTTTTTATTTTAAAAGTATTTTTTAATTTACAATCTGTTCGCAGATTGCACAAACCAACATTGTTTTTATGTTAATTTGCTCCTGCCAATGGATTTTGTATTGATTTTCCCAATGTTACCTCTTGATCTCATTATCAAAGTTTTAGAGGCTGTATCATTTAAATTAGACCAAATATCATCAAGCCCAGCATATATTAGGATTTCTTTTACACATTGTAACCAGCAGTAGTTATCATCTCTCCATAAGTTGCAGTTTCTCATGAGACATCTATATTTAATATAGAACTTACTTGTTTACAGTGAAAACTTGCTATAATGACACCATATGTTCCCACCATAAATGTGTCGGATAACTGAATATATCAGATAAATGAGTCAAATAACACACAAAAAAAAAAAAAAAAAAAAAAACAAGAGGATCATGATGATCCTGTGCTCTGCTGACTGGGATCTGCTTTTACAGTATTGGAACACATGGACTGCAGTCTAGATTTGTACAGCTATATACATGTCTGAAAGAGGTTTGCACACCTTGTGCTTTTATGTTCATGTTGTAGAAAATTTTTAACTTCCACACATATATTTCAGTTTAGGGAACATTTATCCTTATACTTTGAAAATAGCAAACAAAATAGCACAGATATATAAACATTTTAACAAAGGACAAATATATATATATATATATATATGTTACACAACATTGTAATGCAAACTAGATATATGTAGCTGCTTGCTTAATTGTCTGTTTCGGATAGCAAATCCCTTCATGTGATATGTACAATGTACATTTGATTCAGCATTTATCAAAGATACAAATTGGCAGTGTAGGAAAGGTCAGAGTTGACTTTATTCGGGAAACAAAATTGAATCGGGCGACCTGACTTGTCCATGGTAGTACATGTATTATCAATTGACATACCTTGCTGTTTCAATGGCTGCTGATCTACAGTGGCAGCACTCACTTACAGTCACAAAGTCTGATATCGCATAACTTTGTCAAAAATTAACATATATCTACATTATTTTCGCAAACTTTCATTGTCTAATGTCCAACTATATTTTGATAAAATTTTAAGCAATTCTATCATGCTGTTCTGGAGAAGAAGTCGAAAATAGCCTTAACAGGCAAAATTCATACAAAAATAGGAAAAAATGGCAACACCACCTGGTGGCCAAAATGAGAACTACTTGACCCCAGGTGACCCTATGTGCAATATCAAAGCAATTGGCCCGGTAGTTCTTGAGATGAAGAATTTTTTTTTTCAAAAAATAAATTAAAAAATTCATTAAAAATAGAAAAAATTATTGCATCATCATCTCCTTCGCAAACTTGGTTTGAGGTTCACCTGGGCAACATCCATGTGCAAAATTAAAACATTCCATGCAGCGGTTTTTGAGAAGAAGTCAAAAGGGTAAATATGATAGTGTAATATATGCACTGTATTGCCATATATATATATATATATATATATATACAGCTGCAGCACTTCCTTACAGTTGGGAAGTTTGATATCCCATAACTTTGCCTAAAATTAACATATCCCTATTATTTTCGCAAACTCACATTGTCTAATGTCCAACTATATTCTGATAAAATTTTAAGCAATTCTGTTTAGCCGTTCTGGAGAAGAAGTCGAAAATAGCCTTAACAGGCAATAATTCATAAAAAAATAGGAAAAAATCACAGCGCCACCTGGTGGCTAAAATAAGAACTAGTTGACCCCAGATGACCCTATGGCAATATCGAAACAATTGGCTTTGTAATTCTTAAAGGAGGGCACTCATTACGTTGTATTTTAAGTGTTTTGGGAACTTCATGTCAGGCACTTACCACATGTAAAATGGTTTAGTTATATTTTATTCCATATTTCTAAAATCTGCATTTTAATGTTGCTGAAATCAGCTTTACCTGTCAAATTACAGGAAGCGGCAAACCTATGGAAGATCAAAGGCCCAATCGCGGATCACGGGAGTCCTACTTCTGCACCTAGTTTTTTTTTACTTGATGAGAATATGCTCCTAGTTTCAAATTGAAGTGGTCGGAAATGTAACGAAAACTAATAATATATGTCAATGTATATGCAGCAGTTGTTTAAAACTGTTTTTAATAACTCGTTTTAGCGAGAAAAAAGTAACGTTTACGAGTCACGATATGTCACGTCTTTCCTCGCGCGATCTTGGACATATTTATAGCCAAATTTGGAAACAGCGGTATTCTGCAGCCTTCTACACCTCCGTGCGGCAGAGAGTTCCAAGTTTTTCATTGGCTGCGAACAGACGAAAATGCCAAGGTGTGTTTCGTGCGGTGGCACAGCCACCGAATATCCAGAAAGATATTTTCATTCTTGGCCAAAAGACACATCATTAGCAGATAAATGGAATGCTATTATGAAAATCCCAGAAGAAGTATTGGCAGCATACAAAAGCACGAAGTTGTGTTCAGCGCACTCGAAGCTGCGTGACGAATTCCGATCGTTTGATAACTCCCGGAGCTCATATTATCGCTCACATTACACGGTCACGATTTACGACCAATTATCATGAACGGAGTAAATACATTGATAAATAATAATTGATTTGATTGAAACACATAACATATGCATATTCTTTACGTCAATAACGACCTCGGAAACAATTTTCATAATTTGAAGTGGCTTTGTGTTGAACAATGATCATAGTGCGCTTGGCTTCATTATCAACCGATGGCTATGATTGGCCAGTTGTATAGTCGCTTCTAATTGGTCCGACATCTCGACTGGCTTCGCGTAATGGTGAACTGCTGGTAATGTGGGGGTTTTAATATTTGGCAATAAACATCGGAAATTTGTGAAAATTAATAAAATAAACATCAGATATGAAATCCTGATGAAAAATCCTTTCCAATGATGTATAATACAACGTAAGGAGTGCCTTCCTTTAAGATGAAGAAATTTAAATTTTTTTCAAAAAATAAATTAAAAAATTCATAAAAAATGGAGTAATTATTGCATCAGTATCTCCTTCGCAAACTTGGTAGAGATCCACCTGGGGATCATGCATGTGCAAAATCAAAACATTCTATGTGGTGGTTTTTGAGAAAAAGTCGAAAATATAAAAAGTCTAACGACAGATGGACAGACGGACGCAAACAGATTCTATAAGCTCTGCTGACTGACAAGTCAGCAGAGCTAAAAAACCTTTTCCCACAAAAATTTGTGTCATTATCTTGAATATGTCAGATATCTTAGTGTCCTTATATAATGAGGTTTGACTATACTTGGTAGTTACATGTACCTGCACTATCATCAAGTCAAAAAATAAGGGTACCCCCAAACTGCAAACCACACAGGTCTGGTTATATTCAGATTCACCAGCATCACTTTAGCACTGCTTGCTTATTGCAGATGAAGATACCTTTCCCATAGATGTGCACATTAATAAACATTCCACAGCAAGGACAGTTTTTTCCGTATTTTAACACCACCCACAGAACACGCAGAGGCTCCAAGTCTCCCGATTTATTGGGAGATCTGATTTTTCCTACTTTTTAACAAAATCTCCTGAATTTTGAAACTAAAAAAAAATCCAAATAAAACTCACCAGTGAAAAGGTACTGTTAGAAAATACACACCATTTTCATGGTGCCTTCGGCGTTTGCTCGCCCAAATGTCCCAATTTTAATTCATCTCTGAAGGGAAATCTCCCTACATTGCCCCAGCTCTACTTGGAGCCTCTGGAACATGCCTTTTACTTTTAAGAAGCCTCAAGCTGGGGCGGGGGGGGGGGGGGGTAGTGTGGTGGTGGGGGCTGTTAGTACCGTCCACTCCTCCCATCATAGGATAGTTTTCGGCACATACCTGAATTACTTGTTGTCGTATTCCGTAGGACCCTCAGCCCGTCGTTACTGGTCCCTTTTGTTTGTTCACAGTGTTACTACTTGGCTTAGGCCGGGCTTAGCTTAAGTACTGAGATAAGGGTGCAGAAAATAACAAAAATACTTACTTGTATACTTGGTAGAGTAGTTAATCCCTCTAATACTCTATGCTCTGAGATAGGGATCTCAAAGCCTGTTTGAAGAATCTCTGTTTTTTGCTGTAAACGCCTCCAGGTAGACAGTTCCAAGGAGCAATTACTCTGTTGGCAAAGTCAAATAAATATTTGTCAGCGTCGAATGAAACCATTGTTTTTGATAAGCTTCTTGTAATGTCCTCTCAGTGACCTGCAATTTCTATATAGCAGCTCCCTGGTCCTCCCAAGTCTCTTTGCCAGATTTTGGCATTGATTGCGCTGCAGTGAATAACGATTCTGTGGGAGTTTTATACAGGTGTACATCACTTCGTCGCACTGTAATCTGGTTGTTTGTCAAGTTAATCTTTTTGTCACCTCATCGATATCCACTCAGGTAATCTGGGGAATGCGTCTTAGACACACTTGGTTGTATTCACCTTTGTTGCAGTGTCATGTTGCGAGTGACAGTCAGCATTCTTGACACACAATTTAAGCTATTGAATAAGAATGATTTTCTCACCTGAAATATTTTCTCTTCTTGTTGCATACGCAATAAAAATTATTCTTGGAGTGTTGTTTTTTCATTTTCTTTTGGTCTTTTTTGATTAGTTTATGTACACAAATATAAAGAAATCCCCGGTTAAAAAGTTCCATTTAGTTTCCATTTGTTCCGATGAAGAAAATGTTTCTTGTGTTACACTACTAAATATTAGATGATAATTTTTGTTGCTGAATGCAACCAAATGTATCGACGACGTGGTAATTCACAGCAAAGTGATATATCTACTACATGTAGGTGATCAAGCAACTTGCTACGGTATGATACTGTGACACAATTGATTGGCAATGGCACCAAGCTGAACGCGACGAAGTGTTACAGATTCATTTTATACAGGTTACCTATTCAAGAAAATGAAACTTTGCAAACAAAAGAACTCTAACACTCACTGCCACAAAATAGAGACAATTAGGTCAATGTCAACACAAAATGCTGTAGGCTTTCTGTAACAACAAAGTGACCATTTGAGTGTGGACCGTATAGATCTGTGGTCTGTGAAAATGACAGCAACACTAACAACTTCCAAGTTCAACTCAGCATCAATTTCAGCGCTACAGGCTATACTGTTTGAGTTTGAACGGATGATTATTAGCGAGCGCAAGTGAGCTCTTACCATAAGAGTGTTAATACATTGGCAGATACTACGGTAGATTCAGAGATATATCTGTTTGCAGAGGACACTAAAATTTTCAGGGGTATTTTTGAAGAAAATGATTGCCTTAAACTACAAAATGATACAAACAAAATGTCAGAATGGACAGATAACTCTCAATTAAAATTTCATCCGGATAAATGCAAAGCAATGAGAATAGGGAACATTTAAGATGTACCAAATGGGACCTACACAATGGATGGACATACACTTCAAGTATCTGAGGAAGAAAAGGACCTAGGAATTATCCTAGATAATAAGATGTCATTTGAGAAGCATGTGTCATGTAAAGTGAATAAAGCCAATTCCACTATGGCAATGATACATCGAACTATGGAGTACTTACATGCAAAATTTTTTTATTATTATATAAATCGCTAGCGAGACCCCATCTGGAGTATGCCAATGCAATATATGGAATCTGCACACGAAGAAGCAAATCACATCAAAGAAAATGTAGAACGAAGGGCTACAAAGCTCTTGCCTGGTTTTTCAAACTTAACATATGGAGAACGATTGAGAAAACTACAACTACCGATTGACACTTGCATGTACAGAAGGTATAGGGGTGACATGATTGAAACTTTCAAGATAATCAAAGGAATATACGACAAAACTGTGACTGAGGGTCTTCTTCCCTTGCAGCAATCTACAATTGGAGATCATAGATACAACAAGTCATTAAGAGGAGGTCTAAATTAGATATTGGAAAATGTTATTTTGGATTGAGAGTGCATGACCAGTGGAACAATTTGCGATAAAGCTGTAAATGCCAATACTGTGAAACAATTTGAAAAGAAGTTAGACTTTTTGTAGAAAGACAGGGAAGTTATGTACAGCCCAGACATAAAGGTACAAGAAAAGACTGCAGCTCGTGCTACCCTAGCCCCAAGGGACCTTCTCACACTGTGAAAACTAAATGTTGGGATGGTACTTGGTAGCAAAGGTTCCAGACTGTTGAAATTTCAGGGCACAGCAGGAGCGATCGATCTGGAAAAGAGGAAACTGAAGTGGACGAATGGGAGCGATGGGAAGTGTAGGGAGGATGTGGCTGAGACCATTGATCATATGATGACATGGTGTACAGGTTATAGAGCACTTAGAGACCGGCTGTTTGTACAATGGAGAGCACGAGATGGGCAGTGTAAAAGCTTAGAGCAAGTAACGTTAGCATGGATACTAGGATTGAAGCCTGAAGGGCGATTTTCTAGGAAGTAGAGTAGGTTTAGAGTCAGTGAAAGGCTTCTTGGTGCAGTGCTGGTGGAGTAGGAATAATATCTTAGGATTAGTCACTGAAGAGAGGGCAAACTTAAAAGGGAAGGGAGAAGGTAGCCCTTGGCCTTATTATTATATTAGGGCTCCCATGACCCTGCTTTAGTCGGTCAACCCTGAGTTACGGAAGCGGATTTCGCGAATATTTATAATAAGTAAATAGCGGGCAAAATGACCAACTATTTCATACATAACCAAATCTTGCGATATTCCATGTACTTACACTTTAACCGGAGAGTTCTCAGTTCTCAGTTCTGAATTAGTCTGTATTACCCTCCATGACGGTTTACTGGTTATGCGGTTGCGCATGCGTGACCGGAAAGGCGCGAAGATCAACAGACCCACGTGTGTGAAGCTTAACAGAGGAGATGCTTTACCTATAATGGGGGCAATTGCTTTATGTAATGCAGGCAGCCAAATTATATCGCCGTGAATATATTAAAGTAATGTGATTTAAAAACTACCATAATATTTGCCAGATATACCAGGTATTTACAGGTAATTTGGATATAATACAAAATTCAGTATTAAAAGAAATGATGAAAAAAGGTACAAAATTTCGGATATATCCTAAGTTGAACATTGACAGTATTTTTCAGGATACAAGTGTTGCTTTTGATTCCTGCTGTATGAAATGGGCAAAGAAACAAAAATATTCCTGCTGTATAAAATGGGCAAAGAACCAAAAATATTATCTGGATGTTTTGAAAAATGGGCTTGGCATGAACAATGTTCCAGACATTTATAAGAGGAAATGATGTATACAAATTGCACAAACAATCAATTGATAATTTGGTAGATACAATATCAAAATTTGTGAAGAAGACTCCTCTATTCCACTTTTTGTTCTGGATACCCAAACTACATGAAAACCCTTTTGAATCAAAATTCATAGTTGGTGCTTCAAAATGTACAACAAAACAACTATCGAAGGAAGTAACACTGAGTTTGACTGCAACTAGGAATCTTTCCGTAAACACTGTAATACAGTTTCTAGAAAATGTGAAATGAATTACTTTTGGAGTATTAACAATTCTCCCGAGTTTGTATCTGAAATCAAAGATTTAAAAGCAAAAAATAACAAATGTTTTGATTTTCTACACTATACATGAATCTACCCATTGATAAAATCAAAACGTCTACTTCAAAATTAATCACCAAGCTGTTTAAACGTAATGGTAAACCATACATAAATATTAATTCACATTCAAAAAAAGTGTATTGGTCATATAATGTATATTAAAAAAGTACCATTAAATTTTATACTGTTGGAATCTTTGATGGATGCGATAAAATTTCTTTGGATAATACTTTTGTTCAATTTAATTGGTTTTTCAACAAATAAAAAGGCATCCCAATGGGTAGCAACTGCTCCCCACAACACTTGCCGATTTATATTTAACTTGACTTGATTTTAAGTATAAGGATAAATCGATGAAAAAGGACTCTCGGATGGCTACAAAATTATGAAACAACGCACGGTATATTGATAACATTACTTGTGTAAATGTACAAAATTTCAAAGAAATTTCTAAAGAAATTTAGCCAAAAGATGTCCGTTTGGAAGGTAACAATTCAGATTGTCTCAGAGATGTGTTTCTGGACTTCGATATTCGGATCACTAATGACAGGTTTTTAATTATAATCTATCACAAAATTGATGATTTAAACTTCGAAGGAGTTAACTATCCTTTCTCTGACAGTAATATTTCGGAAGCTATTGGATATAATACATTTTCGAAATTTGGTCGTATTTGTTCAAATTTCAGGACTTTGCAGCTAGAAACAAATTTATTTACAATCAACTTAAGTTAAGAGGATTCAAAGTGTCACTTTTGATCCAATATTTCTACAAATTTTACTGTAAATATCCGGATATTGTTAGAGCGTTTGGCTTCAATAATTTTAGAGATTTTAGACTTGACAGTTTTGCAACTTAATTTCATCATTTGGCATCATTCTATTTCAATATTCACATTTCGGACATTTCAGGCTTACTTGTTTTCTGTCAGGTTAAACCCCTGGGGCTACTACCTGGAGCGATTACTGGATTTTTAAACGAATTGTTTTTTCTTCTTCTTTCTTTTTTTTTTTTTTTTTTTTCAGGTAGAGGGGGTGGGGGGTGAGGGTGAGGGTGGGGGAACTTAACAAAAATCTGATTCTCAAAACTTATGACTCTATATTGCTTTGAACTTGCACAAGGAGACTTTTGGGACCCTTAGATCTTAATTTGTATCACAGGTGATTTTTTTCCGCACAAACCTTTCTGTGTGCTCACTATTTTTTACTTCTTTTCCAACACCATCACTCATATTATGCTTAGACTTGGTGGACATGTACCTGTCAAAGGGTTAAACAACAGTAGTGTTAAATGATTTTTCATGTCTTTTCCCCTATTTTGGACTGAGTGTAAAGTAAGTTGAGCACTTGACTGTTACGGTCGTCTAGTTCTCACTTGTTCTCATCTTTAGCTGGGTAAGTTTTATCAATGTCGTTTGATACTGACGCCAGAACTATGTCTATCTGTGGGATGATAATTGGCCTATAATAAACTTAATATATGTGAAATTTTTGATGTTTTGAAAGGCCGTTTAAATTATTGTCGCTAGTCCGAAGAAGGAGAAGGAGGCACGGACATGTACATGTAGCAATCACTGTCTGTCCATTCATCCACATTGTCTCTGCAGAGTAACTTCAGAACTTTTTGACCAACGGCTTTCATATTGGATGCATCATGGAATTTCCCCCGTTTCGTTGGTGCCCCCGCTGTAAAGGGGGAGTTTTCCTAATAAATTAATAAATAAAACTACTGCACAGGATTATAGTCCTCCATAAGTTGGGTGACATGGACCCAATTCCCAGGTGTGGTGGAGCCACGTAAGTGAATTTGGTCTCCACATGACAACTTAGGAAGTTTTTGAACTAGGGCTTTCATATCACTGAGGACATCAAGTCAGGACTCGCTCATTCTTGTCTTGGCACATGCAAGAATATCCATTACAGGAATTGCACAAATAAGCGTTGATTACATGTGAAGCAAAGTGCCATCTGGTGGATAAGTCAGACATTAAAATCACGTAAGCTTCATATGGACCTATTGTATTTGTGTCTTTTTGTCCAAAACCACTTCCTAGTAGTCATTACCCTATTCCGCAGTCCGAACTCTTTACTCTCCATAAGCTAACCTGTCCCTGTCTAACTTATATACATAGAAGTTCTATTGTCCATATTGCACACGTTCCTCTGTAAAATTTTGACATAGGTTGTATTAGCCCAAATAAATTAAAGGGTCTTCAGCGGGTAACTACTCAACATGTTTCGGAGCCTTTTACCCGTACATGTCTCTCTGAGTAGCGGTTCCTTGTCTAAGCTAAATATTCAGCAAAGACAACCCACATAATAATGAATAAATATGAACGTGGCAATTGATGAATTAGCTAAATATGTGAAGTTTTGCTTATAAATGCAGAGCTACATATCAAAGAAGAACACCTGTGAAACAAACCATAATTACCAAATTTTCATAGTACAGGTTCAGATAAGAACAATTTGACTTACCCCTGAACCAAGATGTACCCTTTCTAGCCGGACAGCTTATCCTAGTTAAACCAAATCTATGTGTACCATCAGGAATATTGTACAGAATGGAAATGACTTTTTGAATAATCATACCAGTAATGTGTTGAAACATATGGAATTCATTATCTTGAGAAAAAAGGATTAATTTTACCAAATTTATGACAAACATGCATCATATGCGGAATTAAGACATTGAGAGCTCACAACTTTGAAATGAAGATGTAGGTGCAAAACAGCCATAGCATTAGGCCCATGGGCTTTTGTTTAACTGTTCATGACAACAGTTATTCCGAAATTGAGACCTGCGAGTACAAAGGTTGTAAATCATCTAGGGGTAGCATGGATCCTGCAATCTCTGATTGCATTTTAATTATTTTTAGCTCGGCTGATTTGTCGGTCAGCTGAGCTTTTAGGATGGTCAGTCATCCATTCATATTTCACATTTTTGAATTCACTATTTTCGGCTTCTTCTCAGAACAGTCCCTCAGATTAAACTGAATTTTTTTTAATATGGTCCTAGTGAAAGGATCAAACAAAGTTGTTCACTAGCTGGCACTGCTGTGGATTTGTGATTTTTAATGATTTTTTCAATTTGAGTACTTACCGGTAAGTGCACCTTTCAGTCGATTACTATGCAATCCAGTTGGCATTCTTATGCCAATGCAGATTTTCGACTTCTTCTATGAAACCGCCATCCAGATTGACTTCAAACATGGTGGATATGTACATTGGGTGTTTCTTTACCAGGTTTATTCAAATGGTCAGGCTTCAGTGATTTTTTTTTTTTAATTTGTTTGTGAATTTTTTGGCGGGCAAATCTTAAAAGATCTTCTTCTCTGAAGCCACTCACCCAATTGCTTTGATATCACAAGAACACTCGTAGGGACTCCTAGTTCATAATTTGTTCACCAGGTGGCACTGCAATTTTTAACTCAGCTGACATAACAGTCAGGCTGAGCTTTAAGGGGGCTCAGTCGCCAGTCTTTGAAATACTTCTAAATGTCAAATGCAATAAGGTCAACACAATTCAACTGCAACGTTGATTTAGTGGGACAAGCTTGGGTCAGCTGAGCATGTGCTGTTCATGCAGGCCTCTAGTTTATGATTTTTGCTCATTTCTTGGTAAAATCTGAAAAAAGAAAAAAAAGAAAAAAACTAGAAAAGAAGATTTGCTTCAAAGCAAATCTGCATGTGTGCCTTCAAAAGTTGTAAATAGTAAATGTTTCAACTTTTATCCTTCGGTACTTCACATTACATTACGCTTATGGCTGGATGTAAATTTCAAAGTCCAAATGACCTTGACCTTTGACCTTTACAGGTCACTTGTAAATTGCACAGTGTTTCAATACCCAAAATTTAAACCCAACATAAACCAAATTGGATGGAAATTGACCAAGTTATCGCAAGATGAAACTTTCAAAAGGCCAAATGACCTTGATCTTTGCCCTATGGAGGTTACAGGTTCTTACAAACATGTGCAGTGTTGCAATACCTACAATTTGAGTCCAACATGATTAGAATTGGATGGAAATTGGCCAAGTTATGGCTAGAAGAGAGCCACCATCGAAAGTGGCCTTAGACCTTGAAATGACCTTTGACCTTGAAATGACCTCTGCCTGACGTGAACTTTGACATCAAAAATGACATTTTGGCCTAAAATTGACCTTTGACCACAACATGACCTTTGACCTTGACATTTGAGATGACCTTTACCTTGCTATGATTGAACCCCTATACACTCAGAGCCACATCTACCATAGTATATAAGATATTGAAGATTTAAAACTTAACTTAGCCCTCATTTGCATATTTTGAAAAGCGTGACCTCTCATTATAAAAAGGTGAGACTTCATCTATGGAAGTATAATTGTGCCAAGTTTAGAGTTTCTACGTGCAATACTTTTCAAATAAATTACAGACAAATTTGCCTCGAAAGAAAGAAAGAAAGAAAGAAAGAAAGAAAGAAAGAAAGAAAGAAAGAAAGAAAGAAAGAATTCCTAGAAAAACAATATGTCTGTATTGGCACACAGACATAAAAAATGTTCTCCAAGTGTCTGGCCTTAAAAATTGCATGGGCACACATCTGTAATTCCCTAGAGCTTAACTTGTTGGACAGGTGGTACTATAATGTTTTTTGTATTTGTATGAATTTATGTTTTTTCCTCGCTATTTTAGACTTCTGCTAAACTGCATGTTGGATTTTCTTCAAGCTTGGTGGGTATGAACTTGGACTCAATCTCCACAATTTTTGTCACTACCAATACTGCTGACATTTTTTGATTTGTGATAACAAGTATTATTGGTGAGACTGCATGTACGTGTTAGCATTGTTACTATGGCAATAGCAGTGGCTGTGAAAATATATTGGCTTATGTCTCAGTAATGGTGGATCCTAGACCTGTGCTTATTATTAGATACTAATAGTAAAGTACTTAATATATAGGGCTTCTTCTTGTGTTACTGATTTTAACCTTGAAGGATCAAGTGGACATCTAGGTTTATCTCTTGGTAATGGTGGATCCTTTGCCCATGATTGCTATGAAACACGAATTACCCACGGCCTTGAGGTTTATTGTTGTGCTCAACTGACCTTGCATACAGTGACTATAGTTAGATTATAAAGTTACAGGTCATACAAAATGATTTACGGACTGGTGGTCAGACATAGCTGTTGCTACCTTGCTGGTCTATAATTCCTTCCACTAACATTTCCCACAAGTTGACAGAAGGCAAGTTTGTACAAGTGCACCACCAGTGAACTGAAGGAGGTCCAACTGCCAACCTAACAGGAATTGTGGGTAGTGCAAAATGAGGAGAGTGGACAACCTGCTAAATGTGGCTCGTAATGTAGTCTTGCCACCTGCAAGCAGGCATAACTTTGTTTGTTATGAGACCATTTTGGTCAAGTGAACTGGCAGGCCACACAGTATTTCTAATTAAAACATGTGAAATAGATATTAAAAATTACAACTTGGCCAACATATTTTTGGTTTTGGATGGCATGGGAGCATTTTGGTACACTTTGACCTTGTGAGATAAATAAGATTGGATCAGGATGCAAAAATGTGAGCAGCTGAGTAATTTCAGTAGACCACCAAGGGTTTTGGTTTGTTTGAGTTGCATAAAACCAACCATGTCTGATGTTAAGTTTTGTTGTCTGTAAAACACCATTTTGGTGACATGATTTATGATTGTAATTACTTGAATTATCTGTGAACCATAATAGCTTTGGTCCAAATTAGCTGTTACTGTGGCTCCCGCTGCAACGCGGCGATCACACCCCTGCTTTCTACTTGGCAACTGGCCTTTCTCCTTTGCTGGGTAGGTCACTCGATCCTCGGCCGTCTCACACGGCTCTGCCATCGGTTTGCTGTGCCTTGTCTCCAATCGTCCAGTTGTTATACGGAAATTATGTGGGCACTGGGTGTTCTGGTGTCGGACCTTTACCCCCAACAAAGTGTCTTGAACAGATTCTGTCAAATTTGCCTGGTGGTTCATAATCTTCTGGTCTTTTCACCATATTCAACCACTCCCATCGTTTCTATGTTTCTTTGGAGGAAAATTGTGGAAAGCTACCCCTTGCATCCAGGGATTTATCCAATTTACCCAGTTTTCTTGTGTCTGGCTTACAGTCAAGAACTTTGCAATTGTAGACTGTCATTGTAGCTTGTAAATACTTCGGAATCCGTAGTACCTTGGAAAATAATGATCAACTTTGCCATGTCATTTCCCTGTGCTTTAACTATGGTGCAATATGGCTGCTATATTGAAACGACCTAACCTGCTGCAAGGTGCACCGGGAAATGACCCATGGCGCATTAGTGGCTAGCAATGGTTCTAGCTAATTTGGACCTTAGGTTTTGTAATTTAAGCCTAAAATGTCCCCACTGAATGTATGACTGTATTTTCTTGCAAATCTACATTATGTCCCCTGGTGGCCACATGTGGAACCTCACAGCATGTGGCTACCACAATTTACAACACCATAAAGAATTTTTCCAGGAGACACATTCATTATATACAATATATTAATTTATTTTTCATATTCACTTACATAAAACTGCACAATCTAGCAGCAACAAAGACATGGACCTACAATGGTCAGCGTGGACTCCATCATCAACTGCACGTCTATGTCATCCATGTCTGGCCTCGGTGAGACAGCTTACTTGGAGATTATACAGACACTCCATATATCTGGAGGAATCACCACTCAGAAATGTGATAGAAACTTAGCCTCCAGATCATAGGAGGAACACTTTCAAGGCCACACTGCACTTGTAACCAAGATTTTTTAAATTGTGAAAACTGACTGGCTATGCACTCAGCGCAAACTTAAAATGCCTTGGTCTATATGCTTATGAGGACCATACAGAACTACATTTATAGTGAGCTCTCTTTTGACAGACCTCCCCTTGGGCTCGTCCAAAGGTAGCAAACAAAGTAGGTGGACTTCCAAAGAGGTGAAACATGATGATGATATTGTGGTCTTAAAAGGCAGGTGGACTCAAGGGGTCTCTCAAAAGAGGGACTACTCTACATGTAGCATTTTCTTTGACATCAAGTTTAACAGTACACACATATAGCACATAACTACCATTGGCAAAGAGATTTCTGTGACACCTTCTAGCATCTACATGTACCAATGAGAAACTAGGTGGCACTTCGCCTGTGTTGATCACATGACCATCGGCCATGACAGGAGCTGGTTGTTACTTTAGTTTACAAGGCTGACATTATTGAAAGTATAAAGTTCATATGACCACTCATGTAACAAATGGTTAATAAACAGTTATATATATATGCTATTGTTTGTTTCAATAACATATGACTCAGTATATTTTCTTCAAAACAAGCAATCTGTTGACTAATTCTGAACCCCTGATATAGTTGATCTCTTTTTACTTGGGGACAGTTTTCAGCCAATCTGTCTGGATTTCAAACTTTCACCTGCAATGCAGTGACATCTCCAGAGGATATAAACAGTTAATTGCCAGTTCCATTCAATCATGAATTGACAGATACAACTTTCACCAATGTTGACACAGGAGACGCTTTTAAAGCCAACACATGCACAGTACAGGGCACACTGTCTGCCAGGTGACAATGCATATACTTTGATCCTAACAATGCAGCACCTATGATGCTGGAAAACATTTCCATGTAGTTTACTGTGCCACAGTATACAATATTTACAAAGTATTTGTTTGTAAAAAACAAAAATAAAGAAACAGAACTAATCTGTCTACATGTACAAAAAGTCATATCACAGTACAACTCAAGTCAACTGACTAGAAAATCCAGTGAATCTACGCTACATAAATGTACAATGTCTGGTAGCTTGTTGCCTGCAACCTTTACCCATGTACAGTACTTTTTCTTATTTGTTTATCCTCTCTTTTGGTTGTTACAGATGCCAGTGTGCACATCAGCTGGTCATCTGTCACCATTTGAAAACTGCTGGGTTCCACACCTGTACAGTTGACAGCATGAGGCTACAGAACTCTTGTGCATTACCAATCTACACTGTAGACAGGTACAACTGTTGCACTATTAAACCACTAGTTTGTCACAATGTAAAAGAAAATTCCTTTGGCTCAATTCAAAGTCAATGAAAAAGATAAAATTTTTCCAATTGCATTTGTAATGGGTCACAAAGCCATTCTAGCACGGTACTTACAGGGTAAATTCCTAGCCCAGCTGAGGCCTAGGCTTTCCTTAGAAGGAGCCGGGGTTGGGGTTGGGGTAGGGGTTTGAGTTGGGGTTGGGGGTCCTATTATGCTGGTACAGGAAATAATTTAACAGTTTCAACACAACTTCCCACGGTCAAAGTCTCACTTTCTCTGAACTATTCTGTATTTACAGACCATGATCCAATGCATTGCTTGGTGCACCAGGGATATTCAAGTGGTTAATATCAGATATTGTTTAGGAACTAAAATTCTGCTTGCAAGAGTGTACCTGGGGCTACTTCCTCATTAAGTCTGCATGCAAGATTTATGTATTGAGTTAACTGGGATTTTTTGTGTGAGTGTGAGTGTGTGTGTGTGTGAGTGACAGTGCATGTAGCAAGTGGGGATAACTCATCATTCATGTGTCCACTGTATGGGGAGACACCATTATTTGTGTGAAGAATACATCCAAATATAAATTTGTGACACACATTAGGATACTTTTGTACTTTTCTGTGCAGTGACACACACTGTGACCTATCATCTGCTTCCACTCCACTCAACTACATACATGTCCAAGCTACACCCTGTCCCTGCCAATCTGGCCGGCAAAATAATTATCTCCAGCAAAGACAATATCATACAAATCATGCACACAGAAACACAAAATCGACAGATTACAAAACTTCATGCTAAATATATGTACAAGTCCACTTCAATGACTGTACCCCGAATGGCCCAGACATAGCATAAAGTGGTCTGTATACACAGCTTGACAGCTTGCCCCTGTACATAGACAATAAATATACATGCTGCAATATTGCAGCCAAAGGCATATGCACTCCTTTTGAATTTGATAAATTATGCTACTTACACAAATAAGATTAGTTTACATGTATACTTGCTTATACCTGTATGGTCTTGTACCACTTTGTATAAAAAGGAATAATAAAAAGTGTGTACATGTTGATATGGTTACCATAGTAATAAATAAAAACACGAAATAAACAAGTTTTGGCATAATATGTACACAGTGGAATGAAACTAGAAAGGAACCAAAACTCTGCATGAAGTTGCCATGAGCAGAGTCAGCAATACATTTTGGACTCATCCTTGAACCAGCCTGCTAATACAAAACCTGGAGTCTGGCCGTGTCTCTGCTCCCCCTTGCTACTGATGTAGGCTGCACATTTTCATGCTTGCCTTTGACCTTTGACCTAGGCTACTAACACAAATCCCAAGGTACATCTCTGATGTTTGACCAAGACTACCACAGAAACGTCCTAGGCCTAAATTTAGTCCAAGCCACTGGATACATGCATTGCCTCCACCTTTGTTTAACCCAGGCAACCAATGTAAGTTTGGAGTCCTATCTTTAACCCAAAATCAACAATGAAAGTCCTGCTATCCATCTTTGATTTGACCAAACTGACTGCAGCCCACCTTCAAACGTGTCAGATTTCATCTCTCTGACAAACCGGCCTGGCAGGCTATAGTGGCTCCCTCTGTGAGCATACAGTCAAGAAACGTACAGTGCTCCAGGCACATATAAACTTATTGAAAACAGCACAATTACCGGGTGACTAAAGCAAGACCATGGTCTAGCATGAACATTATGACAGGGAGGTGACCAGCACACAGGTATAAACACACACAACAATGCAAGGGAACAACTGGAGCTGACCTGATGTGGACTCTACTTGAAGGCTTTCATCAAAGCTTCATGCAGCACTTCAGTGTGTCAGACATTAAAACACCAAAAATCTGAGAAAACTGAAGATGTTGACTGTGAAATTGACAGTGCATACTGCATACAAGATTAATTCAGCCAACTGGTTGGGAATTCTCACGTCTTTGTGTACTCTGCCACAGAGCCTACTCTCCACAACTGACGATGACCACAAAATAGTTTTCTTGCAGTCACCTATTATGTAATACTATGTGTATGTTGTGGCCCCCTCATACATCAGTCTTTTTTTTGCAAAATTTCATATTTACAATTAAATTGCTACTTTTTTGTTTGTACATCAACAGAATAAGCAAAACCTAACTTAAATTAAAACGTGAATCAAAGTGCATTATGTGTTGTCAAGACACATTCACTATGGCATAATCTGAGTGGTAAAATGGATACCAGATGGCACCACCTGCTTATGTTTACAACTTTGGCATACTGACAGTGAAGAATGCAACTGCTGATATCTGCAAGGGGAAAATGTAGAATACTCGATGAATGTGAAGTCACTGCATGTCTGTGTTCAATCATTGCCCATAGCCATAGCCAAAATCATCGTCCATGCTGCCATTCAAATATGGTTGCTGCATAGGGCGGCCATATTGGTCAACTGGCTGTCCATCCATGATGAATCCCATGTGCGAGTCTGGCCGCTCATATGGATCATACTCTTCAGGATAGCCCCTGAAAATAACAAACAAATGATGATACACCTTGTCAAGTTAATATGCCAATTTTCCAAATTAATTCTGCTTTCCAAAACCAAAGAAAAAAAAATTTATATTATTTTTTATTTTTTTTCAAAAAGCTGTTTCCCAAACCAATAAATTCAAAGACAATATCATTTTGGTCGCGTTTGCGACAGATTTATCAAAATTACATAAGAAATAGTACCACAAACTTTCAGAAATGATGACATATCACAATGAAAAACAGTTGTGACACTATTTTCCTTTTCATCAAACAGAACACAGCCATACACTGTAAGTGAAGCTTCCCACGTGAAAACGTGCAATAAAAAAGCACCCATTTTGATCGAGAAGTTCAGCCTAGTATATGTGTGCTCCATTTTTTTTTTATTTCGTTTTAGGTGGTATTCTGTTTGCCTAAGTACTGACAGCCTAAGTTAATATGGCACTTCCTCCTGCATCTATAAGCAAAACTTTCCCAAAACATTTCTTTTTCTCCAGTAGCCCAATTTTCAAAAATATAACAAGAGGCCCATGGGCCTAATGCTGTGCTGGCATTGTGGCTGTATTGCACCTGTTCATTTCAAACTTGTGAGTCCTCAAGTAGCTTCTGAACATGTAAAGCTTAATGTAAAAATTGTCCACCAGATGGCACTTCAATCCACATGTAATCATAGCTTATTTGTGCAACTCCTGTGATGAATATTGTTGTATGTGCCAAGACAACGATGAGTGAGTCCTTAACTTTATGTCCTCAGTGACCTTGGGACAGAAGATCAAGCACACCCAGATTATGTTATACAAGAGGCCCATAGGCCTGCCTGGTGCTGTGCTGACATTGCCATTGAAGTCCAAGGTACACCCTGCCATTACAAAATCCCCTCTTTCAAGTTTAAAGGCATGGTGACCTCACAAAAATAGGTCAAAGTCACTGATATTATATACGATTCTAGCTTTGGACATTGTCTATAAATTTGGCAAGTCTAATTCAATTACCTTTCAAGATCTGGAATTTTATATCTTAAAACACATTTTCACTCATAATTTCTACCAAATTATAGGTGGCACCACTAGTATCATTACAAACTTAAGACTTTGACCTTCCACAATCCCACCAAATTTGGTGAAGATCCGCCAAAAATTAAAGATGCTAGAGTGTTCACAAGATTTTCACACTTTGACCCCTATATTACATAATGATGTAGGTGGTGCCACCAATATCGAAAGCGGCCTAGATTTTCATACATCCTATAAGTCCTAAAAGTTATATTGGGCTAACTTCAAAACTGTGGACGGTATCCTGCAAGCAAGCAAAAGTTTATGGACGGACGGATAAGCTCTGGGACCTTTGGTCAGCAGAGCTAAAAAGTGGAAAATTTTTGCTTTCCCCGCTTTCTTTTTCTCACTTTACTCTTTGACCCAAACCAGTGATTCAGAAAAATGAAATGAAAGAAAGTCTATTCTTTATACATTCAGATCAGGAAAATTTATGCTCATACACTAATTTGCATTCAAATATCCTGCACATATGCTTACTGCAAAGATTAATGTACCTGTACATTTTTATAACAAGAATAAAAATTGTGTTTTCTTCTAATTCAGAAAGATTTTGAATGATATTCCAGTTTTCTTTTACATTAAAGTCTGTGCCATAATATTGTCACCTGCTGAAAACAATCTGCAAAGGTGCACTATTTCCTCAGTCATACAAAATAACATCCAAAGACCATCTGTTCATCAGTTTCTGTGCAGGCCAGCGTCCTTTCTGTTGTGACAGAAAGTTGTCTTAAATACATCATCAGAAAAGTTGCTGACTGAGCCATTTAACAAATATGGATCAAAGACAAGCGTCCAAGACTGACATGCAATATGCAAATTAAAGGTAAGACAACACAACAAATCTGATCACAGTTTGTACATGCTCTGCGTGCTAGCAACAATGAGACAATAGACAGCAGTCAAGCCAAGAAACTGTAAGTGATTTGTGTTCTCACTGCCTCTCTTTGTCAAAAGTTCCGCCACATCTCCTTCAACTTTCTGTGGATTAAACACCTAGTGTCTCACATGTGATTCTTGTCAATCAATACTGAATATGGTTGGCTTGTGTCCCCGAGTGGCAAGATTACGTTTGGTGTCTTATGTGGAATTAAAGGAGACACTCACGAGACTCCATTCTATGCAATTACCATGCATCGTGCCTGTCCAAGCACTGTCAATGGTGATGATTAGTGGTGAGGAGTACATGATCACGACCAGTATAACACCAGTATCCACTGCCAGCAGTAATGACCAGTATAACACCAGTATCCACTGCCAGCAGGAATGACCAGTATGATACCAGTATCCACTGCCAGCAGGAATGACCAGTATAACACCAGTATCCACTGCCAGCAGGAATGACCAGTATAACACCAGTATCCACTGCCAGCAGGAATGACCAGCATGATACCAGTATCCACTGCCATCAGTAATGACCAGTATAGCACTAGTATCCACTGCCAGCAGTAATGACCAGTATGATACCAGTATCCACTGCCAGCCGTAATGACCGTATGTCCACTGTCCGCAGTAATGATTAGTATAATAGCTGTGTCAACTGCCAGCTTTAATGAACAATATAATACCACTGTCTAGTATCAGCAGTAATGACAAGTACATCATTAGTCTCTACTATCTGCAGTAGTGACCAGTATAATACCAGTATCCACGTGTTCAGAATGTCAACAATAACAAGCAGCAATTACAGGTGTCCAGTGTCAACAAATCACTGACAGTATACCACCAGCAGACCAGCATTCTACCAGCAGTAATGACCAGCAGACCAGTATTCTACTAGCAGTAATGACCTGCAGACCAGTATACTACCAGCAGTAATGACAGACAGACCAGTATACTATTAGCAGCAATGACCTGCAGACCAGTATACTACCAGCAGCAATGACCTGCAGACCAGTTTACTACCACCAGTAATGACCTGCAGACCAGTAATGACCAGCAGACCAGTATACTGCCAGCAGTAATAACCTGCAGACCAGTTTACTACCACCAGTAATGACCTGCACACCAGTATAATACCACCAGTAATGACCTGCAGACCAGTATACTACCACCAGTAATGACCTGCAGACCAGTATAATGCCAGTGTTTTTGTCAAAGGCGGTCAAGTCATACTTGGCTTGGAATGAACCTAGTGAACAGGAAAAACACAGCTCTGTAGTGACAGGTTCTTCATATGTGAATGCAAAAGGTCCACACACAGAAGCTAATAATGTGAATACATACCACCAGGTTGATAAAGATACCCTTTATATTAACCTTTCTATATTTCTAAATGTGTTGTGTAGACACTGAAAAATTTAAAATGTATTTTAAGGTCACATAAAGTCAAACTTTCATGTTTCTTTGTTTTTAGGTTCGCAGTATTCTTTAGTTTCTTTGATTATACAAATCTTAATTTGTGAATCTGCGTCAGAATTGAGGAACTGTCACCCTTCATCCCCAATGTCCAAATCCAGTTTTTGTGACAACAGCCAGACTAGCTATGACTAAAAGGTTTAACTATAATGGCTGGCACACAGAGGAACTGCCAGCCCTCAAAATAAACCGTATACTGTTACTATGATCATGCAAAATGAGGGGTATTTCTGGATCACTTTTTTTATGATATGGGTATGTTCTTGCAGTATGATACAGTTTTGAAGCAGAGTTTGAATGACAGCGAAATAGTTTCAATCAGTTATTGGTGCTGGACACAACATGCAGATCTCATTTGCTGTTAACCAAACAATCACTAAGCAGACAGTAGTGCATGCTGACCAATCAGATTGCAAGCATATCATACATTATGTACTTCAATGCTGGGACTTGACTCTTATCTGGGGATTTACCATCACATTTACTGCAAGGCCTGACAACTTTACTATATCCAGGGAAACATTCAAACTGCACACCAGAACAAGCATGCACCTTACAGGCCACATATGCACCAACCCAAAAATATATCACAGACACCAATTCATAAATGATTCCAATTGGTCTAAAATCCACCAATCACAAGATCTGGTTCAATTTATTTCAGCCCAGACACCTGACCGAAGATGCCATGCCATGGTTAGACAAGATGGCTGCCACAGATGTATTTAAAAGCTAGTAGCCAGGCAGGGTGAGAAGTGGGGACTTTGTTACTGGGTACCTGAGCAAGGGGAAGACTGCGGCCATGTCCCTGTGGAACAAGTGAATCTGGTGTTAATAATAATATGTGAACAGCAAGCATCGTTAAAAGCAAGCACAGCTTTGATCTTCAATGTAGGCTAACCTGTAACTTATAGTGAGCACAAGCAAACTCTTATGGTAACCTACATACATGAACTATGTTCCTACCATTGACAGTGCAGAGTCATCATTACAAATCATGGTTGACTTCTTGCAACTGAGAAGGGGGGGGATGCCATTTTGTGTAACGAAATAACTCATCTCACCTTGTCAATAATGCACGGTAATTTATTCTCAGTCATGAGTCATGAAACTGAGTCACACATGCACATGCAGTAGGTTTTGTATGCTTTCAGTTCTATACAGTTCAAATTCCCGGCTTGAATGGCCATTGTATCAGTGTGTAGATAACTGGTGCCGTGAACTAAACTTCAGAGTTCCGAACGCAAAGCAGTTGCCATATTTTGACTGGCTGTCAGGCGGAGTACAATAGAATAAAAATGCACAAGACCATAAGAATTGAAGCTGTGCTCACTTTTTATGATGTTAGTTGTTTACATACGATATATATATATATATATATATATATATATATATATATATATATATATATATATATATATATACAGAGAGAGAGAGACAGACAGACATAGAGAGCATTTTTCTTTTTTTTTTATTCCCTGTGTATTCTGTGTGGTCAATGTGACACCATTGGTTGGGAAGCAACAGGCTGGACTTAGGCTCCTGTGTATACTGTCTTTAGACAGTAATTATATTAGATTCTTTTCCATGTATTCCTAGCAGTTGATGTGATAACATTCACTAGAAACACCAGCCCGGATGTGCCCTCTTATGAAATTTGTCATCAGAAAATAATTATATCAAACAGATACAAAGAACATGTATATATTGACAACTAGCACATCACTGTTGCTACATTTAGCACTGGATTTGAGCAAAAAACCAGCAGGTAATACCAGTATTAAAAGCCTCTTAAATAATTTCTTTTTCCTTTCCTTTCTTTCTTATGTATACTCGGTGGTCGATGTGACGACAATCGCCGGGAGGCTCCATGCAAGATGGCATTCCCATTAATTCTGTCTTAACAAAGTAATTGTGTCAAAATCATAAATATTAATCTTTACTGCTTCTCTTCCAATGCACAGCATTTTTGTCTATTAAGTGCATTATTATCCATAAACCAACTTTTAATTTTCAAAGCCAATGAATTTTGGACGGAGATCTGCCATTTTGAATGTGTAAATTTGTTGTCACGTAGATTGTTGTGTGGCGCCTCATGCTCTGCACTGTGACTTGGAATTACGAAGCATTCCTCTAAAGAAGGAATTATTTGCATCTACCCAGGAATATCAGATGATTGGAACAAAAACATAAAAAAAAAAATTCCGTAACTGAATTTGTACTTCAGTTTCATGGCTGAGAACAAATACCAATCATCATTGATAAGGCGAGATTATGATACAAAATGGCGTAAATGTCTGCACCCATGATTTCTAAATTCATATTTTGTCACCTGTGAGATAATACAACTTTTAAAACCATCACTGTACACTTCTGTGTCAGGTAGGAAGATAGGATACACAGGTATTACCCCAGAAGCAAGCTTGCCCTTGCTATTATGCAAAACTCAACCCATCCAGTGCTGTACTTCATATTATATGCATGCATTATTAGCCACACCAAATCAGTAGCTAAAATTCCAATCTACATAGACTTGAAATCTGTTAAAGTTCTGTGCAAAAATATAGAATTCTGGGGAGATTTCAGTAGCCATTTGCTACTATTTTTAGCCACATCGAAGCTTTAGTAGCATTTTGTTATATTGGCAACTATTGGCACTAAACTTAGCTGCAATAAAGTCAACCTCAACACAATAAAATGAATTGCTGTCCTCACTGATAAATCATTTTCTCTTCCTTTTTCTTTCTTTCTTCATAAAAGAAAGTTCATTTTGTATTCTTATTACCCCTCTCTGCAGAAAACAAGTTCCAAAGTCAGAAGTGTTTTTTTTAACCCCCAGAGATAAACATAAGTACATAATTCTTTCCTAGAGACTTGTTAAATGTTGAAATATCTTGTTTTCAAGAGATATGAATACTTAGCAATATTTAAAAAAATTTTTTTTTTGCCCTTTTCTTTTTTTTTTTTTTTGGAGGGGAAGGAAGTGTTTTCTATTTTGTTTTAGCATAGCATGAAACAGAACAGTATTTGGGTACTGAAAAAAGAACGCTAGTTGAGAAAACAGCTTTCCTTGGCATGGGTCATGTCATCTAGATAGGTCTCATCTACATTTCTCAAACTGCTTTTCATTACTGTTGAAATTAGTTGAAAACACTGAAGCAGATGACACTTGACCACAGGCCAGTTTTGGCCAGTTTAAGGGGAAAATGGTCAACTCCCTGGTCAACTGCTTTCCTCCCCACATTCTGGGCAGAGTCCACCTAAGGTGCACTCAGGAAAGCTGTTGACTAATGGCTAATATCATTCTTTACAAATTAAAGATGCAGATCATGTTTGTAACAATAGGCCATTTCTGGTTGTTTTTAATGCACAAAAAGTTGCATGCTATTACATCTGCACTACTTGCACAGGGTTAAAACCACCAGGTACATGCCTACCTTAGCTGTCAGTGTCAACAGACACATCAAACAAATTCTCTATACATTGTATTGAGTCTCCTAAAAAAAAGTTTATTTTCACTCACATATCCATCAAACTTGTCCAATAAAGAATCCGGGTTGCCATAGTAACCTACCTGCCATACTGCCTCATGTAATCTGCATTGCCATTGGGATAGCCTGCCTCATCCATGTATTCTGGAGTCATACTTCCATCCATCATCATGCCATCATATGCATCTAACAACATAAAATGACGGTACAAACTGAGCACTATGATCTGTGACAAGACAACATGTAACACACTGTCACTATAATCAAAACATGTCTAAATCACACGCTGCTATGTGCATATAATATATCATTAATTTGTACCCTTTCATGGAATAAACCTGGGGCACTTGAATCATTGGTGAACGAGGGTACCGATTGTCATGTTGGTTCATTGGACATTTCTTCCCTGATTGGTCAAGAGATATCAGTTGATCTGTATTGACCTGTGGTGCCCTCTGGTAACTCCAATGTGCTAAGCTTATTCCATTTTGAATGACATGGTGAACCTTAAAGATCAGTTTCTCTAAAGCTCAACTCGAAAATCGAGACCTGAGGAGAAATATGTACACAATTATAAAACATATCTCATCATGCAGTAATTAGAATCTGGCCAAATAAGAAACAAAAATCATTCTGTCTGAAACCACACTCTGACAAGAGAGACTACCTTTTTGGCAAAAAATCACCTGTGTGTCATAGAGTAGCACACACAAATAAACCTCACACCATGTCACCACAGTGCTGCATCTATAGAAACACAACGCCAATGTACCCTGTTTCCTACAACATGTCACCAATTTCCTCTGGGCATGAACATTCCTAAGAGTACCTCCCAAATTAACCCTGCTCCTTACAGTACACACCAAAATTATAGCGTGTTCCTTTCAGAACATTCCACTCACCTGGTGCTCCATAGAACAGGTCTGGCCTGTCCAGAATATCTGCATCTTGGATGTAAGACCCAATGCCCTCATCTCCGTACATGTAGCCATCATTCATGTCATCCATCTGCCTGCTCTCGATCATTTCCAGCCACTGGGAGTTGTGCCAGCGGAACTTCTCCAGCTGTATCTTGGTGGCCCACTCCTCATCGTACTCCTGTCCACCAAAGGTCACAGTTCACATCCAATGTAACAGTACGTGATTATAAGGCACTTGAGCCTGACCGAACCAGAGCAACTGAACCTGAGGTTACCAGGTTTCAGGATTGAAGCCCGGCTCGGGTTTGGCTTTTACAGTTACTAAACGTTCCAGTTCGATTATCACTGTCAATGTTGGCAATAAAGTTAAATAAAAAGGTCACTGAGGTTACTTTTTGTATTTGTATACACTTTAAACAATGCAACAAACCATACTTTATTACGTGTGTCACATGGGTTGCATTAATTACATTAACAAAAGTAATGCCCCTGTGCAGAAGGGTAACAGCTATTAACCCCTGTCAAAAGTTTTCATGTTTGAATATACTGAACCTGAACGGTGCCCGGTTCCGGATCGGTAATGTGTACCAAGTACCGAGTACCCGGTTCGTTTTCAAAATGCATGCTCGGTCAGGCTCTATAAGGCACGTTAACATATGTAATGTGGCCAACTTTGAAAATTGCCAGGCACATGCTACATAGGCACTCAGTCATAAATACAGACTTGATAGTGTTCCTGCTACTTTGCTTGTAACTATTCTCATATCCTTTTCCGTACAATGCATTGTAAATTTACCAAATACACATGTATTACGATTAGAGAACCCTTCTTAAAGCCAACTAAACAAGTAAAATGTGCAGGAATCTTTACATTACAATATAATAAATAATAAATCTTACTTTTACTTTCCTCAGAACACAAATTGTTCAGTTTAATCAAAGCAATATTTAAACTTGCATTAGAAAGACTTGCTTGACATACTTACACTTATTATATCAAGAGTGTTGTCACACACTTTTCTAATCTCTGAGTTTTTATCATGCATCAGATCTATAAGGTAAGCGGGAGCCTCTGTCAGTTCATTAAGGATCTTTCATAGAATGAGATGCAAGTTGAAACTATGGTTTTTACTTTAAATTACTTGATGCTGGTGGCATTTCTCCATAAGTATGACATCGTTGTCATCAACGTACAAAAATACCGTTCAAAGAACGCGGCACCCTTTGGCCGCCTTCAATCTCTTTTGCTGTAAGTGAATAGGAACAGTGTCCCATAGTATCTGGTATAGTTACCTGCACAAATACTACTATTATACACTTGACCTTTGACCTCAAAAACATAAGGTCAAACATAGAGGTATAACCGTGGCTTTCAACAGCCTTCTAGATCACCCTATGTTGCTTCTTTTGTTTTAAGATTTAGATTTCTAGATGCACAATGTCACTCAGCAAACTTGTAACCACTGTGTGACCTTGAAAGTTAGGTCAAGGTCAAATATGGTTGCAGTGGTGTACTATCATATGCACTTGAAAGTTCGGTCTCAAAAATTTCTGAAGTTATTGTGGGTAAACAAAATTTCAATGAAGAGGTCACTATGACCCAGATACTTGACCTAGTGACATACTTTTGATTCATGACACATTTTTTGGTTATGATACATGAGTGTATAAAATTTCATGTAACTGCCTTAAATACTTCCTTACTTATGCCAATATCACCATTGTGCACTTGACCTTTGACCTCAAAAAGTAGGTCAAATATAGAGCTATGACCATGATTTTCAATAGGCTTCTAGATCACTCTATGAAGCTTCTTGTGTGTAAGCTTTAGATTGCCAGATGCAGGCTTTCAATAATTAGAGCGGTAACGTCGCCCAACACATGTGACCATTGTGTGACCTTGGGAATTAAGTCAAGGTCAACTATGCTTGCACACAAAGTAGGCCGTATAGGAGTGTAATATCATGTGCAATTTGAAAGTCCTGTCTCAAAATTTCAATGAATAGGTCACTGTGACCCAGATACTTGACCTAGTGACATACTTTTGATTCATGACACATTCTTTGGCTGTGTTACATGTGTGTATAAAATTTCATGTAATTGACTTAAAAACTTCCTTACTTATACCAATACCACCATTGTGCACTTGACCTTTGACCTCAAAAGGCAGGTCAAATATAGAGCTATGACCTCTATTTTCAATAGATTTCTAGATCACTCTATGAAGCTTCTTGTTTGTAAGATTTAGATTGCTAGATGCAGGCTTTCAATAGTTAGAGCGGTAACGTTGCTTAGCACATGTGACCACTGTGTGACATTGAAAAGGTCAACTATGCTTGCACACTGGTCAAGTGTGCAAGCATGTGATATTACAATTCTATGTACTGTATTGTTTTCCGGTGTTAATAAAAGAATCATGAGTCTTGATACAGTTGTTTGACTGATAGGCCATGTGTACATATACAGTGGTCCCTGTCTTGAGAGGTCACTCCATTGAGAGGCCACCTGGCTTGAAAGGCCACGTATGGCAGTTCCCTGAGCACTGCTATCTTTTCCATCTTACTGTATCTCTAATGAGAGGCCACCTGTCTTGAGAGGGCACTGTTGGGCCTGCCTTTGGGGTGACCTCTCAAGACTTGGACTACTGTACATGTATTACATATTGATAGAACCAAAGAAACACGTTTCTCTCTGTATTATAAAATAGGGTCTCCCCACTAATTAAACATTGATCATGTCTGCATCATAAACCCAATTAGTTTATGACCTGGTGTCTATGATGCTATTGCAATCTAATTGGCTACCTCTTTGCACCATTATCAATGCAGACCTGTAAGCTGACCTGCAAGGCATGGTTGTCAATGATTGAAGGACCAGAACAAAATAAGTTACCACGAGACAGGACAAATCAAACCCTCCTTCTGATGACATGAAATGATGTGAATGGTTAAAAACATCCCAACTATGTGATCCAGACTTCAAAACTTCATAAAAAAGCTTCATTTACATGTAAAGCAATCTAACTGTCTCAAGCACCCATGGGGATTACATAAAGACCGGTGTCAGTAATAAAAGTCACATGCACGATGCTAAGGATACGTGTATCTTTGATGATGACTTCTCTAGTTGACTCATGGAAGATAAGCTGATAAAAAACGTAGACAATCTGGCAGACCACCTCATCATCTTCTTGTTTGGCTGCATAGTACACAGAAGAAGCAATTAGTCAAGCCGTGTGAGGTTACCATGGTTACTTGTTCATGTATGGAAGAGGCTCATCTTTCCTCATTAATCCATCACTATGTGATTATTAATGTTCACACATAGCCAATCATCATGCCAAGTGATAATTTTCATCCAAATATGCACCTATACAGCAAACTTATTGGTTCACACAAAAAAAACAAACTTTCTTGTATGCTGTCATCTATTAGCCACCCTGCCTCCAACTATGACAGCTGATGAATTTATAAGACAGACTACATCACATCTTGTGTTGCCAAAAATCGCAAGGGTAGTGGAAATGTTTGCCCACTTCACAGAGATGCAATGTGGAGGTAATGGAGAACAAAATAGACCTAGGCAAATTTAATAAGGCCGACCCTTCAGACTGTCTTGAAGCAGACCTTTTTGTGTATAAAACCATCACCACTGGTCTGTTTACAGAATACACGGAAATTGCTAGCAAAAACAGATCTGTTTCCCATTCAACATTCAGCTTGACGGATTACAAATCTTTCTATGTCGTGATTTCAATTCTGTATTGTATCAAAAGACTAACTTTTTAACCGATGATGTACATGCACTTGTGTATCAGCTTTAAAATGATTAAACTGATTCACTGTATTATTTTTTATAATGATCTCTATATATAAATGCTGATCTCAACATATAAATGCTAAGCTGAATGAAAGTTAGAATTTTAATTAATATTTACATCTTTCAAACACTAACCACTCTAGAATTATATTACACAAGAAATACAAATAACATGTAACAGTCTCAAAAATAACAGAATCAGAATCAGAATAATTTTATAATCAGATACTTTAACTATACAAGTTGTTTCAAAATTGTGTTTATGTCTGTTCCAAGCTCAAACGTTCACCCTGAAAGCTGTCCAAGGGAAATTTGGGATTGTTCTTAGGATACATCCTTTAAGATTTTTGCTAGCTCTGATTGGACACTTGTTTCCATGGCAGTGGGGTATGGAAATTGTCAGGCCATGCTGGGTATGGGTACAGCCAACATAAATATGTACCGTTAAACCTGATAATAACGACAATCAAATATCCCAACATATCCACTTAACACAAGTTCTGAGGGACAAAAACTTCATTTTCTTTATTTGATTCATTTATCTGACCTAGTTGTCTGACAACCCTTTTAGGGGATCAGATGGTATCATCATAATTATTTCACTGTATTTGTGAGGCACTCTTTCAGGCCATGCATACTCACCATTTAAGAGTTCTATAAGGCCCTGTATGATGCCAGCTTCTGCCATCATCTTGGCACAGGCATCATCATTGCAGACCGTCCCAATGAGAATGACCACCTCCAGCACCAAGTCATCTTCTGCAGAACCTACATTAACAAAACATAAAGGATGCACGATTGGCTTTTTGACATTCACAGTTACTGTTTTACATGAACCTACATTAAAAAAAAGAAAAAAACCCCATAAATGTGCAAAATTTGATTTTTGACATTCATAATTACTGTTTTACATGGATCTAGATTCATTTCACCCACCTTTTGTGATAACAAACAAATAGTGAAGAAGTAATGATTTTGGGCATGCATCATCTCAACTACCTTTTTCCATGTAAAAATACTGGAATATTGTGCAAGATACTGTACAAAGCACTTAAGCCC